>JAODJX010000001.1:38640478-38655081 GCA_026776945.1 Isichthys henryi
AACGCGCACAAGCACCGATTAAGTTAACACCGATTGAACAAATCAACTTCTTAACTGGCGTCGTAGTACTGATTAGCTCCGATTGATTCAACCTGATTTTGTCAACCTCGCGTTCACAAATTACCTCGGGGTTAAGTCTGATTTGTTTAAACCCCCTTCGTAGTACAGGCCACTGGTGAGGCTCTAGGCCTCAGTTGTCCTGTGAAAATTGTCATGGAAGATAGCAGGATGACACTTTTTGGGAGCAAAACTAATTTTACCACAAAGTGTTTTTGGTTATTTGAACTAAGATGCTCAAACAATATGCATGTTTACAGTAATTACATGTGGAGTTGTAAATAACTCAATAAAATTCTCCTTTTTACAATGTAAGGATACTTTACTGATAAATGTCACAATGCTCATACAAAGGCTACAAATAATGTTTTGTTTTCACGTTCCTCTCAGAATGCCTCTGGATGTGTTGAGGCATCTGAGATCCCCCAAAGTTGCTAGACGTTGCAGCTGGTGTCCTAACCTGTCCGGTCCATGCCCCGAAACCTCTGCCTTCTTCCCTGTTGATTCTGGGGTTCATCAGGGGTGTGTTCTTGCTCCTCTATTCAATGCTTGCATGGATTCATGAGGTCCAGCTTCGGTGGGGCATGAGAGAGATTAATAGTCACTCTGGATGGAGCTTAGTGGGGGCTCTGATGATGCCATAGGTGGGAGGGGGAGTGTACTTTTATTCTTATACTTTTATTTTTCAATTTTATCTGATTGTTCGGTTGCATTTTGATTGACAGGTCCAGGTTGGCATGTTCCTTTATGCTGTCAGATGTGTTTGACAGATAGGGCCACGTGGGTGTATGTACCATTATGGTGATAAGGGACATGTCTTTGACAGATAGGGGACCAATAAACTTTAAGAGAATAAAAATACATGACATGTATTTATTAATGTACTATTTTTAAATACGCTTTAAGGAATAATAAAATGCCAAACAGACCCGGTATCCCCAGCAAGCTGAGAAGTTAGAGACGGGGGTGTCGAGCCGGGAGGGAGCATCGTTGAGGTAAATACACAGAACGCGGACCAAGTCTTTGACAACATATATGGCAAGATGTTGGGTCCATCTAAAAAATATCGGTATAAGTTAATCGTCGGTGGTGTGGTCGGGGTGTCAAAAGCACGCAGGAAGTTTACCAAAGTATAGGAGCAAACTTTTATAGATGAATATTTCGCTGTTGCTGAGTGTCTGTCTAGAGCACCCTCGGTTTATGATGGTGATATCATAGAGGGGACATTTTATGCTGAAGAGTTACAAAAGATCAGACTAGACAAAGATAAAGGCTTCAATGTTGAGAATATCATGTCTGAGAAAATGCAGCATGGCAAAAAAATAGTTTTAGTGAAGTGGTTAGGGTGGCCAGACAAATTTAATAGCTGGGTTCCCACTAATCAAGTAGTTGATGTATAAGTACGGTGGCCCATGTTTGGTGGGGTACAGATCTACCGAAGGCAATGAGGAATGAGGAAAGCAGATTTTACGTCACTCCCCTAAGCAATGCTTCGATGGATGTTTTTCCACACAATACCATATCTTGCGTATTAAAATGGATGAGAGAGGGATATAGGGCTCTCGAAGGAACAAACAGGCACGCTTAGGTTCACTCAAAAACACTTTAATACAAGTAATACAAGATAACCTCGCATTAAAATCAATTTCAATACAGTATATCAATTAAAAGCAATGCAAAATATATAAAAAAAAAATATATAAAATAGCATATATCATACAAACAAGTATATATAGAAAAGAAACAATAAATTATAGAAAATGCTAATTATTATCACGAGCAGTGATCAATTAAACGCATAAGCAGCTGCAAAACTATTTACACTCGGACGTGCCATCATCACCCACCTTCACACATGGACTGGGGAGCTTTTTTCAGTCCTGGCAGGAGACCAACACGTGAGTTCCGGGAAAGTGCCAGGCGATGCACGCTCTATCCCACGGCTGAGCTCCGGTCAGTACTGAGTTTTCCCCCATCCTTTATACTACATTGGGTGCTGGCCTGGCTCACCCCTTCCCCTCAGGCAATATATTCTCCAATTCCCCCTTTTGTCCGAGTGATGCTGTTTGTGATGACATAGTACAATGGGTGTCCTTGCGCCAGGTGTCTTTGCGTAATGCCTCCCTGCTCCCCCCTAAAAGCAATATAAGGTGCTGTATAACGACCCTCCCCTGTCTCCCGAAACCAAGATAAGCATTCTGCATGCCGATATAATAGACCAGATAAGCATCCTGGCTTCTTTTTATAAGACTCAAGGTATTTATGACAAAATAGGTTTTACAGGTGATTGGTAAAAAAATAACAAGTTTGTGCAGTTCAATAATATTCTGGGTGAATCATGGACGATTTATCTGAATTTCAGGATTAGTCCATACACGATCAGAATTAATCCACAATCACAACTTCCCAGGATATTACAGTTGAAGGATTAATTCCATGCCATGTGGACGATGTAGTCGTCCGCAAATTCATCCTAATATATCTTGCTACACAACAAAACTATAGTAGCCAAGCCGATTGATCTGAATGGTAAATGGGATGTTGAATTAAACTTGGATGCTGCTGAAAAAGTTGGTGTCATAAATTACCCGATTGCTGCAATTTTCTTGCAAGTGCACATATCACTGGGTGACCGTCTTGTGAGCTAATCTAGCAATACATACCCTTACAGAGCGTCTGCTTAATTATAACAGTGGCGAGCTCTCCAGAGAACTCATCTATAGTCTGTTTTACAAAGACAGTGTGGGGTCTATGGACAAAACAGATCCAGAAGTAGATAATAACGGACTAGAGAAAACAGCAGCATTTTCAGCAAGAAGCGGGGTTTTCAATTTGTTGGGACCTATGCATTCTGACATATTTTTCCAGGATAGATTAATCCTAAATGGTGTTGATGTTAAAATTAAAATGGTTCAAAACGAAGATGAGTTTCAAATTGCTGGTGTCAAATTGTGTGACTCTAGCCCTCTGCTAGCTGCAAACACAAAGTACTCGATCAAAAGAGTCAGTATGAAAATATTTTGCCATCCAGCCGGGAGCCGTATCTGCACACAAGTAAATTTTTTTCTAGGACAGCTGCCTAAAACCGTTGTAATAGGACTTGTAGATAATATGTAGGTTTTATGGGGTCATATGACCGAAACCAATTCACTT
Organism: Isichthys henryi; assembly: GCA_026776945.1. Classification (NCBI taxonomy): domain Eukaryota; kingdom Metazoa; phylum Chordata; class Actinopteri; order Osteoglossiformes; family Mormyridae; genus Isichthys; species Isichthys henryi. Next base: position 38,643,689 of record JAODJX010000001.1, read on the forward strand.
TTCAACATTACGATGAAGAATTTGTCTCACTTTATGTCGACAGGCAGCAGTTTCCCGCTAAACCCTTTCAACTGGATTTTTACCAGGGCAACGTGTCCCCGATGACCAACGAGTCAGTTTGATCCTGGCCATGGGGAGACACATGAAAAACGACCCTTCCGCCATTAACAGAAACGAGTACGTAAACCATAATTTAATTGACGTTAAGATTAATGGTACGACTTTTCTTACCTTGAAAGAAAAGGTTCTATACCAGATATATAACACTTAAATTTCTATGGTGCGTGTACTTGGTAAACACTTTTTCCACTTCATTGCTATCACTGACTTTTTCCATAAGGCCATCAATGATGTTAAGGCTAGTTTTATTTGCAGGTAAAAGTTCATTGTCACACAGAGACTCTGGTATTCCTTCCACAAAATTCATGTTCTTTAATTTTTTACAACAATTTATCATTCAGAGGTTGCCAGCATGAATAGCACCACACAGCATTTTCAGGCACTCTGGACAATGAATAATCGACATTTTCTAAGAGTCTTTTAATGAAATACAACTTGCCAGAGTTGCTGACCCTGATACAATACACGAGAAGGGGCGTTGAAGTCTATTGTCGAACTCCTTACTAGAATCCATAATGTAAAGTCGTGTAGTCTGGCTGAAGCTGGCGCTTAGTGTACACAGCCTTGAAGCATTTGTTGACTGTCTTATTTTTCAAATGGAACCCCCTTTTATCCGGAACTATCTGCTAGTTCCATGTTCTAATCTCTCTAGGGGCACCCTGTGGACTACTTGCAGAGTCATGTAGCAAGTCTGTGAGGCATGCGATGTTGATTATTTTCGAATTGGTGTTGTACAGCGTGATTCCTTTCACTTTCAAGTTTTACCCTTCACAGTCCTGTAGCCATATGTTTTAAGACCCCCTGAAACGAATTCCACAGTGTGGTCATTGGGGTCCAATTCGCTCATCAGCTCACCGAGAAAGTGTGATGGGGCCTCAGCTTCACTGTATGTTCTACAAAATGTGAACATGAGCTTACCACCCGCCCTGTAAGACAACACCAGTAGATGAAGCCCTCTTAGGGGGAAAACCTTGGCTTTGATCAGTCCGAAATAATTTTCAACACATTCAAAATCCCAGTAGATAATTTTGGGGCGAATGAGCTTCGCGTGTCTGCTCAGGCGGGGTGATGGCAGCATGTCCAAACACCGCCAGATCCAGAATTGAGGGGGGGTTCCTCCTGACATGTAGCAGGGCAGACAGCAGAGACAGAGACGACCCCCAAGAAGATCACTGGTTTGTCTTCAGACTTCCAACATCTCTTCTTCTTCCTCCGGTTTGAGGTTGGGGGGTTTCAGGGAGGTTGGATGGCAGATCCGGACACAGCTCACTGTTGAGCAGTCCTAGCCGGGTCCTCACCTCTGTCAGAAGCTGCCGGAGATTTTCGCTCGCCTCTTCTGCAAGATGCACGTCAGTGTCAAGGGACATCCCCTCTAGGATGTCCCGGCTCTGGCTAGCCTGAGCCCAGGACATGGGGTCCTCCCAGACTTCGGGCTGTGGAAGCCAGTAAAACACCTCTTCAACCAGACCGAGGTAAAAGCCCTTGGTCAGGAGGGGTACCTTTTCTCTGAGTCGTATCATTTTGTCGTGATCGGGATTGTGGAATCAGAAACAGGGAGATGAGACATCAAGGAATCCAGGGTTTATTAGGAGTCAATCCTAATACATGACACAGGAACACATAACTTCAATGACACGACTGGGGAAACAGACTTGAACACGGACTGAAATACACAATACTAATGGCAGGGAACGTAGAACAGCTGGTAAATGTAGGGATTCCACACGAGGTTAACGAGGGGGCGTGGCACAGGACGATCGTACGAACTGGGCTTGACAGTTATTTCACCATTCATGTCTGTTGGAGACTGTTCGAGCCTGTGGATATTCTATAATGCCCGAGCGGCAGCACAAACAGTCTTCTCGCAATCACCGTGTGTCAATTCATCCAATTTGCTGCGTATGTCCCTGTCATTTTTCAGATTACTTAAAAATGCATCAATAATCCTTTGAACTATTGTGGGGGGTGGCGGTACTGGGTTAAACACCATGAGCCCTTTCACTATAATATTTTTCAACCATAGTCTGCACAGTTTTTTTTGACAACTTTTCAAAATTGTCAAAAAGGTATTGTGGTTCTGGATCATAGAAACATGTGTGACATTGTGGATTTGAACACTATGTGGCGCATGCATAACAATCCTCTTCTAGGTTCTCCTTCATTATTGTATCCAGATTCCATGGCACTACTCCTGTAATAAATTGTACAACATCCAGTGGTCTAATGCTTCAATGGAGTCTTCCTCCATTTATGTCAGCTCTGTAAATCCACCCCTGACCGGTTTATCAATCTGGGTTGACATTTGTGGGGTTTGCATACCATCATCTGAAGCTGAGAATTTAAACACACTCAGTCTTTGCAAAATTTTAAACAGAAAAAGGAACAACAGAGTAAGCTACAGGTATGTGTACTCACTCACCATTAAAACTATCTGCTCTTTTCCATTTAAGGCTGTCTTGCTTGGTCTCAGACCCGTCATGGTTGTCTCTGAAAGTAACCGTTGGTGTACTTAGCAAATCAACACTTTCAGTCTTTGCAGCATTTAAACAGTAAAATCCATAGAAATAACTAACTATGAGCAAGAACTTACCACCATGATAATCCTCTGTTTTACATTCTTAATCCGTAATTTGCTTGACAACATAGAAAACTCTTGGTCAAAATAATAGCAACATCTTTTCACAGTAGCAATATTTAGACTAACCAGTATTCTGAAATACAGTAAAAAGATGTTTGCGTTGCGTTGTGGCTGCTACACGGACGTGACTCTGTTTGTCCACCGGTGCGACACCTGCACCACGCAGAAGGGACCGTCGCAGCATTCCAGAGCACCGTTGCAGGATTATCGGGTGGGGGCTCCAATGGAGTGGGTCGCTGTGGACATGTTGGGGCCGTTTCCCGTGACGGACAAGGGGAACCGTTATGTGTTGGTGGCCATGGATTATTTTACCAAGTGGCCAAAGGCCAAATCAGAGTGCGGCGACTACGGCTACCGGTCTGGTGGACGAGATGTTTTCCCGTTTCGGAGTCCCGGAGGAATTGCACAGTGACCAGGTCCAGAACTTTGAATCGGAAGTGTTTGGAGAGGTCTGTGCCCGTTTGGGGGTGCAGAAGATCCCCCCCCCCCCTTCACCCACAGTGATGGCCTGGTGGAGCATTTCAACCAGACCCTTGCCACGCAGCTCGACATGCTGACCAGCCAACACCAGAGGGACTGAGATCACCACCTACCACTAGTGCTGTGGTTGTACTGTACCGCGGTCCAGGAATCAACGCGATCCACCCCGGCAGCGCTGATGTTCGGGAGAGAGCTGAGGACGCCTGTGGACTTGGTCTTCGGTTCCCCGCCTGAGCCAGAGGTGCCTGGTAAGCCGGGTTTGGAGTACCTATATCATTTGCGTGAGAGGCTGCGAGTGGTGTATAGGCTCACCCACCAGGCGCTGGCAGAGGCTGGTTCCAAACAACGGTGATGTGCGTGCCCAGGGCAGGGACTTTGGCTTTGAGGAGAAGGTTTGGGTGTACAGTCCTGTGAGAAAGAAGGGGCTTTCACTTAAGCTCATGTCCCACTGGGAAGGCCCCTGTCTTGGAAAAACTTTCCGAGGTGACTTATCGGGTGCGGCTGAGCAGAAGGGCGAGGTTGGTGGTGTTACACTGGGACCGTCTTGCGCCTTACCGGCCTATGGGTGTGATTCAGGTGGGGGCACGGGGTGAGGACAAGCCCCAGCCCCCTGTTTGTTCTCCTCCTGCTGTTGAAGGTGCCGGAGGCCAGCCATGGAGGCACCTCACAGGCTTTGTGTTAGATTAAGTGTCTGGGGACATCCACAGCTTAGGTGGGGGCAGTGTAACAGAGTTGAGACAGGGGGGTGGTGATTCCCAGCATGCACTGTTGTCATTTTTGCATTGACGTGTGAAGCCAGCAGAATTGTTGCAATATGAAGTACATTTAAAATGGCAAGAGCTATGGTTTTTTGTTGGTTGTGAAAATGGTATTTTTTTTTTCTTTTTGAAGTCTTAGAAAGGTCTTAAAAAGTCTTAATTTTGATGTTAAATTCTGTGTAGCAGCCCTGAGAATGTCTGTACGTGTATGAGTTTAAATTTATACTGCTAAAAGTTTTACTATTTCTTAAAACTTATTTAAAAATAGTACATTGATAAATACAGGTCATGTATTTTTATTCTCTTAAAGTTTATTGGTCCCTATCTGTCAAATACATCAGACAGCATAAAGGAACATGCCCAACTGGCCCTGTCAATCAAAACGCAACTGACTAATCAAAATAAAGGTATATGCCCCCTCCCACCTATGACGTCATCAGAGCCCCCACTAAGCTCCACCCAAAGTGACTATTAATCTCTCTGGCATGGTAAGGAAAGATTTACGGATCTTTGTGATCTTTGTGGAGTCAATGGAGGCTCTGATCGGATCTATTGAGAAACTGAGTCAGGAGTCTGAGTGTCTGGATTTGCAAGTGTCCTGGATAAAAACTAATATCCAAGGCTTTAATGACCTCTTTGGCAACGCCATCAGCAGTTTGTCTCTCTGTGGTGAGAATGTGAACCACGTCGAGACATTCACTTACTGTACCACAGCAACAACATTTATGCCTCTGACTCTTCCTATGAAGTCAGTAGATGGATTGGGGGGTCATGAGGCTGCTGAAAAGGGGTATGTGGCACTCCCAATATATTTGTAAGAGGGCAAAGTCTTTACATTTCTGGTGCTCTCTATTTTGCTGTATCGCTCGTTCACAGAATCCTCACTGCTGAAGTAGAGTAGGTGGACCAGACCAAGGGGGTGCCGACATAACACTTGGTTGTGGCATATAGATTGCTATTTTCTGAGGGTACACACACATACTGCACAAGACTTTTCGCTCTTTCTGCCTTATTTATAATTTTTTTTCTGCCTTAGTTAAACTATTAGCATCCTTGTGACAGTGATAGTCCCTATCTGTAATTTCATGTTCATTATATGCATCATATTTTTCATTCAATATCATCTTAGCTTTTAGTGTACCCTCACAGCAGTTCTTCAAATAATATACTATATAGGCATACAGTATAAAAATGCAAATTGTTCATTATATAGATTCCAAAGATAATTAAAAAAAATAGTTAATTTCTTTTTAGGCAGATTTAATTGTTTACCAAAGGTGATTGCTTTCATTGTACATATACCGGGTTTCATTGTATATATAACTGATTTCATTGTGTATATACCAGTTGTAGATTAGAATTAGATGCTTTTATTTAATATTTATTTCATTTTATGTATATAAACCTGGAATGTATGGAATATATAATAATGTTTTCCGTATTTATGTGTGTATTGCCCCACAGTCACTGATCAGATTTGTCATATTGATATGTAAATATAAAATTAGGCCATTTGTAAGCAATAAGTCCAAGAGACAACGTCAATTTAAATAAAACAAATGTACATCAAAAGCATAGTTCTTAAATTTTAAGGTTTCCAGATATAAGAGCTTACACATGTAAAATGTCTTAAGTGCAGAAAGAGCAGAACCCATCTTCTCCTAATGTGCCGTTACTACAAAGGCAATTCTTATTGTAATATCCAAAGACTGCAAAACAGGAAATGCACTGACAGCTAATTTTACCACATTCGACTTCCCTCTGTGCTATGTCAGGCTGCAGGCATCAGTAAATTCCTGTTTCATCCAGACTATCGCTCTGGTCTGCCACCAATGGAAAAGGTACATTAATGGCTCCACTGCACAAACGAGCATGCAGCACTCATTTATTCCTACGCCTGTCATAAGTCATATACAGCCAGCACCTTTTCTCAGGGCACCTGCTGGATTACAAAATTGGATAATTATGTAGAAAATGATGGAACTGCAGTTGACTTGGAAATGCCAGTATGTATAATGGTGCCTATTAAATAAAAGCATTTAATCGTTTCTTTATTTATGTGTGCATTGCCTCACTGTCAGTGATCTGTTCTGCTTTGTCTATTTGAAATATGTAAGCTGCATATGGCTGTTTCAGTATAATATGGGAAGAAAAAAGAAAGAAAAAAATAAAGCCTATGCTAAAAGTAAAACAGCATTCAAATGGAGCGGATTTTCATGTTATTTATTCAGTCATTTATTGTCTTTTCTGTCTCATTTATGTAGGTAATAACATTCACATATGGAGCAGGCAGTGTGTGGTAGTGGGAAGGCTGTTTTTTTGCTAGTAATGGGCCACTCTCCAGTACTGGCAATGAATTCCACTTACATGCCATGGGGCATCGGATTGAATGCAGCCAGTTCATGGCGGATGGCAGCATGTCTCATCGTGCCCAGGAGGCAACTTGTTTCAATTTCAATACAATAAATGGAGTCATTACTTATTAACTGACTTGTCAAAATTAAAAGATCGTGCTCAGAGCAGAGAGCCCAGGGGGTATGTGTTTCTCTGATCTGTAGAAAACGGAGATAAATACTGGCCGAGTCATATGATTATAGGAGAAGGATGGATGATATGATATTGTCTATGCATTTATGATGCAGATAAATGCTTATTTTATTGTTAAGAATGTCAACTATAAAATTAGTTCATTAATTTTGGCCTAAATCTCTTTCGCTATTTTAGTGACTGGAAAAATGGCCGGCATTTCTGCAATTAGTGTCATGATACAGTGATAAATCCATCATAATTGTCCAATGTTTAGGGAGAATCAAAGTGATTCAACAATTTTTTTCTCATTGCCAGGGCAGTAATACTTTAAGAAACCTATTCTGCAATGCAAAGGATTTACTCCAACATGTGAAAAGGGGATTATCTTTGCCCTGTGTTCACCTGTGCATTATTTTACCACTTGTTGTTGAATGCTTTGTCTATGTGCTTGTAGCGTATATTTATTCTATGATTTCTGCTTGTGATGTGAACTCTGAAAATGTGAAATTATTGACAATGAGAATTGTTTTAATTGTTTATTTTGAGTGATCACAGATGCTTTGATGGCAGTCAAAGTTATACACTTCATCGAGTGTGTATGTCTGCATACTTTTCAGCTAACATGTTGGAGATACAAACATAGCTGACTTTATGATGATCTTCATGATCTTCAAAGTCACAAATATTTTACCAACCTGAAACTCTTACTAATCAGTAAAGAAAGGGGAGAAGATTATCATCATTTTCAATTGGGTATACAGAGAATATGTAAACTAAATTTTCTGGATTAAAGCAATGCACTGCTCCTATGTCTGCATGGAGTTTTTTATTCCATATTTTCAGTATTATCGCTCAGTCTGGAAACAAATAACCTGAGAAACGTGTATATCAAGATGGGATTAATAGTGCAAGTCTTCTTTCTCCTAATCTTCTTTTTCAGATATATCCATCCATTGTCTACCAATTGTCTGGGGCCGCGGGACAGCAGTCTGAGTTTGTCCAACCAGTCTACATGTGTTTTGTGAACTTGGAAAAGGCATACAATCATGTCCCTCAGGGGGACCTGTGGGGGCTGGACTTCACTAGGGTTGCCCTTTGTCACCAATTCTGCTCATAACTTTTATAGACAGAATTTCTAGGTGTAGCTAAAGGGTAGAGAGGGTCCGGTTTAGTGGCCTCAGGATTGCGTCTTTGCTTTTTGTAGCTAAATGTGAGGCAGCTGGGGATGAGGATCAGCACCTCAGGGTGGTTTGCCTTCTCCTGGTGGGGGATGAGTTGCTGCTTCAAGTGGAGGAGTTTAGATATTTCACAGTCTTTTTCATGAGTGAGGGAAGAAAGGAGCAAGAGATGGACAGATGGATTGGTGCAGCATCAGCAGTGATGCGGACACTGCACCGTTCTGTTGCAGTGAAGTGGGAACTGAGCTGGAAGGCAAAACTTTTAATTTACCAGTTGATCTACATTCCTACCCTCACTTATGGTCATGAGCTCTAGGTAGTGACCGAAAGAATGAGATCATGGACATAAGTGGCAGAAATTAGTTCTCCACATGGTGTCTAGGCGCAACCTTGCAGATAGAGTGAGGAGCTCAAATAATCAGGAGGAGCTTAAAGTAGAGCCATTGCTCCTCCACATCGGAAGGAGCCAGTTGAGGTGGTTTGGGCATCTATCTAGGATGCCTCCTGGACGGCTCCCTGGGGAGGTGTTTCGGGCATGTCCAACCCGGAAGAGGCCCCAGGGCAGATCCAGGATATTGTTTAATTGAAATGATCTTCCTCCGGGTGAGAGAAATTCATTTCTTTAAAGCCTGATAAAATATTGTTCATGCATAACTCTCCACTAATCTGCAGTGTCAGAAACAAGAGTGCCTCTATTCGTATGATCTTGGGACTCCTTGGATCTGAAATTGTCGTGGGGGGTACGTGTTCCAAAGGACTGGTAGCTTGGGAGATCAGTCCGTGAATATAGACAGCAGTAGATCATGAGCAGGACAAGCATGGAGAGGAATGACTGGAAGGGGCTTGGGCAGGAGGAGTGGGAAAATCAATCAGTGCAAGCAGGGAGGAGTGGAGCTGGGCAGAAGACAAAGGTTAGAACGGTCAGTATGTCTCATAGGCAACTCGACAATACCTGGCACTGAGCTGGGATTTGGACCAGGTAGAAGTCTACTGCGGCTGATTTGTCTTGCTTGGAGGCAGCTGTGTTGGCCCAAGGGCAGGAGCGCATGACAACCAATATTGTTGTAATAGCTATTACTATATAAAATTCAGTAATAAAAGAATTCAGTTTCTATTACTATATGTAACTTCAAACAAATGGCAAAGATTAAATACTTTGGAAACTTTTATGAAAAACAAAATTAGTTGTATATTTTACTGTATATCACTCAAAACCAGCTACATATTAATGACATATACAAAAAAATCAAAACAAATAAGTCAATTATGTGTAATAAAGTGAAATGACACAGGAAATAAGTATTGAACACACTTACTGAAATTTATTTAATGCTGAGTAGAAAAGCCTTTATTGGTAACGACAGCTTCAAGATGCCTCCTGTTTTGAGAAACTAGACGCAGGCATTGCTCAGGTGTGATTTTGGCCCATTCTTCCACACGAACTGTCTTCAAATCTTGAATGTTCCCGGGGCCTCTCCTATGAACGCTGATCTTCAGTTCTTTCCATGGATTTCCATTGGATTCAACTCGGCTGATTGACTGGGCCATTCTAGCAGCAACTTATCTTTCTCTGAAAACAACTGACAGTTTCCTTGGCTGTGTGTTTGAGATCATTGTCCACCCTCGTTACATCTTCAGTACCCTGGCTGATGGCAGCAGATTATTATCAGGAATGTTTTGGTACGTTTCTCTATTCATGTGTGGATTACTTGGGTCGTTATCAACATCTGTTGTAAATTTCATGTAAACAGCCCATTAGAAATATATAAAATATATTTACTGAGAAAAAAGTTGACAAATTCAATACTTATTTTCCCCACTGTATTTATGTGTGTGTGTGTGTATATATATATATATATATATATATATATATATATATAGCACTAAAACTCAAAGAATTTTAAAGGTGAAGGCATTGCATGCTTTTAAAATATTCTCTCCCTGTCCTCCAGAACAACACCTTCACTCAATATTTCCCAGTAGGATTTTCAATGAGATAGTGTTCTACATCTTTCCATTATCCTTGTCACATTTTTTTACTGTCTTTCAACACAGGACATTCAGCAGAGTCCTCTTAAAGAGGACTATCTGTCATGTGTCATCTGTCATAGTTAAATCATATGACTAAGTAATTTGCTCAGAATAGGCCAGAATCTAATCCCTATCATTTCCTTGTGATGGACACCACCTGGTGAGCTAAAGACACTTGGCAAAGTTCTGAGATGATGGAACAAGAGAGACATTATGACCTTATGTCCTTTTATGGTGGAAGAGAAATAAGGTGGAAAGTAAATTCTGTCAAACCACAAACACATATGTCAGGTAAACATTCATTTCTATGGGAAAAATGCTAACGCTAACTATGACAACCTTAACCCCTACCCAGCCCTAACCATAACTATAAATAACCAAGCAAAATACAAGAGGTTTTGCATTTTTAGTTTTTTCATTGCAGCCATGGATTTTTATTGGGTATTGATAAATGGGTATTTATCACATTGTGGGGCCATAGCGTGTCCATAAGGTAAGGTATACCCTCTCTCACACACACACACACACACACATACACACATAAACAATGTGTGTGTGTGGCATATATGTGTATTGGTACTTCAAAAAATGTTTGAAGCCATTTACCAAGGTAGTACATTGCTTATAAAAATAAATAAATTATAACACATGCTAACTAACAGTGTCACAATGAAAACTAACAAGAATTACTTCTGTTCACCACAAAAAAAAAACTTTTATCTTATTGCATAGAAAATTAATTAATTTCCCAAATCTATCTAAAGGCGCACCTCCATGTATATATAAACCACCAGCTCACCCAATAAAACAATTAAATAAGCTAGATGACTCAATTGATTAGCAAAACAAGGTTTAACAGTGATCAAGCAAAAAATACATTACTGTATTGGATGGTAAGTTAAAATACTGGGGTGATTTTAGGAGTGGCTTTTAAAATGGCTAAGCTGACACACTTTGTGAGACATAATATCATAGTTTTACACCACCATGAAGATCACGTAAACATCAGTTTCCTTGACTGCACAGTGCTGTGTACACAAATGCTCCTCACTTAAAAACATACCTGTTATAACCACCCAGACTTATGACCAGCTCTCTTATCAGTATTGTACGCTGTACGAGAACTTTGGTCGTGGAAACAGCAGCATGGAACCTCAGTGCCAAATAATTAAAGTTGAAGCTTATGTGCGTGTGTGGATTATGTTTATATTACATTGTTGGGACCAAATTTCCCCCACAATATAATAAAAAACCTGAATGCAATCAAAAAACTTAAAATGCCAAAAGTCTTGTATTTTGTTTAGTTACTTATGGTTAAGGTTAGGGCTTGGTAGGGGTTAAGGTTGTCATGTTGGAATTAGAGATTTTCCCATAAAAATGAATGCCAATTATACCAAGTTATAATTACAAACCCGTTTGTGTGCGTGTTTGTATGTGCATGTAAACTCTGCTATTAAATGCACAAACAATACATTTATCTGATATATTACATGAAAAAATAGTTTCATTGTATTTTCATCCATTCCTTTTTATATCAGCATTTATAGTTCTTCAAATAGTTTTTAAAGGTCTACTGATTAATATTTTCATCCATCCATCCATTTTCCAAACCGCTTATCCTTACTGGGTCGCGGGGGGTCCGGAGCCTATCCCGGAAGC
>JAODJX010000001.1:38707134-38717333 GCA_026776945.1 Isichthys henryi
CATCTCTATGCTAACACTGATTTTAAATTGGAAAATCGCATCTGCTTAATGAATGCATTATTGTAGGACGGCAGCAGCAGAATCACTCAAAACAGGATGAGACAATTGTTCTTAATTGTGAATGCATCACTGTATGTTGGATGAGTTAGGTGAAATCATTCACTGATGTCTGTGACAGCTGCAGGTGATAAATTTCTAAATTTAGCATTGTGCCATCTTTCTTTTAGAACATGTTTGATTTAGTTTACCGCAAAGTGTTAATTAACTAACATGCAGGAACTAACAGGAATTAAGGTGGTGCTATTCATGCTGCAATTCATATGACTCATGTCGTAGTTACGTTAGTTCTTCATTCGTTCTTGATTAATACATGTCTTAGCTCATCATTAGTTCATAGTCAAGAAATTACTAATTCACGTATTAGTACATGCTAATTCATGTACTGTTATTATAAAGTGTTACCCAGAAAACATACCTGAGTCTTTCTTTACAATACCTTCTAAATGGCTTTCTTATAAAGGTCATGCTTATAAATAAATAATTCAAATTAACATTAATACCTGCAGCAGCCAGAAGAAAGTGAGTCCTCCGTCTCTCTGAAGTAGGCCACTGTGATGGGTGTAGATACAACACCCTTGTCGATGTTTTCACTACCAACACTGTCTGTCTTTCAGGACTGTCCTAACGCCCTTTTTTCATCTCAGAAGTTGACTTTGAAAAAAGTGTAGCACCTTCTATCCCTTTCTGCTGAGAGAATCTGTGAGTCTGGTGATGAAATCAATCCCAGTTAGTGTGAGCACAAGCTGCTTGAGGTAGAGAGACAGATCTGTTGAAACAACAGATAGTGGTGGCTGGTAGCAGCATTTTAGCTTGCATCCTCGAATAGAACAGTGTCAAATTTGTAAAACATGTGTCTTCTACTGTACATTATTTCCATGATCATCTTCAATATCAAAATGCATATGATTGTCATCATGGATGTCACTGTCATGCCTACAGCTTGATGCATCATTATGTACTTGTGCAGGATTCTCCAAAGAGTCTCTGTGATTCCTGTTGATGTAGGATGTAAAAGACAATTTCACATTATTTTTTTCCCACAGTTGGGAAAGGGTCATGTAACGTTTTCCCATCTCTTATATGGTAAAATTACATCCAAATTCACCCCTGGAGCCAAGCCTGGGGGTGGGGCTCAATAGCAAGCGCCTGGTGGCCAGGCTTGCACCCATGGGGCCTGGCTGGGCTCAGCCTGAAGAAGGAACGTGGGTCTCCCCTCCAATGGGCTCACCACCTGTAGGAGGGGCCAAGGGTGTCGGGTGCCGTGTGAGTTGGGCGGTGGCTGAAAGCGGGAACCTTGGCAGTCCGATCCTCGGCTGCAGAAGCTAGTTCTAGGGACATGGAATGTCACCTCTCTAACGGAGAAAGACCCTGTGTTAGTGAGGTTCTGCTGGGAATGTCTGCCAGAATCCCCTGTCAGAACTCCTGCCTCCAGAAGAACTTCACCAATGTCCCAGGGGAGGCAGGGAACATTGAGTCCGAATGGGCTATGTTGCATGCATCCATTGTGGAGGTGGCTTACCAGCGCTGTGGCCGTAAGGTGGTCGCTGCCTGTCGTGGCAGCAATCTCTGAACCCGCTGATGGAGAACGGCGGTGAGGGATGTTGTCAAGCTGAAGAAGGAGTCCTACTGGGCCTTTTCGACCTGTGGGACTCCAGAGGCATCCAATGAGTATTGGCGGACCAATCGGAATGCGGCCATGGAGAATGACTTCCAGACAGCTTCGAGGAGATTCTGGTCCACCATCCAAGGGCTCAGGGAGGGAAAGTGGCACAGCATCAACATTGTTTATGGTTGGGGTGGGGCACTGCTGACCTCAATTCGGGACATTGTGGGTAAGGAATACTTCAAAGACCTCCAAGATCCCACTGGCACACCTTCCAATGAGGAAGCAGAGTCTGGGGACTTGGGGGAGGACTCCCATATCTCTGGGGCAGAGGTTGCTGAGGTCGTTAAAAAGCTCCTTGGTGGCCAGGGCTCGGGGGTGGATGAGATCCGCCCGAAGTTCCTCAAGACTCTGGATGTTGCAGGGTTGTCCTTGTTGACACGCATCTGCAGCATCACGTGGACATCGTGGGCGGTGCCTCTGGATTGGCACATCGGGGTGGTAGTCCCCCTCTTCAAGAAGTGTTCCAACTATAGGGGGATCACACTCCTCAGCCTCCCTGGTAAGGTCTATTCAGGGGTGCTGGAGTGGAGGGCCTATCGGATAGTCGAAACTTGGATTCAGGAGGAGCAGTGTGGTTTTCGCCTGGCGTGGACATCGGGGGCGGTGCCTCTGGATTGGCAGACTGGGGTGAAAGTGTGTTCCTATGCACTGGCCACCGCGGAGCTCTTTAACCACCTCAGCAACCTCTGCCCCAGAGATACGAGAGTCCTCCCAGGCTGACATACATGTGTTTAGACTTCCTCATTTCTCGTTGTCTAAATGATTTATAGCACTTTCATACTAATTTAAAATAGCACTATAACAGAATGTAGCCTAAATTCTTGCCCGTTGCCACACCGCCCACCCGTTTCTGTACAATAAGAAACCCATCCATCCATCCATTTTCCAAACCGCTTATCCTTACGGGGTCGCGGGGGGTCCAGAGCCTATCCCGGAAGCAATGGGCACGAGGCAGGGAACAACCCAGGATGGGCAATTTAGCAACTCCAATTAGCCTCAGCATGTTTTTGGACCGTGGGGGGAAACCAGAGTACCCAGAGGAAACCCCACGACGACATGGGGAGAACATGCAAACTCCACACACATGTGACCCAGGTGGGGATTTGAACCCGGGTCCCAGAGGTGTGAGGCAACAGTGCTAACCACTGCACCACCATGCCGCCCATACAATAAGAAACCCCCTCTGCCTATCTAACCTGGTGGCTGTCTGTCTGCTTCTCACACCCTGGGCCAGCAGTTAAACGAGATGTAGGCACCCTGGAGCAATTTGTGAACCGGCGGCCATTTTGTTTCATTGACACATCCTTCTCATGGGCTTATCGCTCACGACTCCAAAAGCTCATGCGCTGGCGCCTCATTCCCCAAGACCACGGACATTAGCTGACCGACATGTCTAAAAATGCAACACGCATAAATCCCCCCCTAAAAACAGGATGGCTGTGTTTCCAGATACAAAATAGTGCAGTTTGTTTAAAAAATACCCCGTTAGCAATACAACACTACTGCTTTTACCATTTTAAACTGAAAGAACCTCTTTCCTCTCTAGCTAGAAAAGCTTGACGCATCCGGTGACCCTGTTAAAATTATTGTTAAAAGTTTTATTATGCCTTATACATATTTAAAATATTGCATTAATAAATTAATGTAATGTATTTTATTATTTTAAAGACTACTGATTCCAATTTGGTGCAATATGATTTTATCTTGTAGGCCGCAGGATAGCGCCATTTCCATTATAGGCCGGGGTACGTGTGGTATATTATGCTTAAATTCTTTATTAATTATTGTTTGCCATATGCTTTATAACACATCTTATACTTATTTTACGCACTTTTACTTATTTTATACACACTTTAAAATTCAGAAATCTAGATGCCTCAGCTGTTTGTTCTGTGCTTTATTCCTTAAACTTTTATATATTTTTATACTTAATTATTATAACCAGGGTTAATTAATGGTTTTTATTGTTTATGTCATTAGTGGCTCAGCTGTTTTGTCTAACCATTACTGAGACTGGTACATGGTTATTTAGATTCTTCCTTAATTCTTATTGCCTAAATGATTTATAACACATTCATACTAATTTAAAATTTCACTATAACAAAAAAGAGCTAAATGTGTCCTAAATTCTTGCCCGTTGGCCGTTTTTATGAGCAATCCCTCTGCCTATCTAGCCTATCTAGCATGGCAGTATATAGTCCGGGCGCTTGGGGGTTTAATCTACCAAAGTTTTTAAAATGTTTTTGATGTATGTTGCTAAATATCGTTCACTAACTCCTACAGCTATTATAGACAATTAAATAATGCTGTCCAGCTCACTTAAAATAAACTAACAAAATACTAAACTAAATTGTTTTTATTCCTTAAATCTTATTGATTTAAAAATTTATACTAATGTGTCACACATATTATCAAGTTATAGTGTTTTATTCCTTTTGATTAATCAGATGTAGATAAATTTAGCTAAATGTCGCTAAACAATCCGGGACTGTGGTGTTAGAGCTTGACTTTTATTAAAATTAGAAATAGATTATTTTATACTATTTACAAATAAGTCAGATTAACAAATAGAGTTAATGTGCATTCTTTCAGGATGAGGGCTGCTGGCTGTTTGCTTCTCCCAACCAGGACCATCAGTTAGACGGGCTGTTAACCTCGCGGCAACAAATTGACCGCTGGTAGCCATTTTGTTTCCAATTTGACAGCTGCTTGACGCCACAAGTCGGCTCTTTAAAGAAAATACTGTGTGTGTCTACGCGCATGCGCTACAGGAGAGTGAGACAGAGAGAGAAAGAGAGAGAGAGCGCATGCACTCATTTAAACAAGAATTACCTGCATTATTCCTTCATTCTTGTTGTCGAAATGCTTAGAGCGCTTTACTTTATTATCCACATTGGCAGAAAAGTGCTTCATTACTTAAAAAATGTTTTGGTTATAGGGGATTATTTGAAATAACAGGCGCTGGCTGTTGGTGCTGACATTTTTAAATAGGCATCTGCATGAGTGCGCATGCGCCAAAAGCTGGCCACTTTGGTTTATCATTTCGACCGTGTTGTTCAAACAGAGCAGCCGCATATGGCCGAGCTCCGGGACTCGCTCATTTCGCCTTTCAGTCTATTCCTTTGCTGTTAAATGTCTTCTTCAACCTAACACTGGCAAATACCGCTAAAGTCTTTCTTTTAACATTTTGTTTAAATGTAATGAGTTTAAGTGCTTTCTTCTTTTAAAACGACGTGCTGTATGTTAATTGGTTTGCTTGTGCTTGTTTAAACTCAGCATTTGCTCTTCTGTTTCGTTCGGGCATGTTTGTACTTGTTTAAATTCCACTTGCTTTTCTTTCTTTTTTTTATTTAAAAAAAATAACACCAAAGTTTTTCTTCTTTAAAACATTTTGGTACTTTCTTCTCTTAAAAATACACCGTGGTGCTTGTGCCTACTCCTAACAACACGTGGCTGTGGCCGGACGTATCCCCGCTGGTCGCGTATGCTCTAGCTTACATTCATCCTGCTATATGTTTTATCACTCCTAAAAACATAATTAAAAATAACACACATGTAATGTGTTTTTATTCAATTAAAGTTTAACAGCCTCCCTTATCTCCCAAACCATATGGCCCCCCTATGGGCAACACGTGGCATAAGCATGTATGATATATGCAGATAACCCCACGACCAATCTGAATAAGGGATAAGCTCTGCCCAATGTACCACATACAATTTTTTAATGCCTATTTTTCTATGTTATTCCCTGAGATGGTCACGTTAATTTTTTCTTCACAATGAAAGTAATTACTGAAAGTTATTTGTTCATACTGGCAATTTATCAAAATGAAAAAATGACACAATAGGTATAACTTACTGCCCGTCATGTCCATCTGACACTCCTGTCTCTTCCCTGGCAAGGCCCTGATAAGCCACACCTGTTGTTTGTTACCCTTCATTACTCTTTTGTATTTAAGTTCCTGCTTGTCTTGTCAGCCTCAGTCCAGTCACTGTCATCATAACTTCCTGTTGTCTGTACCCGTATTCCTGTTGTCTGTACCCGTATTTCTGTTTTGAATCCCTAGTGGCCCGATTTCTTTTCCCATCCCTGTTTATTTTTGATTTAATAAAGTTCACTTTGTTCTCCTTATTCCTGCCCATGACTCCTTTGTTCTGCAAGTCATGACAGAATGACCTGACTCAACCGATTGCCTTGTGGATATCCCCAGAAGCCTTTTTCACTCTGCATCTCTGCCTGCATGATTTCCCCTGAGCCTAATCTTCTCCCAGTATCCAAACCTCTCTCTTTCAGTGATTGTTCGCTGATAATCCCCTCATTGACCTGCTGAGCGAGAGTGAGAGAGAAGCCCAAGAAGGATGAGGACCCTGGTGTGTACTGGGCTCACCACCATGACCTGGACGACATACCTGTGCTGATCCCTCTAGAGCCCCATGTCTCCAAGGTGGACTGGCTTGCTACCCCCCTGGGATGTGAGGTCGTTCTGCTCCCCTTTTCCCCACAAAGTGAGGCCGCTGTACTCACCACCTTCCCACAGTTTGCAGCTGCTCTGCTTGCTGCCTTTCCACAGCATGAAGCTGCTCTCCTTGCCGGCTCATAGCACTGTGAACCAGCTATGCCCATCAGCTTCCTGCAACTCACCTCAGCACTGCCTGATGGCTCCCAGTGACTCACAGCAGCTGCTGTAGAAGGGGTCGCTGTTCATCCCAAGTCTCCAGACCCTAGTCCAGAAGGGGCCACTGCTTGTTCCAATCCTTCAGAGTCTGGTTCACAGGGACCTGCTCTGGCTATCTTTGCCTCAGCTGTGCCCCCAGAGACGGTACTTGACTTTGTTGCACTCCCAGAAGCTGTGCTTCAGACTCAGAGAGGGCCTCTCCGCCTATGCTCCAGGTTCCTGGCCCAAGAGGGGCCCCATCACCTTCACCTGGTCTCGCAAGGGCTGTGCTGCCTGATCCTACCCCAAGTGACACCATTCCACATACTGTTGCGAATGAGACCATGCCTCCAGCCAAGACATCAATTAGGGCTGTGCAGGCTGCTGTCTCTCATCTGCTGCCCTGCAAGGAGCCCCAGTGGTGCGGCAGGTGCCCCAGCTGTGCCCTGCTTCACTTTCTGGCCTTCCTGCTGACATCCACCTTGCCTCCTACTGTCCTGCCAGTGCTCTCCTCATCTCCTGATGTCACCATGGAGGCGTCCACAGTCACCTGGATCCCTTCCAATGGTCTCTTCATCCCCTGCAGATCCCCTGCAGACCCCTGACTCCCCATTTGCCACCAGGCCAGTGGCTAACCTTATCGGTGTACTTAGTGGGACCCTTTGGGCCTTGCTCATCCACTCTGTAGGCCCTTGCATCAGCCTTAAATCCACACCAACATGATCCTAAGTCCTGGTAAAGTCTGAGAACATCAGGGAGACAGGGGCACACTATCTGTATGCCAGCCACTCAGATTCTTATTTGTTCGACATTTTCTGCCCAGACAACTCTCCTGCGGATCCCAAGAGAAGAGGGCCAGTGGCATCCTTCTGCTCAAGCCCTGCATTTCCCTCGTTGCATTCCTACTACAACCCTCCAGCCCCTCTGGCCCTCCGAGGCCCATAGGCATTGCAGTCCTGACAAGCCCCACCTTGCCAGTGAGCAGGCTCAGGAGACTGCATCCCAGGGTCACTGCCCACCTCCGCAGGGTCCAGAAGACTCCCTGGACATTCCCTGCTTCCTGGCATTATGCACTGATCCCAGTCCTATTGCACTGTCCTGCTTTTATCTCTGTCTTCTTGACTCCCTCCTTGTCTGCCCTGTTCTGATGAGGTGTGTTCAGTCTATGTCTGTCTTTGTTGCTCCCTAGTCCCCATTGTTCTGTGGCTTTTGTTCTCCTGGGTCTTAGTTTGTAGTGCCTGGTTCCACCCAATGTTTGTTCTGTTTTTTCTGTGTGGTTCTGTTCTTTGTTGCTTTCACCTGTTGTGCTTTTGGTCCCAGGTCTGGTCCCTGGTCTTATCCCTGTCTGTTCTGTGTCCTTTTTTGAGCTGTGTGTCCTGTCCTGCCCTGTGTGGTGGCTCTGACCCCATGGTCTGGTGTAGCGAATGTTCCATGTACCTGTCAGTCCAGCCCTGCCCTGTCCTGTCTGGTGTCCCATCTGACCCTGGCTCTGTGTGACTATCAGAGGAGGAATCAAATGTTGAACAATTTGCTGCTCCGGTCCCCTTGGTCACCTCCCCTGTTTGTCCTTTGGGGGAGGCATTGTAATTTCCTACCTATCATGTCTGCTTGCCCCTCCTGTCTCCTCCCTGGCATGGCTCAAATGAGCCATGCCTATTGGTTGTTGCCCCTCATTAGTGATTTGTATTTAAGTACCTGTTTCTCGTCAGCTCCAGACTGGTCATTGACATCACATCTTCCTGTTCCCTGTGACCCTCCCTGTACCAGTATTCCCATTTTGAATCCTTTGCAGTCCTGTTTGTTTTCTAGCAACTGTTTTGATTCTCATTATTCCTGCCCATGAGTCCTTCGTTCTGCAAGTCGCTACAATATTAAATGTTTAATTAGTTTTGACATGCAGACACTACAAATTCCCCACCGTTATTGTTAAACAACTTTAACTTAGGTCACTTAATTTCATATTATAGCTCTCGGTTTGATGTTTTTTTTTTTGCCTTAAAAGACATATCTCATGCTGTCCAGCTTTGACTCCTGTTGAGACCATCAGAGGAGACTTGTTGGAACAACATCTGAGCCTATCCAAAGCGCTCAGTAAATTTTGAAGTCTTGTGATTAATTAGGATGCGTTTGGTTGGAATTGGCATGATGATAAAGGAGACAGGTTGTGAGTTGTACAGTTGTCTGTGACACAGCTTCAGTAAGAAGCATTCTCAGGGTCTGCCACTCAACTTATTAGACAAATACAAGACAGTAGGATGGTCATTGTGAAAGTGAATAGCTTATTTGGGCCCACTGCCAAATGTTCAATTATTTATGAAAGAATAGAAGGCTGCAGAGCAAAGCCATATTCCACACAAACAATACAACGTATCTAAGGACATGGTAAGAAATCGAGTTCTCTAACTTCAAGGAACACTATACACTAGTGCAAGATGGGTGATGCTAAAGGAATTCTATTGAAAATTTTGAAAGAAACTTTGATTAGTCTCATTTCACTCATTTTATTTAAAAAATTCTCTTAGGGTTTATAATCTAGCAGAAGGGTAATGCATAAGAGATAGAATTCCATTGACAAAATTGAGTACTTTAAAAATAGAGGAGGAAGGAAGCTGCAACTATTTTATTGTAAATATTGGAAAGACCACTGTCTTAGGAACTGTTTATTGTTGCTTCTGATCTATTAACTTCTGGACAAAGAGGAATAAATGATAATTAAATGGTAATTTGTTTCTTAAGCAATAGACTGAATTCCATACAAGACTGATACATGATTTATTCAAAATAATAATCATGATTTTTACTGTCGAAAACATTTTAAAGGATGCCATTAAATGCATATTATTATTAAAATGTTATACATAACATTAATGTCAACATAGAAAATATATGAACTTTGTTTGGTCAAAGTGGTTTCACTACCCTCAAATTTGGCACTAGAATGAAACAAGTTGTATTCCCTTATTTGGTAGGCATATACATTTTTGAGCTCTGTTCTGATTGGCTTACAGTGAGTCACTGTGATGGCTCCAGCCAGTTAGCACTGTTGCCTCACACCTCTGGGACCAGAGTTCGAGGGTTCCATGTGTGTGGAGTTTGCATGTTCTCCCCATGTCGTTGTGGGGTTTCCTCCGGGTATTCTGGTTTCCCCCCACAGTCCAAAGACATGCTGAGGCTAACTGGAGTTACTATATTGTCCATAGGTGTGCATGTGTGAGTGAATGGTGTGTGAGTGTGCCCTGCGATGGGCTGGCCTCCCATCCTGGGTTGTTCCCTGCCCATGCCCATTGCTTCCAGGATAGGCTCCGGACCCCCTGCAACCCAGAAGGATAAGCGATTTGGAAAATGGATGGATGGACATCCAGCCATAAGTTTGAGCCTGTATCAGAGGAGGAATCAAATGTTGAACAATTTGCTGCACATAACTGTAATAGACCCACTTCACTCTAGGCATCTTTAGAGATTAGGATGCCGAGAAACCGGAAGGTATGGACCCTCTCCACACACTCGCCGTTGATGTAGAGGGGGGCTAAGTCAGTGCTGTGCCTTCTGAAGTTGACTATGGTTTCCTTGGTTTTCTTGGTGTTCAGAGCCTCTCTGTATGCTGCCTCGTCTCCCTTTGAGACAAGTGCGACCACTGTGGTGTCGTCAGCAAACTTGACTGTGAGGTTGTTGCTGTGGGCCGGACTACATCCATCCATCCATCCATCCATCCATCCATTCATTCATTTTCCAAACCGCTTTTCCTTACTGGGTCGCGGGGGGTCCGGAGCCTATCCCGGAAGCAATGGGCATGAGGCAGGGAACAACCCAGGATGGGG
>JAODJX010000001.1:38727935-38739095 GCA_026776945.1 Isichthys henryi
TCTGCCCCTGCGCGGCCAGAGTCGCCGCCTCCGTCTGCCCCTGCGCGGCCAGAGTCGCCGCCTCCGTCTGCCCCTGCATAGCCAGAGCTGCCGCCACCGGTAATCCCAGAGACTCCTGTTTCGGACTCTACCCCTGACCCCGTTCCTATCCCTGAGGTGGTCCCGGACAACCTGATCATCGCTCCTCCCTCCTCAGAGGGGGAGGAGCTTGAATGGGACCCCTCGGGGATCTCCTTGATGACTCCTCGTCCCTCACCCCAGCGAGCTCGACCCCGAGCAGGGGCCGCCATGTCTGTGTCCAGCAGTGGGAGGGGACACAGACGACGGACTGGGGCTCGGAGTGCGCCTGCGGGTCCCCCTCCTAAGCCTCGACACCTTGCCTCGCTCCCTCCGCCGATCCCTCGACTGTCGCCTGCAGTTCCTCCCGCTCAGGCGCGTCGGACAACATCGCCGCCTGCTGCGGCTCCCCCTCTCTCCTTGCCCTCGCCGGGGCCCCTTTCAGCTCCCTCGTCCCCTTCCCTGGTCTCCCTTCCGACTCCCTTTTCAGGCCCTGACTCGCCCTCCCTCGCCTGCACTAGGGCTCGGTTGGCGCCTGCGGGTCTCCCTGCCTGCCCTCGTCACCCTGCCTCGCTCCCTCCGCCGGTCCCTCGGCTGTCGCCTGCAAGTTCCTCGACGGCAGCTCCTCGGTCACCTGCTGGTCCCCCGACTCCGGCGCGTCGGACGACGTCGCCGCCTGCTGCGGCTCCCCTACTCTCCTTGTCCTTGCCTAGGTCCCCTCCTGCTCCCTCCTCGTCCCCTTCGTCGGTCCCTCGCCCAGCCTCCTCGGCCCTTCCGAGATCCCCTCCGGCTCCGACCTCCCGGCTGCCTGCAGCCCCTCCGGCTGCTGCCCGTCGCCTGCTGGGGCTCCCTCGGGCTCCCCTTACTTCCTCCTCCTTCTCTCCCTGGCCTCCCTGCTATGTGTGATTCCCCGATTTTGTCTCCAGCTGTGTCCGATTACTTTGATTAGTCCCGTCCTATTTAAGTCCTGGTCTTACCTGTTCCCCTTGTCAGTCATTGATGTTAGTTTGTGTGAGATGCCCGTACTCCTGTCCTGTCTCCAATAAATCCCCAGTTTTCCCCGTATTCTGGCTTCCTGCCTGCTTCCTGCTCGCTCGCCAGCCTGCTCGCCTTTACTCCGGCGAGCAATCGTAACACATGCATTCATTCAAGTTGACCGATTTTTACTAAAATATTACATTTTCCTTCTGTTCCTGCTACTTCAGATAATTTAGGAATAAGATGAATCCTGTTCAGTTACATTTAACAGAAACATATCAATTGTCTCTGATTCTTAGGAACTTAAATACTATTTGTTATAAAATCAGTTGATATCATACAATGAAATATTTTAATGTACAGAATAAACACAGTCTTATTAGTGATGTTATTTTGCAATGCTTTCTCATTAAATCCTTCTGATACTTACTATAGATTATTTGTGAAAGGGTAACAGCAATTTCATGTCTGTAGCTCTGCATAAGCACAAGATGGCTGAATCCATTCTGGAAGGATGCGATATTACTGATAGCTATAAACCAAGAATTTTAAGGTTTGCATTTTCTGTGCTGAATTAGTGAATCCCTGGATGGCCATGATGTCATACTGCAAAAACCACCCTTAATGAGTCTGAAGAGCTTGTGTAAAATAAAAAAAGACAACAACAAGGCATCAGTATTCATGGCGTATGAAATTATGGCTACAGAAAAAGCCCAGTGGGAGTACACAGAGATGTTCCCATCTCAAAACAAGAATCTGCCTTGTATCCGTCACTCCTTATGTATGCATGGTCAAGCAACAGCCAATGTTCTGATTTGTCTCATTAGCAGTAGAGATAGAAATATACATGAAATATTTACCTATGCTCTTACAGTACAAAGACAATTCATCTGAAGCACTTCAATATTATTGAGAAAATCTTTTCGGATGGATAGACGGATGGATAGATATGTGGATAAATAGTTGAATATGAGCCTTTGTTGTTTCAGATGCATGCCTCAAAATCTCTAAATTTCTGGGGACAGTGGCAGCAGCCAACAATGCATGCATCCCATTACTGTACTTTGCTGGCATCTTGCACCGAGAGACAGCAGCAATGTGCATTGTTGCCACTCATAGCTTGAGCTGGAAGTAATGTAGATAGAGGCTCAGGCTTGGCTAAGTGTAACGATTCATCATGCAGATGGTGGGCCTGCCAAGGCAACTCAGGTATCACAGGATTTGAAGGTTGACTTGGGCAGAAGAAGTAATGAATTGTATAGTCAGAAATGTGTAAATTCATATACCTAGCCCTGATAATGAATACGATAATTGCAAGAGACAAGCATACATGTAAGCAATATCGGTAAGATGTGATATACAGTTAGGATGATAAATATTTGGACAGAGACAAAGTTTTTCAATTTCTAAGTTCTGCACATTACCACAATAAATTTTATAAGAAACAAGTCAGATGCAGGTGAAGTGCAGACTTTCAGCTTTAATTCAGTGGGTAGAACAAAAACATAAAAATGTGGGGAACTAAAGTCATTTCTCTACACAATCCCCCCCCCCCTTCAAGGGCTCATAAGTAATTGGACAAATTAATATAACTGCAAATAAAATGTTAAATTCTAATATTTAGTTGAAAACCCTTTGCAGGCAATGACTGCCTGAAGTCTTGAACTCATGGACATAACCAAACACTGGGTTTCCTCCATTTTAATGTTCTGCCAGGCCTTTACTGCAGCAGCATTCCATTGCTGTTTGTTTGAAGGTATTTCTGTCTGTAGTTTAGTCTTTAGCAAGTGAAATGCATGATCATTAGGGTTGAGATCAGGTGACTGACTTGGCCATTCAAGAATATTCCACTTCATTGGTTTAATAAAGTCCAGGGTTGCTTTTGGTGTGTGTTTTATGAAGCGGAATGATTAGCCGATGATTGTCTGCAGGTACCCGTCCGTGTGGGCTTGACATTGATCTTGGTTTCATCTGTCCAAAGAATGCTGTTCCAGAACTGGGCTGGCTTTTTTAGATGTTTTTTTCTTTTTTGCAAAGTCCAATCTAGCCTTTTTATTCTTAAGGCTTATGAGTGGCTTGCATCTTGCAGTGAACACTGTATTTGCTTTCCTGCAGTGTTCTCTTTATGGTAGACTTGGATATTAATACACCTACCTCCTGCAGAATGTTGTTCACTTGGTTGTCTGTTTCGAAGGAGCTTCTCTTCACCAGGGAAATGATTCTGCGATCATCTACCATTGCTGCCTTCCGTGGAGTTCCTTTGACCGCATGTCCAATTACTTTTGGCTCCTTTAAAAAGAGGGTGGCACATGTTAACGAGCTGAAACTCCTAAACCCTTCATCCAGTTTGAATGTTGATACCCTAAAATGAAATCTGAGAGTATTCACTTTATGTCCATGCCCATTGTATAACTTCAAATGGAATATATTTCAGTAAACAGGTAAAATAGTAAAACTTGTCTCAGTGTCCAAATATATATGACCTAACTGTATACACACCTATGCAGTGTTAAAAAACACTATTACCATTCATTGTATTTATTTCCCATTTAAATGATAGAAAAAAATATATCGCATCACACTGCAAAACAATAGTGCAATATATATACCTTCTCATGGGAGAATAGATGCACCCCTCACTCCTGATTACTAATACCATATTTCAATTGACCTGCATTTGTGGCAATAAGAAGGAAATGTCATTCAGACTGTGGCTGAGGAAAGCCCTCGACTGTAGCAAATGAAGTAATCTAACTACATTTTACCATCTATTATGTATCTGTATTTTATTGCAAGTTAGTTCTTTCTACAGTCCTCAAGTTCTCATCTGAATTTATTGTGCCAAAGTTGCCAGAGGAAATTTAAGCTGAGAAATGTTGTCATAGAAACAATGCAGTCCTTTTGAATAAGAGAAGTGAATATTTACATCATCCAACAAATTTCATAAAGTGGCAGTATCCTAAGTCTCTCCACAGTGACATGGCATTGCTGCTAAACAATTAACACTGGAAGCTCAGCTTGATCAGTTTATGGTATGCAAACTGCCATTTCAGTTGTGCAGGATCTGCAAATTTTTTTTGTCAGGTTGAGACTAATATACTGTTTTTAATTGTTATACTGTTGTATAACAAATACTACCTGAATGTTATTAATATTCAAAGTAAATTTCATTATTAAAAGTAAGCACGAAATGAAGAAAGTATTTATATTTCTCATATGTGCATGAAAGGGGTGGCATGGTGGTGCAGTGGTTAGCACTGTTGCCTCACACCTCTGGGACCCGGGTTTTTTTGTCATTAGGGTTTTTTCACCCTCCTCTCCAGTACCCCGGAATAGACTTTCCCAGGAAGTATGAATGTAGTATGTAGAAGTATATTCCCCTATAGTTGGAACACACCCTCCGGTCCCCTTTCTTAAATAAGGGGACCACCACCCCGGTCTGCCAATCCAGCGGCACTGTCCCTGACCTCCACACACTGTTGAGAAGTCGTCTCAGCCATGACAGCCCCACAACATCCAGAGTCCTTAGGTACTCCGGGTGGATCTCCTCCACTGTCCGGGCCCGACCACCACGTAGCCCTTTATGCACTCTGGTCATTTCAGCCCCAGTGATGGGCAAGTCCACTCCAGCCCTCACGTGCTCTGTGCTCTCAGATGTCTCAAAGGCAGTGCGCGTAGATGTATCTGAGGCAGGGTTGAGGAGGTCCTAAAAGTACTCCCTGCACTTCCAAATGATGTACCCAGGTGAGGTTAACAGCACCCTCTCCCCACTATAAATAGTAGGAACCAGGAGCTGCTTCCCCCTCCTCCTATTCCGGATGGTTTGCCAGAATCTTTTTGAGGTCGACTGAAAGTCACATTCCATGGCCTCACCAAACTCCCACGCCTGGGTTTTTGCTTTCCGAACCGCCCGAGCCGCATTCTGCCTGGCCTGCCTGTATCCGTCAGCTGCCTCCAGAGACCCTCAGGCTAATAATTTGCCTGTAGCTCCGGGCATGTTACTATCATGTCCACTTATGGACATCCTTATGCTCGAACATGGTATATGTTATGGAGAAACCATGCATTGCACAGAAGTACAATAATAGAGCACCACTCGGGTTCAGATCAGGGAGACTGTTCCTCCCAATCACCCCCCTCCAGACCACACTCTCATTGCCCACGTTAGCGTTGAAGTCCCCCAGCAAAACGATGGAATCCCCTCGTGGCTCGCTAACCAGAACACCAGTCAGGGAGTCCAAGAAGGCCGGGTATGCTGAACTGTTATTCGGTGCATAAGCGCAGATGACAGTCAGAGACCTCTCCCTGACCCAAAGGTGCAGGGAAACAGCCCTCTCATTCACCAGGGTGTTAATGCACAGAACTTTTATGAGAGATACATAAAAGTGGCCTGTAGAAGTTATAGACAGCTCATTTCATGCACATCCATCCATCCATCCAACCATCCATTTTCCAAAACACTTGTCCTACTGGGTTGCGGGGAGTCCGGAGCCTATCCCGGAAGCAATGGGCACAAGTCAAGGAACAACCCAGGATGGGGGGCCAGCCCATCACAGGGCACACTCACAGACCATTCACTCACGCATGGAGTTTAGCAACTCTAATTAGCCTCAGCATGTTTTTGGACTCTGGAGCACCCGGAGGAAACCCCACAACGACAAGGGGAGAACATGCAAACTCCGCACACATGTGACCCAGGCAGAGACTTGAACCCGGGTCCCAGAGGTGTGAGGCGACAGTGCTAACCACTGCACCACCATGCCGCCCCTTTTTTTTATTATTATTATTATTATTATTATTATTATTATTATTATTATTATTATTATTATTATTATTATTATTATTATTATTACACGTTCTTTTACTGTGCAGAAAATAACTACCACCGGTACATTTGCATTGCCACACAACAATCAGGTAATTACTGCGAGACTAGGAGGCAGCCTACAGGAGAAATACCCTGGAGAAGACAGACCTGATAAACAAGCACTCTAGACTCAATGTTGCATTCCATAAACTATGACATTAAGAAGAGTTCGTCTCCCATGCCTCTCTTAATAAAGAAGCAAAAAAGCAAAATACTGTAGCACTGGAGGTACTGTGGAGCAGCGTGGCAGATTGGATTGGTGCCAGTCGTGTTAAAAGTTCTTTGCAATTGCTACAGTATGCACTGTAATGTCTTGTGTTGTAATGTAATGTCATGTGTAGTGTTTGATGTTAATTGTTGTATATCACGTGTGCCCACAATGCATGTTAGGAGTAAGCAGGGCGATGGGCACAGTGGGCAGCAGGAGTGTGTTAGAAGAGTGACTGGCACGGGTGCAATGAGTGACACCTTGTGATCAAAACTAGCTCCCTCCTGCCACTTACTAAACCCTCCTACACCATGGCCAGTCAGTTTGCTACAATACATTTCTTCAAACGAAAAGTTCTGCTTATTAATTCAAGCATATCTAAGGGTGCTAGAAACAGTCTGCATCAGACTGTTTGTCAGAGGCCTGACCTTTCTTCCAGCAGGTATAACTGTTGAATAAAGCTATGGGTGAATGAACCACTGAAACATGTCCATTAGTGTAAATAATGTTTCTCCAATGGTCATGGCTATATCCAATAACAGGTCAAAGAATCACAAAATCCTGAAATCACACAACATTATTCAGGCTTTAATTGTTAGTGTCTTCTAGTCCTTTCTCAGGTAGAGTGATCTGCAGTATTACCGTATTATAAATACAATATAATATTTTATTTATATGCGCTTCTCACAGTTCTCAAGGCATTTAAAAATGACAAGTCAAGATACAGCCCCCCCCCCGCCGCAAAACACACAAACGCACACAATTGTGGAGGGCTGCCAATCATGTTCTTAATCTCTTGGTCTACTTATATCGTGAGTGTGATCAGTGGATGGTCTCACTCCTACTCACAATGCATGCTTGCTGAGCTGTAACACTCAGCATCTACTTGTAAGGGGGGCTTTATAAGCAGAATTGCTCTGGAGCTCAACAGAGTTCCTGTCATTAAGGAAACTGAAAAACTGGACTAAAATGCAGCAGGCTGTCTGCTCTGTTAGATTCGCTGATGGCCATTTCACATTCCCTAACAAAAAAAACAGCTATGAGCCCCTTCAAGACCGAAGACAAAAGTAGCAAATTATGCTGCAAAAACTAAATATCATCCACAGAATATCATGGGCTACTGGAAATATATATAATGTACCCACTGTTTTTATGAACAGCCCCAGTGCGATAACGACACCTGTCTTATGCAAATAACTTGCCCACTTGATCAGGGAGGTTTGCAATTACATTACAAAAAGTGCTCTATAAATAAAATGTATAATTATTATTACCATTCACATGCTGGATCACTGGAGATATGTATCGGTATTTATCATAAACTGTGGTGGAGGCAGCAAAGAAAGCATTTAAACATGTTAATACACAAGAAGTAAGCTTTTGGTTAGGTTATTAACAGGTGTGGAGTCATATTGCATAAGATGATGCATGGTAGAAGTGTTCATTTAAAATACATGTTTGCATCTGCATTTTTCCATTTTCCTTTTCTCATTTTAACAGAATAAACGTTTTGTTGATTCAATCTGTACCCATGTATATGACTTATTAATTTAGGTGAAACAAGTTGACCATAGACCTTTTAGGGGAAAATAAAAAGAAAAAAGGATTGGAAATGTAATTAGTACTGTGGGCTGTAATCTAGGAACATGCACTCTCTGATTGCAACACATTTTTGAGCATATTTTTCCATTTCCTATTTTTGCAGAATCAAATGTCTCCCTCTATGTTAGTACACTGCATACCTGTATACAGTATAGATGGTGAGATTGTATTGTCAATAAATGTTCTCTCTCCTGGACCTTTAAAACTAAATTGCATACATAAAATATGGATTGTCAAATGTTTTTCACTGACCTTTGGTTCCAAGTATATAACCGCTTTCTAATATTTGTTTTAGAATTTTTTAATGATTAATTGTCATTGCTGACATACCACAGCACACAGTGCATAACAACGATATGTGTTCTGCATCTAACCCATATGTGACAATGTGACATAGCATGGGGCAGCTAATTCAGCACCCAGGGAGCAGTGCTTGGGGCGATACCTTGCTCAGGGTACCTCAGTGGTGCCTTGCTGATCGGGGATTTGAACCTGCAATCTTTCGATTACAACTGCATGTCCATAACCATTAAGCCACCATTGCCCATGAAATAAAAGAAAATGCATCCATTTCCTCATTTTCCTGAAGGTGGCATTATAATTCTTTCCCCTACCACAGGTTACTATTTATTTATCTATCCATTTTTAATGTTCTGCAGTATTCAATGACACATTATTGCATTAGATTAATGAAGCAATGCACAGAAACCAATGGAAGCTTACACAAATACAAAATAATGAGATAAAGAATGAAGTCACAGAGGGAAAAAAGAATGATCCTCATTTAATTAAAAGAAGAAAAATAAACAGGTTGCAAAAAGGTAATGCGTAAGAGAGTACTTTATGAAACTTGCTGTGTATTTTAATGGCATATAAAACACAAATACTATATTATAAAGCCTTATTAACCTGAATACTCGAGAAATCTGAAGAAAAATGTGTGGTTTTGTTAATCAATACTGCTTTTTTGGCCCTTGATATCAGGTTACCTATTAAAGATCATATATATCCTGTTAGATAAGAGACATAAGTCTTTTGGGCTGCAATAAACTAGGTCTGAACCATTCATGGCAAATGTTCTAGGCTCAAGTTTAAGTCTATTAATGTATAAGTATAATAATGTAGAAGCAACTGAAATAGAAAATGGAATAAATTTGTAAAGTAATAACAGTATGATAGGAGGTGTTACTTTTCTTGGAAACCAACAAAGAAAACAGAAGCTTTATGCACGAGTACCTCCTGAACACAAATAAACATGGGAAGCAATTCAAAAATGAATATCCCAGGGATTTACTCATTAGATGCACTGAAATTTTCAGATAGACTACCACCTTAGGCAGACTAACAGTTTTTTTTCCTTGTCTTGATTACCAAGAAACCTTTCACTGTACAAATGATACATCCTCATAGCTAAAATAATATATATTTTACTTTGCATTGTTATTTATAAGATCTGTACAATTATTTGTGAGCTTCTAGAAAACTGACTTCAGCTTTGGAACCAAAAGCTAAAGGAACCAAGTTTCAATTTGTGGAACATCCATGCTTTAAGACATAACTACATTTCAGTACAGGCTTCTTAAATCGCTAATTATTAATTCTCATGGGTATGCTTTTGTTCCAGCTAACTTCTTAGTTAATTAGGCTTGATTGAGCTGTTAAGGCACTGACACAGATATCACAATCTATTGAAGTCTAGGAAAATTTGACAAGACATTTTTTTGGGTACATTCCTACATTTAAACATATAACATAATTTTTAGCCTTCAAGATTTTATTAAGATTCTTTAGCAAACAACAAAACCTGTGTATATATAAACTTAATACCAGAAAAAACTACAACATTATCATGTTAAAATGATTAAGTTATTTGGACACCGTGATGTAGTTTGTCATAGGCAGTCAGTTTGCATTGACATGCAAAAAGTGCTTTGACCAAGCTCATCATTAAATGTTAATGATATTCATATCATTTGAAACCCACTATATTAATTATCTTGTTAATTAGGACATAAGGTTTATTTAATGGTAATACACTCTGGGATGTCAGTTTAATTAATTTGAAGGGTTGTAATGAAGTTAATAAATAAATTCTTACTCTGTAAAAATAAAATATATCAATGACAAAAGTGGCCTATTACAGTATATCATTTTTTAGTATTAGCATTTTGATTATTATTTTTAAATATATAGCTGTATATAACGTTTGAAAAAAATGGCTTCTTCATTTCTGAGAAAATAATTTGTTTGGTGTGCACATGCTGTGAACCCAAAACAGGAAGGTGCATCTGCATTGGTGTCAATGGTGCGTTGCAGGTGCACAAGGAACTTTGCGCTGCACACATGGGAATTTTCAACAATGCAAACCCTGCGTTTAGCATGCAATCTATCTTTGTGAGGGC
The DNA here is from genome assembly GCA_026776945.1 of Isichthys henryi. Lineage (NCBI taxonomy): Eukaryota > Metazoa > Chordata > Actinopteri > Osteoglossiformes > Mormyridae > Isichthys > Isichthys henryi. The sequence continues at coordinate 38,738,050 of JAODJX010000001.1, forward strand.
TGGCTAATGAGGCCACTAGTATGTGGAGCGCACTGTGACCCAGATCTGTGGACAAACCAGAACCAAATCACCTATGGACATGTTAGAAGGTTAAAAAAAATATACAAACAGACCACAAAATGCCTGTTATTATTTTTAAAAAGTCAATGGAAGTTACAAAATACGAGGGGAAACATCTCTTTTCATTGTTCAAGGTTGTCATATTGTAAGAACCCATCAGCACCAATACCCGATTTTTAAAAGTAAATAAAAATGCAGATATATCACCCATGCTTTGGTTGGCATCATTATCAGATTAATGATAACATAAGGATCTATCTTGGCAAATCAGTAACCTTTTCTTGATTGTTTCTTTATCAACATCATTGTCATTCTTCCCCTCTTGCACCTAGGAAAGAAATTTTCCTTATCCAGCTGTACTGTGTAGACTTAGCTTTATCTTGTTTGGTAGAATGCAATCTCCCCCACTAGACCATCAGAGATTCTTTCTCTGCCCTATGAATCAGAAGTCAGATAGACCCAAGAGATCCTATTTGGAAGAATTCTCCTTTGGCATTATTAGTGGATCTTCCAGCGGTAGTAACATTACTGTGTTGTCACAGAGACCGAGGAATTTCAACTGAGGTCCCCATGATAAAGTGTCCAGCTATTGTGCCTGCCATCGATCTTTGTATTACTACATTGTTACTATATTCTTCCATGGATGGTAATTTATAGCTCTTTAACACCACCATCATCTGGGAGAATGTGGTTATTCCATTTCCCATGCAGGTGGGAGCACTCGCCTGACACTGAAAGCATACATTGGAAGGTCCTGTTCCTCTAGCCAGACCTCCCATAATCACCCATGAGATGGCCAGCCATGAAGCCTCTAAAGGGTATGGACTTACAATCTTCATATCACACCTATAAAGTACTCCATTGTGCTTTTCTATAGAACACAGGAGAGGTCTCACTATATGATCGATCGATCTATCTATCTATCTATCTATCTATCTATCTATCTATCTATCTATCTATCTATCTATCTATCTATCTGTCTGTCT
>JAODJX010000001.1:38739195-38754813 GCA_026776945.1 Isichthys henryi
CTGTCTGTCTGTCTGTCTGTCTGTCTGTCTGTCTGTCTGTCTGTCTATCTATCTATCTATCTATCTATCTATCTATCATCTTCTCCATATCCAAGTCAATTTCATTAAGTTACCCATATAAAAAGGCCTTTGCCATATCTGACTCACATAACATCTTTTAAAAAGCAACCATGAAGCATAACTTTGCTTGGCATTATTGCTTGGCAGAATATCTGGTGGTACCGACATAAGACTTCTAGTAAGTGTATCAAACACCATTATATATTTTAAAAGGCACAATCACTATTGTATCCATGCTTGATAACATGTGTTTATTTCAAATTATTCCATCCATAAAACTTTCAGGTGTCCAATCACTTATCCTGACCTGGGCCATGACAGCATTTTAAATTATTTCATTTCTAAATTTAAACAAGCTAGAATGCTGTAATTAATATAGAAAGGTACATTCAGTTGATAATTTTCGTTAGTATGCAAAACAGTACTTCAGGAATGCCATTCTCAGCAGTATATAGCAAGAATTATTAATGAATTTTTCTAAACTGCAGTGAAAGTATGCAACATTATAAGTACCTGTGCACCGAAGATGAGTGACTTGATCCACCTTTGCACCTTTCTAAGGCTGCATTCGAAGACTGAATGCGTCACAATGGCAGAACAAGGCTTCCCATTTCCAAGGCTCCAGCCCAAAATATCCCAGGATTCATTAAGCAGAGGTAAAGTGAGTGTGTCCTAGCTAGGCAACAGGAGCAGCGCTTTGTGGCCCAAGGGAAAGGGTTGGAACAGCTGGCCAAAACCAAACCATCCCATTTGACAATGCTTTCCGTTCAACTGTCAAAAAATGCAGCCAACAAAGGCTATTCGTTCTTGGACTGAATGCTCTGAATCGTGTGTGTAAGCAATGTGTTAAACTGATGATGTCATGGGCGCCATATTTACAGGGGTAGTTTTTTTTCTGCTCTTGAGTGTTTTAGCTCATTTTCACAATATATAACAAAAATTACAGAAGAGGAGAAAGGCAAACAAGAACTGATCTTTAAAAGCCTATGGCAGATATCAACCTTTGGACCCTCATGGAGTTACAAATGCCAAGATCAGCATACTTTGTGTGATGATTGTTATTCATGTAAACAAACAGGAAGTACACATTTTCCCTAGTGGCCATATTGAAATGCTAAGAAATTTTATCAGCATTTTTATTTAAGTAGTTTTATGTCTGGATAATGTCTTTTAATGGTTGGAAGCTTGGGTATTAATGCCATTAATTTATTTTCATCTGGAATTTTGCATGTTGCAGTGTTTTGTTGAAATCTTTGAAGTTTGTAAACTAGCAGCCATACCACAGACTGGTTGATCAGGGGCTGGGGGGAGGGGTAAGAGATTTTGAAGGAAATCAAGTTTCAGCTTCCATTGTGATAAGTTATGACAAGAGATTTTAACTAAACTGGGGTGTATTTTGATGTGAACAGTTTAATATAAAAAATAGGCCTGAAGATGGAACCTTGTTAGGCTTTTTGATTGGGGTAAAGTCACCTAGGGCTGCACGGTATTTAGATAAAATGTGTCAGATAAGTTAGAGGTGTTGCTGAAAGTTGTGTCAACAGACACATAGCGGAAAACAGTGGCAACAAATTTCTCACTATTGTTGACCAGTTCTTATTTGCTTTTTCTCCTCCTTACTTATTTTTGCAAAATATCTCAGAAAAGATAGGGTTATCGTATTTGGTGGGAAGAAAAAGAGGACACGAATATTAATATATTTTCACTTTCACTGACCAATCAGGTACCGCTTCTGTCATAAATATTAACTTTCGGAGCATCTGGGGAAACCAGGATGTATGGTAATCTAACAGCTAACTCTCGTTTTGCAATCTACATACAACTGATACAATATACATGTAAACAAGTCTTTTTCTACCATAGTTGGGTGGTCCCAACAGCAATTTGGTGAAACGAAAAAGAGGATGTGTATGGTTACATTTTCACATTTACTGAGCAATCAGGTACAGTTACTCTTTTCCCTTTGAGCATCCAGGGAAGAACAATAACATCAGAATACACCAACCCTTTGTTAGCAAAAATATAAAATGAATTACATATGTTATTACTCACTTCACACCAAGATCAGTCTGCAAAAGATGTGAGAAACTGCAGCTGTACTGCTCATATGCATAGTAAACCATGAATTAATATCACGTGGTTATAGAGCCAATTAAATACTAGCAGTAGTGATAGCTAGCTTTTTGGCTGGTTTATCAGCAGGAAAATACCATGACATTATGAAGGTATCTATGATGCATTATGTTACAATGATTTGTTTATGATCATTTACAAACATTTATTGAAGTTTTGTAAATAATTAAGTAACTCTTTACTGCATGCTTATTGCTTGTAAATGTTTTATTAAGAATTTGTAAATGATTTGTTCACCATTAACTACTAGCATAACTAAAGGCTTGTACATGCGGTATAACTGAACCTTATTATAAACTGCTACCCAACACTTAAATTGGAGTAAATTATATCAGATAGAATTCTATTATATATTAATCATGGAACATGAAATCCATGCAAGATTTCCATTTGCATCAAGCAGCAAAAAACTGTAGCAAGATGTGTTTGATTACTGTATTGGGCCAAATATAAGACAACCCTGATTATAAGAGGAATACCCCCCCCCCCCCACACACACACACACACACACTTTTTTGCAACTATTTTTAGAAAACATTTTTGGAATACCAAATCTTACCTTTATAAAGAAAAAATATTTTAATTGTACAACAGATAATTCCAACCAAGAAATCTGATTGGCCAAGAGGCATTTTATGAGTGCGGTTTCACATCCACTGTACCACTCAGGTTTACAGCTTTACAGCTGAATCTAACAACCATCACATATGCCTCATTACCGGTACTGGGCTGATTCTCGCTTTTGAAAAATCAACATAGGTGGAAGTGAAAGTAAAATAAAGGTTCATATATAACGTATTCCGTTTTGTTGGATTTATTTTGATAGGTTTCAGATTTTAAGTTTTTATAAGCTGCCGAATCGAAAAAAAAGTTTTCAGAGTATGACTCATTATGCTCTGTCTGTACTGTCTGTATCCATTTTTATCTCCTTAAAGGCTCCCCATCTGTATGCGAAAGTTTATTCTTTATTCTCGCTCATTGTTTTACTGCTGTCATTTTAGGATGGTGCAATAAAAGTCTGCTAATAAGTAAATTTTCTGATCGCCTCATGTCTCTTCCCAACAATATTTTATTTATTACACCTGCGGCATGGTTCTAATTTAGAATGCAGAGTTATTCCGTGAACAATCTGGCTAGTTGTTTCACTGCTGGAACCGGTGATATTAGACGAAACAATATTGGTTATAGACTGAATTTTACGGATATGTGAAAGGTTTGGGGCAATTACCCATAGGCTTATTGCGATGACAATAAAACAAACAGCGCAGCCCTAAGGTCACCTATGGAATGCCGGGTAATCTGGAGTTGCCCTCCCCCCACCCCGAAAGTGAAATTCCCAACTTCAAGTCCTCATCTGGAGCCAGCCCTGCATTTTGGGGACCATAGTGGTGTTAGCAGCCAATTACCCCCACACTTACAAATGCACACACTCACACACATAGTCTTTGTTTACCTGCAGTAGGGAAAGAGAATTTTTTCAGCAATTGCCTCTTTATTCTTTAGTCAGTATCAGAGTGTAGTGAATGTTCACCATGCCCTTCCATGTAAAACTATTCTGGGAATTATCTTTCTATAATAATAATAATAATAATAATAATAATAATAATAATATAATAAGAAGAAAATTGCTGGATTGATGGATTAGTTTTAATTTATCCATACTAGTTAATTAATTGGTATTGCTCTATCATCCTGTCTGTCTGACTGATTTTGGTAATTCAACAGGCTGTCATCTGGTTTAGCACTGGTGTTCATATTATAGCATGACACATCTGTGATGATTAATTAATTAGTTTAGTGATGGGAGAAATTATGCTTCAAAATGTGGTGGGTGTGATTTACTGTCACTGTCAGTCACAATCAGACAATGTGATGTGAAAAAATAAACAGTGAGAAGTGTTTTTTTCAGTGATTGACACCATACAGTAACCAAACCCACTGAAGCCTAATTTTTATTAATATATTCACCATTTCAAAAAGTCAACATGATAACTGTAAAAGAGGGGATTATAATAATGATAATAGTAATATAAAGTAGCTGCAGGGGCTTTTGAGTAGTGAGGTCAGACCCCCGATAAAAATATCTGTTTAACGTTTTGTTATGCCAGGCAGCTAAGCAACAAAAACCTTCACTGATTTTCATAGCTGAGTCCACAACACTGAATTGTATTTGCAGAGAGCAGCACAAAATAAAACACAGAGACACTAAAAAAAAGTTTAATTAGTTTGATGTAACAATCGTAACCTGTATCATGATTCACTATTTATCATTGGACTGAATTCTTGAATCTTGGTAGAATGCGGTTACTCACTTGCCTTCAGTATCTATAACAAAGTGTCTGACATGTCAGTGATCCTCTATTTCCATTTGGAGCAGCCTTTTCCCATGTACCTCATTGCTGGACTGTGGGAGAAAAAAAGAAGAAAAAATTCACTTCTAAACTCCTCTAAAATATATTCTACAAGGATTAAAGCAGCTGTATTGCATATTAAAAGGCTTCCAAATTCCTCAGATTTGAAGTAAGTTTTTTTGAATGGAACTTTGTGGGGTTTTAGAATACTAATGAAATAATAAACATTGCATAATGATATGTGATATACGCATGAATTTGAGTTACATTATACTCCATCTGCATTTGTCTTTGTTCTGTAGTGTTGAGACTTTGATCGAATTTCCACTGAGCTGAATGATAAAACAAAAGCAAACATATAAACTATAATCATCATAGTGACAAAGATGTTAAGATATGACTAAAACTTCTTGATTTGATATGAATACAAATCTAAGTAACTAGATTAGAAGATTATATTTCTGAATGTGCTAAATGATGTTTAAATACCCAACTTTTGTTTAAATACCAAACTTATTGGCATTTTTTAATTCCTTTTTTTGAAAGCATGTTGGAATACCTTCAGTTTTAACTGGCACTGTCTATTCAAAAGTGTTTAACTCATTTTTCCCATGAGAGTTTTCTATTGGAGCCACAAAAGAATTGGTAGCACTGGTTACATGTAGACTATCATAAGCTGCCAGGGCAAACTACAGAGAGGTCCATAACCCTGCTGTAGCACTCAGGAGTTATCATCAGAACCTAGTGGACACCAACTGCTACCCATAAGTCACTGCTCTCTCTAACAACTATTTCCACTGCCTTTGGGATAATGAAGCTGCAACCCCTCAAGCTGCCATTGACGCAGTGGAGCAAGAAATCCAATGTCTCCATAAATAGGTCATGGTGTTTCTACCAGCTCACTAAAAAGCCTTTTGAGATCCAGAGGTCTAACAGATAATTTACTCCATATTTTATTATGATTACTTTTTAGCAACTTCCTTTTAAAATATTTAAAATACATATTTGCATCATGTCATGAGAGTCACTGGAGTACCTGGAAATATTTATATGGGGTCTCAGATAAAAATTATGTCTCCATGACAACACATTATTTGCCAGTTTACGTGGACAATACTTGGTTTCAATTACGCAGCTTAATGGTTTAATTAATGCCATGATTGTGTTCTTGTGATACCTGATGGTGGGAAGATGTGTAAAAAGTAATGAACAATAATAATATTAAAAACAGGTTGATGATGTTTGTTTACCCTGTCTTACTTTACTTTTCTTGAGCTCATTAGCTTACACTCTTATATATGTATAATGTATGTTTATGGGTCAAATTACCTATTGTCTGTTACTCTTTTATCAGGCCAGTTATTGGAGGAAAGCTCCATATCTATATGCCTTTCTATAGAACACAGGAGAGGTCTCACTGTATGATAGATAGATAGATCTGTTTGTTCTATCTGCTTGCTTCACCACTGTAATACTTCCAAAATGAAAAAGGGTATTTGAGATGCTCAAATAACAAATTATTGTCTAACGCAAAAAAATTCACCAATAGAGAACAGCAGGAAGACAGTATCTTGGATAAATAGGCCCCTTGCTGGATTTTTCCCCCCACTTATGGACCTACATGCTATAACCGCAGGGCGAGCAGGTAGACGACGGAGTGGGGAATCAGGATCGGGAAGCCGTAGAATAAGGAATAAGGGGTTTATTTCACAAAACGACAAGGTAGGGTACACACAGTAAACAACTTCAATGACTGTACTGGGGAAATAGAGTTGAACGCTGACTTAAATACACAGGATTACTCAGAAATAACAACTGATAACAATCGGGATTTCACACGAGGTAAATGACGGGGTGTGGCACACAGGAGGATCGGATGAGCAGGTCATGACTCTACATTTCAAGTTTCATTTCCGGTCTACACAATTTTTATTGCTTTCAACTAAAGACTGACAACTTCATATTAGGGTAGGGTGTTCAAAATTCAATTTCTTAAACGGCAATAAAATGCACATTTGACCACAATAAACTATTTTTTGTAGGTTACTAAGAATTTTGCAATTACTCTCAAATGCTCTTCCAGCATTTCCATCCATCCATTTTCTGAAACCACTTGTCCTGTTCAAGGTTGTGGGGGTCCAGAGCCTGTCCCAGAGGGTACAGGCACAAAACAACCCAGGATGGGGTGCCAGCCCATTGCAAGGCAACTACAATTAGCCTCAACATGGTTTTGAACCAAGGGGGGAAACCAGAGGACTCCCAGGAAACCCCACGACGACACATGGACAACATACCAACTCCTTGCCCATGGAATCGTGGAGGAGACTTGAACCCAGTTCTCAGAGGTGTGGACAACAGTGCTAACCACTGCATCACCAGAGTACTCCCTGGAAGATTTCTCAAATGACAATTAACATTTGCAAAACAACAAGTGTGATTTCCACATCATAATGTCACTTCTGCACAGTAGAACAAATTTACAAATTTTTAGTACATATATGCAAATGGTCTTGTACAATTGCCATCATTTGGGACAATATTCGGTTGCTTTAGTGTTGTTGGTCAAAATAGATTATGTAGTTTCCCATTGTAATAATTTTACACATGAAACGATTTATGTATGTGATAATTGTCTTTGTCCTCTACAGTACATGCAAATCAGTTAACCAAGCTTTCAAATGATTTAAATATATCCCATAAATGGCAATGATACACCATTGTTGATTTTGAGGTTCTTGCATTTTGCTGCTTTTTTTATACAGTGTAGTGTGACTTTTTTGTTTGCTATTGTACTGTCTTGAGATCTGAACAAGTTACATGTGCTTGTGAGTGCTTTTTCTTGCCAGTGGACTTTACATACTGTAATGTAGAGCCTTGCAGTCTTGAAACTCCTGCCTTTGACATAAATAAGTATCAGGTTGCTAAAGAAAAATGATCATTCAGTGACAATGATACAATGGGAACTGACTATAATTCAAAAATATGGAGCTCAGGAGCATACTTACCCTAACATTTTGACAATATAAGCATTTTGACTCTCACAGACAAAACAATGCTGATTGTACTTTTCTTTTTGGTGGTAATGGTGGAATGATTTGCTTTTGACACACTTTTACAGTTTTTCTCGATTTCTTTGGCATTTCTATTTCATGCAACATACTTACAGTTTTTCTCAGTTGTTTTGGTGCGTTTCTCAGAACTGAAATTGTCAAAGCTACTTGTCCAACTTCAACATCATTGAATCAATTATGCACATCATAAAAGCAATTTCTCATTCTTTTGGGGAAATTGCAAATGCATTCATGGAGGTGATTATCGACAATTGTCTGTTGATTCCTACATTAACAATTGTTTATGTCATGTTGGTCAAAATGTATCAGACTATGTCACATCCCGATCGTTCTGATCCTCCTATGTGCCACGCCCCCTTATTTGCCTCCTGTGGAATCTTAGTTTGATGTATTTAAGTGCGTGTCAGTGTATGTTTCCCTAGTCCTGTCATTGACGTCAGTCTTGCTTGTTGCTCCATATTCCTGAGTGTGTTTCTTCCCCCAAATAAATCCTGCGTTTACCCGAATCGCTGGACTCCAGTTCCTGTTTCCCTGCACCGTGCCTTGTCAAATCATTACATGTAAAATGGATAATCTGTCAAGTATATTCTCTATATATCTTTATAAGACACACACATAAACATACATATATATGTATATATATATATATATATATATATGTATGCTGGATATCTATACTGATGTAGACTGGGTAATGTGTTAGGAACAAAAGGATGCCGCATCGTTTGATGAAAATGAGAATTATCAACCTACAGAGGGTTGAATTCAAACACAGCCTGAACATCAAAGTGAAAAATTATGCAGCAGGCTGGTCCATTTAGCCAAAATTTCAGTACAGTAACTCAGAATCGTACTCGGTAGTTTGTATGGCCCCCACATGATTGTATGCATGCCTGACAACGTTGACAGATGGTGTCCTGGGGGATCTTCTCCCAGATCTGGACCAGGGCATCATTGAGCATCTGGTCTGAGGTGCAACCTGGCGGTGTCGGATGCATCAAAACATAATGTCCCAGAGGTGTTCTATTGGATTTAGGTCAGGCGAATGTGGGGGCCAGTCAATGGTATCAATTCCTTCATCCTTCAGAAACTGCCTGCATACTCTTGCCACATTAGGCTGGAGGTTGTTGTGCACCGGGGGAACCTAGGACCCAGTGCACCAGGGTAAGGTCTGACAATGGGTCCAAGGATTTCATCCCGATATCTAATGGCAGTCAAGATGGCATCTAGCCTGTAGAGGTCTGTGCATCCCTCCATGGATATGCCTTCCCAGACCATCACTGACCCACCACCAAGCCAGTCAAGCTGAACAACAGGCATCATAACATTTTCCATGGCTTCTCCAGACCCTTTCACGTCTGTCACATGTGCTCAGGGTTAACCTGCTCTCATCTGTGAAAAGCACAGGGCACGAGAATTGGACCTGCCAATTCTGGTATTCTATGGCAAATGCCCATCGAGCTCCATGGTGCCAGACATTGAGCACAGGGCCCACTAGAGGATGTCAGGCCCTCAGGCTACCTTCATAAAGTCTGTTTCTGCTTGTATGGTCAGAGATGTTCACACCAGTGGCCTGCTGGAGGTCATTTTGTATGGCTCTGGCAGTGCTCATCCTGTTCCTCCTTGAACAAAGGAGCAGACACCAGTCCTGCTAATGGGTTAAGGATCTTCATTGACCCTGTACAGCTCTCCTAGAGTAACTACCTGTCTCCTGGTATCTTCTCCATGCCATTGAAACTGTGCTGGAAGACACAGCAAACCTTCTGGAAAAGGCACATTTTGATGCACCATCCAGGAAGAGTTGGACTACTTGTGAAACCTCTATAGGGTCCAGGTATCACCTCATGCTACGATATCCAAATGGAAAAATAGTGAAAAAACAGTCAGAAAAGATAAGGAGGGAAAAATGTCAGTGGCCTACACCTATTAAACCATTCCTGTTTTGGGGGTCATCTCATTGTTGCCCCTCAAGTGCACCTGTTGTTAATTTCATTACCACCAAAGCAGATGATTAACAATCACCTCTGCTACTTAACTGACCAAATCAATATCCCATAAGTTTAATAAACTTGATGCTATACTCTGATTAAAAAGTGTTCTATCAGTGTCATACAAACCTTTGTCATACCTTACATCAGAAAATGCTTACAGAGTGCAGTGTTATATTGACAACATTGCTAAGCATTTTGACCATCTTGTTTACAGTAATAACAATTGATACTTTATTGATCCCATTGGGGAAATTCTCTAAATATTGTAGTAGCGGTGGCATTCAAAGACACTGTTTATCCACTTGGCCACACTACCACATGCTATTTGTAAACAAGGAAACATAGACTTCTCATTTTGACGGCACTAACATGTTCACATAAATATTTATCTTTGAGGGATAAACTAAGGATTTTGAGGATTTTGAGAAAGTTGCAGGCTTTTGCGGGTAATCCATTATGTGGTGCTATTTGTACAGATTGTTTCAAGAAATGCACATTGCAAATGTTAAGGATGATTTGAGAAATGTACCAAAGTTACTCAAAAAAACTGTAATATTCTCAAGACTACAGTATAAGAGAATTTCATCAAACAGTTCATGCATATAGCACAACACTATGGTTTAGCTGCAAGAGCCTGTAACTTCCTGAAAACAATTAATTCATGTAACCCAGGGGACAGCAAAGTGATTTCCAGCTGAACATCTGGGGACAGTGAGTCAGGCACCAGCTAGGCATCCAACAATGAGGAGCAAGGCTGAGTCCAACGGGACACTGAGGAGCGAGGCTGGGTCTGACGGGATACCCAGGACTGAGGCTGGGTTGGATGGGACACCAAGGTGCAAACTTGGGTCCAATGGGACACCTGATGGCAAGCGGAGCAAAGCTGGGGCACCTGGTGGTGAGTGAGCAAAGTTGGGATTGCGGGCAAAGTGGGCCTCTCTGGGCCAGGAGGGGGGACTGCGAGTAAAACACTGCTAGGGCACCTAGTGGCGAGCAAAGTGCATCCAGATTTCCTTGGGGTGAGCGAAACATTGCTGGTGCAACTGACTCACTTTCAGGCTGTATGACCCTCAAGGAGCTGGAAGCATAGATGGAGTGGTCCTTTCTAGAGTGGGGGTCTGGAGAGCACCAGCTCTGGGTATGAGCTTGAGTGACACAGTTGGCACTCTGACGAGGTCAACATGGCATGATGGAGATGGACACTGGAGGTGTACCTAAGGCTCAGGGACCACTGCAAGAGAGAGGGGGCCTCTCCTGGACCGAATCTGGCAACAGCCTCTCCAGGGTAGGGCATGGCAGTGACCTCTCCGGGGTTGGGCTTCAGAGGCTGAAGCGGAGCAACAGAAACCTCACCTGGGCTGGGCGCGGCAGTGGCCTCTCCTGGGATGGATATAGCAGCAGCTTCAGGCACTGTCTATTCAGATCAATGGAGCTTGCTTCCACCACTTTTTTTTCATGCGACCTGCAACAGCAGCAATCGATGCAGAGAGCTGTCCCTCCTGCCCATCACAGAAACCTCAGCGGCTGTCTGTGGGAAGTCAGTGAGCACATCCACGGCAAACTGAATGGCTTTAGGTGGTGATTCTGAGGGAGGCTGGACAGCCTCACGTCTGACTAACTGTTCTACTTCCGTTAGCAGGCATCTAACCTTACTGGCCTCCTGTGCATCTGAATCTGGGTTGACCTTGGTCAATTCTTCGACCAGAAGGGAACAATGACCTCGAGGATGTTCCTCCACTTCTGGTAGATCTGCAGGAGGGAAAAAAGTCTTCTGGCTGAAGGTAGGTGGGTCCCCGTGGTTCGGGTAGGCCTCTCAGTCCCTGGATCCGAGGCACCCATGGTATCTGGTCCACCAGGTGCAGAGAGGCATGGAAGACAGAGAGAGGGTACACGCCACTGAAAGGTTCTGTGAGTCCTAACATTCTGCAGAATGGAGGACATGGGAGCAGGAGTCGAGGGCAAAACGAAAAAGGGTTTATTCCAAAACAGAACGGCCAGGAAAACAACTGATCATGGGAATCTCTAAACTGGGGCAAACTACAGGGCTAACAGGGACGGCAATGTCAATGTCAGGACTGGGGAACACTAGACTGGGAAGTATTTATAACAAGGACTACAGAGAGAGTAAATAAGAGGCAGAAATGAAAGATAAGATAAATACTTTTGGTGTCATTTACACTAGGGAAAAACAAGAGGGGCAGATAGGCAGGGCATGACACATGAACTGAGAAATGCTGTTATAGCCTTGAGAATGTTAAGCATGTTTCATGAAATGTGCCAAAGCAGTACAGAAAAATGGTAAGAAAGAGGAATGCACCATCAGAATCCTGTACTTGATAAGCAGTTCAAAGATGGATATACGCATATCTGATAATGGTAACTGCAGTATAACATGTAACTTCTATTTAATTGAATTATGATTGTGTTTTATACTGTAAATCCTATCAAGAAGCTTCCTTGAACTTGTTATTGTTAGTAATTTCAGTTTGTAACTTACACATACATTCCCAGGTTCTTGTCGTTAGGTGGTGACTAACTCTGGGACCTGACTAACAGGACCTGACTCACCCTAACAGTTTGTGAACAGCTAGAACAGCTCGTTTAATTAACTAAATATTAATGGTATTACTGGTATTGGTATTACTGATTAACTGAGATAACTGCCACAAAAAAATATTTGTTACACACACGGATTGATATACAGACTTTATGGATTCTGTGGTGATAAACCACAGATTTAGGTATTTAAAATACATATGTGAAAAGGAGAATAATAAAATATCAGTCCTACTGCCCAGAAGTGCTCAAAGATCTATCTTCCCAATATTGTTATTAGGAAAGAGTTTGAACACTAACCAAGTTGACAGCTTGTGCTACTGGAAAATGGAAATAAACTGCAAGCTTTGTCTGGCCATTTCTTGCACATTATCATTTAAAGGACGTGTGAAAGAGATTGTTTCACTAATCTTTTATTTCATGACTTTGCTTCTATATTCATAGTCATTAGCGATAACAATGTAAAGATTCTAGGATGCAAATGTTACCGTTAAACAGTTTTTGATTTGTTCTTGTAATACATTTATGATTTGTTTGCAAGTGTCAATTCCTAGCCACAATGGAAATGAAAGAAAAAAGGCCCGATATGTTTGGCTTTCCATTTTGAAAGAAACCTTAGTGATGCTTTTGTTCGGAAACTTCATGCATGATATATTTGCATTAAATGCCCAGCTGACATATAGATGTGGCAAATATGAACCACAGAATGGCATTATGTAAACTATGTTGACTGTTTTTATTTCCTGCTTACCTGACTTTTTTTAACTAGAACCTGATTATTCTGGAATTTAAAAACTTAGCTTACCCGAGTTTTTCACTATATGACTGAGGTGTTATGATTCCTATACATATTTCTGCAGTTTTGAAAACTATATTCATATTTATGATTCTCTTCCCTGTATTTGTCATTGTGGATTGTCTATAAAAATTTAGTTTCACAATATAGCATAAAATACAACATAGATCCCCTACTGGCAATTTGTTGCACTCACAAAAAAGCAAACAAAGAAAGAAAGAATTAGGGGAAAATGGGAACATTTCATGAACAAATTGTCAGAGGGATAAGCTATAGTGTTAGAATTAATAAATGGATTACATAAATATGTTTTAATACCATGTGCCAAACACAGTAAACAAGGGTAAAGACAAAATTGGGTAAAATTAAATGAATGTGTGCGTGTATCTGTTCACACTTCTCTGCTATTCAATGTGGCAACAAGGAGAAGTTGTGCCAAGGGATAATTTAGTTTCCCAAGCATGGTGCTTTTACCCCAAGGGCAGAAATATTTTCATAAAACCAGATTCTCACTTGGCAGGAAAATCCATGGTTATAGGAATGGCACACCCTAGTCGTGATACATTTGGGTTAAATAAATGGCTGCATGAAGATATGCAAGAACTGGCACAAAAAAGAGAAGAAAAAAGACTGTTTGTAGCTGTTTTAAACATTGGCATGATCTGTTTAATTAAAATGACTGGAAAATCACACCCAGTGTTTTAAAAAAATATCCATCTCTCAAGTGGATATATTTGTTATAAAGTGTGTGTGTGTGGAGGGAGGAGGGTGCTGGAGCTGATCCCAAGCTGTAATGACCACAGGACCAAAGACATGGAAATACTCAGGATAGGATGCCAGTGTATCTCAGAGCACACATACACAGTTTACTGATTCCAGAAAACATAACTGCAAGTCTGGACTGTGGGAGGAAACTGCAGAACCCAGAAAAGACATATGCAGGCAGATCATGCCAACTGCACATGCACAGAGTGGGGTCAGAATTCAAACCTGCAGCAATTAGTGTGCCAAACGATAATTTTAACATTCGATGACAAGAAAAAATTAAATAAAATAATGCTATACCAATGTATTTTAATACCATGTATCAAACAATGTACATTTTTTTCCACAGTAAAGAAGGGTACAGACACAATGCAAAATACACTATTATGTGTATGGAGCACGTGCTGTGAGAAATTATTAAGGATTGTAACACAAAACAAAAATGACTGCCATATTTTGACTACTGCATAGAAGAAAAGTCAATGGACAACATTAGCCAGGATAATATGCAGAAACTGTACTGCAGTACAGTCAGTCGCCACATTTTATATATATATAGATGTTTGTGTGTGTGTGTGTAAAATCTTTCAGAGTAAGTGTACAATTGGCTGGGTTCATTCGAGATATAAAATTGTTGTAATATCAACAATATCTATTATATAATAATATATAGTCAAATCTGAGCCAACATTTCAGCATTAATTTAAAAAAAAAAACAAAATATGATTTCATTGTGTTTACTAACATATTCACAGGATAGTGATAAGAAGGATCCTTGCTGTCCCAAACCTAATTGAATGATACACTCAAGTAGGTAATGAACAGCCACTGCATAAATATGGGCAACTTCAGACAGCTGCAGAAAATTATGGTTAAGTGACACCAATTTTGTGGAAAATATTGTCCTTTACATTTTTCATTCAACAAGATATTAATGGAAGCCAAATTAAGTTAAAAAAGGAGAACTTGCAAGTCACATAGTTACCAATCACATTGTTTCTTTGGAAATTTACATTTATATCCAGATTTTAATACTTGCAATTGCAAGTAAGAATATTATCTTAGAGCTTGCAGTTTTTCTGTTTAAAAGAATCTGTGTTGTACTATGTTCTAATAAATTTAAAACAAGCAATAAGGTGTATGCCTGTGGCATTTTTAAATTTCATTTATTTATTTTGGTAAATCTTACAGCTTTACAGGTTTGGGTTGATAATAAAGGAAAGAAAAAACCTGAAATCAGTGTGGAAGACCGACAAGCTCCCTATCAACAGTGGTGATTGCTTATTCATGCAGGTCTGTTACTGGCAAAATATCTTTCCATAGACATAGAAACATCTTTATATAATCTCTTCAAAAAACATGCTGGGAGAGGGCCACATTATGTAATGACAAAATGCAATGTCTTTCAGGTAAGGCAGTGCTGCCTACCTCAGTCTCTATATCTGTTTATATGTGTATCCAAGATGTCCAAATTCAGGGGTACATGGAGAGATAGAATAAATGTTAATATCTGAAATTTAAATAGACAGGAGAATAATTCATTTCTAGAATAAACATTCTGTTTGTTTCAGGGTATGAAACAGAATTTACAGGTAGTGGTACAGTTCAGCAAAGGATTATGGCTGTTATTCATACAGTTTTGTTCTGTAGAACCAAACCATGAAAGTTGTGTACGTTAAATTGTCGAATAAAGAGCTCAGAGCCAAAGTCTTATTGAATTATAGACATCAGGATTAAAGTCACACATGTAAAGGTAGATAAGGAACAGCAGGCAAGATGTGTTTAAGTGTTAGATAGAGAGTACATGTGAGTTACAGTTTTTTTTCAATTGCTTAGACACTAAAATTAAAACTTTCTCACAATTAACAAATCCTTATACTCAAGGAGCAAAACAC
>JAODJX010000001.1:38757712-38771753 GCA_026776945.1 Isichthys henryi
CTGGCCCCCCATCCTGGGTTGTTCCCTGCCTCGTGCCTATTGCTTCCGGGATAGGCTCCGGACCCCCCGCGACCCAGAAGGATAAGTGGTTTGGAAAATGGATGGATGGATGCACCGAACTACTGTTGAGATGAAAGGTCACAGACTGTGCAGGAGTGGAGAGTGGGAAGGCGGATGCGATGTCCTTGTTCGCTGCATTAGAGAGTGAATGTAGAACATGACTGACGTATGAATGTTAGAGACTGTTTTAGTTCTAAAGTGTATTTGGACTGAATGTACATTTTAATTAGGCGATGCAGAGTTTGTGTTTGTAAGAGATAACGTGAGCGAACCTCACAGAGCTTTGGAAGTTAGCCTTCCATGCTAAGCGCGTTGAACGAGACTTCTACTGCTGTTCGCGAGGAAATTGCATTGATTTCATGTACTGCCTTGAGATCCCGGACTTCATATCAATGAGGATTCTGATGATTCAGTGATGACTATCGCAAACATCGTCAGTGAGGTGAACAACCCACTATGAAAACATTTTAGATTGAGGCATCTTATTTTCTTTTGCTCATTCGTGAGTGAAGTGGTCATTTGTTTTGGGCCTCGCCGAACCCAAGCATCACTCCAGGATGCTAAGTTTAGTTTGATTCATTCTTAGATTGTTTTCTGACGATTAAATTGAGTTAATTTACCCGCTGGGACTGGGGTCTATGTGAGTGCGTGTGTGCGTGCGTATGTGTGTGAAACCACAAATTTCGTTTATGGTATTTGTATGCTATTTGACTTGAAGGTTGTGCACTAAGTTACACTGAAACATTTAATTTTATTCTAAAGGGTATTCCTTGAATTACTTATTTTGTGTCATACAGACGCTCCTCTACTTACAAACGAATTACGTTCTGAACTGCCATTCGTAACTTGAAATGTTCATAAGTCGTTATTCAACATTATTTTAAGGGTGTACGCAAGTACAAAGAACTAGGATGCTGGAAGTACGCATGCTACACTACTGCTTGGCATGAGTAATGGGTAGAAGTCGTACTAGGCGGAATTGGCGTTCAGAAAAAAAAATTGATGTTGCGGACAGGAAATGGGAGCCCAAAGAACACAATTTGGACTTACAGTTGTCTTCTTTCATATGTCTGAAAGTTCATAAGTTGAGAGTTCGTAAGTAGAGGAGCTTCTGTATTTCATATTTTTTGTTTAACTTTAAAATTACCAATTTTGATTTAACTTTAAGAAGTGGACTTTGAGTGTTAAGTAACTTTAAGGGTAAAAGTGTTCATGTGTGAAGGTTGTAATATAGAGCATTTCACATAGTTAAAAGACCATGAGTTAAGATAGGAGTAAGATTTGGAGTAGAACAGTTCATTAAGTATTTGTAAGAGACATAAAAGACATTAGTTAGAAAAAAGGGGAACAACAAAAGGTTCAAACATTTATCTGGGTTAGTAAAAGAACCCGGGAATGGCACTTCAGTTCCATGGGGCGCTACATGAGATATACAACAAATTTTCATTACCATGCAGTGTTCCTTTGCTGTAAAGTTCCGGGTGCCATATATTCGCACATATGTTCAGACTGGTACGGTAATTAAACAAAATGCAGTGGCATGTAACACCCCTCCCCCCTACCGACTCACAAAATTGACCGTTTGATTCATATAAATGAAAAGTTTGATAGAATCAGTTCTGTAAATTGAATCACACTTCCCATTACTAGCAGGCAGTGTGGATGCACAGACAGTTGTGTGTTTATGAACATTTTTTAAAAAATGAGAAATAGATTCATGTGTTGGTTGTTGATGGTAAATTCATATTAGTGACAGAGCTGTGTGTCCCCCCTCCCCCTGCTAGACTTGTTCTGAGGCCGAGACATGGTTTTGGTTGTTACACACCCACATATATGAACCTATGTCTCTATTTCTATTTAGATCCCATTTCGATTCTGACGTTCATCCGATCTGGTTCCAGGTTTTCCATCTCACCCTCCAAATGCAGTCCCAAAAGTGGACAAACTGGTTTCATTTCCTCATTTCTGTTTCTCACCTGTCATTTGCCAGGACTATAAAACAAGCCCAACAACCCTGTTCAACAGCTTTTGTTGCGTTTGCTCTTTTTGCGATTCTTGTATTTGATTTACAAACATCTTGTTTTGACTCTTGGTGATTTCTCTTTCGGGTATTGATTTGGCTTTGGTTATTTGGTATTTGTGATATTCACTCCTCTTTCTGACTGAATATTTCATTAATGACTACTTGTCCTGAACTCGGGAGGTTCTGGCACAGGGGCGCAGCATGGTGCAGGCTGAGAAGAGAGTGGACAATCCACTTGCAACTCACAGGGACACAAGGGTTTATAAACAGAAAAAGGAAAACTGGGAACTCTAGAAAACAAATGGACCATGAGGGGTCAAAACTCAAAAGGGGTACAAAGTAACAGAACAAAATAATAAACAACAGAACAAAATAATAAACAAGGGAAACTGGTTATGCAGAGCATCAAAAATAACAAACATACAGTTAACAAGACCACCAACAAAATACCATCAACATAATTGACTCCAACAAGGAACAAGCAGGATCAGGAACTTAAATACGGAAGCGAACAAGAATAAAGCAGGACAAGTGAGAACAATTAAGGGCTGGCAAAACCGGCAACAGGTGAAACAACTAATTAAATCAAGAACTAACAGAGAAACTAAGACACAGAATCTATCACTAGGGAAATAAGAAAGACTGGTAAAACACAATCATGAGCACAATGTAGAAAACCAAAACTGAATACAAGTCACAAAACACAGGAACTGATACATATGAAACACTAGGTAACAAAATACAAAGGAGACAGAATTTGAACACATAACTAAGGGGTTTACAGGTAGTGACAAACTCAGCTCAATGAGCCATGCAGCCACCTGAGGAGTGTGGGAAACACACTAAAGTCTGACAATGGGGAGGACAGGATGGCCAGCAACATCTGGTGTCCAAACGGGGAGAAGACACAAAAGACTCGGACAAACTGGTGCTGACCCTGACAACTACCCTTTTTAGATTTTCATTTGGACTCAAGTGCCCTGTGTACTCTTTGTACATAACCTTGTTAAAGTTGTAAGGAGTGGCTGCTGATTATTTTCTGTGTGTTAATCATTTGCCTCTGTTTTGTGGTTAGTGATGGACTGAGGGGAGCAATTGTCTTTTGTTTTCTTTTCTTTTGGTTTAGAAAAGTCTTAGCGGGGACCTGTACTACGAAGCAGTGTTACTGGCTTATCGGGGTAACTTGTCGGATTTAAGGTAGCACAGTTTAAATGGACTATATGTTCGTTCACTTACATGTTGCCCAGACAACCTTAAATCAAACAAGTTACCCCGATAAGCCAGTAACCCCGCTTCGTAGTACAGGCCACTGAAGTTCACCCTGGTGTTTCATACTTATCTGACTATATCAAAATATACTCTAAATATATCTGATCTCAACCATAACTATACTGTCAGTTATTTTTTTGATGCAACAAAAAAATTGCAATATCTCTGTTTATTCCTTCACAGTTAGTAAAAAGAAGATTGAGGATAATATAAGTTTGGTTTAGTTGAATAAATAAAAATTTAGGGGTAATGTGTATTTTTCAACCGTATTAACTTATGATTATGGAATGCCTGTTTATATATAAAAAAGAAATCTGTCAGTTACCCATTAAACGTAGCAGCATCTGATTGGTTACACTGACCTGAAATTCATGACACATCAATCCAGCTGTTCTAAAGTTTGAACAACACACTCAAATGTGAGAACAGAACAGATATTGCATTTCTGGAAACTAGTTCAACCATTACTGCAACTGAATGCTAGAGAGACTATAATTAGCAATTTCTAGACATGAAATAGACTCATTAATGACCTTGTTGCTAAGGTATAAGATACTAACCCTTTACTGCATTGTAACAGTGCCTTCCAATTAAATGTTGGCCTTGTGTACGGGTTGATGATTGGTTTGCTGTTTTGGTTTCATTCTTTTTCATTCACAACGCCTTCACCGGTGTGTAAAGAAACTCCTATTCAGTTCACTGTAGTAGTATAAATAATTTATTTATATCAGATGCAATGTGTAATTTGTACCACTAAGCAAAAAGTTTGAACTTATTAAGTTGAAGGATTTGATAATATGGAGAAGGCAAAAGAGTTCGATTGTTTGATTTTTATAGTTCTCATTTACATAAAAAGCAGCTGGCATTAAGTGAGGCTTGGTTAAGCATTCCAGTCAAATCATTTCATATTTTATTTCTGTGTTCTGTACTAAAGAATTGTTCTGTAAATTATTTTATTTATTAAGTTTATACATGTGAAAAAACTGTTTTGTTTTAATTGTATTTATTTGGTTAAATATACTTGTCTGTCATCCATGAACAAAAGGTTAGGAATCCAGATTTTAGTATTATCATGTTTTCAAGTACATTTTGTTGCAGATGTAACTTTGTAAATTATTTTTGTGAAAACAAATCAGAACTGACCTGCAGTATGTCATGCCCCGATCGTCTGCTCCTTCCGTCTTCCACACTCCCCACTCCCAGCTGTCACTGTCACTCCAGCGTCCCCACCCCAGCAGCTGGAGAAGGCGGAAGAAATACTGAGGAGGCTGCTCCACAAGAGGATGGAGCAGGCTTCCTCAGCAGGAGATGCTGCGCCCACTTGCGATTCCCGTGCAGGCGACTGACGTGCCGCCCAATGTACCCCCTGAGGTTCCTGTGCCTGTTTCACTCCCCATGGTTCCAGTTCCTGCGCCACCGCCGCCTGAGGTTCCTGCACAACTGTCGCCCGAAGTTCCTGTGCCTGCGGTTCCTGCAGCGCCCCCCTCCGCGGTTCCTGCTTCGCCTCCCGAGATTCCTGTGCCTGCTGCACCCCCCATGGTTCCAGTTCCTGCGCCACCGCCGCCACCCGAGGTTCCTGCACCACCGCTGCCCAAGGTGCCAGTCCCCAAGGTTCCTGCGCCGCCGCCACCTGAGGTGCTAGGCCCCGAGGTTCCTGCTCCGGCGCTTGAGGAGCCAGTGCCTGAGGTTGTTGCTCCGGCGTCTGAGGAACCAGTCCCTGTGGTGCCCACTCCCGAGGCCCCAGTCCTGACAGCCGATGCGCCACCCTGCAATGCGTCAGTCCTGGCAGCCAACACACTGTCCTGCAAGGCCCCAGTCCCGGTGGATGCCGCTCTGCCCTCTGAGTCTCTAGTCCTGGCGGATGACGCTCTGCCTGTAGCAGTTCCCGTGGTGGAGGTCCAGGCCCCGGTGGTTCCCGTCCTGGCAGCCCTGATTCTTGACCCCTCAGCTATAGCCTCCTGGATCCCTGACCCTCCAGCCCTAGTACCCCCAGTTCCTGCTCCCTCGGCCCCAATACCCCCAGTACCTGACCCCATGGCTGCAGCCCGCCCTGGCTCCTGACCCTCAAGTCTCAATTCCTCTAGTTCCAGTACCCCATGTTCTAGTCCCCCATATTAAAGACTCTCCAGTTTCAGTATCTCCGGTTCCTGTCTCCCTTGCTCTTGACCCCGCTCCCATGTCTGCAGCTTCCACAGTCCCAATCCTTGTCCCCAAGGAGGTCCCTGACGACCTGACCACTGCTCCTCCCTCTTTGATGGAGCTGGGGGAGGAGCTAGAGTGAGACCCCTCAGGGATTACTCTGACTACCCCAGTGAGTTACCTCAGCCACCACCCCCTTATTGCAGCAGATCCCAGCCAGGTTCTCGTCTCTCGGTCTCCCGGAAAAGGAGAGGACACCGATGTCGGGGTCAACTCCCTGGCTCGCCTTTCCTCCCCCAAACTCCAGCTCGGCAGTCACCCTCGGCTTCCCTCGTGGCGCCTCGTCGGTCGGCAGAGGCCCTGTCTCCAGTGCCTCCTCGATTGCCTGCAGGTCCCCCACCTGTGGCTTGTCGGTTGCCTATGCCTGGGCCGGCTGTGACTGCGCCTCAGCCTCCCATGGCTACGGTTCCCTTCAGCCCCTGCTCCAGCCTCACATTTGCCTGCTGCTCCGGCAGCCACCAACTCACACCAGCTGAAGGTCCCTCCAGCTCCTCGGTTCTCCTCGTCCTTTGCTTCCTTGCCCCCTGTGTTTATTCCCTGTCCTGCTCCACCATTGTTCCATTCTGGTCCCTTTGTGCCCCCTGCGTTTCCTCCTCGTCTCTTTGTGCCTCCTGTTAGTGTGTTTTTCCTCCATTGTCCCATCCCTTGATGTTTGGTTCTATGTTCCCATCCTTGGTGTCCCTCTTTGTTTCTGCGTTTATTCAGTTGTTGTCTGGGCTCTTGTCCTGTTTGTCCTTTGTGCAGTTGCTGTTCCCTGTGCCCCATTGATGTTTTGCTTTTGTCTCCCTAGATTTCGTTGGGTCCCCGGTTGCATCTCTTTGTTCCCCTTAGGCGTGCCCTGAGTGCATGCCTTTTGGGGGGGGGGGTTCTGTCATGCCCCCGATCCGTGTGCCATGCCCCCCTCGTTAACCTTGTGTGGAATCCCTGCGTGATCAGTGTTTTTTGTAACTGTCATTAGTCCTATGTATTTATGTCTGCGTTAGGTATGTTTTCCCCAGTCCGATCATTAATGTCCGTCCTGTTTTTCATGTGTCGTGCTCCTGGTTTTATAATTAAAATCCTTTATTCGCCCGACTTTCCGGCTCTGACTGCTGCTTCTTCGCTCCATGCTCCAGCACAGTCGTGACACAATGTGTGAAAGCAGATCTTTTTTATTTCATTTACTTAAGTACATTTTGAAAACATTTTATGGTTTGAAAGACAGACAAACCTATATAACTTAGTTTAGTTTTCAAAGTGAAGTGTTGAACCATATTAAAGCATTTTCAATTTCACCCTCTATAGACTCTGTCCTTGATACAGGTATAGTGAAAAATGATCAAAACAGTGTCTTTCATGTATTACAGTAATGTTAACAATAGCAATAGCTTTTTATATTTCACAGCAATAGCAGTAGCTGTTTAAATCACTTTAGATTTCCTCCATTTCTAAATAAACCTAATATTACTTATTTAATGCCAATTCATCGCAAGGGATACAACTGCAAAACAAACACTGTGCTTTGGACCTATCCAGCTCCTCTAGGTCAAATGGCATGGCACAGTCCTCAGTGTCCCACAACTCTGGGGCAGAGGGCATCACTTTGGGGATTCTAAGTTGGCTTGGGCACAGGTTGGATTCGGTCTGGATTCCAGACACTCGTAATACTATTCAGCTGTTCCTAAAATTAAATGTATAATGTCTAACTATAAACAACATGCATAAAAACAATAAACAATAACAATAATCATATAACAATAATCACATTTGTCACTGAATAAATGAAAGAAATTGTTCAAATTGATTTAAAAACATGTTACCCATTGTGCACAATGTACGCTGGGCTGATATAATGTTTTACAATAGTCATATTAATACCCAATCATACCTGAATTATTCCCATTACGCACAGCTGAAGTATGGCCTTATCCAGGAAGCCTCCATCAAACTCTCCTTCGTCCTCTATGTCCCAAAGATGCTGGATGCAATATTCCGTGCCCTCTTTCTGGAGAATGCCCCAACAACTCTCAATGCATTGGTTTTCTGTACTGCAGTCAGTTTATACACGTTATTTAATGTTTCTAAAGCTTCTACAAAATAGCCCCCAATAACTCTTGGGTCACTGCTTACTTTGTAGGAATTCAGGCAAATTAACTTCAGAGAAAAGCCATCAGAACACCCATTAATGCACACACCAAAAGGTTTTAACTTAGGTAAATTGGATCTCTTTGAGAAGTACTATCTCCTGTGAAGTTTCCGATGCTGTATATATGCTGACCCATCAGGATCCAGCTCGAGTAATATGACTCTAACTTCTTTTTTTGTTTTCAGGCCAATTTCTCAGCACTCGTGAGCATTCATCTATACCCATGTATTTTCCCCAGGCCCTGTAATTGTTCTTAGATGAAGTCAATGGCATGCCCTAAATATGTGTTGTCCTTCCGTCGGCTGAGCCTGATGTCCTTCAGAATGCTCAGGAAATGATTCCTGCTGTTGACAGTCCCATGCCTACATGAAAGAGCAGCAAGAACTTAATTATATGCCATTCCACGGTGAAAATAAAACTTGATTAGCTGAATTATCTCCATTATATTCTGTCTGTGCGTATCTGACATCCTTAGAGATGCATACAAATTTATAGTAAATTATCTTGTGCGCACAAGATAAGTTGGATGAACAAGATAACTTTTGCACACAAGATAATTATCACCTTATGGGATTTTAGGGGTAAAACTGTACAATAAAATTAAATAATTAAATTAATATAATGAATAATTAAATGAGCCCTACTTCTCTGAGCAAAGTGGCTTGAATTCTGAGATGTGCTGCAGAATCTCATCTCATCCATATCATAATAACAACAGGAGCTACAATCATATGTGTTTTTCATTTATGAGCCAGGTTCCAGTGTGACCTAACCAACCAAGCCCCTCCCTGAAATTGTGTCTTGGGTAGTGCAGTGACTGTCAAGTCTTTGAGGCACTACAGATCCTGCATTTTTTATCTATTGTAAGCTATTGTCGTAGTTACAATAACAAACCAAATGACAACATCTCATCCATCCATTTTAAATTATAACTTATACAGTATGGTGTAACAATAAGCCTGGAATTTTTCCAAGGGAGCACAGAGTAGGGAACACCCTAACGCAAAAACAAGATCTGAAGAATAATCTGAAGAACTTCACATTTCAGTTATAGTATTTCTGTGAGATAAGATAATGCATGGTGTTCATTTTAAAGTACTACAATGATTCAGTACAGTGCTTTATAAAATGTACAATACAAAATGTAAAACACAGAATCAAGTGCAAATTTCAGAAGATTGCAGCTGGGTGATTTCCTCTCACTGGTCATTACAGCTCTGGTTTTGTGGCAGAAACAAACATATAGTGAAAGCAGCAATTTGTTAAAACATGCACATGAGAAATACATAAGAGGAAGTAAGGCATCAAAGGTAGCAGGTTATTTCCATAACCAGTTAATGAACTCCTTATCTAATGCTTTCTGCCACATCACAAGGCTTTCTCACACTGAGCACATAGAGATCTTTCACAAATATTTCAAAAGCACAGATATAATGCAATCCATTTACTATAAAATTCTTCCCAACTTCCCTAAGTTAAGAGGCAATTTAATGTGTTATACTGTATATAAAAAATTAGTGACCTGGATTCATTCATGTAACAATAATTATTATTATCACACATTCCAGTGATCAATGTCTCAATTAATAGACAACATCATTGACTATGGAGCCCCCATCCTATTAAGGTACATAAGGTGTTTTCACACCAAAATTCTGGAACCTGGTTCCTTTCCTGCCTCAACCCAGGACTGTTGAAACTCCTGACTGTTGAGTGAGGAGTAACAGTGCACTTTTTAGGTGCAATGAAGCAGAGGAGATGGTAATTGTAACACAAATATATTTACATATTTTTGTAATGCAAACACTGGTCATTATGATAATTTAGGGCTCTTCCAAATTAATGACATTAAACATGACATAATTTAGTACTGTACAATAACCCACCATTTCCTGTTTCAATTACTTATGACGTACACACAAACACACATTGTGAAGCAGATTCGTGGTAGCACAAGGCAAGGAAGTACCTTAACTAGAGTGCCAGTCCATCAAAGGGAGCAAAATCACATGTGAAAATGTACTTAAAGCAGAACCAGGCTGTGGAATCAGATGGATTTTCCACACTTCCTAAATAGATTGTTTTATGTCGTCATCTTTTTGCAGCTTACATAGTTATGCCCCAGAACAAATGTTATTTATAAATTGGGAGCATAGTCAATATTGTTTTTCCTTGTTGTAATCATGCTATCATTTATAAGCATGGAAAATACATCCCCAAGCACAGACATTTGGATGATAATACTAATACCATCTGTTGGAGTTTGCCTGCCTTTTGCCTTAGATTTGCCAGAGTCACAGACAAAAATAAAGGCAAACAAACATTCAGAATGACTTACCTTTTTAAATGATGTTTTAAAAATGTTTTCAAGTTTTATACATCTTATCTGTTCGTTGTGCAGAGAAGGGGGAAGCATAGGCAGTAATGATGGCAAAAGATGGTATTTCAACTTAACCAGACTGGAGATGGGAACGTAACAACATGATGGGACTGTAACAACTTAACAGGATGAGAAGACACAGGGCTTTAGAATAAGCCTTTTACCATTTGAATCCCTTCTGATTTAGTCTAAACAATGAATATAAAGTCGTATTCATTTTTCCATCCATTTTCTGTAATTGCTTGTGCTAGGGTTGTGAGGGGTCCAGAACCTGTCCTGCACACTGTAGATTCAAGGCAGGGAACAACCCAGGCTGGAGCGGCAACTCATCGCAGGGCACACACACCATACACACCTATGGGCAATTCAAAAATTATGAGGGGACGATAACCTCATGACAACACAGGGAGAACATGCAAACTCCACACACATACCCAGGTTCCAAAAACGAGAAATCTGATTGTAAATTGTAATTAAGTAATCCTATCTAAGGCAGGTTGGCTATTTTTATCAGTTATTCTTCTCAGTCTTGTCATTAACCCTATGCACTCTAAGGCCTATTAGGGATCTTGAGGTCATATGACATACCTTGACATTTTAAAATATTCCACCTATCTGAAAATCAGTGATCACAAAGTGCTACATTTGCTTTTATTCAGCATAAAACACAACACCAATAATCTGAGACGATTTTAAATGCTATTATTCTATTTTTGGTTAAATCAACTTAAAAAATACACTTTTGAAAACCAATCTTCAGAGGTGCTGAGAAATTGTAAAATACCATATCATTAACATTTCTAGGCAAGACTTTGAGCTCTGAACCTTATAGACATAAGGGTTAATAGGTTAATAGGTTATTGAAACATTCAGAAATTTCAGGTGGTTTGTTTAGTTAAGTGTTAAAACGTTGGAGTAACACAGTTTTTTCCAAAGTCAGTGGCCTACATAATGAAAATTGACGAGATAGGTGTCAGTACACCTACAGTATAATGGTTTGCATACTGTCATTGTCATTGTTACTGCCTCCACACCCATCAGTTTGGAATATCAGTTTAAAATGTAAGAAAAGAAGAAACAATAATAGCCTTTTTACCAGTGGTGGAGATTTCAGGTCCAGAGAGTACAAATCCAGACCAAGATTTTATTTCTACCAACTAGTTGAGTATAAAGAGTCACAGTCATATGGTACTGAACTGGTTGGTTGAAACAAAATCTTGGGCTGGATTTGTATTCTCTGGACCTGAAATCTCCACCTTTGCTTTTTACAGTTTACAACATGTAATTGATTAAATGTTGATGAATAAGTGCAATCACATCATATTTCATATTATATATATGTGAAATTATTGCATCAATTTTATGGTTTATTTAATTATACTTTAAAGGGCAACTCAGATTTTTTGTCTTCACTCCAAGTGTTGTTTTTGGAAGAAATTTACAGAGTTGACTGTTACAAAATCATAGCATAAATGTGTGTGTGTGCGTGTGTGTGTCTAAGTGTCTGTGGTATGGTATAACAGAATGTGGACATTAGAAATGCAGTGATATGGACCTGCACTTTATCTAAATCTGATCTCTCCAGTGATGGGTAAACTCTCACTCTATTTAGACCTCATCTGGCTTTTTAGCTCACAGCCAAGCCTTTAGCTACAAGATGCACTTTTTTCCTGCTTTGCTACCACTAGTTTAGCTGACATTACTATTATGCTGTCAATTGTATCAAGGTGGACAGTGGATTAATATTTAATTTATTCTTTCTGTGTAGCTGGTGGAACATGGACTATATTATTAATTAGTTGGGGAATGGCCATATAAGGAGTCATCTGGGGTCCTAGGAGCGGGAAGATATATGAACACCTGGGGTTCTGAAACAGGTAGTGTTCTCCATTTTATGTTTATGGTCGTGGTGTTTAACATGCCAAGCGAATTTATGTTTAGTGTGATGGTGACTAAACACCAAACAAGCTATTAATATTTATGGTATTTTGGGGTTTGCATATAATGCTTAATTTGTGAGTCATGCAGGGTACGGTTTGGAAATTCACATTAATCCATGTTTTATTTGTAATGCAGTGTTTTTTCGTTTCATTAGCTATCGGGTGGGTGATGCGGTGTTAACTATATACTGCGATTTTTATACCATCAGGGTGTTGTTTTTTGGGTTTAATGTAGTTTTGGGGATTTTTTTGTTTTGCTGTCTATGTGAGTCTAATGTTTGTTTGTTTCTTTGATTGCTGGCTAGATTACTGGCTGTTGTTCTCTCCCTTTATATGTATTCGAGTGTATTCGGGGTAGGCCTAGGATAGTTGGAGACCGACTAATTGTGGGGTTTTGAAAGCACATTCACTAGTGTAAGATGAGGTTACTGTATGGTGTATTTGAACTTTTATTATGTAGTGTTTTAAGTGTTTGAATTGATCCATGCATGACCTTAAACCACAGCAACTTGACAGTTCCCTTTGGTAGCTCGAGTAACTTAAAATGCCGATGGCTTTGTTATCCCCCATTTTTATCGCTGTACTTCTATATTCACCAACCAAAACAGCATGACTTCCAAAAGTTTAACAAAGATTGAATCTTTAAACTCTTTTCTAAAATCTGTGTTCATACATTTGTAGTTTGTTTACATTGGGGGTGGAGTAGCGAGCCCGCACCTATGGTAGAGGGGGTGCTACATTCTGGCATAGTCAGCAGGATAGAAAATCTCTCCTTTGGAATTTTGTTGCTGCAAGGTTGTGTGGATAGAGAACAGCAACTGGCAATAGGATGGATGGCATCTGTGAAGGATCTGATGTGGAGTTGCAGTGGCTGCAGGAACAAGTGGAGTAGGGGAAAATTAGAGACTTTTCCAAGTACAAAATGGAGTAACAGGGGACAGTGGTCACGGGCATGACACCCAGCGTGCACGATGGGAGCAGGCTATCTATTTGCCAAAAGTGCCTAAAGTTTATCGGCTCTGCAGCAGTAGGATCCCTTTCTGTTGAAGAATGGGTGGAGGAAACTTTTATTAGGTCGAGATACATGTTTGACCATGAGCAAGCAATGTTTTTGTACGATTATTTGGAGGGAGGAGCATTGAATGATGTTAAATAATGACCTGTCACTGTTAGAGAAAGTTCTAGTGAGATTATTAAGGTCTTGAGAGAGGTGTAGAGTGCTCCAAGTCTTATGTGTTCTGGCAATGTGTTTTTTTTTTACAGGAAAAAGAGTGGGTGAGTCTTAATTTGAGTTTTCCCATGCATTAATGGAACTCATGGATAAGGTGAAACAGTCAAAGAGTGATTCTATGGTTAAACCTCATCTGGTGTTGAGAGATCAGTTTTGTAAGAATGATCAGGACCATATGCTACAGAGGGAGCTTAAGAAGTTAGTACAGGCTCATGGGGGTTTGTCACTCTTGGATGTCTGACATGAAGCCATCAGGTGGGTAGCGGAGGGCCAGACTGGTCTTGAGTAGGGCCAGTGTGCTTCTGTGCATAAGAGTGAAGTATGTTATATTTCTCAGTGTGAAGCCATAGCTGCCCCAACCGATGAATTATCCTAGTTGAAGGACATGGTTTTGAAACAACAAGTAGATTTCCTTAGTGCTAAGCCTCAGACTTCTCAAACTTACAGTGGGGGTCGCAGTGACCGGACTCCCAAAGAAGACGCCTTCCCTGACCAAGAAGCAATACCTCGGTCTAGTAAACAAGATAATATATTAGCTTAATCAGCCCGAAGTTCGGGACGACCCCGTGGCTTGGGCTTTAGCTGACTGGAGCAGGGACATCCTTCAGAAGATGTCCCTGTCCGAGAACTCACACCTCGCTGAAGAGGTATGAGGCATTTTGCGGCAGCTAAGGAGAGGGGTGGCAGAGATGTGGCGGGTAGCCCTGGACAGCGGATTGCCCTATGGTCAGCTGTCAGACATAAGAACATAAGAACTATACAAACGAGAGGAGGCCATTCGGCCCATCAAGCTCGCTTGGGGAGAACTTCACTA
>JAODJX010000001.1:38771853-38782411 GCA_026776945.1 Isichthys henryi
GCCCAGTCACTAATTAAATCAAGATCCCGCTATAGCTGCTGAGCCGCTAATTCAGTATCTGCTACACCACCCACCTTAGTGTCATCTGCAAATTTCACCAGTTTACTGTATATATTGGTATCTATATCATTTATGTAAATTAGAAACAACCAGACCTACCAGAGGTGCCCCAAACTCCACTGAAATCTGCATTGAAGAAGAAGCGGAAAAAGAGAAGACAGAAGGACATGCCGAAGGTTCTCCTGGGGTCTGTCTCAGTTTCCGTTGCCTCCCCTGCAGTGAATCGGGAGGAGCCCATCTTGATTCTCAACCCAGTGGTGTTCACCTCCCCCTGCTTTGCAGCAGCCACCTGAAGCTCATCTGCCTGAGGCCTCCACCACTTCGTTGATACCAGAGTGTGCGCCCGAAGCCCGTACCTTTTGGTGTATGCGTTTGTCATTGAAAGGTAATAGGGCTCTTGAGCATGCCATCTCGCGGGTCCCCAAGTCCCTGAAAAAGGCCGCGCCCGCAAGCGCGACGTAAACCCCTGCTCCGTCCCTCATGGTTCCTGTGCTGGTGGGGTTCCTGCTCCGCTCCCCGTGGTTCCTGTCCTGGCAGTTCCTGTTCCGCCCTCCCGTGGTTCCTGTGCCAGCGGTTCCTGCTCCGCTCCCATGGTTCCTGTGCGGGTGCTTCCTGCTTCACCCCCCATGGTTCCTGTTCCAGCAGTTCCTGCTCTGAACCCCGTGGTTCCTGTCCCGGCGGTTCCTGCTCCAGTCCCCGAGGAGGTCCCTGATCCCCAAGAACCTGTTTCGGCCCTACTTCCCAAGGCCCCAGTCCCTGTCCCAGAGGAGGTCCCGGACTATCGGACCACCGCTCCTCCCCCCTTGGTGGAGGTAGAGGAGGAGCTGTGTGGGACCCCTTGGGGATCATCCTGATTGCCCCACTGAACCCCTCCAGTGGGTCACCCCAGGCACCACCCCAGTATGGTAGATCCCAGCCGGGCCCCTGTCTCTCCATCTCCAGGGAGAGGACACCTGCATAACAGTCGGGTCCCACCTGCCCAGTCCCTGACTTGCCTTCAGTCCCCCTGGTTACTGCTCGGCGATCACTTTCAGTTCCCCCTGCAGTGCCTTGTTGGGTGGCTGCGGTCCTACCTCTGATGCCTTGTCGGTCGCCTGTGGGTCCCCCAGCTCTGACTCTGATGCCTTGTCGGTCGCCTGCTCCTCCAGTGTCCCCTTCTCCTCCCTCCTCCGTCAGTCCCTCTACCTTCCTCCTTGCCTCCTTCGGCATCCTCTCTGGCTCCTGTCTGGCAGTCGCCAAGGGTCCCTCCTGCTCCAGCCTTGCGATCGACCATTGCCCCTGCACCCGCCTGGGTTCCCTCCAGCTCCCCATTTCCCTCCACCCTTTGCTTCCTTTACCCCTGGTTTTGTGCCCCCAGTGTTTGCTCCTCATCCCTCTGTTTCTCTTTTGTTCCCTCCTGGTCCCTTTGCTCCTCCTCTTGTTGGTGGTCCTCCTGTTAGTTTGTCCCCTGGTGTTGTCCCATCATTGTCCCCCTCCTTGGATTCTCTGTTCCCGTTTCTGGTGCCCCTCTGTGTGTAGGTGTTCCTTGTGATGTGTCAGTTGGTATCCTGGTTGTTGCCCTTGTGCCTGTTTTGTGTGTTGGTCCTGTTCCCTGTGCTTTGTTGATGTTTTTGCTTTTGTTTCCCTAGGTTCTGTCATGTCCCCTGTTTCGTCTCTTTGCTCCCCTTAGGCACGCCCAGAGTGTGCGCCTTTGATTGGGGGGGAGGGTCCTATCATGGGCCGCTTATCTGTTCCTCCTCTGTGCCACGCCCCCTCATCTACCCCGTGTGGAATCCCAGTGTTACCAACTGTTTCTCGTTGTTGTTGATTAGTCCAGTGTATTTAAGTCCGCATTAAAGTATGTTTCCCCAGTCTGGTCATTAACGTCAGTCCTTTTATGGTGTATCGTATTCCTTGCTGTTTTCTAATTAAATCCCTCGTTCACCCGATTTTCTGGCTCCTGTGCTGCTTCCCCGCTTTTGAAGGTGTTATAGATTTCTGCTAGACCCCATATTCTAATCCATCAGTTCATTTTCCATAATCTGTTATCCAATTTTGGGTTACAGTGTGTATATGATGACTATTCCATGCAGGAAGCACAAAGCACAAGACAGGAAATAGCTTGGGTGATATAAACATCCATCGTAAGATAGAGGACTATCCAGAAATTACCTCTGACCACACACAGATTGGACGTAGCTCTCAGTGATTTTACACCAACAATCTCATGGGTTACAGGCTAAAACGTTTAATCTGCCAGCATTTTTATTGATGTAGTTAGTCATTATATTGAAATATCATGTCACCATGAATGTCTGAAAATGTGGAAAAAAAATACATCTTCACCATTTATCATGTTCTTCTTGTGCCCTTTTTATTGGCGGTGTGTCTTATTAAGAAATGGCTGAAGAGCAGCTTTAGTGAGATGGGCTCACGGTAATGAAACTGCTTCTCTTTCATTTAGGGAATATGGCTGACGCTTTTTTTTGCTGTCACTCTGTGAAGCCCCAGTGTATTCTTCGTGTGCCACCACAGCTCAGTGATCACAATTCATCTTTCTGCAGTGTGTCAGGCAGAATCATGGATAAATTAAAGCATATTCAGAATTTTGGATGCTTGCTGTTTTGAGATCACAGGAAACGTATTACCCAAGGCCTTTGAATAATACAGCACTGCCCACAGGCTTACATTCATCAGAAAGTTGTGTCTGACTTGCTAAGCAATAATGGTCTTGCACCTTCCAACTGCAGTGATCACCACTAGGTCTATACCAGGTCTGAGGTGCTGTAAAACTGATGCTGTCTTACTATAACTCTGAAAACTATGCTTCACACTGTGGGGAATAGGCCTGTCAAGTTAGCTTCCACCTAGACTTGGTGTATTCTCCAAATAATGAATGGTTTACAATCCAAGCTGGAAAGTGTTGCTCGTTCATTATTATTTTTTTGTATAGTTAGACTTAAATGTATTTATAATACAGATTGACTGTTCTTTTCACTGTGATAAATCGTCTGCCATATTATTCCATAAATCTAAAAAATGGAGTTGGAGTAATAACAGAGACATCATAATATCGATTTTCTTCACTGATTAAGAGACCATTTTAAAATAAGCAATAAAAGCTGCCATGTTAATTATGAGCTCCGGCACAAGTCAGTTAGGTTTACCAGAAAGTTCAAAGTTCATGAGGAGATGGAGGGAGGGCAAGAGCAATTACCAAGGCCTTTCAAATCTTTAGACTAAAAATGCATAATCTGACAAAACAGTGCAGTGAGACATGTCTACGTTTGACATGGAAGGGAATGCAGGTACAGCTAGACTGGGCTTAGGTATTTGGACTGTGTCCATCTGTGTGCCCAGAATAAATCATTTCTCCAAACTGGAGTAGGAGATTGAGATCCAAGATGAATTTAATTCCTGGCTGGCTCACCAATAATATGTAAGGAATCCACTTGCAGAGTTTCAGCAAAATGGTGGTTTATTGAACAGCAAAATAATGTAAGAGTAGATATACAACAGACATTGAAAGGCTGCTCAAATACAAATTTAAGGACAATTCCTCTCCGTCATTTATACCCCAAAAGGCCCTCCTCAACAGTGTGTAAGTGTTATGAGTGAATTTGCATACGAAGGGTGACCTCCTTGAATATGAAGATCCTATGACAGGAATGAGGCAGGACAGGACAGAGACTTCCTGCAAGAGCAAATAGAGCAAATGGTAACTCATTCTGGCCACTGCAAATTCAATTACTTCCTTATCACCTTAGTGGTGCCGACTGGAACCCACATTGTCACCCTAACTTCCCCCCGATTTTTTAAATTTTATAATATTATATGATATTATAAAATTATATGATATTATAAGGGAAATTTCTGTGACAAACTTTCGTTTTTAATATATAAACACACTGGCAGAGAAAAAATGATTAGAGATGTTTTTCACTTCTAACCAACTGAATTATATATTTGTTTAGTTTCTTTGAGTGAGCCCCAGAGATTTTTAGAACTTCATTCTGAAATTATGCATTCATACATGCAATGCCATAAATGAAGTATCCAATGGTATGTAGGTTCGAAAGCTATAAACAGAACAGAAGTTATCTGAGCAGCAGACTGCAGAACAGGGGAAGCTCATGTGTGATTCATGCAATTATGGGAAGTGGACTCAGATGGAAATTCAACTGTTCAGCAAACAATATAAGGTAGAAATCAACCATTTCTGGAGTCATTGCCGGACTTATGCAGAGCTGTAAATGTCTCAGCTGTGCTAAACATCACATTGCTGTGATTGCAGATCTTTGAAAGAGTTCAGGTTATTTTAGAACTTAGGGATAACATTTGTCTATTTCAGGATGCTTTTAGGGTTGTCGTCTATTCAGCACTACCATCACATCAGCTGAATCTCATCAACCTGTGGTCAAAGACGATATATTGCTTTGAAGGACAAGTACAGTGTCACCTTGTTGCATTTTGTAAGAAACTTCTAAAGTGATTACCATGGTTTTTTCCAGCTCTTCACTGTCCTGTATGGTAGCACAGCTGTGTGTGAGTAGAAATCGTAATGAAAAAGGTACATCTACTGTCTAGACAACATCATGACTCAATATTAGGC
The DNA here is from genome assembly GCA_026776945.1 of Isichthys henryi. Taxonomy (NCBI): domain Eukaryota; kingdom Metazoa; phylum Chordata; class Actinopteri; order Osteoglossiformes; family Mormyridae; genus Isichthys; species Isichthys henryi. Next base: position 38,776,505 of record JAODJX010000001.1, read on the forward strand.
ACTGTGGTGAATGTCTATATGGAAACCAAATGATTGCTGTATTTACACTCACTCAAGAATAATTAGAGATGATCTACCTATGCCTGTTTGTCTGATTTGGACTCAGTTCTGTACAATTGCATCAGGTCCAGGACTCAAAAGGATCGGAGTCAGGTGCTAAAGTCAGAATTGATGGGGGGATTAGCTGAATGTGGATTCTGCCTTCATCCTTATCGTCCATCCATCCATCCATCCATCCATCCATCCATCCATTACAATTTGATCTTTTCTGACATTTTATTACTGTATATATACAATTTTTTCTCATTTTAGTCTGGCCACAAAAAACCCATAAGGGCCCTAGCCACCAAGGTTATAAATAGATCTAAAATGAAACAGCAAGAACATGAAAGCTTATCTTATTTAAAATTATGATACCAAGAAAGATCATGGTAAAGTTACAAATTAAAATTTCCTTAGAGATATTATGGATTATTAAAGAAACAATTTCATCAATTCTGAATTATATAATTACTATGCACGTACATGACATGTCAAAGTATATTGTAAAACGTGAGGAGAAAATTTGGGGATTTATTTGGGCCATATATAATTTTGTAACTGCTGCAGAAGCTTTTTTATATGACTACTGTAACTCACTCCATGTAAGATACACATTTATACTTGACATGATCATTAATGATATGGCTGTGGACATTTACAACAAAAATCTAAGTACATCTAATCACTGTGGCAGAAAGGACATAACCTTCATCAATACTGAAAGGTGTAAACAATTAGACTTTATTGACTATGTAAATGTAAATACTGTAGATACAGTGTGTGTGTGTGTGTGTGTTTTCTCTTAGCAGATGACAGTCATTCCCAAGTCACAGTATAGATCCTCCCAATAGGGAAGCATACAATATATCCTCATTCTTGAACATGTTTAGCTTATGAGCTAGTCTGCCATGTGTGGGTGATTTATGAGAGATTTACCATTTACACCTTGGTTTTCCCTTATTGTCTGCCAAAGTCATTCATCACGAGGGCCATATAATGAATGAACTTGTTCTGTCCTCTTGAGTTAACAAGGTGCTACAGTCCAGAGGGTTCCCTAGCATGAGATTACAACTGTGGTAAAGCTGAAAAAAGGAGCTCTTTAGACAGAATAACCGATGGAACAGTAATTGTCTGCAATCAACATGCTTGCCAGAACTGAAATGGTATATGCCATGGAATAGCTTAAAAGTGGAAGGATGGCCACACCAGGCCACTTCTATAGCTCTCCTAATCAAACAACACCACCCAACTTGTTATATTAATACTGCTCGATATACAGTCAGGACCATAAATATTTGGACAAAGTTTTCAATTTTTAAGTTCTGTACATTACCACAATAAATTTTAAAAGAAACAAGTCAGATGCAGTTGAAGTGCAGACTTTCAGTTTCAATTCAGTGGGTAGAACAAAAACATTTAATTAAAATGTGGGGAACTAAAGTAACTTCCCTATACAAACCCCTCCTTTCAGGGGCTCATAAATAATTGGACAAATTAATATAACTGCAAATAAAATGTTCAATTCTAATACTTAGTTGAAAACCCTTTCCAAGCAATGACTGCCTGAAGTCTTGAACTCATGGACATAACCAGATGCTGGGTTTCCTCCTTTTTAATGCTCTGCCAGGCCTTTACTGCAGCAGCTTTCAGTTGCTGTTTATTTGAGGGTCTTTCTGTCTGTACTTTAGTCTTTAGCAAGTGAAATGCATGCTCAATGGGGTTGAGATCACGTGACTAACTTGACCATTCGAGAATATTACACTTCTTTGCTTTAATAAAGTCCAGGGTTGCTTTTTCTGTCTGTTTTGGGTCATTGTCCATCTGTATTATGAAATGCCGGCCAGTCAATTTGGCTGCATTTGGCTGTATTTGAGCAAACATGATGTCTCTGAACACCTCAGCATTCATTCGGCTGCTTCCATCCTGTGTCACATCATCAAGAAACACTAAAGACCCAGTGCCACTGGCAGTCATGCAGACCTAAGCGATCACACTGCCTCCACCATGTTTTACAGATGATGTGATGTTCTTTGGATCATACGCTGTTCCAGCCCTTCTCCATACCTTTATTATTTCCTTCATTCTGATACAAGTTGATCTTGGTTTCATCTGTCAAAAGAATGTTGTTCCAGAACTGTGCTGGCTTTTTTAGACTTTATGGTAGACTTGGATATTGATACGCCTACCTCCTGGAGAGTGTTGTTCACATGGTTGGCTGTTACGAAGGGGTTTCTCTCCACCATGGAAATGATTCTGCGATCATCCACCACTGTTGTCCTCTGTGGACATCCAGGCCTTTTTGCATTGCTGAGTTCACCAATGCTTTCTTTCTTTCTCAGGACGTACCAAACTGTGGATTTTGCCACTCCTAATGTTGTGGCAATTTCTCGAATAGTTTTTTTCTGTTTTCGCAGCCTAAGGATGGCCTGTTTCACCTACATACTGAGTTACTTTGACCACATGTTGTATGTTCACACCTCAATCTTCCAAATGCAAACAAGACACCCCAAATCAATTTCAAGCCTTTTATCTGCTTAATTGATAATGAATGAATGAAGGAATAGCCCAAACCTGTCCATGAAATAGCTTTTAAGTGAATTGTCCAATTACTTTTGGCCCCTTTAAAAGGAGGGTGGCACATATTAACGAGCTGAAACCCTTCATCCAATTTGAATGTGGATACCCTAAAATGAAATCTGAGAGTCTGCACTTTATGTCCATGCCCATTGTATAACTTCAGTTGGAATATATTTCAGTAAACAGGTAAAATAGTAAAAGTTGTGTCAGTGTCCAAGTATTTATGGTTCTGACTGTATTTAAAGAAATGAAATTATTATTATGGGTATATCACCAAGGCTATTTTTGAGAACTGAATCAGGGACACTTCCATAATACTACGTTCTGTGGACTAATTCTGTGGCATAATTTTCCATGAGCTAGTTAGTCCAGAAAACTGTCATAGCTTATAGTTTCCACAAGGAACACTTGATTAATTGTGAACACTTGATTTAATGTGTAGAGTGATAAGTATGACGGATGAAACCTCACATAAACAATGAAATAAATAAATAGATAATTTTTTTCATTGCACAGGTTCATAGACAAAGAAATTAAATTTTCTATTCCAAAGCTTTATAGAAAAATAAATGTATGTAATTTAAATAAATTCCAAAGATTTTTTTTATTCCAAAGATTTTTTAATTTGTTTTATTTATTCATCTGTATGTAAATGAGGCAGTCCTAACCCTTTTTATAAAGCACTATTGACTTTGCTGTTCTGCCCTCCATTACCTTGGCCTTGCTTGGAAGAAAAGAAATGCTAGGTGGCGTTCAGACTACACAGCTTTCCAAGTGACCACATCGCTATACCATTCATATGGTTGGGGTTCCATTTGTGCCCAAAAGTATCAACAGGCATATGGGGAGGGCGTTATTTGTGATAAAAATATGTCAATAGCTAACTGTACGCATTGACTGAACATGTAACAAAATTTGTCTGTGTCTGTTCAACTTTGAACTGTAATTCAGCTGTGACAAATCTATTTTGACAGGAAGCTTGTCTGTGTTGATTGCGTACCTGACATCACAGTTTAATGCACTTTAAACTGTATTTCTGTCATCTTAGCATTCCCTATCGTTTGAATTGTATTGCATGTTGATGAAATATGTCAACACGTTGTGGTGTTGTTATCTGATGATGCTGTCTGGCATGTTGTTTTGAAATGTTGTTCTACTTGTTGTTTGATTGCATCATTTTACATGTCATCCTGATGTAATGTTTGTCTGTGTTGTATTGATTCTCATCCTGTTTAATTATTCTCCCTGTCCTTGACATCCCAAGTAGATTATTTCAAGTGTATTTCTATAACACATTTTCATTCACAAGATGTGCAGGTAATGTACGTAAACTATGTGATTGTCTAGGACTACAAAAAGTATATATTGTAGAATGATTGGTGTATTTGTGAATGTTACAAAAAAAAGCATACAGAACGATACAAGCATACGGAAGTCCTGAAGCGCATTTGATGAATTTTTTTTCGGAGACAATAAGTTGTTATTTTGACATAATAAGTCATTATAACGAGATATTACAGTATCTTGTTATTTCAACATAAGTATTAATTTTGACATAAGTCATTATAACGAGATATTATCTCATTATTTCGACATAATAAGTCATTATTTTGACATAACTCATTATGTTAAGCTTTGCACCAATCAGCCACTAGAAGTCACGCTGATGCACTGTTAACATCAGTAGCTTACTTGGTACACTTACGACCCATGTATTTCTGGGAATTTTACATAGTTTGTGCTTTCATTCCAAGTTAACCATTATTTTATGTAGACCATTAATTTGCTACATATCATTCTTATCGTTTGTCATAAATCGCCTATAAACTTATTGTGTGTAGCATTTAATAACATTTTATATTCCAATAATTCTTTTCTAAAACATTGCCTAGGTAATTCATCTACATCCAAAATCTGACAGTGATTGTCAAAACTCCTACTTAATTTACAATCATTATAACAAATAGCTGCCATTATTAAATACACAAACAAGTCAAACTGAGGGTTTAGCCCTGGCCATACTTCGACCACTGTATTTTGTGTTGTCAGGGTTCAGTAGTCACAAAGGGTACTAGCAATGTTCATCCAGTTCATTCCTGTTAGTGCATATGCCAAAATATACATGCTTAAATGTATGACTTTAATTGTGTAGATTTCATGACGAAGAATAAGATAGAGGAATAGCAATCTCTGCATCTCCTGTTTGATTCATCCAGTGGAACATGCATAGGGGACAGGATTGTGTGACTGCCAGCTTGTCACAGTTCCCATTCAAAATTCACTTTAAACCTTAGTGAAGGTATGTTGTCCATGGGATTCTGTCACATTAACAAGGAAGCTCTCACTGTGTGGCGTAACATATTGTAGAAGCATATTGCACTACTCATAGAGCAGGTGTAACTATTAAATAGTTTTGACAATTCCTTGTAAAAAAAAAAAAAAAAAAAAGACAAGCAGCTGAAGCTTTTGCTCTGCATGTTTAACTTTTTTCCCAATGCTCGAATTTTACTTTAAACTCCACTTAAATTGTGGCAAGTGAGATGCTGTTCATTAGCATGCCACAGCTGTGGGTAATTACTAGTGCAGCATTTTTAATCAGCTGTAATTGGCCTGAGGTAGATATTGCATCCTGTTATCACACTGTTCTGTGAATAAAAACAACAAAGTTATCTTCAAAAGTAGGAAGAAAGAAAAAAAACACATACAATTACTGAAATATAGTCATATGAAAGGTTGAAGTACATCATGAGGAAGAAAGCCCTATGCAAAAGAAGAAACAATATATGATGATGATGATTTAACCCATTGTGAACACGTTATTTATTGATACCATACAGGTAGTCAACAAGAGTTAATGATTGCTTCCTTTACTAGTAAAATACATTATACTGCCAAAAGTATTGGCAGACCTGCCTTTACGCTGCCGCATGAACTTTAATGACATTTCATTCTTAATACTTAGACTTTAATACAGAGTTAGCCCACCCTTTGCTGCTATAACAGCTTCAACTTCTCTGGGAAGGCTGCCCACAAGGTTTAGGAGAGTGCTTATGGTAATTTTTAACCATTCTTCCAGGAGAGCATTTGTGAGGTCAGGCACTGATGTTGGACAAGAAGACCTGGCTCACAGTCTCTGCTCTAATTCATGCCAAAGGAGATCTTTTGGGGGCGGCATGGTGGTGCAGTGGTTAGCACTGCTGCCTCACACCTCTGGGCTGGCCCTCCATCCTGGGTTGTTCCCTGCCTCGTGCCCATTGCTTCCGGGATAGGCTCCGGACCCCCCGCGAC
>JAODJX010000001.1:38792794-38806972 GCA_026776945.1 Isichthys henryi
TTGCTAAATTAAGATGAAGCAACTGCAGGGCGTTGCTTTCAAGCATGGCAACTAACAAAATGACAATAATAATAATGAATATTTCTCTAACAGAGTACAAGTTGTATATTGGTGGTGAGGCTTCCAGAAGGATAGCTGATGTGTTCTTGGAAATATCACACGGGTTGTAAGTGGACAATATCATGGTGCAATCTGAACAGCATGCTGCATGTTAGCTGCTAACATTTGGCTATCCAACCAGTTTGGGTAAATGCCGTCAGTCCGAAAGAGGGAGGTACGATTCCATAAGAGATTAAAATTGTCAATAAAACCTATATTATGAGCTGTGCAGGTGGACTGGAGCCAGGGGTTGAAGCTGAGGATCCTGCTGAAACGCTCTGCAACACAGTTTAATGTTGGGATGGGACCACTGATGAAAAATGGACTTCCCTAACTTTTTTAAAAGGCTAAAAACACCATTTTTGGTCAATTTAGACTGCTGCCGGACTGTGTCATTAGATGCTACATGAACTAGGATCCAGTTTATAGTTGATGGGAGTAAGTACAACAGTTTGGGGAGCTTTTGTAGAATGCCTGGGACTATGGCTCCAGGAAAACAGTATTTAGTTGTATTAATAAAGTAGATGTTCCTAATTATAGAATCTCCCACTGTTAATGTGGTTGGGGAGAAAAGGGGATGAGGTGCTGAAGGTTGTGGTTTTTCCAAGTAGTGTGAAGAGGCAGCGGCATCAGTCGCAGGAGGGGGATTACCTATAGGCTCAATGTGAGAAAAACCACTGAAGCATAGCCTTTCTCAGGATCCTCAGGATCAGGATCTCTCAGAACGCCAGGAAACGAGCTCTTTGGTTAGGATGAGGGCCTTTTACCTGGCTTCACTGTAGAGTGGTCAGTCACTCGTGCACTGACCATCAGTGGAGGGAAAGCTGTGGGGTAAGCTGCGGCAGCTTTTAGGTCCTGATCCGAGTATATTGGAACCGTTAGGGCATCAGCTGATTTGAGCAGATTGTCATCAGCCAAGGGAGAAAGAGGAGATGTAATCGCGGACATTCCCCCAGTTCTTCCAGAATGGAGAATCTGTTTCCCAGTTTGATCTTGTGAGATCAGTTTGGGAATGAGGGTGGTGATCTGAATGTCTGGCACTTCACTATCCTCCGCGGGCTTGCATCCATGCCTCTGGTAGACACGGTGTGGAACAGCTCACCAGCTTAGGTCATGCCCCCAGTATGGACCACAGATCCGCCTTCTGACTGGGAGTAGTGACTGGCTATTGACAAGCAGTGTCCAGGGCAGCAATGGAAGTGTTAGCAGTAGCAGTAGCCACATCATCATGGAGTTGATCATGACCGCATTCTCTCTAATATGGTGCAGGAGATTTATTCTACTCTCCATTTCGGATAAGCTTCTGCAGCCAACCAGGCATCCAGTCGGGGAACATACAGGAGGCATGAGTCTTCTGAGTGTAGGTATGCTAGCTTTTTGGCTGAAAATATCCAATCTAGTCCAACATACTGCACCATCTTAAATAACATTATAAATGAGGTAAAATCGACCTTAAAAATTGAAAATTTAAGATTTTGCTAGCTCTTGGCTAAAAAAAAAAAAACACGCTAGTATTGCTACTAACCGCAAAGCCGAAACACTAGATTGCTGGATGTCACATTACACCCAATGAATTGTTGACTATTATCGCGTAACCACACCGGTAGTTCTGACAGCCAAATTGTCATGCCGTATGCGGGACGCAGAGTGGAGATAGAGGAGCGACAATCAGGAAATCGGGGAACACAGAGTTTAATAAAAAGGGCAGAATGAAAACCCGCAGTGACATTGCAATGACCGGACTGGGGAAACAAACTGAAATGCCGACTAAATACATTGAACTACTGACAGCAACAGGTAACAACTGGTGAACATGGGGAATCCACATGGGATAGATGAGGGGGCGTGGCACACGGAAGGATTGGACAAGCGGGGCATGACAGAACCCCCCTACCCAAAGGCGCATGCTCCAGGCGCGCCTAAGGGGAGCGAAGCGACAGGGACCAGGGACACAACAGCACCTGGGGAGACAAAAGCAACAACTTCAACGAGGCACAGGGAACAGCATGGACACACGGAATAAACACAAGGAGACCAACTCGGACAACAGACAACAAACCACAGGGAACGCAGACTTGCACAGGGGCACCAAAAAAGGAAACATGGAATCCAAGGATACTAGAGGGGACAACGGAGGGACCATACTAGAGGGCACACCTATAGGAGGTACAAAAGGACTGGCAGGGGATGAATGCACAGAAGGACAGGAAAGAATCACAAGAGACACAGAGGGACCAGCAGGGAACGAAAAAACAGAAGGACAGGAAGGAAATGAAGGAACCACATGGCACTGAAGGATGAGGGGGAAACACAGGAGGCACAATGGGACCAGAAGAGAACAATGATGGAGCAGGAAGAGGAGTAAACGCGTGAGGCAAGGAGCCAAAGGGCAAGGGGAACCGGGGAGCTTGAGAAACCCACAGCTGGTGTGAGGCGGAGGCTGACAGAGCAGCAGGCGAGCATGAGGCTGGAGAGGGTGCTGAAGGGAACACTGAAGCTGGTGAAGAGGAAGGTGATGGAGCTGGCAGAGAAGATAAGGAGGGAGGCAAAAGGGCTGGAGGAGATGGTGAGGAGGGAGACGAAGGGAACAGTGGTGGAGGGGAGGAGAGAACCATAGCCATAGCAGGCGGGGGCTCATCCACAGCCAGCACAGGCGACCAATGAGCCAAAGGCGGGGTCATCAAGGAGGCACCGGAGACAGGGCCTCTGCTGACCGACAAGGTGCCACAGGGGAAGCCGAGAGTGACTGCTGAGCTGGAGTCTGAGGGAGCGAAGGCGAGCCAGGGAGTCGACCCTGACGTCGGTGTCCTCTCCCTCTCTGGGAGATCAAGAGACGAGAACCCAGCCAGCATCTGCCGTGATGAGGGGGTGGTGGCTGAGGTAACCCACTGGAGGGGCCCACTAGGACAGTCAGGGTAATCCCTGAGGGATCCCACTCCAGTTCCTCCTCCAGGAGTGGTGGTCAAACCATCAGGGGCTTTCAGGGGGACAGAAACCTGAGGGTCAGGTACCAGGGATACTGGAGCCAAGGAGTCAGGAAACAGGGATATCAGGGCTGAAGAGTCAGGAACTACGGAGAATGCAGCACATCGGCCTCCGGGGCTGGAGTACCTAGGGCCAGGACTTCTACCGCGGGAACCACTGAGGGCAGCACGCCGGCCACCGGGACTGGGGCCTCAGAGGGTGGCGCATCAGTCGCTGGGCTGGGACCCTCGGAGGGCAGGACCACGGGTGCCTCCGAGGGCACAGGAACCTTGGGCACGGGAATGGGAACCTCAAGCGCCAGACCAGGAACCTCGGGCCCTGGGACTTCGGGCACTGGAATAAGAACAAGAACAGGAACCGTGGGAGGCACCTCTGGGGGCAGAGCAGGCACTGGAACCTTGGGGGGGTGTTGCCAGTACCGCTGGCACAAGAACCACGGGAGCGCTGCAGGAGCTACTGGCAGGGGTTGCACCATGGGCCCAGGTGCAGCAGAGACCTCGAGCGCCACAGCATCTCCTATCGGGGGAGCATCCTTTCTCTTCCAGTGGAGCAGCCTCCTCAAGGTTGCTCCAGCTTCTGTGGAGGGGAAGCGGGAGTAATGTCCCCTCTCAGCTGCTCCAGTAATCTTCCAATAAAGCCCCTGGAGGGTGAAGAAGTGGCGGGCCAGGGTCTCGGGCACGGGCAAAGCTGCAGATGTGCCAGCCTCGGGCGCAGGAACCACGGGGGTTGGAGCCGGTGCCCCCTTCTTGGGGAACTTGGGGATCCGGGGAATCACGTCCTCGGCAGCTCTGACACCTTTACAGGCCAGGCATGTGCCCATGAAGGAAAGGGCTGTGGGGACTGAGATGAGGGACAGCGAGCCTATTGATAGGCTTATCTCTGGGATGGCTGTGAGTAGAAGGGGCATCTCCAGAACAGGCGCAAGCTGGAAGCTGCTGAGCTGGTCAGGTCAGGTGCAGGCACAGGCAGACAGGCATCAGAACCAGGTGAAACTGCAGGCACAGTAGCGTTGTGCGCGAGGTGGGCGGTGTCCAAGGAGATGTCTGGCATCCATGGAGAAGCAGGGGATCCCGGAAGGGCGTCAGACACACCCCCTTGTTTGTGACCCTTCCGCTTTTTTCATGGAGCCGATACACCAGGAGTTCGGGCTGCACGGACGGCGGGAGAGGGAATCCTCCACAGTCCAGGTACACCTGCCTTATCATCGTCACAGCCACTCCTGTCTTCAGCTGGTGCAGGTTAGCTCGTATCTCCACTACGAGTCATCGGGAGGGGAGATCTACTCTAAGAGCTTCCTTGCCCGAATAACGAGGGATCGAGCCGCAGGGTCCTCTATTACCTCTGGCTGAGTTACCCAGTAGATCGTTTCATCGATTAGCTGGAGGTATTCTGCTTCTGTGAGGGAGGTGTTTTAGTGTGGATTTCGGTCATTCTGTCGTGCTGTACATGGGACGTGGACTAAATTCATTGAACTAATGACAGCAACAGGAAACAGCTGGTGAACATGGGGAATCCACATGGGGTAGATGAGGGGGCGTGGCACACGGAAGGATTGGACAAGCGGGGTATGACACAAATAACAGTTATATATTAATGTGCACTAATTTCGCTCAACATTCCAAATACTTTTAGCGTGAGTGACTTCTTACTAATACATTTGCAGCATAAGTTTCCCTGGTTTTCAAAACACAAGTGCTTGTCTGTTCTGTCTCTATAATAACATAACCCTTATGAACATGGGACTTTCAAGAAACATGTCAACTGGTGACATACTTGTTCAGAAGACGTAAAGAGTTATTTTTGCAGCATTTAGAAGCAGATTTATTAAGTCTTGGAGTGCCAAATAAAATAAATACAACACATATGCTAGTGATGAAAAGGGCTTGTCCTACACATTGTAAAATAGGGCAAACATGCATGCGGTTTTAAAGGTGATGTAGCAGCCTATGAATATAAAATTGAATCCTTTATGAAAAAAGAATGCTCTTATATATTATATCTTAAATAATCTGAAGTATGTGCATGTGCAATTTTGAATGTTTACAATTTAATTTCATTTTTCCAAAATTGACGAATATGGCACCACCACACATCTGCAAGTATACAACACTGGCACTGAATGTGCTTGTCACAGGTTAACAAGAAAACCACTTGAAACAGGTGTGGGTTTTTGGGATGAAACATTGGTTCTCAACTCCTGTCCTGGAGACCCACTGTTATTGGCTGATTGAGATGGCACCTCAAAACCTGTACAAACACCAGCCCTCCATGGAACAGGTTAACTACCCGCTTAAACAATAACAAAGGAAGCTGCTCTGTTTACAATCAGCATCATAAAACTTTGTTAATGTTAATGGAAAAGCAGGCTGAAAATGTTAAAATTATATAAATGTTAAACTTCATATCAATTCTTTATATTCTTGAATAATGTTTCATACTGGCTGCCAGGAAATTTATGCCTGTATGTGGAAGTGGGGAGTAATAATTACAACAAGTTGTCGTTGATTATATTGCATAACCACACACCTAGTCATGGTTTACCCCTTACATACTGCATGTTTTAGCAATATATAATTTTTTAATTATCGATGATTGATAATAAATAATTTTTTTCATCACATTCTCTCCAATATAATTTTTATATACTCAAAAAGAGAACATTTTAACAGTCACTTGCTATTGTCCTCATGTTTTGTTAAAATGCACTAAGGCAATCATTTAATATTCCTGACAGAACATGTCAAACAAAAACCTAGGAGGCTCAACGGCATGCAATTAGTCAGAAGATGACAAGAACTGTTGTGACAGGGGAACCCAAGAGATGTACTGAGCTTGCCCAGGGGTCATTGGAGCACACCTTACAATGTTACATAAGCTCTCTTGCAGCTTATGTGCTTTGGATCACCATGCACATAAATATGTTAGGCAAGACCTCCTTTGTGAAGGTATCATGTTTTTTTTTACGCCATCAGAAATTATATCTTGTTTAATTTTGGTGAACTATTTCATTATTGGATATGTAAACATCTATCTTCAAGGGATCCACGTTGCCCTTATGAATATACAGAAGCTCCCTGAGACATTCGAATAAACAAATAAACAGGTGTTTGTTTCCCTGAGGCTGGCTGTGTCATTTCTTTCAAAGCCTGTGTGTGTCCTAGAGAAGTCACATTATCTTTTGTTTGTAAACAGCTTTCAATTGTAAACTTGAAGGATGGTATGCCTAATGTTTACAACAAATTAATCCACTGCTGAAATTTCAGTAACAGTAAGCTGCTAGTGGGTCACCATTCATTCAGTCAACTGTGACATACATCAAATCATTCCTGTCTGAAAGAGCATTATTTACAAGTATTTGTGTGTGTGTGTGCCCCTCAAAAAGTGATAAAAAAACCTGTTATTTCGACATTGTGGGGTATTTTCAGGTCCCCACAAGGATCTATGAATGCAATAAAATAAAAGCCAAAATGTTGTATTTTGTTTGGTTACTCATGGTTAAGGTGAGCTGGGTAGGGGTTAAAGTTGTCATGTTAGGGTTAGAGTTTTCCCCATGGAAATGAATGGGGAAGAGTCCCTCCAAAATATAATTACAAACCTCTGTCTGTGCAAGTGGGTGTGTTTGTGTGTGTGGATGTGAGTAGCTATAGTTTTATGATATATTCTATATATTATAAATAATGAAGATGATGATAATATCCAGCTAATATTTCTGTAATTTTACAACTTGCAATTTAAGGGCTGTGTTTCTCCTTTATTGCAGGATTAAATTAATATTAATACAGTAATAGCCACTTATAACGGACTTCTAGGGACCTGGCAAAGCAGTCCGTTATATCCAAAGTCTGTTATATCCGGAGTTGCTGTATGCCCAGAACACAACTACAGGACACCATTGACTCATGCCACACCCCAGCAGACAGATTTGTGGTATAGATTATTATATTGTACATGCAGTAATCCAACTTTACCTGACCAGATGCGTGACTATTAATGATCCCGACTACATATCTGCGCTGGATATCACCAGCACGCCACGTGCCTTGTAGGCAAAGCCTACATGTCTGTTATATACGATATTCCGTTATAAGTGAGTCCACTATAACAGGATTTTACTGTATATAAGTAAAAGGTTTAATGTAAAGATCAAGCTTCAAATATTGCAGCTGCCTTCCCAACCGCTAATAAACTACTGAAGATAAATATAAACAAACTGTTCTATAAAAAAATACTCTTTGCCTGAAAGATCCCAGCTTCCCGTTGTCCAGGAACACACTAGAACCCCATTATGCTGCCTACAGGGTTAATTGACAAATAACGACCCTGGGGATTTTTTTTCTTTTCCCAGACTTTCCAAGGGCTGAAATGGACAGGCGTCTCATGGGGTTGAGATGTGGGGGAATAATTTGATGTGTCTGCCCGAGGAGAGACCCAGCAGAGGGACGTCATTAGGAAAGGGGACTGGCAAGGGCCTTCACAGGGAAACAGGTTGAAGGAACAGATTGCTTTTACTTTGCAAACTCTATTCCCATGTCCCACTGGAGCTGCCAAAGGCCTTTGTGTTTCAGTTGCATGGATGTTCTGTGGGAATTCAAGCTTATCAAGTTTGTCATATATGTATTGGTGATCTCTGTTCTACATATCTAATATCACCATATGATTACTAGTTGTCTTTTGGAGGCTTTGACAGTTCAGTGCATCAGCCTACAGTTATATGAAAACCTATTGTTAGCTGTGCATATCCAGGTTAACATTTATGCTGTGTTTACTGAATTTGATATTGTTCTGTGCTTTGTTCCTGAGTGTTAACTGTGCATATCTGCACCAGTCCCAATTGGTACCTGTTATTTAATAGTTAATGCTCAGCATCAGTTTATTCTCTGCGCATTGTCATATCTGCTTCTCTTTTCTTGTTAGCAAAGATCCCTGGGTGTCTTATGATAGACAGGGAGCTAATTTGGTATTGCATTCAGGGTTATGATGTCTTTGGGGCTTTCCAGGGATGATCCAAGACATATAAAATATTGTCAGGAATGATGCAAACAGTCAGTAGAGTTATAATGATATTGGGATCATGCAGCCTTTAAAACCTGGGCGTACATATTTTATCTTTGATATAAAAGATTTTGAAGTCTAATTTTGATTACATCTGTCAGTATTGCAAATGAAATATGAACTATTTAGGAATATATTAATTACATAATGATGACGTGATGCCAATAAATGAACAGCAGATGTAATTGGTGGCTCTGTAGCCTCATATCTACCACTGAGGTCCACCACTGGATCATTATATTTTCATGTCATCTGTGTCTACATGAGTTTCTTGTCACATCCCAAAAAACATATGGTTAGCTGCACTGTAATCCCTAAATTGCCAGAGAGGGTGATTGTATGTGCGAGTGTTTGAGATGCAATAGACTGGCATCCTGTCCAGGAATAGAGTTCAGGATCACTGTAATCCTGTATGGAAGATAGTTGGTTGGGAAAATAAATATGGGCAAATCTTTTGGCCTGACCAGGTATTAAAAAATATAATCTTGCATTTTCAAAATATCATTTGTATATGTCTAATAGCAGAATGTGATTTGCTGGCATTACGCTAAAAAGTAAGCATTCCTGTGGCATGTCTTCTATTTTTCAGCAACAATAAACAAGCTTAGCCTCCAAAGAAGTCTAAATAATGAGATAAAAATGAATTCTGGATTAAATCCACATATTTAAAATAGCATTCTGCTCCATAGGTAGATCAATAAACGCAAATAAAATTAACAGATGTAACACAGTGAAAGAGAGAGGTAACTGGAGAGAGGTGTGCATAACCCAGCCATTAAAAATAACCCACAGTAGTATAAAAAACATTGCATTAAAGATGCAATTCATTAAACTGCAGGCTACAGGAGATGCGCTTGTCGGCACAACAATACAATACAATTCTCACTTATAAACAAGATCAGCACGAAACAGCATTTCCAGACAACAGACATAGAAATTCCAGCAGCCTCAAAAGTCACATTATAATTCACGCTCTGCATGGATAGATTGCAAAATATAAATAAATCAGAATCAGGCCAGTAAAACATCATAAATACTAGATGTTCAGCATCATGTCCTTATATATTGCAGATCCTGCCAATGCAGGCTCCTTCTGTTCACAATTCTGTGAGTCTAACTTCCTCTTTAGTCATTAATTGGTGTGGAGTTATAAAGGGCACCTAAGCACCTATAGAAGGCATAAATGGGTCACTCCTGCTGAAAACATGAAATATGCATGGATCTGATTGACCCGTGAGCTCAGTTATGCTCTACACAGCTGAGATGAATCATTGAGTGTAAAAACTTTCTCCCACATCAGAACGGTTGCAATATTAGTAAGTGCTAGTAGACGCAGATAATCAAAAATTCTTATTAGTCGGCAGTTAGCTTGGGAAAAATCAAGGTCGGTATTTAAAAATAATGCTTCTGAACTACTAACCCATTAAGCATTTAATGTAATTGACCCAGTAAATGGAAGCAGGTGACCCAGTGATGGGAGAAGGAATTGGTTTTTTTTATTGGGGAAAAGATTTTTCACTTGAGAGCTACAGTGGAGTGGCCTGAAATGGGGTTAACAGAAACAAATGAAATGAAGAAATAACCTGTTTCAATGACACTATAAATTAAAACAAAGCACTAAACTGGCCTTTAGCATCAGGCATCAAGGAGCATATCTAAACTGAAACATGAGACTCAGGTCATGTCATTCGCCCTATGCCCACCTCTCACCCACCATACAGTGGCATTTATTAAAGGTGAGTTGATGCACACATCAATCATATGCATTTCAGTACATTTCATTCAGAAAATTTTAATAATTACTGCCAACACCAACTCATGACAATACTGAATGTTCTTGATAAGAAATCAATAGGAACAGTCAAGGGCACATTATATATCATATTATGTATTGGCATTACCATTAATAAGACCTACATAGCTGCTGTAATAGCAGAGTTGGAAAATGATTTTTTTATTGAGGAAAAATCCATGCAAACAGTTTTACACATAAGAGAAAAAAATATTGAAATATTTTTTATTAAGAATACAAGATCTTTGGGACCAGGGATTGAACTTCCTTCTTTCAAAGAGATCTACTAATGTCTTTCCATAAGTACTGTGTTTAGAAGTAGAATACTTCATATACAGTAGAAATATCGTACAAAATGTAGTTGGCTTGCACTAGATGAGCCTGAAATTTTCAACAGCACTTAACATACACTCAGGAGCTTAACTTAATATTTCCTTAGGGGGACACAGCTTGAGGTAATTGGCTCTTACATCAATTCTCCCTTACACTATGAAATAATTAGATCCGCTTCAGTTGATGGTGATCCAAATTAAATGACCCAATATTAAACAAATTGTTTAAGCACATAGAACTAAACTTGTAGAGTTTAGTCAAAATGGATCTATTTCACATATGCAATGCATACTAAACTCTTACATTTCATTTATATTCCCACTACACACTTCGAAATTGGGCATTCATTTATTAAATAGGTAGAGAGGTGAGTATTGTTTTAATTGGCCTAGGCATATTCCATGGTCGATAAAATCCTTCTTTGTTCAAAACCATTTCAATTAAAAGGGGGTTTCAGCTCAGTGGCCAAAACCTCAGCACATATCAGTAATGCAAATGAGTGACACAGCTACACACTAATCCTAGTCGGTCCGTGAGATGAATAGGAGATGATAACTTAGGTGGGTAGATCCTTTCAACTCTGTTCTTGTGAGCCAGCTTGAGAGGTAAACACTCTATTGACACATTCTAGTTTGATGAAGTCTGAACTTTCCTTACACGGCCCACCTGTGTTTGAAGTCAGGACTGTGATGGTCATCATGATGATAGTATGTGAACAAATTTTATCCTGCAGCTCAAAGTTTAAAGTTATTATTTCAGATTCACTGTAAAGGAGATCCAGGACAGAGCAAGAAACCAATAAGTATGAAATAGTATGTTATTTGGAAGTAGATTGACATGATGTATTAAAGAGCTGGAAATGGTTAGATAAGTGGAAATCACTTATCTAAAATTAATTTATAACATTAACACAGGCTGTCATGTTAGGCATTGAGGTTGTTTCATTTCAGTACAAAGGGCTGCCTTAGTCTGTGTTATAATATTCCCAGGCATATCAAGATTACCCCCATTGTCAATGTATGAGCCCTTGCCTGATTCTCTTATAGAAAGTGGGCAGTTAAACTGGTTCACCCAGGTGTTTTGGTCAAATCTTAACAACAACCTGTTTCTGTTTTGCTGCTCTGTTGACACCAAATTCTTCTGGCACTCATCCTTCAAAGTCACACCAAAGGAAGGAAAGATAGAAATTCAAGTGAAATCATGGCTGAATGGCATCTATTGTGCTCAGGAACATCCATTTTATTTTTGAGAATTTAGTCATTCTGGACTTTATCTGGATTGTATCTTTAAATACATTTACAATGTTATAATAAACAATAATACAAGGCCAGCAGATGGTGGTTCAGCAGCTAGTGTCTTTATACTACCATGGTCGTAGGAACTCAGTACTTACTGTTTGCTGATTTTGGACTGTAGGACGAAATACAGGAAGATTGTGCTCACCCCAATGACCAGGTGGGCTCTAAATAAGCCGTGGTGTTCCTTCCCTTCTAGGGTCACACCCAGAATAGGATGGTCTTTCCCACTTCGAGCGAGGTTCAGATAACTGTAATTCTAATTATGAAAATAGTTGTTGGAAAGGATAATATAATTAATTATGCATAATTTAATTTAAAGGAACATGATTTTCTACATTAAATGCATAAACACATTTGTGTTAATAGCGTCAAACAAGATGCCCCCAGTGGCATTTCACACAACTATGGACAATCAAAAAGATTTCTCATAATGCATATGGAGAGTAATATATTTATTTTACTTGCAATTACCATTCATTTATTTTTCTGTTTCTGGAGGTTTTAAGAAGAAAATAAGATGTAAATATTTATAAAATATATTCCATTGTGAAGTAAGTCTAATCCTCTCAGATATTTCTTTTAAATGTAATGACCAGTGTTGACTAGATGGACATCCAGAATTTCATTCACACATCATATCACCCTATAATATCAGATGATAACCTGCTGCTGAAGCCAGTACCATCCCAATATGGGGTGGTCATTCCCGTTGAACCAACAAGCAGCAAAATCACAGGGTGCATTTTTTTGTCTCAGAAGCTAGTGGAATAGATGAGAACATAAAAAATTGGGGTATGTTTAAGTATATTCAGACAATGTTCCCATCCTTGCAGTTCTAGAGTCTGTATTCTTAACAATTAGTAAGGTGGGGGGATTATTTCATTTAGAGTTGCAAAAGTAAGACTTCTGTGGGGCTGTGTGTGTGAGCTGGACCTGATATAACCATAATCCAGACACATATTTTTGAGAGATAAAAAACACCATCTCCCCTATAGGTGAATCAGGTCTGGTAGTTGACCGCTTGAACAACAGTTGTACAGAAATCGTTGCATAAGCTGCAGAATGGCACATGGTGAATGACCATGGTAATTTACCACTCTTGTATACTATATATATGAGGACACCTAGATTTGTATGAGAACTGACCTGAGAGATGCTGCATTAGATTTTCCTTTAGAGGCAGAGAAAATTGACTGCTGCCAAGATCTCTCACTGACAAATCAGAGTATCATGAGGGATATGTCAGTATTACCAACAAGGGACTTAATTCAAATGCCTGCTTTTTAATTCCAGTGTCAAACAGTGAACTTCAGGGACACATAAAAAATGCTGTAACCTATCTATGCTGTAGGTAAATGGAATGAACATTATGTTAAGGGTCTTATGTCTGTGATAGCAATAATAAGTACACACAAGATTTAATTTGGGAGTATTGTCTTTGAGGAACTACATGGTCTCCTTCATTATAAGTATATTTGGATAATTTCTATGTTACGCTTCGGATACGTTTTGGTTCAAAATGCAGGTTCCCAGTGTACACTAGTGCTCACTGTGAACGAATTGGCCTATGGCCGATCACAAATAATCATATTAGTGTTAACTGTAAGAAAACACAAGTGGAAGTGGATGATGAAACAGTATAGTGAAATAAACACATTAAAGTTACAACGATCATGGTTGTTCTATTACAATGATCAAAGAAAGCTTTAGGACATACTTGATATAAATTAAGGTTTAAACATAATAATTCCTAAATAAATTCACATATACAAAGGTATACCTTATACAACAGTGTGCCCTTCAAAATGACCAGTGTTACTACTGAAAAGGCTTACAGTCTCTGCATTTAACAAAAGCGGACAATAAATTCACTTAATATTTAATTTGCTAAAAGCCTATGTTTTGGAAGACAAAGTCTCAGATCTCCAAACGGAAAGGTCTCAGTTTTATGTGTGCTGCCTGTGGAGACTAATTCATTTTGGAGAGACTCCGCTTACTGATCCATCAAGGAACAACACTCCTTTGGCAACCCTGTGTGTTGTATATGTTACAGGCTTTGGATCAGTGCAAGGTCACATCTTCTTCTGTGAGGGAATTGAATGTCAGCCTGGGATTCCAAAAGTACTAAAAATGGATATAAACAGAGTTATTGTGAAAATATACAGCCAATCGTCAAGCAATAAAATTAAATGATTTTCATTCAGCTTTTGGTTCTTTCCACTATGTGAAAAAGCTGGTATAAAAAGATAATGGGATTGGCCAGCAACTGTTTGTTGACTGTATTTTTATATTTAATGAATAGCACATGGACGTGAAGAAATGATTACCTCATGGTAAAGAGAGGAGAGGGCTATAACCACCTGAGAGTTTTAGAGGTCAGGAGGATGAATGAACAGGAGTAAAATAAGGTCACCTTTGGAATGATTACATTGATCGGTAGTAGAATTCAGAAGAAAAATATCCAATGAAAACAAAGAAATCATAATGACATGTGTAGTTAAGAGCATAGAAATGAGAATTAACAAGTGAATGTAATTTTAAACATGGTGGTGCAGTGGTTAGCACTGTTGCCTCACACCTCTGGGACCCAGGTTCGAGTCTCGCCTGGGTCACATGTGT
>JAODJX010000001.1:38825353-38836018 GCA_026776945.1 Isichthys henryi
TGGAGACAATCGGGGAATCACAAGTGGGTAACCAGGGGGCGTGGCACACAGGAGGATCGGACGATCGGGGCATGACAAAGACATGGTCAATACAACATCAATTAAGTTTTTTGACTAGTCAGGATTAGATCCTTATTATACTAAAAAATGCACATTTAATCAATATAAAAAATGTAACATACTATAAATAAAATACATATATGTATTGCTTATCTTATGTCTATTTGTATAATGTTCTACTACTACAGCAAATTTGTCACATTCAACGTATGACAGAAAAGATACATAAAAACCAAAATTAATGTTTAGATCTCACACTGGAGTAAAAAGGAGCATTTAATGCTGTCATAAAGTGATTTTAATTATATTCTTATATTAATATCTAATTCTATGAAAAAAAAAAAAAGTTTTTTTACATATTACCCAGCCCTAGGCTTGCAGATCAACTTCACCTACTTCCAAGGTGCAAGAATAAAGATAAAAATTTAAGGTTAAAACTCCAGCAATATATGTAGTATATTGAACAATTTCATTTTTTTAGAATCAGTGCATTTCATCTTGTGTTTTCCAGTAGGTAATTAAAAACATATTACAAACATCATTTAAATAATGTACAGCCAGATGCTGATCTAACAATTTAGTTGTATTATATGTAACAAGCACTGGTGGAGTTTTGACCTCTTTCTTCAAACAGATGCATGCTCTAAACAGATCAGAAAAAAATATGTAATTATCATTTTAAGTCAAAATCTGGAATAAAAAGCACAAATAGGTTCTAACAAGATGTTACACAGTATGGAGCACATCACAAAAATACATTACCTAGTTTGACATAAAGGTGTAGTGTTTCAAAGAAACTATGTGTCAATGAGTTGAGACTGCTCTATTACTTTGACTAGACTTGTGGACTCCAACTTGAAACATCTTAAATGCTCACAGTACCATGCAACTAGTAATTTTACTACTTAATACTAAACTGTTGTGAACAATAATGATTTGTACTATTTCGGCAAAGTCAGGCAACCCACCAGTAGAGCCATGCCAGTACTGTAACTGGTGCCCTGAAATTCTGCCTTCTTTGTCAACTGAACAACTCTCTTCAGGAAAATACTGTGAAAGAAATCCTGTTGTCATTTACAACATCTAATGGAACTCTTGAAATCTTCGATACAGAGACATCAGGTTTTTTGACATTTGAACTATGGAGATCGTATGCTATCACGGACTGGTGTTTTTTGTCATTGACTCCAAAATGTTACAATAGCAGCCAGTCTGTCTCACTATCTTCTTAAAGAAGCGGTGCTTGGCTTCAAACCTCATTGTCCATAAGGACACTAGTGGGCCAAATGCTTTAATGAGCCATGGGTAATGTTCTATAAAATGGTGTTTTGAAATAAATTTCTCTGCTGGAAAAACACTGCTAAATTTATACCTATGCTCAGCAATCAGGCTTCCTAGGTATCTTATACTTTCATCTACAGTATGAGGACAGGACACATTATCAATTCAGCTACATCTTTAAGAGTCATCAACAACTGCCATGCCTGTTCATCATCTGGAACTTTGGGGTACACCTTAAGTGGAAGCAGCCTCAGTAGGCACCAATTTTCATGTGCGTTACCACCAATTGTTTTACGAAAGGTTGGTGGTGTAGCTTGGGGACAATTTGTCTTGTCTTTCCACTTATATGTGACAAATTTAATGACTCCATTAAGCTTTTCAAGACAGAAATATTTTTTCTTTATCAAGATATCTAAACACAATGGCAGTTCAACAGATACAATACCCTCAAGTAAATCATTAAGCACATCAGGTGGGTATGCTGTGGTTACACAAAAATGACTTAATCTTTGAATAATTGCACCATGCCTTTTAACTCAATGGCTAGGCGTCTTACTAGCCAATGCTGCTTCAACATCCAACTGGTGTAGCTATTTTTTTCTACAAGGGAATGCTCCTGACCTCAGTTTCCTGAAACTGGGATCGCTCTCCCATGCAAAATCGGCAAACCTATAACCCACCGAAACTTTCCACAAACCCCCAAGTGAATGTTCATTAAAGTTATCAGCAATCACAGGAAATACGGTGCCTTTAATACATTTTCCCTAAATAAGTCACAAAAATACCATCCTCTTTCAAATCACTTAATAATAGCCTAAGAAATTGAGGGTAGCCAAATCATCTGCCTCGCATAAAACAGCTAAGTATATTGATGACTATGTGGACCTTAATACTGATGGCACATATGGCATGCACCAGCTTAACAATTACAGTATGTTTAGCAGGACATATGTGAATCATCATGAGCTAAATTACTTTACGAAGGATTTTCCACAAAAACATGGCTACACGTTAACCACTTTTGCGGCCTGTTGCTTTTGATGATGTAATATCTTTTTGGCACCTTTTATAAAACAAAAGGTAATAACTTAAGCAGGGGATAGTTCACACATGCTCCTTCTTCCAACAGATTCGACCGTCAAACTTAAGCTTTGTGTTGAAAACGCAGGTATCTAAAACGCACACCGCATTTAAATCCTCACATGTGGATTTGGACGTCCAAATTGCGCATGTGCAAACCAGCCTTGAACCGAGTCTTTTGATTGCACACTTAGGCCATTGAACCATGGGGCAGGCCAGGGTATAGGGAGAACACACTGGGAATGAAGGACAAGAGACAGGGTGGCAAACAGGAGGGCTATAAGCAGCAGCTGGCCAAACAGGGAGGAGACACAAAGGGAAGGGTCAGATGGTGCAATCCTCAACAAAGATTCAGAATCTGTTCTTAACCTTAAAGGCACATTGTCCTATATCACTGTATGTTCTGGTACAGGCCTGTCAAGTTGCTTTTTGATGGGAACACTTCAGGCTGTGACTGCTCATAGCCAGCATGACCAGCCTAAATGTATCACGGATACATTTACATTTACGGATACATTCCACCCTGTGAGTTAGTCTAATTACTTGAGGTAGCAGTATAAAACCTGAACTGTCCAGGATGTGAAAATATGGAGTGACATGGCAAACAGAACTGTATAACATGAAGAGAGGCATGACATACAATCAGGGTCACCTCATGAGATAGATCTCATACCCTCCACTCCATTTCACATCAGGTTCCTATGTTCCTTACAAATGTTTAACAGAGCCTGACATCCAGAACATCACAAAAACACCACATGTACTTATAGATACCATATGTTTATAAGTATATAAAACATGTAATATATAATAGTTTATTAAGATTGTGAATGACTAGATCTAAATTAAAATATGCATACACACAGATAGCCTTTCTTCCTAGTACAATGTGATTCGAAAAAAAAATAAGAAAGAAAAAAAACCTTGTAAGTGATAGTAAAGGTGTGTGTGGTACATGGAATATTACCCCAAAAACTATTCCTGCTTATGCCACAGCTGCTATTGCCTTTTTCACAATATATTTTTTTGGAGTGACAAAATAAAATGCCTTCTTCCTGTAGCAGTCAACATGGACATCAAAAATTTAACATGACATTCTGTAAGCAAACCATTCATCTATCTTGCCAGTCCTTCATTGAATGAAAAACACACACACGCAGACACACACTGACGTAACAAACATCACTATTGTTAAAAGCAATGTAGTGTACTGCATTAGTTTTATATATACTGTAGCTAAATTTAACACAGATAGAAAGTCGTCCTACTGCCAGAATATCTACTGTCTGAATTCATCAAGACTTGCAAGATGTTGAAAGAACACCACAGAGATGCTGACTTCTTCCAATCTGAGTGCTTCCCATAGCTGTTGCAAATTAGCTTGTGGTGGATCTCTACTCATGGCTCGGTCCATCTCTTAACCCACCATAAGCACATTTTCTTTTTTTTTCACTGACAGGAGTG
Organism: Isichthys henryi; assembly: GCA_026776945.1. Lineage (NCBI taxonomy): Eukaryota > Metazoa > Chordata > Actinopteri > Osteoglossiformes > Mormyridae > Isichthys > Isichthys henryi. The sequence goes on from JAODJX010000001.1 coordinate 38,829,239, forward strand.
AGACTCAACAAACAACAAGATCAACCTGACATACATCTTTCAGCACCACAGTTGTTCTCAGTTGTTAGTCAGGTAACTGTACCCTGTTTGTCACTCTGCTAGCCTCTCATTGTAGTAATCGGAATGGCCAGATTTATTTATTTTTTCCTTTTTTTGGGTTGTGGACCATTCTTCATACAACCATGACACCGCAGTGAGTGAAAAGCCCAGCATGCTGCTGTCATACTCATTCATTTGTTGCCAACTATCATCCCCTGTTGAAAGTTGCATAAATATTTGCCCCTCTGAAATGCACATGCAAATTCCCTTGGCACTTGCCCACATGCTTTAAATAGCAGAGTCTGAGCATGTGATGCATCAACAAATAGAATTAATACAAGCAAGAGCTGTTTACAGCTGTTTATGCATATGTGTGTGTGGATTATATTTAAACTACATTGTGGGGATCAAATGTCCCCCACAATGTGATAAAAATGTGGTATTTTGACAATGTGGGGATCATTTTTCTGGTCCCCACAAAGATCTGTGAATGCAGTCAAAAAACTAAAAATGCCAAAACACTTTTATTTTGGTTTGTTACTTGTGATTAAGGTTAGGACTGTGTAAGGGTTAAGGTTGTCGTGTTGGAATTAGAATTTTCCCCATATAAACGAATGAAGAGTCTCCATGAAGATATAATTACAAACCTCTGTGTTTGTGTGTGTGTGTGTATTTGTATTCTTTAACTGCTTATCCAGTTTGATCTGTATGCTGTGGTGTGAGCCAAGAAACTTTCCCGGGAGCACAGGATGCAAGAACAGGGTCGTCCCAGATGGGATTCCAATCCATTGCATGGCATTACATGGGCATATCTAATCTGTGTCCACATGGATTTATCTAGATTAAAGTGTTAAGGTTTAAAGGTGAAATATTTGCCTAGATTGTTGTGTGTCTTTCCTTTCATGTTTCTGTACTAATCCAGGGTTGCTAACTCTCACGTGACACTTACGCTGTCAGACTCTCACACAAGAAATCTTCTGGGAAAATGCAGGTTATTCCATTAAAAACCTTAAATTGTTTGAGAAGTATCGGGTAAGTTTGCAAACCCTACAGACTATTTATAGGATAATGAAACTCTTACACACGCACAAATGCTTGTACATGTGTGTGCAGACTTGTCTCGATTTGAAAATCTTGATCAAGCCAGCTGACCAAATTTGGAAACCCTGAATAATTTAATGGGAGTTAATTGCATGTTGTTCCCATCATTCCCATCCTTTTCTTAATGTAGTTCTGTGTGTATCTACAATAGCCAGCAAAACATTCTCCCAGCATTCTCCCAGCATTCTCCTACTGCCCTACAAAAGGAAAATACGTGAATCTGTGTCAATTGCTCACAGAAATTGCAATCTCATCCAGATTGTGAACTGCCTTGATCCTTGTCCTTCCTGGGATAAGCCAGGAATAAACGATATGGATGGACGTCAACACTGAATTTACCCTTATACAAATTATACAATATTTCATTTTAAATGGTATCATGTTTTAAAAGAAACTTTACAGTGCATATTGGAATTATTCTTATGTTGGATTTTTTCAGTTCATCCTACTTTCCACCCATCCTGCTCCAGACTTTCAACTGTATAAAAGCAGGGGATCTGTGATATCAGTTAGTACATGTTAAGCAGCCTGCATGCAATGGATTTCATTCACCTAAAACCAAATTAAATATAATGATCTCAAGAGGTCCCACATTAAGTATCCAAAGAAAAGATAATACCAAGAGGCGTTTTATTAACTTCTTTGGAAGAAAGTTTTAGAAAGGCCCAGAATGAAGAAAGATTTCAAAAGAACTGAGTATCCTGTGGTGCATGATGAAGTTGACCATTAAGAAGCTGAAAGTACACGGTACCACCTTGAATATGCTTAGAATAGGTCATCCTTCCATACCAGGCAGCTAAGATTAAAAGGGTTTAGGTAATAGAAACCACCAAGAGGCTAATGACAGCCCTACAAAGACCTGCAGAGTTTTATGATAGAGGTACTCCTGGATATCTTTTGGAAGAATGGCAGGAAGGAAACCTTCTGAACCCCATACCGTCACATAAAATCCTAAATAACCAACCAAAAAAGAAATCTCTCAAAGGAAAAAACAGAAAACAAATAAAATGTGAAAAGCAGTGCCCACCCAACAGGATAGCAGCTATGTAATGTTACCCTTCTGAGTCCATGGCAGTAGGGGTGTGATGAAACAAGGGTTATTTTCCTTAACAGCCAGTGAAAAGCTTATCAAGACTGAGTATAAAATAGATAGCGTTAAATACAGGAAAATTCTTGAGGAAACCCTTTCTCAATCAAAGTCCTATGACTGTGACACAGATTCATCTTTCAGCAGAACAATGACCTATAGATCTGTTACTTACAGTACGTGCATTTGTGTTGCTATGACAAGACATTACAATGCATTTTAACCTTCATATTGCAACTAAAGCAATTTCTTGTGAAATCAGCGCGAAATGCAAATAAAATAAGTATAGGACGCTGAAGAAAATACTGTGCAACATGGAATAATGGACCACTTTGATAGGGAGAATGAAGACAGGGAAAGAACAAAACATACTGGTAAACTTATTTTACAAATATCCAAATTATCAAGAAATATGTCAAACTTTCACATTGGATAAAGAAATATAAAAAGTGACGCTCCTGTCCTTCTGTATTCACTTCACCTGTGTTAAAACAAGCACATGAATGACCCGATACATAAATTTACTGACATTTCTAGCAAGAAGGCCTGTGAGTGTTTTTTTCACCGAAGTCTAATTCTAATGGGAACTTATTAGCTAAGTTGTTGGCTGTAACAAAAATGCTTAAAAATGAAGCAGCCCTAGTCACAACACACATCCAACACACAAAACACAACCGAGTATTTAACAATGTGGTATTTTGTTTGATGGATCCTTGGAAGGCATCCGGCATACACCACATGTAAATTCATAGTCACATCACAAGTAAACACAACAATAAAAACTTACCCGATTCCTCCAAAGTGGTCATGGAGATCAATGCTCCAATCACCTGGTTAGCAGGTCTGTTTCCAAACACGGAATCCATGATATTTGTTTTTAGGGCAGCCAGTTATTTAGCTCTCTTTTTGACTTCCTTTGCATTTTTTAAATCTTGTTCATGACTTGCTCCATTATTCAGATAACCCCTGCCTTCTTAAATTCACTCCTCATTGTTTTGTAAACTTTTGCTTTCCACTCTAATACCGCCCCATTACGTCACATGCTCCCAAATCTGGCCCAGCAGCCTTTCGGAGAAAGAAAAATGAGCTCCGTCCTGTATATTTTTGGTGTGAATGCAACAACCGGAATATAGACTCGCCGTGGGCACCAGGCCTGGTGTGAAAGGGCTGTTAGAGTCTCAGTAACTTGACTTTAAGCCAACTGCAAATTTGTAGCAAAACTAAATGAAGACTGCTAGTCAGCTGCTGTCCCCATTACAGCTTGACAGAGGTTGAATGTTTTTGCCAAGAACACTCCAATTTTGCACTATCCAGATGTTCAAAGCTGCATTATGCCAAGTCTAACAGATTTACAGCCACAATTACTGTAGATTCCTAAGTGTTGACTCAAGACGATGAATATTAATCTGACCAAGAATTCCACCCTTATTCATATCTGAGGTTGCCTCATCTATTTCACATGAGATTTTTAAAATAGAGCTGAATGTAATTTAAATCATGGACATAAATATCATCTCAGCAGAAGGATGTCTAGAGTGCCTTTAAAGTAATTGTGATAATCACATTACACTTTCTCTTTACAGATATCTTAAAAGGGCATTCAATATATTGAATGATTTTTTTCCCCCAAGGTTATTTTTTAAAGTGAGTGACTGCAAGCCTGCAGAGAAAGTAGACAAACACTGTTAAGACCTGTGAACCCCAAAATGCCACAACCGATTTCTCTAAACAATTGCTTTACTTAGCATTAATGCAAGTGATTATATCTCTCACAGGTAAGCATTAATAAGGCAATTCTTACAGTCTTTTACTTAGCAGAATTATTTCTATGTAAATGATTATTCTTTGTAATATCTGTAATTTTATAGGCAACTGTATACTGCATACAGTAAAAATAATAAGTGAAAGTATGAATCATAAGATAGATTTTTGTGTAAGATACCATCATTGTCATGACCGCTCGTCCGCTCCTTGTGTGTGCCACGCCCCCCTGGTTACCCACGTGTGATTCCCCGATTGTACCCAGCTGTGTCTTGTTCTTGTGATTGATCTTGTGTATTTCAGTCCGTGTCTTGGGTCAGTCCCTTGTCTGTCATTGAAGTCTCGAGTCTGATGTTTGTCGATGCTCGTACCCCTAGTCCCTCGATTAAACCCCAGTTTACCCTGTATCCCGCCTGTCCGCTTGCTTATTGCCTGTCTGCCTGCCCGGACGATCACCCGCTCCCCAGCGTTCACGGCTTCACGTGACAATCATGAATTTATTTTATATTTTATTTTGTATTGTATTTACATTCTAACCACTTGTGATAATCTCTTGATCATCAGAAGCATTTTTATGTTTATGGTTCTATTTGAAATGTCTTATTTGAAAATTCACTGGGGCCCACCCCTTAGAACTAAAGCTTGCATGCAGGTTGCAGGAACATGAGATATATATTCTTGATTAGCAGCTCGTATTATAGTACATGTCCTAATTCATTGATTCAATTTTAACACTCAGGCTACAGAAGATAAAGATTACTGAAAAAAAAAATTAGTAATACATTATAGTAATAATCTAAAACATACTCAAATACATAACTAAAAGCAGAATGACTTACATACAATTCTTGTTCAAAAGCCCTTGCTGACATTGCAGTGGTATTTGAATAATTCTGCCAACTGACTCTACAGACAAGGAACCAGAAATCATGTCATGTGCCATTGTAAGTAGACAGTCAGAAGTTCACTACAAAAGAAGGTCACCACAAGAGAAGATCACTAAGAAGGTCATTTTGTATATTTATTGTTTTATATATCATGGCATTTTATCTCAGCCTTAAATTCTATTTTAGAATGATAATTTCACATCCTTTGGGGTTCTTTCTTAGCATGGAAGGATTCAGACTCGGAGCGCCCACTAATCTGAGGTAAATGAATAAAAGGTCCACATATACTCCTCATATACAACTGTGATACAAAACATAAAATGGAACACATTTCTTAGAAAAGGTATTAGCAATGTTTACATTATTATTATCATTATTATTATTAATAATAATAATAATCATCATCATGCATCATGCTTTCTTTTCTAAAAAAACTGAAATATAACACAAAGTAATTGATTAAAAAATATGTAACTTGTTGAGCTATTTTTCAGTCAGTTGGAAACCATCAACACACAATAGTATGACCCATTAAATAACCATCATAAACTCAGCGGCATGTGTAGTAATGTCTTGACAGAAGTGGGACTTCTAGACTTCTCTCTCTTCAACTCAAATTGCCTCTATTAAAACATGATACTTTGATCATGTGTCATTTAACCATGCATAATGCCATATAAATCAGCATGCACACAGCATGCACTGTCACATAAAGCAATCAAGGGTATTTGAAATATCCATGGTAATTCAGATTAAACAGTGTTAAATTGTTTCATCAAATCAAAACATTCGGATGATTCCTTTACCCCATTTGTTTTAAACAATTAAGTTAAAATGATATGGCCTTAATACTAGCAAGTCAACAACATCTGTATTGGGTTATATTGACTCATAATCTTTTCAAATGACAGTTAGTAAGAAATATGGGATAGATATCAAGAGTTTGTTTCAAAAACAATGACCTTCATTATGCCCGTGGTTTAATCTACATTTTTTGGCAAAGCATGGCACACATTAGCTTTTTTATATCCTTTTACACATTCAAAATCAACAGAATTAAAATGCCATGTTCACATGTCATCAAGGCCAATCTGCCATTAGAGCAGGGATATGCTTGTTACAGATAAGCAAAAATCTCATCCAGTTAGAAGTTAAGGTTTGGCTTTTGCATTATGTAAGAAAAGAGGTATAAGCAGAAAAGTAAATAAACTCTGATTTCCCTTATTTTAATACTGCTTATATTTCTGCTACTAATTTTTTTCTTTGTTTGGTAAATTATTTCCTGCAATATGTCAAATAACTTGTCATGCTGTGCAGCTGTGGGAGCTCTGTTGCTGATAAATCAAATCAATCATGGATATTATGTCAAGAAATTTGAGGGAGAGAAAAATCCTTCCCCAGCCCCAGCTCCTTCCCTAAGACTCTGTACTCCCAACATATGTGATTTAAGAAAGCTTTACTAATAAGTTTTACATTAGTAGCTACATTCATATATGATACCATAAAAGATCAGTAGAGCAAGATTTACTGTAGGTAAGGAATATTACTCACTTTTAAAGACCAGAATCCCCAGATTCAACAGGATTCTGTTGTGAAGAACAGATAGGACATACCAAACCCACACCTAAACGGAATGAAATACCTGGTTTCAATTACGCTCTTTTCAAGAAATAATCATCCTCAAGGTTCTTACCCTCTACCCATCAATGACTTTGAAATCATTTGTTCTATAAAGATATGGAAATGAAAAGTTTTGTGTGTGTTTTTTATTTAGACTGCATTTATTATTATCCATCCATCCATTTTCCAAACCGCTTATCCTACTGGTTCACGGGGGGTCCGGAGCCTATCCCGGAAGCAATGGGCACGAGGCAGGGAACAACCCAGGATGGGGGGCCAGCCCAT
>JAODJX010000001.1:38853563-38866429 GCA_026776945.1 Isichthys henryi
TTTTTTTTGAGAGTTTATTTTTTTATCTTTTTTGAGTATATATAAAAATATTTATATATATATATATATATATATATATATATATATATATATAAAATTATAATAATGCCACAGGTCACCCTGCACAGAAACACTTTGTACGCTACATGCGAAACATTGCAAAGTTATGAGCACACAAAGACTGCAAATTACTCTGGACGAGTGTTCATGAAACAGAATGTGCAGTTATGAGCACTCAAAAGTGTTAATTACTCAGTCTGTGGGCATGTTCTGGTGTGACAGAATAAAAGTAGATAAACAGATCCAGGTGAATCAATTGAACAGGTCTGTTGAATTTTTTTCGACTTGTACCTCGACCAAAATCTTGGAATTTCACTGTTGGTAAAACTTGTATTGGTTGAAATGTGTTCAACTCTACCAATTCAGACATTGAATGTGTCGGTCAAGAAAAATCTAGGCACAACTTCACCGAAAACTTGGAACACAACAAAACAAAACAGATCTGCTAAAACTTATACAGACTGAGACGCATCTCTCCTTCTAATGACTGGTGGTAGCCCATTCTTGCACAATTAATGCTCAGGATGCTTTACTGTTGGCATGACATGGGACTGATGGTAGCGCTCACCTTTTCTTCTCCAGAAAATCTTTTCTCTGAATGCCTCAAATAATCGGAAAGGGGATTCTACCGAGGACTGGGAACTTTACCCCAGTCCTCAGCAGTTCAATCCCCGTACCTTTTGCAGAATATCAGTCTGTCCCTAATATTTTTCTTGGAGAGAAGTGGCTTCTTTGCTGCCCTTCTTGACACCCTCTAAAAGTCTTCTCCTCACTGTGTGTGCAGATGCACTCACACCCGTCTACTGACATTCCTGAGCAAGCTCTGCATTGGTGGTGCCCGGATCACGCAGCTGAATCAACTTTAGGAGATGGTCCTGGTGCTTGCTGGACATTCTTGGGCGCCCTGATGATTTCTTCACAACAATTAAACCGATGATCTGATAAATAGTCAATTTAGGTACAATCTTGATAGCAGCAATACTCTTGCCTGTAAAGCCCTTTTTATGCAAGGCAATGATGACTGCACATATTTTCTTGCAGGTAACAATGGTTAACAGAGGAAGAACAATGATTTCAAGCACCATCCTCATTTTAAAGCACCCAGTCTGCTATTCTAACTCAATCAGCATGAAAGAGTAATCTGACTAAACGCTGACGTTTTTAAAACTAGGTTAAATCGGCAAAAAAGTAAACCATGTCACCTTCCTTGGCATTCATATCGCATTTGCATGGTAATTTGATGGTCAACGCAACAGTGAAACGCGATCCAGATACATCCCCATCAGTGCCATAAAAGGGGGTGGGGGGTGTGGCCAGGTGTGAATGGCTCATGCATACATATGAAAGTTGCTACATATTTGAAAGAAGCCCAGAAATAGTGACATGAGTTAGATTTTTCTTATTTATCCAACTGAATGTTGCAACTACACCATTTATTCTTCTTCATGTAGCCAAGACTTTGATGATCAGATATCTGGGATCAAAACAAACTGCCACCGTTGCTTACTATGTACTTTTATAATGTTTCTGCAAGAGTTACAAACTGCATTTTGCAATGTCTATACTTTGATGTCAAATTACAAACTTCACATAAATCTGACATATTTACAAAGTACAGTAAGATTAAGATGAGTTTAATGCCAAAACAAATATATAAGGAATAATTTATTTGCCATGAATTAAGTTTATGATATTGAATGAAATGAGTGACCATATCCCAGTGAGTGAAAGTGTGTTCCCTACCCCTAGACCACAGAGGGTTAAGTTAATTTTCATTGCAATTCATCTGATCACTCTTCATAACATTCAGGAGTATAAACAAATTGCCATCATAAAAAACTGAGGTAGCGGGCCTTGTGAAAATCATTATTTGTTTCATTCTCAAAACTTTTGGCAATGGCTGTACAGCTACAGTCTATGGCAGCAGTGAGATATAGGTGTTTGTGCATGTGGCAGCACAGAGAATCAAAATTAGAAATCAAAAAAGAAGCCTTCACAAAATACAAATATGAACCTTATATAGGAAAAATAAATAAGGAAGGAATTTAATACCACCTCCCCAGGCTTTATTTAAGGCAGCTATATCTCCATTATTGGTCCACATATCCACCTGGAGCAGATGAACAAACACAAAAGGTAACAACAATTTTTATGTTTTTCAGAATGTCAAAACCTGTAGTGATCGCTCGGTGAGCAGAAAAGCAGCGAAGCCGTGGAGTCAGGAATGGGTTTTATTCCTCCAAAAGACAGGGCAGGGTACAGTACAGCACGATAAGCAACATAAATGACAGACCTGGGGAAACTGACTTGAACGAAGACTGAAATACACAAGACAAGCCGAAAACAACAGAAAACACGTGATTACAATCGTGGAAGCACACGTGGATGATCGGGGGCGTGGTACACACTAGGACTGGACGCACAGATCATGAGAAAACCAGTAGTCCAGGGGTCTCCAACCTTTTTACCTCTGAGAGATACTTACAAAATGAAAATGGCCGAGAGCTACTCAATTTTGTAACATTTATTGTCATAGCTTTTTTCAACCCAAACAAACTGAATAAGCAAATTTGCCTGAACATTAACTAAATGTTGGCGTCCACAACTCACATTTTGTATTAAAACAACACAAAAAATATTTAGTTCAACTGCATCTGCATTTTGTATTTTCTGTGTGCATTTCTTTCTAGTGTATCTTACATTATTAACTGAAACTTGAATGCTGTCAAAACAAAACAATTTTATTATCTGTCTTCATGTAACTGTATGACTTCACAAGAGTATTCACATGTCCAGTTGTTAGTGCTGTAGTTCTCGAGACCGGTCTTGGTCTCGAGACCTTTTTTTATTTGTGTGGTCTCGGTCTTATCTTCTTCTCGACTCTATTTGGTCTCGGTCTTGTCTTGGTCTCGTACATAGCAGTCTCGATGGGATGGGGAAAAAAAGAGAAAACAGCGCATCCTCACAGAACAGTATCATTATTTATTACGCGCCTCAATTCAAATGCAACCAGTCAGATGCATCTATTTTAACAAAATTACATTGTATACATTTCCTCAATGAACACAGCCAGCGCTTCACAGTCCACACACATCATACGCATCGCATCATAGCGAAGTTGGCAAAGAAATGTCCGAAAATGTCCGCGAAGTCGACAGAAGTCTATGCTATATGGTAAGTAATTTTAATGATGTTGATATCGAAGTGTAAAGATTACAATCGGACAATTCCAATTTATCTATTAATAGATACAACATTGTCTATAGCAAAGTTATAATTCAAATAAATTAGGAATTTTACATCCATTAGAAAGCACGGTCTTGGAGGTGCAAGTCAATCTGGAGGATCATTCTCTTCAATTCAAAGCAAGGGATCATTACATAGCCATATTCATAGCTTACCCGAGGTCTCTGTCCTTAGTATAAGAGACTTAATATGAACACCTTTCTGGTACATCCCATCTCTTTCCCTTGATGAGGTCTGATAAAATGGTTATAGGAGAGGATTGCTGAGAATATTATTTTCCATCAGGCCTCGTAACTATGACAAATCTGGGAGATTTTAAATGAGAGACATATGGACAATATAATTGAAAAGATAACATGAATTTGATTTAACGAGTAATGACACTTTACAGCAATGCCTTTTTTCTCTACAGTTTATCTGAGTAATGTGATGTCGATTCTAGCCATAGTCTGTTTTCGGTCTTGGTCTTGGTCTCGACTAGGCTTGGTCTTGGTCTCGCTTTAGTGCGTCTTGGTCTTGGTACCCTCAAGTCTCGGCAGTGTCTTGGTCTTAATACTCTCCGGTCTCGGCAATGTCTTGGTCTCGGTTTAGGCGGTCTTGACTACAACACTACCTGTTGTATGTGAGACATGTATTTAGTCGTTTTCAGTTAGTGAGATGACTGGCAGTGCATGGAGTCAACAACAGAGGTGTATGGTGGAGTGTAGCCACTTAGGTTCACTCTTATGGAGTCATTTAAATGTTCCTTTATCAGTCTTGTTCTGAGCTTTGACTTCATGACATTCATGTCAGAAAAGGCTGATTCGCAGAGGTATGTAGACCCAAACAAAGCAGACATTTTCAGAGCTGCTTGGTGAAGATTCTTACAGTTATCTGGCTCTACTAAGCTCCAGAAATACTGATAATGCTGTTGAGACTTATGTTGCACATTATTTTGAAGGTTTATAACCTCAATTTCCATTTCTACAGGATCGACACAGAAAAGTTCAGCCATCTGTCCTGAAATCTCACTTATGTCCACATCCATGAAGGGGCTGGCTATAAATGTCACACATGGTTCAAGTTTCTAAAAGTCACTGAATCTGTCTGCAACCTGCTGTCCAAGCCTCGACAAGAGGTCACAGTACTTGGAAACATTTAAAATGCTGGCTGCACCCGTGTGACTTTACAACATCTTTGTGACAGAGGGGAAGAAGTGCTGAAACCTTTTGTTTTTCACTTGCTGAATGTACAATGACAGTTTTTCCCTGAACGCCTTAACAGCACTCATCATGTCAGATATTTTTTTTATCTTTGCCTTGCAACTATAGGTTCGGGTGGTAAATTTTCTCAGTTACATCTGTCAGAAAAGCAAGATCAAGTAGCCACTCTGCATCAGATAATAGGCTGGTATCCTCCTCCCTCGTTTCCATAAAAGACTTGATTTCACCCAGCAAGGAAAGAAAGTGCTGTAGTATCTTACCCCGAATGAGCCATCTGAGTTCAGTGTGGAGGTCCCCGTACTCTGCAGAGCATTCCTCCAGGAACAGCTTGAAGCTCCGGTGTTGCTCGAATGGAGTTGATGATCTTAGCAACAGGCACCATGACATGGTCAAATTCCATAACTTTTGCGCTTATATAGCCTGTTGATGCAATGATAGTTCAGAAACTTGAGAAAGTCTGGGTCCGATTTAAGGTGCGCAATAAATCCTGAGTGACGACCCGTCATAGCAGGTGCTCCATCAGTTGTCACAGACATCAGCTTTTCAACAGGGATTTTTTTTTCTACGAAGTAGTTTTTCACTGTGTTATAAATATCAACTGCCTTGGTTGTAGTTTTCAGTAAAAGTAAGGTCAAAAACTCTTCTTTGGTGGAAAAGTCATCAAACACCATCCGAATGAACACAGCAAGCTGGGTTGTATCACTGGAGTCAACAGCGTCATCACAATGAATTGAAAACCATTTGCACCTGTTCATGTCTGATTCCAGCTGTTTTACCGCATCCGCAGACAGCGCAGACACTCTCTTGCCACAGTAATTGCACCAAGTTGTACATCAGCAATAGCAGGCAAAAGTAATAGTCTTACTTTTATGGTTCCTGAATAACTTTTCAGCCACCGCGGTCATAGCCTCCTTTACAATCCCACCATCGGTGAAAAGCTTTTTTGTGCTTCCTTAAGATGTGCACCACTTTAAACGAGGCCTCTGTTGCTACATTGGTCTTCTTCATAGGTTTGGTGAACAGAGACAGTTGTCTTTGAAGCACATTGCTTTCAGCTCCTTTATCTTCTCCTTCCTTTATCTGCTACCTTCAGGAAAGTCCTGTGAAAAGTTGCTGAGGACCTTGGCGAAATGGCGCTCCATCTTTTACTGACTGACACGCTTGCACCACAGATCAGACATACACACTTGTCATTTATATTTGTGAAACAAAACTCATGAACATAATACGTTTTCAGCCTCTTATTGGTATGGCTGCAGTCATGGTTGCTACCCATCTCACATCATCACCCCCAACCCATCAAGCTTGACAGCAGCGCAACTGTTTGATTGACAACTGGCAAATAATGATTTAGTGTAAGAAGAGGGCGGATATGATTGGATATACATGCAAGTTGGTTTTCCGTGTGGCTAATCAAATATGACTGGTCAAGTTTTCAAATGTATGTAGATTAGTTAACCCTTCGGTGAGCTACTTGGAGAGGGGTTGCGAGCTACTGGTAGCTATCAAGCGACGTGTTGGAGACCCCTGCAGTAGTCTATATTATCTGATCTGAGTAACAGTGGATGAGTGGCTTGAAGAGTAAATTATTATTATCCAGAGAGGATGATGCTTGCCTCGGATGAATTAATTTAATACAGTAAAGAGCATTAGTGAGATAATCAATGATGGCACTTCGCATTTTCTTTTCATTGACTCTTGGTGCACGATACAATAATCCAAATGCAAAGGTAGACACTGATTTTGGGTACAGCTCAACCTACAGACATCCCACCTCATGCATCTCAATGTCTGACTATCTCTTTTCATGTTTTCAGGATATACTGTATAGCAACATCTCCTTATAACATTAAGACTAGAATCTCTGTACTTAACATCTGAGAATTCTCAATGGATAGTGAGTCATTCAGGATGTTCGCATGAGCCTGTGTCTGAAACACATCTCAGTTCAGCTTCAGTAGATCTTAAGAAGCTTTAAAATTCATCCTTTTTCTTTACCAAATACCATGGAGATAGGAGATTATGGAAAACTGTCTTATTCTCTGCTATTTTGGTCTTTGCCAATATTCTTTATCTATGAATTGGTTTAGTACTTTAATATCTACTTTTCCTGACAAGTCTGAGCCTTAGCACTTTCAGAGGTGTATTAACATGGTAAAAGACCCCTGGACTATTTCACTTGTCATAGGGCCCCCTACTATTCTCTACGATGGGGGTCCCGACCAGCAGGGGATCACTCATGCCATATGGATTAAACTGTATTTCTGTATTGGTTTACTACAGGACACAGAATTTCATTTTTTGGTTTGTATGGGTTGAGGCAGTAAAGTACTGGACAGGTGAAAACTCTAGTTTTAAATTTTCGTTAAACAATGTTAGCTGAAGCCACTTTTTAGCAGAAGCCTCTAGGCCTCAGCCTGACCAAGCCTATGCATTAATGTGCTCCTGCCCCTTTGCCTACCTCAGGCAGCTATAGATCCCCTTGCCTGCCTCTCATAGAAAGTGACGATTTCTTGAGCAACCAAGATGAATATTTAAGTATCATTCCTTCATAATGTCCATCATATTCTTCCAAAACGTCATCAGCATTAAAAAAAATCAGCAAAAATATTTACACACCTTTACAATGGTTGCGTAAAAATTAACTAACCAAATTTTGTAAAATGGATGGATATGACACAAAACTATGCTTGTATTATTAGATACAGTTCCTGTGGAAAGCCTTAAAACAGTAGCTTGATAGTAAATCCATTACATGAATGTGGAAGGGAAAATCTGACAGGTCAGGTAAAAGTTTCAATCATTCTATAATCATTAGTTAGGCAGTTATATTTGCACAACTTTATTTAGACATTCATTTTCTACTGCAGCTCTTTCCTTACTTCCTTATTGGGCTTTTAAGTTTAATCAAGCATCAAAGAGAAGTTAGGGATTAGACTATGATTTCCTATTTCAATTTCTTTGGATTTTATTGTATATAGTTCTGCCCTTGAGATAGAACAGTTTTCCCGCGCAATACCAACTTCAATAAACAGTATAAAATATATATAAACAAACAGTATGCCCTACAGACATTAAGGACAAAGACCATGAATGTTTGAATAAGCTTTGAGAGGCCCTAAAATGTACAGATGAAAAGAGTACTTGCCCTTACTGCCATACATAAAACACAGTAGTTCATCAATATATTTATACACACACACACACACACACACACATACATGCATGCTTATAAATAATTGTGCAATCACAGTTAGTTAGGGACAGGTCACTCAGGGAGCCTGGCGTTAATAAGTTGTGAGCATTACTGTGACTTACCACAGCTCCATTAATTAGATAAGTTTAGAGAAGCTGATTGTTTGTCATTCAGCCTGTCTCGAGGCTATTTCCTTACACATGTCTCCCAGCATGGTGCTTATTAAAAACTGAAAAAACTTGCATTATACTTCCAGTGATGAAATGAGGTTAGATCAGGTTTGTATTGCAAAATGAACTAAAATGTTTTTCAGTGTGTTTTTAATGTGTTCTCATTCTCTCTCATTCTAAAGAATAACAAAAAAATACATGTGTTCTATTTATCTTGTCCAATAAGGAACCCCTGTGTTTATGGAAGCATTAACATTATTATTCCCTACATTATACATGTGAGTTTTGTGTGTCTGTCTACATAAATGCATATGCTCATGAGTCAGCCCGTATACCATTAAAACCAATATCAGTCTTGGCCAATGTAGCAGGAAAGTTTTAAAGTGGAGAGTCTGATCAACTTTAAACAAAAATGTTTGAGGTACTGGAAGATATTTTTGACTATCTGACAAATGCAGTAAAGGAATGATGATTTGTCTTTGGTGCACAGCTTTTTTTTGCTATATACACAATTGCTAGGATAAAAATGCAGCGTTATACAGACCTTTGTATCCACAGATGGTGTATTTTTGAACAATAATCCTCTAGGAAGTTAATTATCATTCAACCGTTGATGCAAGAATCTCATGGCATGCCCTTTGAAACAATAGCATTGCCTCAGTAGGTGATCAGAAACTTGTACCGGAGTATATTTGATTGGATCTGCAAGTGCCGTTCTTTGTTGATACAAAAAAAAAGATGATTGGCAAAGATTCTATGACCACCTCCATGCAAAACAGCATTAAGAGAACAAATTCACTCGTGTTTTTAGCAATACTGCTGCTGGGTATGAAAACAGCTTGGTATTTTGACACCCATGTCACAACATCTGTCAGCTTGGACCTTTGCTGTGCCAATTCAGCAGGATGGTCACTGGATTGTCAAATGGAGTCAACTAGAAAAAAGTGATTACTACCTTTAATACCAAGGTTTAAAAGGAACAGATATGCTGTACTCCTTAAGACTGCACTTGGCCGTCTACGTTTATGTCTAGTTTTTAGATTTAGGATATGTTTTGTAATATTATATTTTGATGCAGTTTATATAGTTTAGCAAAAAAAAAACATACTGCATAAATATAAGGTGTCTGTACACTTGTTGCGTATTGTGACTGGGGAGATTTTATTATGAGACACATCCTGTGTGATACACATCCTTTTTTATCTGACTTTCACGGTACACCATAGATTTTGAGTCCATGTTCAGTGGCATCTTTCCTGTAATTATTTATGTACGAAAATTAAAAAGGTTGAAGCGGGATCGCAGTACCTTAGATTGGAGTGTCACCATCAAGCAGGGGGGCTATAACTCAAGCCTGCTGATTATTCAGAGGATGTCATGCAGCACAGTCCAAGGACAGAGTACTTCCAAAAGCCTGAGGAAACAAGACTGAGATATTGAATTAATGAAGGAGTCAAACTGCTATTATTTACCTGGGCAGTGTTTCAAATGGGACAGTTTTCCCCTGCTGCTCAGGCTTCCTTTCTCCTGAAGGGGGCCCTGTGTCTTTCACATAATATCTAGAAGACAGCAGCTGACAAGGGCTGCAATAATATGGAAACAGTCTAATTATAGTGCTCTAAGTTATAACAATATAGATTTTTTTTAAATAATAAAAATGTAGAGGTGTGTGGAGGATTTTGTTTGCATGCAGGATTTTTTTTGCTTGTTCAGTTTGTAAATGAGATCCCTAGAGGTATGCTGGGAGTGTTTCCAAGTATCATATCCGGATATTTTGCAATTCACATTTCAGTAAAGGAGACATACACTTACTGCTTGTAGATTCATGTGGTCAGCCAATCAAGCATAAAAATAGTGGCTTTGGGATGCATGGCTATATGTGTGTGTGTGTGTGTGTGTGTAGGAGGTGGGGTAATGTATAGATTACATTGTGGGGACACTTACACAACAGACACACACGTGTCTGTCCCCGCAATGTGATAAAAACCTGTTATTTTTGACATTGTGGGGACTATATCTTTGAAGGGAAAGTCAATTATATAAAAATCTGTGACTGCAATAAAAAACTAAAAATGTTAAAAGTCATGTATTTATATGGTTACTTAAGTTTAGCGTTAGGGCTGGGTAGGAATTAAGGGTTATGAATAAAGATATGAATACAAACGTGTGTGTGTGTGAGCGGGTATATCTCACCTGATGGGGACATAATGTGTTATGTTCGTGGTCCATCGGGCAGGCAGGCAGCAGCTAAGGACGAGGCAGACAGGTAAAGATCCAGACACGAGGGTTTATTGAAGGGAGTGGGGGAACATACAAAGCAACGAAGTACTAACATCACAATGAAAGATCTGGGGAACTGACTTGGACGCGGACTGAAATACAGAAAACAAGCCGGAAATAACATCAAACAGCTAGGAACCATCAGGGCTTCACACAAGATTAGAGGGGGCGTGGCACACATGAGGATCGGATGAGCAGATCATGACACAATGTCCCCACAGTGTGTTGAGTACCCATTTTTTTCCCTTATGGGGACCAGTTTTCAGAAAATTCAATTTAATAAAAATCTGTGACGGCAATGAAAAAACTAAAAATGCAAAAACTGTTGTATTTTGAATGGTTACTTATGGTCATGGTTAGGGCTGGGTATGGGTTAAGGTTGTCATAGTTAGTATTAGCATTTTTACAATAGAAATGAATCTGTGTGTGTGTGCCTGTGTGTACGTGTGTGTTTGAGGAGGGGGGGCAGCATATTTTTGTATTCTGTAATTAAACTGTGGTGACATTTCAAGTCACATTAGACATCAACAAAATGCACAAATGTGAGTTAACAGCTTTCTTCAATACCAAGCTGTGTGAAAGCAGGCCACAAACCTCCAGTTAATTTATACCAAATCACTACTGTTGGCAGCATTGTCTAACTATCCAAAAAGAGAGAGTCAATTATTTTGATTCATCTGTAATATTGAATGTACAATTATTTATTTTAAGTGAAGGGCAAAAAAAGTGAATGTACAGTCAAGGTTTTGACTTACTTCATTCTCAAGTTAAATGTAATATATAGAAACCTATGAAAATAGCATTCAAAAAATAAAATAATTTTATTAAAATAAAATAAAAAAAAACCTCACTGTTGCTGAAGGACATATCAGTAAGGTGCTTTTCTTCATAGACCATTCACAGGTTTATAGTATGAACAAAGGAAAACTGCTTCTGGCCTCTGCCTTCTGTGGTATCTGAGCTGACAATCCAGAGTATTTGAGTTAATTAACACTTTATGCCCCCCTGGGGAGAACAGCTAACATGGCTTACAGTATATGAGGAAAGCACATTTTTATTCCCATTCATTCCTTGGACACCCTCAGTTTTTTTTTGGGTCTACATTCTACAGCAGTGATTTCCAATTTTCTGTTGTACTATTGTATCTGAAAATCACACAGCAATTGTAACACAGATCATTTACGTTATTTTTCCATTTCTCTTTGAAAAGTATGTGAAGTCCTGACTCTGCAGCTTTTGTGCTATGATCTGATAAACAAAGAAGCATAATTCTTTTTGTCAAAGATTTTGTGACAGAAACACCTCAACCACCTCAAACCAATGCCTTTCATGTCAGAGAGGTTAAGTGGTACCAAGGGCAAAGCTTAAAAGCCCCTCCCCCATGACATCATTGGCAATGATTGACAGGTCCAGCTGCAGCCCCCACCCTACATTGATTTACAGGTCCAGCTGCCAGGGGGGGGGGCCTTCCTTCCGATCCCCCACCACCCCCCTCCTCCACCACAACCCAAACAAAACACTGTCAAAAGAGCAAATGCTAAGTTTAAACAACCACAAATATTTTAACACAAGTTTTAAAAAATGATTAAAAACCCTATCAGTTATCAGTTTAGCAGTTTTATTTCAATGTAAATAGAAAAAGTATTTCACCAAACACGAAGATCGCAGCTCCGGGTTCCGTCGATGCCACACAAACAGCGGGGTCAAGGCAGCCATTATTCCGCAACAGATTTATGGTCCTGTGCGTCCTCTCCTTTTGAACTATGTGCAACAAATGATTTTCGGGGGTGACCACACTGGTGCATGCACCCTGAGAACACGCCCACTAACGCAGACACACATTTCAAAATGGTGCCACCAAGGGGGACACATGTGACCCTGTTATTTCAAAAAAGTCCCTTCAACCATTGTGTTTTTAAAGTAATTAAACTCTTTTTGGCTAATGTGTTATTTAAAATAAAACACCCTAAGCATTTCAACAAGAATCAAGAAATAATGTGGTCAAATCGTGTTAAAACGAGCATACGGCATTGCCCTAAACGCGGTACTTCTAATGTTTTAAACTAGAAATAATTTTCTTTAAGATAAATGTACTGTTTTTAATACACTTTGTAATATTATGTATGTGAATAAACTAGACAATAAGTTTTAGGGAATGAGTTTATATGTTTTAACATAAATTTAGAAACTCTTTGGCTTATTTGGTGCAAATGGAAGGGGGTGATCCTGTTGGCGGAAACTCCAAATATAGTTCGAGGTACCCCATTCCCAAGCAATTGTCCATTTGGTGCAAATGGAAGGGGGGTGAACAGTGTGTCATAAACTGTTTTTGCCTGTTTACACGAAACCAAACATCAAACCAAAGAATAATGACTGGAAAAACACATGTCACAAGCACCCCCACCAAGCAGGTCCTTATTATGGGTATGAGAGACTGTCACGAAATCAGAAGCGCCGGGTAGCGCACAGGCAGACTAGCACGCAAGGATCAGGCACAAAGTCCAAAGTCGGGGTAAACTAGGGGTTTATTCAGGCGACTAAGGACTGGAGACATCAGACGAGAACGAACATCAATGACAGACCCAACAATGAACTGAAGCAAGACACAGACTGAAATAGACAAGACTGATCAAAGTAATCGGACAAAGCTGGAGACGATCAGGGAAGCACACGTGGGTAATCAGGGGGGCGTGGCACACACGAGGATCGGAC
>JAODJX010000001.1:38917887-38942718 GCA_026776945.1 Isichthys henryi
AAGCAATGGGCACGAGGCAGGGAACAACCCAGGATGGGGGGGCAGCCCATCGCAGGGCATACTCACACACCATTCACCCTCACACGCACACCTACGGGCAATTTAGTAACTCCAATTAGCCTCAGCATGTTTTCGGACTTTGGGGGGAAACCGGAGTACCCGGAGGAAACCCCACGACGACATGGGGAGAACATGCAAATTCCGCACACACGTGACCCATGCGGAGACTCGAACCCGGGTCCCAGAGGTGTGAGGCAACAGTGCTAACCACTGCACCACCATGCCGCCCCATCATGAACGTTAGAGTTTTTAAAATGCTTTTTCACAGAGGGTTTACCTGAAATGGAAACTTTAAACATGTAAAGTTATTAATTCTAGAAACACAACACATGAGTGTATAACCACAAATAGTGGTTTAACAATTAATGTAAAACACTAACGGGTAAACAAAGGGGTCCAAAGGTAGTGCATTTGTTTTGTACCACTAAAGAGACCTATCCACATTGAAATGTATGCACTTTTTTATCTTACAGACCGAATGCAACATACTGTGACAACCAGGTTGAGGATTAGTGATAAGCTAATATATATAGGACAAAAAAATTGAAATTTCATTCCAAGACATTTCGATATAGTACTGGTGTCTGTCATATTCAAGAATTCTTATTTCTTAAATGGCAAAGTATTTTTCAACCTTATTAAAATGTTTGCCATTTGGAGAAAAACTTTTAGACATACATTCCCCCATCTTTTAATAGCTTATCATAAGAAAGCCTAGAGCTCATCTCAAGCAGCATTACAGAGGTTTTGAAATATGATTTTTTTTAAATGGAAATGTTAAAATTGGTGCTTGAAAGTGTTAATAATTTATAACGCCTCTAAACTGCTGTTTCAAAGAACATAGAAAGGTTCATGCCATTAAAAAATATCTATGTGATGCATGGTATTAAAGGTTAATTTGCATATCCAAAAATATGTTCGTTGAGCTTTACAGCAAAAAGATGTGAAAAAAAGTCATATTTACATGTGTCTCTCACTCTGAGTGACTTCTCTGAAGAAATGAAAAAATGAGTTTGACCTTTAAAGTGCAGATTTCTATGTAACATCTGCACTCCTGCAAACATACTTGTAAGGGTCTTCCCAGAGGAATGTCAATAGTGGTAAAAAGTACAGTTTAGCCTATTAAGTTGTGAACTCTTCACCCTAATTAAGATTGCTATCCATTGCTATCCAAATAAAGGTATCCAAAGCTGGGGTTGATGTCTTTTCCTGCCAGGCACCCAACCTGTCCTGGATATTCTTGTTCAAGGGCTGACCCACCTGGATAAATGGTTGTGAAGGATTATATTTAGCACAAATGACTCAAGTGAAATTCTGCACCAGCCGCAAGCTGAACTTTAGCCCAGAGACTGGTTTTATATTATCTGAAATTATACTCACTGATTATTTTTTTTTTCTCTGTTAACCTACAACATAGTTACAGTTAATGATAATGTAAATATCCTATCTATCCATCCATCCATTCATGCATGAATGAGTTCATGCTTACAAATATACAGTTTCAGAATTACACTCCAATATCATAAAATAGCTGACCACAGATTCATACTGTCAGATGTGTATGCTGTTAGTCACCTTGTGGGTCCTACTCCATGTACTGTGTATAACATGGAAATAGATAGCAATTGACGAAGTAGCTTGTATTTTATTCATCAAACATAAACATATTTCATGATAGTTCATGGGTTTTATAGTATTATATTGGTTTCAGCTGAATTTGGTATATACATTTGGCACGTATAACTAGTAACTAAGTTGTTCATGTTTATCTGGAGAAATTTCTCTATACATTTTCAGGTTTTGTTTTTTTTTGTTTGTGTTCCAGATTAATACTCTTGCTTGCAAACACAACTGAATAAGTTTTTCCCCAGACTTCCTTCAGCTGATTCCCACTGGTGGTGTGGATACCTTCCATTTCAACATTACATTGACAAAAAAAAATTCAGTGTGCTCTGGAGCATTTCCTCACTTGTCAGAAATAAGCTTTGTAAATAAAACTCGTTCACAGTAAATGGGAAATAGCAATTTCCCCTTATATTATGTGTTGTGGTTCTACTCATGAACAGCTGCACAGTGAATAACCAGTATCATTAAGTGTGCGGCTAGTAACATGAGGTTCAGCTTTGTAATGAAGATGATGCAGGAAAACAAATTTATGTAAAGAGAAAATACATTTTACCTGATTATTTACAGTATTTGCGTTAGAATACTACAATGCCATTATTTGAATTATTGATAATGCAGTGTCTGTTACAATAGTACTTCCTGAGAAAGTAAAGGCAATTAATCAGTTATGAACAGATGCAGTCCTGCAGAAACACATATTGTGTTGGTGTCATTGACCATTACTCTCATTATCAGAAACACATGACTGCTTGAATATTGACTGTAGGATTAGTACGATCTGCCTCCAGTGATGATACCAGTGATGATATTAGATGCAAGCAGAAAAAAAAAACTGTGACGCTTTTAGACTTTTTGAAGTGCAATGTAACAATTTGAAGTGCATATATGCCTTCTATACACTATAGAGAGAAACATATGCAATCCAACATATTTCATCCACCATGGTTGTATATACTGGATTTTCAATTATTTATATGCAAATTTCATTACTCGGGTAAAATTAAGAGTATTTCATAGAGTTTAATACAAAAATTAGGGTAGACTTTTAGTATATTTAAGCATTTGCCATTCTTCATGAACAGTCCAGGCGTCCATTTTAAGTCTTTCTTGGTAATGCAAACATGTCATTTAATTTCAATGCATCATTTAATGGAGCATCTCCCTATATTGCAACGCTCAACATACACAGGCTGATGCTGCAAGTAGGTCTTTCAGCTTTCCCAGGCTGAGTGAACAACAGAGATAGTTATTATTTGACCTGATACTATGTAGGGTCATGCAAGAATGACACTAGAAAATAACGTATTAACACGGTAGACACAGTATAAATAGCTGGCTGTGTGGGATTTACATGTCGACCCATTTGATTGTCTGTATGCCAAGATCCATCAACAGGGTGTCAGTGGTTAGACCTTCTTCTGCTTGGAGGATTAATGCTTAATAGCTCCTGTCAACAGCTTCCACCAGAGGAACTTGACTGAATGTGATGAATTGCCTGCTTGTTTTAGGGTGAAATCCATGGCACTTGGGAAGGGCAACTACAATTCTTATTGTTGCTTTTCTGTTATTTCTGGACATTATGTCATGCCATAGCCTACACAACTTAAAAAATACTGACATCTTCCTTTGGCTGGCACAATAAACATTTGAAGATATCAGATACATACATGTGGCACACAAAACAGTGACCTTCAAGTGCTTAAGAATCAAAAAAACATATACAGTATATAGAATTTTATTAAATGCATTTACATATAAAGTACAGAACATCAGTTTGGTGTCGCCTGTCCAAATAGAAAACCTTTCGCCATCATAAAATGGCATAAGAACATAGTTTGGTATAATTCAGCAGTGTTTCAAATTTGAATTTACTGTTTTAAAAATGCATGTCTTATCATTCTGCTTCCATGTGTTGTTTGTTCCTGGGTGAATTCTCATTTATTTAAAATGAATTCCACTTCATTGTACAGCCAGTCCTGCTATAATACAACTAATGCGTTCATGAATGTATTCATGGGGTAGCATGTGGCTCAGTGGACTAAGCCTGTGTGCTTGTAATCATAAGGTCGTCAGCAGGTCTGTGGCTCCTTGAGCAAGGCCCTTAACCTCCAGCTCCCTGGGTGCCCCTACAGGTGGCTGCCCTTCACGGACAGCTTACTCTATAAACAGCAAGTTGAGGAAGGCGTATGAACAATTTCCCCAAGGGGATCAATAAAGTATTGATTATATCCAAAATGGTAACTTACAACAAATGGAATGAATTAAATAATAAAAACAGTGATATCAGTAGCCAATAATGTAATTATATGCATGATAAATACAGGTAAGAAGTAATAGTAATACGCTCGTACTGTAGGGCTGGAGGTATCTGTTGGACTGTGTGGCCTATTGGACCAGTGCCAGCCTTGTAAATAATGTAAATAGTTCCCTGTATTGCGGTGTCATTGTGTTATATGTAATGCAATGTGTAGTGTTAATGTTAATAGTTACAAATATCGTACGTATGTCTGTGTCTACCCACCATGAGTTGTTCGAGTGGTCGGGACTGTCAGCACAGTGGGCAGTATGTGTTAGAATAGTGGTTATTCTTGTGTGTGGTCCTTTTAAGGATAATAAAAGAATAATAAATAAGGATAATAAAAGAACTGGCTCATTCAAAACCGTTTTGTCTCATCTCCTGTTTGCTACAGCAGTGCCTCAGTTGGGCAAGCTCTAGGTTGGTGTCAGAAGTGGAATGGCGGACTCTTCATAACATCATTCAGCGATGGTGGTTCTATGGCGAAGACAGCTGAGGACTTCAACCTCTGGGATCGAAAGCTGGTCTGCAGGTATTGCAAGAAGGCATTTTGCCCAGAAGCCTGCACCAGGGCCGCCAGCAGACCAGCCGTCCTTCCAAAGTGTCCTGGACCTGTGCAATGCATCCTCAACAAGCCAGGAGTTGTTGAGGAGTACGCAGCATGACTCCAGTTGTGAGCGCAACTGACCAAGGCAGTAGGGTGAAGCAGCTCTGTTCAGCCACTAGGAGGCATGCCACAGCTGGGAGGCCCGGCTGGCTCAGGAGCCAGGATTAATTATGAGCTGGATGAGCAGCAAGACTGCGAGCAGCAAAGTGAGTTTTTTTTTCCTTTTCATTTGTGATTTCATTTGTGATTTTTTTGCTTTTCCTTTGCAAAAATAATTGACTTACTTCTGTTTTTTTGGTTGTTAGTTACTTTTCCCTGTGATATTAATTATATTTTTTCTGTGCTTTTATTTGAAAATTGATATTGTATGGGGAAAAGTGATTGGATGTAATTATAGGGCCAAGGGAAATTGATAATATGGGTAAATGTGTACATTTTAATCCCTAAATTTAAACTGTATAGTAAATGAGCTAATTAGATCCTAGAAAAAAAATGAAGTCTAAGGTAAATATATAGTGACAGGAGTATATAAGAGCTAAATATATAACTAAAGTGTAAAATAAAATAAGTAATAATTGCAGTAAATATAAATAATTAACCGGTTAAGCGGTTTGGAAAATGGATGGATGGATAAATAATTAATTAACAGAAGTAATTATTACTATTATTATGACAAAAAACTGCGTGATGCTCTCATGTCAATATGGACCAATATCTCTGAGGAATGTTTCCAGTACCTTGTTGAATCTATGCCACGAAGGATTAAGACAGTTCTGAAGGCAAAATGGGGTCCAACCTGGTACTAGCAAGGTGTACCTAATAAAGTGGCCGGTGAGTGTATATATTAATTCTATATATAAAGTACACTTACAAAATAAAAAACACATGTCTCTACTTACCTATCCTAAAAGAAAAAAACATTTTAAATCCGAATTATTGTTTTTTTTTTTGCTCTCCCTCCCCATCCTGCATATTTATCTAGTAGAAGGAAGGACAAAATTTTCATCCAGGTGTGTGGTTGAGTCTACTTTCTTGTTACTGCTCCCACCGAACCTAATACACTGGTTCCTGTATGCCCACCAGTCGCTTGCCGTGGCATTATTGATTAACTGAGTATCATTTTTTTGTGCAAAAATATCAGTTAACATATACATTTTGGATTGTTATATCGTACATCTCGGATCATAGATCATTTGAGGGAACTCAGTATTCAACAATTTTCTGGAATAACAAACTGTCACACTCGCGCTGGTTGCGGGTAATGCGCAGGCAGGCTAGCGAGTGAGGAGCAGGCGAGCAGGCAAGGCACGGGGAAATACTGGGGATTTATTAGGTGCGGGCAGGGCAGGACGGAACGACAGCACGAACATCGACTTAACATCAATAACAGACAATGAACTCAGGCAAGACATGGACTAAAATAGACAGGACTGGGCAAAAATAAGTGGACACAGCTGGGTACGATCGGGAAAGCACACGTGGATAATCAGGGGGGCGTGGCACACACGAGGATCGTACGAGCCGGTCATGACAGAAACACAGATTGATCTTTTTTTGTCTAATTCATATTTATTATATTGATTAATTGTATTAAACCTTGATAAATTTTGGAAAATGATATGATGATGACCAGGAAATGTGAAGATCCTCAGATCACTACAGAAAAAAAGGTAAGATGCTCAACATGATGGTTTTAAGTAATGGACTTTCATAATCGTCTCCTCATGACTCTGGTGTCATGTATATAATGTAGTTAAGTTAAAACCATACCAGTGCTGCTTTGCTTCATATATAATATACTTTATTCTTGTATCCAGTAAATGAATGAGTGAATGAACAAATAAATAAAAAGCCATGATTCTGTGAATCAGACCAATATACACATTTGATTGCTTATATGATGACATGGTAAACGAATCAGGTTTGAGTGGAGGTGTTTAGGACTGAACACTGAAAGTCCAATAATAACATTATAAACCTACTTAATTTGAGGTGAGAACCTTTACCTAATTCACTAGAACTGTATCCTATAAAGATCAGCTACAAGATATCTTTTTCTTTGAGCTAAGCTAAGGAAGGCTTGCTAACATTACATGACAGGTAATTATACATGTATGTAATGGCAGTTCCGCTTTTTTCGATGTAGCCAACATCTAGCTATTTGTTATGACTGACTTAGGTACATGACTGAGGTAATTATGTAAATAGGTAAATGTAATGTTTTCGATAAAGCCACCATCTAGTTATTATTATGGAAATTATGTAAGGGCAGTTCTACTTTTTTTTCTCGATGCAGTCATCATTGAGCTAATCGTTAGATGACTGAGGTAATTGTACATGTATGTAATGGCAATTACACTTTTTTCAATAAGCCCCTAAGCCCCATCTGTAATTGGTCACAATTTTTTTTTTATGACTTTCAATGTTTGGGCTTCGTCAGAACACAATGAATCGGGCCGCATTATAAAACTAATTATTAACTAATTATTAAACGCCTCCAGGGAAAGGGGAGTCCTTAACTCCTTAATGTCCTGAAATATATGAATAGTAAAAATTTCCAGACATCAATAATGTTTACTAAGTGATTTAATGTAGCGTTTCAAGTTAAATGACAAGTTACAATTAACAGTCACTCAATATATGTGGTTTTTTTTCCAGGCCTAAAATTTAAGATATTGTAATGACTTTGCTCATCACAAAGACAGTGTTGGATAAAGAGTGATACATGCGAAGGTGGGGATCATATTTTCAGTATATGACAGAAATACATAAGCTTTCATCTAGTTTTTCACTAGCAACAAACACAAACTACAGACACAAACTAAAAATGTTAACTGAAAATGTAAATGATTTTTTAAATAAATTTACAAATAAAATGTATATGTTCAATATTTTCTGGTGTCATTATTCTTTTGCTATGTAAAGCAATATCCTGGTCAGATAGGTGGTCATGATATGGTTTAATTTAGCTTGCAGTAAATAAATGAGTAGCCTGGCCAGAAATAGAAATTAAGAGTTTTTAAGAAGTTATCTCTAAAAGCACCAGAATGTTAGCTGGACATCCTGTGCACAAAAATTTCCAGTGTAAGTGAATTTAAAACATTACTGTGTTTTATATGATAATTTGTCAAATAATTTTAGATTTTTAGAATTTAAGACTAGAGCAATGCATGGATGTACAAAACATTCAGTTCTTTAAGATTAGTTCAGGAATTGGACACTATTGTTCATTTGGACAGCTCTTATTGTGTTATTGATTGTATGTTGCTTTTCTCGCTGACTGAAAACTGTGTAAATACAAATGAGAATTTGCTTTGTATTGGAATTGTGTACTATCATATTGATCACGTTAGAACAGATTTGCATTGTGTTATTATGCAATGTAGCATCACATTCCAATGCATTTTCTAAACAATTACCAAAACAGAGAAAATCATCAAAATGGTTACAGGAAAACAGGTAAAACTGTATATTTTTGCAGGACAAAAAAATTATAAATAAAACAGTTTGTATAATGACCATCGGCTAAACAGCAGAATCACAGTCCCAAAAATACATTAAAAAATGTGCTGCCTTAATAGCATCTGTTTAATAACTTGTAGGCAATTCACAAAGCATTATGGGATTGCACAACCAAAAGCATTTAGGAATGCTGGATTGCTGTTATCACGGCAAGGCCAACGCATCTCATTGCAACAAGGCTACCCTGAAAGGAGCAAGCGGAGATATAATGGGCATGAAGATTAAATTCCCCTCAAGCTGCTGACTGGGTGCCCTCCCCAGCAGTGTGTTGAGACAAATAAGCCAAACACAGCGGGGGTGACTAGATCTGATGTTGGCTGAACTGGAGTGTGCAGAGAGACAAAAAAGCTCCAGGCTCCTGCACTCTCATTTTGGCACCTAGCATAAATTGTTTGTCTAATAAAGTGAACGTGGAAAGTGACCTCTCAAAACCCAAAATGTCCTCCAAAGATGGCTATTTCGGGATTTTATAGTGTCATACTACTTTTGAAACAGAAGCTGATCATGGAGGTACATCAGGCTGCTCTCTAAATCAGTTTCTGGATGGATGTGGTAAAATCTATAGTTAATTCCTTGCTCAAAGAGATTCCTTTCCGGTCATGCTTATGCATTTTCCAGTGCTGCTGTATTTAAGAAATTTCCACTAGAACCTTTTTTTTGTCATTTTAGATTCATTTATGAAACAGGAATGTGTATCAAAACAATGTGGATGCCAGATAGCACAGCTAAATGTCAGCTATGTTACCTATAGGGTATTTGATGGATTCAGACTCAAATAATGTTTGCGCACACACACGCACACACGTCAGATATACCTATCCCCATTCACTTCTATGGGAAAAATGCTAATGCTAACTCTGACAACCTTAACCCCCACCCTGCCCTAACCATAATCATAGGTAACCAAGAAAAATACAAGAGTCTTTGCATTTTTAGTTTTTTCATAGCAGTCACCGATTTTATAAAATAGAGTTTTCCCTTATGGGGACCAGGAAACCGGAAAAGCATGCAGTATACTTTAGGTCAGCGATTCTCAACCCATGGCTCGCAACCCAAATTTGGTTCGCAGCAAGTTCTGAAAGAGTCATGAGGCAGAGTTGGAAATGTAAAGATTTTAAAACCAGCAAGCTCCTATGCTGATCCAAAATCAGATTCCCTAACCCCAATCCTAGAATTAACCTTCATAAACAGGTCTTGGGTCTGCAAATGTTTAGCACAAAACTAGTGAATACTCAATCAATCCAAGAAGCCAAACCACAGATGCTTAATTTAAAATTCACTGGCACATCTCAAGAAATTTGTGCAATAGGCATTGATTGATTTAAATTGTACAGTGCCCTGCGTACTTGATCATAGCATTAATTTAAACCTATAATTGATATAAGGTCACAATTGAACTGTCATGGTAAAAGTTGGGTCGCAGTGCAAAAAAGGTTGAGGACCACTGCTCTAGATACTCTAACAAGATAGTACAGTAAGTAGCAACAATATAGTAAGAAGTAATAAGCCTGTATGTGCCATGTAAAAACAAACTGATGTAGTTGACAGTGGATTAATGCATTGTTAAACTGAATTTGTTTTATTATGGATCAAGCCTCAGTAAATGTTACATGCTTGAATATTGCCCTTTACAGAAGTTTTGCATTGCAAGAAATGCATTTTTGCGCAATTTCTATTAATATGAATGTTTCCACGGTGTTAACTGAAATTTAGATAGTTCTCACAGTATTTAGCACTAAATTAATAAAACAAATACAGAGAAACATGCTAATTTGGCATTAGTGGAAAAAAGAGGTACATTTGACTTCTGTCAGTGGTAACTGTTACATTGTGGAGGACATCTACACTGTAATGAACATAATACACACACACACTTATATGCATCTTGAGATCTCAAGACTGGTAGACCATATGCATATAGTGCATATTTGGCAATTGGCTTTGGCTTTTCCAATGATTCCTACAGCTGTTCTTTCTTTGTGGCAACACATAACTTAAAAAAAATCACAACTTCGATGCACAAGATTTCATTTATTGCTCGGTTTCTTAAACTAAAATAGGGTCAAATTTATACATGCAATGTCAAAATTCTACATGCGCCTACTTAGATACAGTAATTTATTTAGTGGTGCTTATCTTTTACTTTGCTCCAAGGCCTTTTAACTGTAGCTTCTCTGTGCAATCATAAAAAGGTCTCATTTGACTCACCATGAGCATCATTTATTGGATTCAACAACACATGTTGCAATGAGGAAGTCCAAGGAGCTCAGTGCGGATTTGAAAAAGGGGATTGTAGATTTACACAAATCAGCAATGTCTCTTGGAATCATTTCTAAACAACTTCAGATCCCAAGATCATCAGTTCAGACAATTGTTTGTAAGTACATATGGAGTCATATGGAGTTGTAGTCACTTTGCCAAGGTCTGGAAAAAGACCAAAACTGTCACCCTCACCTGAGAAGAATGTAGTCTGGGTGGACAGATGCAACACATGAACCACTAAGTTACAGGTCTGCCATGCACTGGAAGCTGCTGGAACACCAGTGTTACTCTCCATAATCAAGTGAGTTTTACATCATCATGGGTTGAGAGGCTGCCATCCAAGAAAAATCACCTGCTCTAGAATCAACATCTTCAAGTTCGACTGAAGCTTGTGACTGATCACATGGCCAAAGATACAGCCTTCTGTAACAATGACCAGATGGATGTTCAGAGGGTTAAAGGTATGACATTAAACCCCAAGAAGACTGTACCAACTGTTAAGCATGGTGATGGTAGTGTCATGCTTTGGGGATACTTTGCTGGCAGTGGAACTGGTGCACTGCACAAAGTGGATGCAATAATGAAGAAGGTGGATTAGCTTGGAATTCTTCAACATGACCTCAAATCATCAGTTAATGGCTGAAACTTTGAATGTTCCAACAGGATATACAACAGGATAATGACGCTAAACTTACATAAAAGTTGGTTTTGTAAAGGCCTTTCCAAATTCCTGACCTCAACCTCATTGAAAATATGCAAACAGTGTTTAAAGGTAGGGTCTGTACCAGGCACCCAATGAATTTGATTGAATTTTATTAATTCTGTGAAGAACAGGGCTTAATCCTCTGGGGTCTAGGGGTAGAGAACACACTTTCACATGCCACATGTTTAGCTTTAGCCATCAGAGATAGAAGTCAGATCTCTCTAGACTTAATTTACAACCATCCTTCTTGGTTCTTCCTCAGAAAGCATTGCCTGTGAGTACTTTGATTTTTAATATGTTCTAAAATTATTATGGATGAGAATTTGTGCGAAGTAAGTGTTTTAGTGAATTGTATTTAATCAAGCTGGTTTGTGTTGGCGATATATCTGCATGGTGGCTATGTGTGTGTGTGTGTATATATATATATATATATATATATATATATATACTATTCCTGTTATCTTACGGTATTCATGGAAAGGCAGGAAGCTGTATTTCTGTAGATTATATTATTTGTGAAATATCATTTCAGTGTTCATTATCCAGTAATATTATATTTGTATTAACTTTTGTGTGCTTTGTATTAGTGCAGACTGCATGCTTAGTAACATTTACATGCAAACATGATGTTTCTCTTCTATTAGAGAAAGTAAGTTTTTCCTCTTTTTGCTTTTCTTTAGTTTCACTCTATAGTTATTTGAAGGGAACGTTACAATTAAAAAGGACACTACACCTGTCACTTTTCTACGAGTTCATTTGTCTGCTTAACTGTTGTCAGTTTCGAGCAGTGAGGGCAGAACAGTGAAAAGGCAGATTCCATCGTTAGTAAGAAATCTAAATACTATACGAGACTTACGCTTGACATCTAGTGAAGAGCTTGACTTATTAATCAAGTTGTTAGGGGAAGAGTCTTCACAATATGCACAACGCCTTCAACCCTTCTCTCGGATTGACTAAAGTGTGCGAGAGGCTGCAGGAGTGTTATGGCTCTCCTGCGGCCTTGGAAAAGGCTCTGTTTGATAGTATGGAATGTTTCCCCAGAATTACAAAGACCCTTATTTACTACGTGAACTTGGACACCTTCTCTTAGAGATAGACTCTGCTAAGAGTGAATGTTACATCCCAGGACTACTGTACCTTGACACAGCTCGTAGAATACATCCTACAATAGACAAACTTTCATTTAGCCTGCAGGAAAAATGGATGGTTCATGGAACAAGATATAAATAGGAATATTCAATGCTATTCCCTCAATTTTCAGTTTTTGCAGCCTTCATTAAGAATGAAGCCAGAATGAAGAATGATCCCAGTTTCAGGTCTTCAGAGTCTCCACCTAACACAATCTTCAAAGCAGGGAAATACTCAGAGATGTGTTTCAGCGCAAAGGTGCCTATCTCTGTTAACAAGACTGAAGTAGTTAATTCTGAACAAAGGCATAACACAATGAAAGGTATCGAGGACCCTAGTAAAGAGTGTCCCATCCACAGAAAGCCTCATGCACTCAGTAAATGCAGAGCAGTCAGGGAGAAGTCTCTGGAGGACTGTAAAGCATACAGTATCTGAAACAAAACCAGATATGTTTTCAATGCTGCAACTGTAAGGCAGAGATCCACTGTGTAGAATGTTGCAGTGACTCTCACATTGTTGCTCTTCAGTCAGTAGATCTAGCCTGATCTTGCCCATGATTATTGATTATGATATGCTTCCTGACAATCAAAATGAAATCCCTACCCCTTTAGCCACTCGCTACCACCCTCACCTCAAGGATATTGCAGCAGAGATTCCAGTTCTTGCTTCCAAAGCAAATATTTTACTGTTACTTGGTAGAGACGTTATTCAGGCCCATAAGGCACTTGATCAGCGCAATGGACCTCCAAATCCATCCTTTGCACAGCTGTTGGCTCTTGGGTGGGTTATCGTTAGAGATAGTTGTTTTGGCAAGGTTCACAAACTCAGGCTTGTAAATGTTCACAAGAAGAACATCTTGAGCAATGGGCAACCAAGCTATTTCTCCCAATGCCAAAACAGCATCCAGGTAAAGGAAGGTTCCAGCTGTCAAGGTTCGCTCAAGTTTAGCTCTTCTAGTATTGGACAAGGAAGTGCACCAGCTGGTGTTGACACTTTGGGTCTTTCAGTGTACAGATGCAGATGAAAAGCCCATCTACTCAATAGAAGAACAAACCTTGTTGCAGATAATGGAGAAGGAAGTCTACAAGGATGACTTGAATAGCTGGGTGGCTCCACTGTTGTCAGGGAAAGTGCCAAAGCTTTCACCCTAACTTTATGTTAAGGAAAGCGCCAAAGCTTTCACCCTAACTGCTGCACACCAATAAGACACAGGAGACAAATTCTTTTTTACTTGCGCAAGGGTAACTGCACTCTGTCAGTGAGCTACAAACTACAAAGGTGCATCCCCTTCAGCTTCTTTATTTATAATAGAGTACAGATATGTTTAACAGTTTCGGCATGGGAGGGGCGCTCCCTCCGCACATCCAAGGACATTTTATTCTAAGACAAAAACTATGTGATTCGGTAGTAGGTCACTCTAACATGAAGAAAGCAAAGATCATTACAGAAATATGCACTCTAACAACTGTCTTTTCGTGTCCCGAGACCACGTCTCCCCAATAAGCAACAAGCCAGCTAACGGCTTTCCTTAGTGTGTCACATGCTGAAGAGGCGACCTGAAATGAAACAACATTTCATAGAATTTATGCAAAGCATATTTGACAACGGACATGCAGAACCAGCACCGCCTTTAAAAGAACACGAGGAATGCTGGAATCTCCCTTTCTTTGAGGTGTATCACCCTCATAAGCCTGACCAGATAATGGTAGTTTTTGACTATAGTGAGTCTTACCACGGAGTGTCCTTAAACAATGTTCTTCTTACAGGCCCTAATCTCAACAACAGCTTACTGGATGTGCTTATGCGGTTCTGTGAGAAGCGAGTTGCAGTTACTGCTGATATCAAGCAGATTTTGCAGTGTTTCTTAGTATGGGAAGATCTACTTTTTGCGCTTCCTTTGGCACCGGAACAATGATCTGGCAGAACCCATAATAGAGAACCGCATGAGGGTGCATGTTTTTTTGAACAGTCCATCACCTGCTGTTGCAATCTGTGGGCTCAGAAGGGCATCGTACGATCAGGATGATGACTGAAGCATACATCACTTTGTGAAATGACACTTCTACATCGATCACTGTCTTGTCTCATTTCCATCTGATGAGGAGGCCATTGTTGTCCTGAAGAAGGCCCAAGAAACACTGGATGCATCCAATCTGATACTGCACATGATTGCTTCTAATAGCATCAATATAATGAGAGCATTTCCCAAGGAGGACCTTGCAAGGGGTCTAAAGGACCTCGACCTGGGAACAGATTTCCCACCAATGCGGCAAAGTCTGGGATTGAGTTGGGATATATCCACAGATGAGTTTAACTTTCAGGTATCTGCAACCATGAAGCCTTACACTCGTAGGGGGGTGTTATCAACAATAAACAGCCTATACAACCCACTCAGGTTGGCAGCTTCAGTTAGCATTCGAGGCAGAGCCTTGTTGAGAGAACTTACCACAAAAGTATGTCAGTGGGATGACCCTTTCCGTGAGAATAAGCTTCAAGTATGGCAAGAGTGGGAAAAATCCCTTGACAAATTGGTAAAACCCAGGATACCAAGAACATGCACCTCCATTTCTCTTAGCAGTTCTACAATTAGGGAGCTGTGTATATTTTGTGATGCCTCTACACTATCTATTGCAACTGTCACCTAAATTAAAGTTACAAATGCAGAAGGCCAGAGCGAGCTTGATAGAAAATATTTTTTGAAGGCCAAACTTGCACCACAGCCAGATGTAACTATTCCCAGACTCGAACTATGTGCAGCTGTTCTAGCCATGGAGGTTGCAGACATTCTTTTTGCTGAGATGGATGTCCGGTTCCAATCGGTGAGATTCTTCACAGATAGTAAAGTTGTTCTCGGTTACATTAGTAATGAGTCCAAGAGGTTCTATACTTACGTAACTAACTATGTGCAGAGGATCAGGAAGTCATCCTTACCAGATCAATGGAGCTACGTTCCCACAGACTTAAACCCGGCAGACCTTGCTTCAAGATCTGTTCCAGCAAGCACATTGATGTCTAGCATGTGGCTAAAGGGTCCAAACTTCCTATTAAAGCAAGCAATAAATAATAAATAATGAGGAGGATACAGAAGAATCCTTCTGTCTAGTTAACCTTGAGTTTAACCCTAAGATTAGCCCATCGGTGATATCTTACGCCACTGAAGTCGGAGAGTCTTCTTTGGATCCAAGATGTTTCGAGTCATTCTCATCCTGGAGAAAAGTTGTGAGGACCAATCCTTATAGCTGGCTCCTTTAAGCGAGACAACAGCAAGAGCAATTGTCAAGGCTGGCACATATGCAAGGATCTTTGCCTAGATGACCTGGATAAAGCTAAGATGGTCATCATATGCGGTCTTCCATTCAAGATGTTCCCTGAGGTCTTTGTATGCATTCAGGCAGGGAAGGAGATTCCAAAGCAGAGCCAGCTTGTAAGGTTGTCTCCTTATCTGGATGATGCTGGCTGCCTCAGAGTAGAAGGTCATTTTTCACAAGCTAGTCTGGGAAGTGATGAAAGAAACCCACTTATAATTCCTCGTCGTCCCCACATAACTACTCTACTAATATGACAATACCATCTGCAAGTACAGCATCAAGGACATCACTTTACGGAGGGTGCAGTAAGGTCAGCTGGTCTATGGGTTATCGGCAGAAATCAGTGTGTCAGCGCTGTGATTCACAGCTGCGTAACCTGCCACGAGCTCCGATGGAGAACATAGACACAGAAGATGGCTGACTTACCTGTGGATCGTCTGAGCGCCGACCCTCCATTCTCTTACGTTGGGGTTGATGTGTTTGGGCATTGGTCAATCACTTTTTGTCAAACACGGGGAGGCTGTGCCACCAGTAAGCGATGGGCACAGCCTTCTAACATTACAGTGGCATGAAAAAGCTGTCCCATTTTGAAGACTCCTTCAAATGCAGCCTACTAATTCCCCAGACCAAACCTACCCCAGGATTCATGCTGCAGACCTTCAAAGGATGCTGCCTACAAAGGGTACTTAGACCACATCCTTATTCAGTTATTGTCTCACAGGAAGTTGATGTTAACTGAGTTATTTCATTGCCAGATGAATGCATACATAGAATATGCATATCATAATTTGCAATATTTATTTTATTGAAAGATTATACAGGGTGGCATGGTGGTGCAGTGGTTAGCACTGTTGCCTCACAACTCTGGGACCCGGGTTCGAGTCTCCGTCTGGGCCACGGTCCAAAAACATGCTGAGGCTGATTGGAGTTACTAAATTGCCCATAGGAATGCGTGTGAGAGTGAATGGTGTGTGAGTGTGCCCTGCAATGGGCTGGCCCCCCATCCTGGGTTGTTCCCTGCCTCGTGCCCATTGCTTCTGGGATAGGCTCTGGACCCCCCGCGACCCAGTAGGATAAGTGGTTTGGATTATGGATGGATGGATGAAAGATTATACTTTAAAATCTTTGCTATAAAAGTGTACTTTTAGTAGTTGTCAAGCTTCTGCTTTTTAGAGCCAATGACAGGTTTAACTTTTTAGATTTATATCATTGTGTTTTGATTTGCCTGTTGAGGACATGAGATCATACACTATTGCCAAAAGTATTGGGACACCTGCCTTTCACAAACATGAACTTTAATAACATCCCATTTTTAATACATAGGCTTTAATATGGAGTTGGCCCACCCTTTGCAGCTATAACAGTTTCAATTCTTCTGGGAAGGCTGTGCCCAATATTTATGTGTGTTTATGGGAATTTTTGACCATTCTTTCAGGAGAACATGTGTGAGGTCAGACACTGATGTTAGATGAGAAGGTCTGGTTTACCAGTCTCCACTCTATTTCATCCAGACTTTGTGCCAGGGCAAGCGGCAAAAATGTTGCCCTAACTCTCTTAATTATTCAGAGGTGTGTTTTTGGCATAACATTCAATGAACCTATCGGAATGGCGCGTCACCACTCCTTTAAATGCCAGTGATGCATTCGCACATGGTTTACGGTAGCACCACTGTTCCATCTAAGCCTTTTGAGGTGAAGCAATTGTGGGATGAGGTAGCAGTGAGTGTGTGCTCCTTTTCTGGCATCACCAGATCATTCAAGTACTGCTGAAAATGGCACAATGATGTCAAAAGATGCTGAATAAGAGCGCTGCCTTTACACACACATGAACTTTAATGACATCTCATTCTTAATACATAAGTTTTAATATGGAGTTGGCTGAACTTTTGCAGCTACAAAGCTCTATAATAACTCTATAGCAGCTATAAGAACTATTTTGGGAAGGCTGTCCACAAGGTTTAGGAGTGTGTTTTTGGGAATTTTTTTACCATTCTTCCAGGAGAGCATTTGTCAGGTCAGGCACTGATGTTGTATGAGAAGGCTTGGCTTGCATTTTCCAGTCTAATTTATCCCAAAGGTGTTCTATCAGCTTGAGGGCAGGGCTCTGTGCAGGCTAGTCAATTTCCTCCATCCCAGACTTACTCATCCTTGTCCTTATGGACCTGGCTTTGTGCACTGGTCATGTTGAAACAGGAAGGGGCCATACCCAAACTTTTTACTTTTTATTTACATCTGTTCATTGAGGCTTTTTAAAGGCGTGTATTAGTATTCTTGTTGAAATGAATAATATGTACATTACAAGTTAAACCATTAAACATTTAAATATGGGTCATTCTCAGGGACTTGAGAATTTCCTCAAAAATGTCATATAGTGTCATACAGTGCTTGTTTTTTCTGTAGAGCAATTCACATTTCCTTGAATTTTGATGACCTTTATCAACTTTCCCCAAATTATATGATAAGATTGTCATAGCTTGGTGGAGGGAAGACCCGAACGCAGTTGTAGAGGGAATCACAGGTTTATTGAACAGGGATGAAACACTAGAAACAAAAGGACCTCGAGGGAGCAAACAATAGGGGGGACTACAGCAAGCAGCACACTGAGGCCGGCATTGGTTAGACTGGGGCTGACTAAACAGATAGGTACTTTTACTGTATGTTGAACTAATGAGAGTGCCATGGGTAACAGCCATGCTGGAAAGGAGATGGGAGGATCAGACCGACACAGGACATGACAGTACGCCCCCCCCCCCCCAGAGCAGAGGACAAACAGGGAAGGGGCCTAAAAGGATCAGACACCAGGGCAGACACACAGGGACAGTGACAGATGGGCCACCATACAGGAGAAGGCACAGCTGGACAGGTTCAGGATATGGGACAGACACCAGACGGGACCCAGAACCTGATATAAGGGACTGGGAATGAACTATAATGAGACAAAGAAACAGCAGGTAGGACCAGGGACTTGAGGTAAAACTGACCACATAGAGCAGACAGCACGCAAGATACAAGGGGAAAAAACACAAGACAGCACAGTGCAACTATAGGTATAGAACAAACAGGGCTAGGACCAGGGCCTATAAGGACAGCAGTAGATACCAACTAGACTCCAGGACAGGGTGGACAGGTAGAGGGATAACAAGGACAGAAATGGAAACATTGGAGGCTGGAACAGAGGTCACTGGCCAGTGCAAAATGAAGGCAGGAAAGGGTTTCAGGACAGGGACCTAGACGTGACCAGAGGGAGCAGGGAACATCTGGGGGGTTTCTCAGGCCCTTGGGTGCTGGGCGACAAATGTGGGATTTGGACCCCCCTGGGCCTATTCATTGATGAAGCAGGGCCTGGCAGTGCCTAAGACCTCAGAGCCATGACAGTACCGCAGGGCATCGAGGGGTCAGCAGGGCTGGAGGGCACCAAGGGTCTGGTTCCCTCGGCCTTTACAGGTTCATGGCCTGGGCAGGTGAATGGGAATCTGGGCAGCCAGCATAGATTGTGTGCCCCTCTCTTGCGCCCTAGCTGACACAGGTGGCCACAATGGGACATAGTAGAAGTATACATTGGACTGATGTGGGGGCCCATGGAGTAAAACTGAAGGCAAGGGCCAGAGGGTCCCACTCTAAGTCTTCTGGCGAGGCATCCTCCAGGTCGATCCAACCCAAACTGGCAGCAACTGGGTAGTTGGGTG
This sequence comes from Isichthys henryi, assembly GCA_026776945.1. NCBI lineage: Eukaryota > Metazoa > Chordata > Actinopteri > Osteoglossiformes > Mormyridae > Isichthys > Isichthys henryi. The sequence goes on from JAODJX010000001.1 coordinate 38,937,085, forward strand.
CCAACCAGGCAGCGACCAGGGAGTCAGGCACCTACACCATCCAGTTGGCTCAATATGGGAGTCAACCCCTGGTTACTCGATGGGAACGTATTGAAGAGCCACCTGCAAGAAATGAGGAGACTGTTGATGGGGGACCCAGAGGCTGCAAGAAGGTCCCCAAGGGGACCACTGACAGGGAGCCCCAGCAGCAGGAGGAGGCAGCTCACACAGCGATAGCCTGGAAGGTGGGACTGAGGTTTCTTTGTGAGTCTGGTCATTCTGTCTTAACATGGTGGAAGGAAGACCCATACTCAGCCATAGAGGGAATTACAGGAGGTTTATTGAACAGGGAAACAAACACTAGAACCAAATGGATCTCAAGGGGTCTAACAAAAGGGGGCGTGTGGATACACCCAGTAGGGAAAGGTAGCAAGACTACAAAATCAGCAGGGAACATCAGCAGCACACTGAGGTCAACAATCACTGGACTGAGGCTGATTAGACAGACAGGTACTTTTATACAGGACAAACAAGAGTACAAGTAACAGGCATGTTGGAAGTAACAAGTAAGAAGTAACAGGCATGTTGGAGCCACCCTGGAAAGGAGATGGGAGGATCAGACAGACACAGGACAAGCCAGACATGACAGAGATGTATGTTTTTGCTCAATTATTTAGTTTTAGTAGTTTTTTCATCTTAGAGACGCTTGACTTGGATTTGATGAAATATTTTTGTTTACATTAATAAATGGTATTATAACTACCATAGAGGCAAAATCATTTAGACAGTGAAGCTGTAAAAATTGAAAAAGTTACCCCTCTCACCAGAAAAAGTAGACAATGCATTTACGGACTCATTTACGGTGAGGGTTGTACTCCGTCAGGGCTGCCCTTTATCAATGATTCTGTTTATGGTTTTTATGGACGGAATTTGAGTCTGTCTTCAAACCAATTTCAAAAATTAGAGAAAAAGAATATGTTACCCCTCTCCTGGAGCCGACACCTGATCGTGTGTTCCAATGTGTTACAGTGGTCTCAGGAGCTATGTTGTCTGAGGCTTTATGCCCCTAGTAGGGTCACCCAAGGCAAACAGGTCCTGGGTGAGGAACCAGACGAAGTACGGCTCAGAAGACCCCTAATGACGGACAACATTTTGAATCCACGATTTCCCTTGCCCGGACATGGGTCACCAGGGCCCCCCCCTAGAGCCAGGCCTGGGGGTGGGGCTCGATGGCGAGCGCCTGGTGGCCAGGCCAACACCCATGGGGCCTGGTTGGGTACAGCCCAAACAAGGCATGTGGGATCCCCCTCCAATGGGCTCACCACCTATAGGAGGGGCCATAGGGGTCGGGTGCAATGTGAGTTGGGCAGCGGCCAAAGGTGGGGACCTTGGTGGTCTGATCCTCGGCTGCTAAAGCTAGTTCTAGGGATATGGAATGTCACCTCTCTGATGGGGAAGGAGCCTGAGCTGGTGCGCGAGGTTGTGAAGTTCCGGCTAGATATAGTCGGGTTCATCTCGACGCACGACTTCTCTTCACGTCTCCTTGAGGGGGGTTGGACCCTTTTCCACTCTGGAGTTGCCCGCGGAGAGAGGCGCCGAGCGGAGGTGGGCATACTTATTGCCCCCTGGCTGGGTGCCTGTACATTGCGGTTTACCGCAGTGGACGAGAGGGTAGCCTCCCTTCGCCTTCGGGTGGGGGGACGGATCCTAACTGTTGTATGTGCTTATGCGCCGAACAGCAGTTCAGAATACCCATGCTTTTTGGAGTTCTTGGAAGGGGTGTTGGAGAGCCCTCCTTCTGGGGACTCTCTTGTTCTACTGGGGGACTTCAATGCTCACGTGGGCAATGACAATGAGACCTGGAGTGGCGTGATTGGGAGGAACGGTCCCCCCGATCTGAACCCGAACGGTGCTTTGTTATTGGACTTCTGTGCTCGTCACAGCTTCGGCGGTTGCTGAGGCAAAAACTCGGGTGTGGGAGGAGTTTGGCAAGGCCATGGAAAACGACTTCCGGATGGAGATTCTGGTCCACCATCCGGAAGCTCAGGGTGGAAAAGTGGTGCAACATCAACACTGTTTATGATGGGGATGGTGCGCTGCTGACCTCAACTCGGGACATTTTGGGTCGGTGGAAGGAATACTTCAAAGACCTCCTCAATCCCACTAACACGCTTTCTGATGTGGAAGCAGAGTGTGGGGACTTGGGGGTGGACTCGCCTATCTCTGGAGTTTAATTTATTTTGTGTTAATCATTTCACAGCCCTAATTTTTAAGTTACATTTTATCATCTGAATTGATACATTGCTATTTATTTAATGGTAGTGTGATGTCTTTCCAAACCTAAAATGATCTTAAAAAATGGTCCTGTTTTTCATTTCCCATTTGTACATGATATTGTCCACTTTCTCATGAGACATTCACACAAAGTGTCATGGTTAATTAATAATGGCCCTGCCATCCCCTTTTTCCTCCCTAGTGTGGGCCAAATGAGCCATGCCTGTTAAACATTTGTCTTACCTGTCGTTCCTGGCCTCATCTTAATCACTCCAGCTGCCTCTCATTTGCTCCCATGTCAGTCCTGTGTATAGGTGTTTCTCAGTCCTGGTTCCCCAGTCCTGTCATTGACATCAAATCTGTTGCCCGTGCCTTCCCTAATTTCTGTCCTCCCGTTTTAGATCCCTTGCAGTCCCGTTTATTTCCTGTGTTAAATCCTTTAAGTACTAATAAAATCCCCTTTTGTTTTGCTGTCATACCTGCTTCAAGGTCTTTTTTCCCTCACTCAGTGACATGCTTACTTAAGCCTGAGATGTGAATGCTTGTGTTCGGTGGAGATTCAGCATAATTCAAGCAACCAGGACCACTGAAAATGTCCTATATATGTTAGTGGAGCTAGTTTTATTTTAAGGTAACACATTTATGGAACAGTGGAAAAGCAGGCAGTAAAAAATGTTTTTTTTTTGGTAAGTATTCATTTGTGTCAATATCAAAAATGTTGTTTACCTTCCATTCTCTATGAATATCTGCAGTTTAATGACATGGTTTACAAGTTTATCATGGCAGTTTTTTCTTATAGGAAATGAGATTTGGGTACTGCGCATTTTCAAGTTAAAAATATGTTTTAATTTTCTGCCAAGAAGATCAGATGATGATAAATGTAGTGCTTGCTCTGTACAATTATTTGCTGTCAAGGTGTTTATGCAATTTGTTGAAATGTGTCCTTAAAGCTATGCAACTGCAAGTGTTCCAGCAAAAAAACACACATATGTCTAGTATGTGTACAGCATTCCATACTCAATTGATATGCACATATTCATTACTCACCTACTTCTACTGACATTTGTTGGTTTACTGATTTATAGCTAATTATAATGCCCTAAAATGAGCTTTGATTAATAAATCCTCATCCTAAATATGTTGTCTTCAGGTGAGTTTTCAAGTCTTCAGTTATTTAACAAACTCTTCCTCCTTGTGTCCTTCAGTCCTGTTGAAACTGTTGTTATTAGTTGTATAGGGCTATTAAGAATGTAATATCACTTTATGTTTGTGCTAATAATTAGTAGGGAAGACCAACCAGGATGTTTTTCTTGAGTCTCTGAGGGCTGGGCCAGCAATTGTAGCCACGTAAACCCTTTGCAATTTACAATTCTGTCACAAACATTCCCTGGGGGGGGGCACAACACTGCAGGCAACAGAGCTGTAAACTATAAGTCTTTTTAGTGCAACATGATTAAGTGTTTACTTGTTAATTAGTACACTGAAAATCCATATAATGTAGAAACAGCACAAAAGTTAAGAAAAGAAAACGTACTCTCACTCCCCAGCTAACAAAGGGAGAAACTGGTACTCTAAGATAAAGTGTATAAATAGGCATGTTTCATATGCACAAAGCATATGAATAAAATTTTTGCATAGAAACAGTATTTTTTTTTAGTTTCAACAAATTTCTTGCCTGGTTATCCTTTTGCACAAAGAATGTCCATTTGTCTTCATCTACAATGACCTACATCTCAGACATTGATTCCTGTTATATCTTCTCCAGTGGAAAAAAATGGAAGGATACTTCTGCTCAACACCCTTCTCTTAACTGTAATGGATGACTATAACCTTCTAATGATCTGGCATATTCAATAATTCAGTACAACTCCAGTTCACTTCTCTGCATACCGATAGATTGATTTTGAAAACCATGATAGTGTGATAATAAAAGAAAATTACTATGAAAAGCATATCCTTGTTTACAGCCCTATGTAGGCTAAAAACAGGGATTCAGATAGCATATTTGCTAATAAAATGCATGGTAAATATAACAGGAATAAACAAAAAAGTGAAAGGAAAATGGAGATTTTATATAATTTTTCATTAAACACAAGTAATTGACTTTTGCTTATTCATTTTCCAAAAAAAAGTAATTTAATATAAGCACAATTGTAAGAAAAGTAAGAGCATTAAGGAGTATATACATTCAAAGAAGACGTAAAATTACAATACTCACTTACCTAAAGAATGCAAAAGGTTATGGTTCATCTGGTAATTTTCCTGCTTGCATAATATAAGGAGAACTCAGTGTGCTTCCACACAATGCCCTAATGTGGGCGAGTGAGGAGCAAAATGGGTTTATAGAGGAGATGAGTGGCTGTTTCCTGCAGTGGCCCATGGTGCCAAGATGGGCTGATGACTGAGCAGATGGTGCCTTCGGCCATGTGCTTGGTTCACTCAGGCCATGAGATCAGAAGGGAGCTAGGCCACAGCATGAGAGGAGCTGTAAGCTGGACCCATGGTTGGGAGGGAGGTGGAGAGCAGTGAAGAAGTGGAACGAAAATCATACATGATTCCAAACATTTTTTACAAATAAATAACTGAAAAGTGGGGTGTGCATAATTATTCAGCCCCCTGAGTCAATACTTTGTAGAACCACCTTTTGCTGCAATTACAGCTGCCAGTCTTTTAGGGTATGTCTCTACCAGCTTTGCACATCTAGAGACTGAAATCCTTGCACATTCTTCTTTGCAAAACAGCTCCAGCTCAGTCAGATTAGATGGACAGGGTTTGTGAACAGCAGTTTTCATATCTTGCCACAGATTCTTGATTGGATTTAGATCTGGACTTTGACTGGGCCAATCTAACACATGGATATGTTTTGTTTTAAACCATTCCACTGTTGCCCTGGCTTTATGTTTAGGGTCATTGTCCTGCTGGAAGGTGAACCTCCGCCCCAGTCTCAAGTCTTTTGCAGACTCCAAGAGGTTTTCTTCCAAGATTGCCCTGAATTTGGCTCCATCCATCTTCCCATCAACTCTGACCAGCTTCCCTGTCCCTGCTGAAGAGAAGCACCCCCAGAGCATGATGCTGCCACCACCATATTTGACAGTGGGGATGGTGTGTTCAGAGTGATGTGCAGTGTTACTTTTCCGCCACACATAGCGTTTTGCATTTTGGCCAAAAAGTTCCATTTTGGTCTCATCTGACCAGAGCACCTTCTTCCACATGTTTGCTGTGTCCCCCACATGGCTTGTGGCAAACTGCAAACGGGACTTCTTATGGTTTTCTGTTAACAATGGCTTTCTTCTTGCCACTCTTCCATAAAGGCCAACTTTGTGCAGTGCACGACTAATAGTTGTCCTATGGACAGATTCCCCCACCTGAGCTGTAGATCTC
>JAODJX010000001.1:38942818-38958123 GCA_026776945.1 Isichthys henryi
CACTTCTCACGTGTACACCACTTTGTATTGGTCTTTCACGTGGAATTCCAATAAAATTGATTCATGTTTGTGGCTGTTATATGACAAAATGTGGAAACGTTCAAGGGGGCCGAATACTTTTGCAAGCCACTGTATGCTGTATGATGATCATATACTGAGGGAACTTGAGGTACCTGGACAGCAAAGACTATCACTGATGCCACACAAACCTACTACAGACAGATCACCTCAGGTACTGGTGCCAATTCATTAGAGGACACATAGAGTGTAATGTTTACATTTGTAGGTAAAGGTCTCTTCTTTTTCCTTAGTATTTTATACTGGGTTGTTTCTCTTTTAAAGCAATCTACTATCAGTCTGAAGTACAGCTGATATTTACAGTACTGGTCCTAGTCAATGTGGTGCAAAATTGATGGCAAATTGGCACCCCCTCAGAAGCTGGGGCCCTTGGCACCTGCCTGTGTCACCTATTAAATTTACTGGTTTCCTCTTGTTGTTATGAAGAAAATAAAAACTCAATTAATTAAAGAACACTGGACAAGATCTTATTTTACACAGCCTGTTTCATAGATGTTTTTTAATATTGACTTGCATGGATGTATCTATCCATCCATCCATCCATCCATCCATCCATCCATCCATCTTCTAAAAAGAAATGGAATCAATCCACTACCAGAATTATTATACTGGCAGAAAATGCTGGATTGAATATCAGGGGGAAACAATCTGATTTTCCATCAGTGATTGCTTTGGCACGTGTGTGTCAGAGCTGTCTTGTAGACTGTGTGGAAATACAAAAATCTACTTTATGCTGAAGGAAGACAAAAACAAACCTGCGGAGTGCAGTGTATGTAAGGCTTGTGCTGATTTTTCTTGAGTATGAACATAGTTAAATTTATACAAAGTAGATATCTTCAGACTTCAATCCTTTCTAGAATTTGGTTAATTGCTACTTGAAAGTTTAATATGTGCTCCATTATATATTTTGTACTGCAGGCTTTTTGGCTAGAAATGATTAGGTATACAGTGATATTTTTATGACTGATTTATTTATTATATTTAATTTGGCAACAGTGTGCACTGTAAGAGATATTTTTGTTCATATTTGTAAAAAGAAAGAAACATACTTCTGTAAGAAATTATTGTGCATTTTAATCTTTGTTAGTATATAAAGCATATAATTCTATTTATTAGCATATAAAGATTAAAATTCACGCTCTAAAATTCATTTCTTGTCATAGCACCTTAAATGCACATAAAATATGTATGCATTCGCGCTGTTACAGATGTTGTTGCCATACGTAAAACTTTTAAAGGCGGCTTCATACTACACACAAATATTATTATTATTAATATTATTTCTGTTACGATCGCTGGGTAAGCAGGTGAGCGGGTAAGGTGCACGGGCAGGCAGACGGGCAGGAAACAGGCAAGGCAGGTAAAGTACGAGGAAAATGGGGATTTATTCGGGAAACGGGGATGCAGGAAACATCAGACATCGATCAACATCAATGACGGACAAGAAACCAGGGCAAGACATGGACTGAAATAGACAAGACTGGGCAAAAATAATCAGACATAGCTGGGCTAGATCAGGGAAGCACACGTGGATAATCAAGGGGCGTGGCACACACAAGTATTGTAGGAGCCGGGCATGACAGAACCCCCGCCCCCCCCCGAAAAGGCACGCTCTCCGGGCGTGTCTCAGGGGAGGCGACGGACGAGACAAGGGATGCAGGACCTGGTAAAGAAGAACAAAACCATTAACGGGGCACAGGGAACAGGACGGACAGACAAAACTGACACAAGGGAAGAAACCAGGACAGGACCTGACATAGGACCGGGAAACCAGACAGACAGATAAGGAACGGTGGACACGGAGGGAACAGGAGGAACAAAAGGGCCAGGAGTGAACGGTGGAAACACTGGGGAACGAGGAGCAGAAACGGGAGGAACAAAGGGAGGAAGAGCAAACAAAGGAGGGACAAAGTCAGGAGACCAGGGAGAGAAGGAGGGGGAATAAAGGGGAGCCCGAGGGAGCCCCAGCGGGCGACGGGTAGCGGCCGGAGGGGCTGCGGGTGGCCGAGGAGGCAGGGCGAGGGATTGATGGAGGGGACGAGGAGGAAGTCGGAGGGGGCACCAGGGAAGGGGACGAGGGAGCTGAAGGGGACACCGGCGAGGGCAAGGAGAGAGGGGCAGCTGCTGCAGGCGGCAACGTCCCCCGACACGCTGGATTGGGGGGAACCGAGGAGCCGCAGCAGGGGAACCTGCAGGCGACCGACAAGGAGTCGGAGGCGGGAATGAGGCAAGGTGACAAAGCTTCCGAGGGAGACCCGCAGGCGAGGGAAGGCGAGCCAGGGGGCGGGGTGGGAGGGACCCCAGCCCTGCGTCTATGTCCTTTCCCCTTCTTGGACACAGACATAGGGACCCTTGGCCGGGGTCGAGCTCGCCGGGGTGAGGGCGGAGGAGTCACTAGGAGGGTCTCTGTGAGGTCCCATTCCAGCTCCTCTACCTCCAAGGAGGGAGGAGCAGTGGTCGAATTGTCCAGGACCTCCTCGGGGACTGGGAAATAAGGGACAAGAGCTGGAGGGACAGGAGTGGAGTCAGGGACAGGAGTAACAGGGGTTAAAGTCACAAGTGCGGGCTGAGGGAGCGCCTCGGCCGCAGGCTCGGGAGCTGCAGGCAGAGGGAGCGCCCCGGGCGTGGGCGCGGGAGCTGCAGGCAGAGGGAGCGCCCCGGGCGTGGGCGCAGGAGCTGCAGGCAGAGGTGGCTGCTTGGGCTGCGGACATTCAGGCAGAGGCGGAGGCGGCTGCTCAGGCCGCGGACATGCAGGCGGAGGTGGCTGCTCGGGCCAGGCTGCTGCAGCAGGCAGAGGCAAAGGGAGCGCCTCGGGCCGGGCGGCTGCAGCAGGCAGAGGTGAAGGGAGTGCCTCAGGCGTCGCTGCCTCAGGCGTCGCTGCCGCAGGCGGCGGGACTGGTAGGTCTCGTGCAGGTGAAACGGTCATGGCCCCTTTAAGAGTCCGGGGCACACGCGGGATAGAGTCCCGCACTGCGCTGGCCCCCTTGTCTGCACAACAGTTTGATTACCTTGTAAATAGTCTGTAGGGTTTGCAAACAGGTAGTTTGCACTCGTCAAAAACATTCATGTTAGTATTTAAAGGGGAGGCTCGGGAATCGATCATGTGCAGTGTGTCCAGAGCTGCATGTACACCACTGCACAGACACAAATTTGGAGTGTTGCAGGTGTTCATCTTCGGAGGGGTACAATGACGTCATTTGGTCCCTACAAATTATTTTATACCTGGATCACACAAACACTCAAACACAGTGCAGTCATGCTGCCTTACTGGTTAAAGTGTGTTAAATGCTAATTTTTGTACCCCAATGTCTTGTATAACTTGCAAAGCAAAATACCATATAACTTTGGAATTCAAATACCTCTAAGCTCGACCAACTCAGATGTGAAACGGGTCTGTCAATATTTTTTGAAACTTGTACTGTACTGCGACTGAAATCTTGGAACTAGACCACTCCTGCTAAAAGTTTGAGATGCGTTCAACTCTACCAATGTGGACCTCAAACGGGTTGATTGAGAAAAGTCTAGCCACAACTCGAGCAAAAACTCAGAACATAACAAAAATAAAAGACCTGGTAAAATTTGTACGGAACAAGACACATTTCCCCTTCCAAACAATAACCCTTCTTCGGTCCTCTGCTCTGCCTGCTACTTCCAGCATGCCCTCAACTCAATACAGGTATTCATAAATTGTCATTTATTTCATCTTTATTGCTTTTGTATGTGTGCTTTTTCATATTTGTGTATTGCTTTTTAATGCTTTTTATCATTAGTTAAGTTTACGTAGGCACACATTTGGGGATCTGGAACAGATTAAATTAATTTATATTCAATTTACATTATTTGGACCTCAACCAGCTGAATGTCACGATCGTGCGGTAGCAAGCGGCGATCGTGCGGGCTGGCTGGCAAGGATCAGGCTGGACAGGCAGGAATAGGGGCACACTCAGGGTTTATTGGGGAAAAGCAGGACAGGAAACACGGAACAGGCAGAACACCATCACCAACCACAATGACGGACAAGGGAAACAGGTAAGACCAGGACTGAAATACAACAGGATCAATCACAAGAACAAGACACAGCTGGGTACAATCGGGGAATCACACGTGGGTAACCAGGGGGGCGTGGCACACACGAGGAGCGGACGAGCGGTCATGACACTGAACATTTCATATATTTTTTATCATTATTTTTCCTTATTTTTTTCTCTGTATTTTGTTTTCATGCACAGCTGCTCAGAGTGACCAGGGGTTACATTCCACTACATGTTGTATGTCTACAACTGTGTATGTGACAAATAAATCTCTTCAATCTTGAAACCCGACCAGCCTTCTGGAACGAATTAAGTTCATTTTTCAAGGTACCACTGTACATGAATACATGCATTCAAGCTTTGTAAGACACACCCACGTATTTGTAGTCATATACTATATGGAAAAAGTATTGGAACCTCTTAATCATTGAATTCAGGTATTTCATTCAGACTCATTATCACTAGTGTATAAAATCAAGCACCTAGATATGCAGTTAGATTTATAAACATTTGTGAAAGAATGGGTCATTCTGAAGAACTCAGGGAATTCAAGTGTGGTACTATTATAGGATGCCAACTTTTGCAATAAGTCAGTTCATGAAATGTCTTACCTGCTAGATATTCCAGTCAACTGTAAGTGATGTTATTGCAAAGTAGGGGCATTTAGGAAAAACATAAACTCCATGTAAAGTAACAGAGCTGGGGGCTAAATGTTGAGGTGCATAATGTATAAAAGTCACCCATATTCTGTTGACTCAGTGACTGCGGAGTTCCAAACTCCCTCTGCCATTAACCCCAGCATAAAAAAATGCGTGCCTGGAGCTTCAAAGAATGGGCTTCCATGGCCAAGCAGCTCTATGCAGGGCCTCAAATGACCAAGTACAATACCAGGCGTTAGATGAAGTGGTGTAAATCACATCCCCACTGGATTCTGGAGCTGTACGAACGTGTTCTGTGTAGTGACAAATCATACTTCTCTGTCTAGCAGTCCAATGGATTAGTCTGAGTTTGGCAAATGCCAGGAGAACATTACCTGCCTGACTATATAGTGCCAACTGTAAAGTTTGGTGGAGGAAAGGTAATGGCATGGGTGTCATATCCCTGCTCGTCTCCTCCCGGTCATGGCCCTAACAAGCCACACCTATCCCTCTCGTCTTGCCTCGTACCAAACCCTTGCATGGAAGTCACTCCCAGTTGTCACTTGTTAGTTCCATCGTTAGTCCTGTATATACGTCCTTCTCAGTCCTGGGTTCCCCAGTCAATGTGAAACCCTCCTGTTGCCTGTGCCCTTCCCCATTCCACTCCTCCCATTTATTTGCCATCCCTGTTAATCAAGTTCACTAAACCCCTTTTGTTTAGCCATAATGCCTGCCCTTGAGTGCTTCATCTCTCAAGCTGTGATAGAATGTCCGGATTCCCAAAGAAACCCAGTGGCTGTTACCTTAGTCCCAGCTTTCAGACCTCCCTGCATCCCAGACCAGATTCCCCATGTTCCCCAGATTCAGAGACCAGTGAAGACATCAGAGTCACAGGGTCCGCCAGAGACTGGTGGGGTTCACCTCAGACGCGGATCTCCAGGAGGCAGAGGAGGTCTGGTGTAGTAGAGCAGAGATCCAGTGGCTCGCTGCAGCTCATCCTGGCTCCAGCTGGCTGCTTCCTGCAGCTAGCCTCAGGTCCGACCACGATCTCCAGCTGCAGGAGGAAGAAACAGAAGAAGCTGTGGAAGCCTGTAACTGCCTCCTTGTCTGACCCAGGACCTCTAGAACCCTGCCCAGGGAAGGCCACCACTGTGCCTCCAGAGTCCCGCCTGGGGGAGGCTGCTGCTCATCTCGAACCTCTACTTATACTGAGTCTCTAGAACTCAGCCTGTCTCTGGGACCCTACCCAAGCCACAGGATTCCACTGGGGCCCGCTATGCTCTCTTTTCCAGAGACCTGCCTGGGAGGGGCCACACCTGCTTCTCCACTGGGGACCTTGCAGTATGCGTCCCTGGTCGCTGGGGGGCTACTATACCCATGCTCCAGACACCTGGCCCCAGAAGGCCTATACACTTGCATCCCCTAGACGAGTCATATTGCCCCACAGCAGCCATGCCGACCGAACCTGACCCAGGTGATGCCATCCTGCTGTAAGATCACACACATGCATACGACAGGCCCGAAGTTCCAGGACCCTGAGACAAGGTCTAGCCTGGTACGAGAGGTACTTTTTGGCCTCAGCACAAAAGGGAGGTTAGTGATCCCAGACATACAGTACACACACCCACAGATAACAAGGGAGGCAGTAACCGCTTCGTAGTACAGGCCCTAGGTTTTTGCAAGGCAAATTATTTTGAAAGTAGTAAATTTTAGGCAGTCTGTCTATTCTACATTGTTTTGAATATTGTGATTCTTATTACATGGTGTATGCTGAAATTTTTTATAGCTTTTTGTCTCAAGATTTGACATGTAGCTGGTTAGCTACCTGTTGTCTGACCAAGTGATTATGAAAAGTTTAATGCCATGAATGTGTTTTGGCTTTGGAGGAATGAAAAATAAAGCAAAACAAAGAGTAGCTTTCTCCATTTTGATCCAATTTAACCACTTGAACACGCATCATGATTAATTACAATGCATCCCTGTTTATATGCTTGTACTTCATCTGCGGTATATACATTTGCGGTCACTTCTGAAATGGTACCCCTCCAACAGCAACACTGACACACACTAATAGTATGTACAAATAGTAATTTTACAACATATTATTTCTGTACATCTTCACGTAATTTTTAATTGATTGAATAACTCTACCCTGTACATACAGTAAATGTTTCCTTTACATATTTTATTGAATTTTACTTTGGTTACGTATATGACTTCTGTCAATAATTTTACGGTCTCGTTCATTTACTAATTTTACCTTACTGTGAATGCAAAAGAAAATGGCAGCCAATGCGGTGTTCTATGAATTAGTAGGGGTAACATTTGTATACTGTACTGTATACTGTACTAGTGTGACAAATATCTGTTAGGCGATACTGTACTCTATTTTTAAATTTTTCTTTTTTTTTAAAGGTAATGTATTGAACTAACTTTTTAATGCAATTGAAATGTTTTGGGAGCATGACTGGGGTCATATTTAGGGTTTAAACTATAGAAATAAGCACATATTACCATTTTCAATGACTCTACCAATCATCTACGAATCGTCCTCGTTTGCGACGGATTCTGGAACCTAACCTAATGTCAAAGGTCTGACTATATACTTTCTGCCATGGGAGTCTATGGCAGTCCATAGAATCGATAAGTAACTTTTTGTTGAAATTTGGTATATTAATAGAGAATAGTCTACAGCATTCATTTACCAAATTTGGGGTCAATCCATTCATCCCTGTAGTATCACCATCAGGCCAAATTTCAAGATACATCTTTGCTTATAACTTTTGAACTGGGCAGTGTTAACCAACGTAACTGATGCCAAAGCCACCAAACAGAAACAGAGGTAATATTGCTTTGATATATCCAAACCTATTTGAGTGTTTGTACACAATCTTAGGAAGTGTTTTTGGCTGATAAAAGTAACACTTTTGACATATCAAAACCAAATTTACCAAATTTACTTGGGACACAAGTAACAATGTTAAGCTGTGAAATAAGACGCTACGAATTAGAAGCTAAACTAATTGGAAGCTGCAGATAAGCAGCTAACTTAAGTCACATGTAAATTTGCCATTAGTTTGGGCAACAAGGTTGACCATGGCCAATAAACCAGAAGACAACGGAATCTGCAAACGCACTGAGAAAGTGCAGCAGTGATCCGTAGCTCCGCCCCACTCCGATTAACATATATTTGTATGTATTGAACAAAGTAGGAAATCCTGAAAAGTAGGAAATGAATTCAAATTGGAAAATGAAAAGAAAAAAAGGGTTTTTAATTTTGTTTTAAAATTTTTCACATCTGACTCATACATGAGTGGATAATTAAAATTGCTATTTCATTTCAATTTTCATTTTTGCAGGATTTTTGCACACAGGCTTTAGAAACTGTCTTTGCGATCATTCGTTATTCTATTTCCAGAAGTGAATTGAAAATCAAAAAAGAAGTGGTATATTTAGTAGGAAATACTGAATATACCACTTTTTCCTACTACACTCCCAGTTAGATAATCCAGGTATAACGTAATGTAAAGAACAGAACTTACCTGGTGTTTTGAATATCAATGGAAAAATATCCAGCTGATTTTAATCAATGTTTCACATTAACTGACAGTATGATATACACCATCATTTTGTATTTCCATTCATGAACATGGTTTCATTTATTTTCCAGGGTCTCCGAAACTTCAATCCAGTGCCCTATCATGCTGCATACATGGGTCATAAAGTTCATTTAGATCAAAATGAAAAATTGGCAATGTTTGGGGTGACCCATGGTATCGCTGTAGATGGGTACAGCAGCAAAGTTGTAGCTTATGCAACAATGCCGGTGAAGAATAATCTGACTATTTATGAGGAAGTCTACAGGTTTGTTTTGGTTCGATTATTTTACTTTTGTTATATATGTAATGCAATTACTGTTTTCAATAGAAAATGTTACATTTGAATGTCATTTTGTATCATAGGCAAACAATCAGTCCTCAAGTATTTAATAATAACACATATTTCTGACATCTTCTAGGTCAGCTGTTGTCAACTACGGGTTGTGGGATCAGGTCAGAGTCGACCACGGCAAGGAATTCTACTTTTCACTTTTTATACAGGAAATCCTTGCACCCTAGACACAATCAAGACAAACCACCAGATTGATAAACAACATCAACAAAGGTAAATAAAAATTCTATTTGTACTTTTAAATGTTATATTTACTGATAATTCCATGGCTTTTGTGGACAAATTTTGGCCCCACTAATTTTGTCTTTAATAGATTAGTGTCCGTGTTGGAAATGGAAACTTCATTCTAACACTGTTTCCCACAAAGGCTATGCTTTACATTCACAGCCATTAAGTAGCTTGGTGTACTATAACTGAGAAATAGCACTTTATGTCCATTAAAATAAGAAATGCAGTGTAGACATTGCTAATATCTTAAATGACTGTTGTAGCAAGAAATAATTTATGCAATGATTTACAGAGCCCTGCCATTGCTTTTCTTTTAAAAACCTTTGGCTGTTAGTGTACACATTCATATTTGTGTCTGTCTCCTCTAGAATCATAAAGTTGAGCGACTCTGGCCTGAGGTAAACAGCAGGGTCATTTACCATTTAAAGGAAGCTCTGATCCATCTGACTGACTAAGAACTCCTTGACATGGACTGTAACATCAGAAGATATTGTGACGGGCCAACTGTGCAAGACTGGAATAAAAAGAGTTGTGGAGGCCTGGAATGAACACAGAATCCCTGGTATGTTAAATTATATAAACATAGATATGATTCAGAAACATGTTTTGTTATTTTATTAACACAAAAATTTAAATTACAGGCAAAGGAATCCCAAATCAACTAGCAGGAGGTGGATGTCCAAAAGCAGTCTCAAAAGTGTTACTGCCTCATGCATCTGAAGCAGCCAACCTTTACAATGAGGAACTAAGAAGCACATTAAGAACCGACTCATCGTTTGGAACAGACCCTTTCTCATATGAAGAACAGAAGGCTACTGTTGAACGGGTTTTCACCGAAACTTACCCTGACATTGCAGAGTTGCTAATGCACAGTCAACAAAAATCATTCCCCTTTCAAAGATGCAGTGCTCTATCTTGTAAACTTAACTAAAAGGCACATGCAGTAATCTTATGTATATAACAAAGAAAAAAGTTATATATTCCTGTCCTAGGGTCTCACTGAACACTGAGAACTCAATATAATAAACCATTTAACAAATACTTAACCTAAAAGTGTGGTCAATAAATGCAGCACCTAATCCACATTCATGACATGCTTCAAGGCAAACAATCCCCCAGACAGGCCAGCAACAGTAATTACATTGGTTCTGAAGTTTTCCTCTCTACATTTCACACACTGTGAAGCCACTGGTCAATGCATACTTTGCATCCTATTAGGCTTTTGCCGCAGGTGGAAAAAACAGGTTCATTCATTGGCCCTAAAAATAAAAAAGGAATGAGGCAAATGAGAAAAATTCTGTTCCACATGATTTAATACAGAAGATTAAGTAAAATATCTACATACCTTTGCACACAGTACAGCTGAAAGCAGCTCGCACTTGCTCAGCCTGTGCTTCTGTCAAGATATATGCCACTTGTTCTCTGCTGGTCATCTCAGAAAGTCTTTTAATTGCCACTGTCACATCCGGAAGACTCTGGGCAGCAAGAATCACCTCTTCAATCTTCTCATAGACATCACTCAGGCCGGCAGTGTCATCCTCTTTTTTCTACTAAAGATTAAATTAATTAATTTATTAATTATCGGCTAATTTGAAGCACTTTGTTGCATATAAAGGATAGTTACCTTGATCTTTTGACACTTTGCAATTCTTTAAATTCAGTCTCTGCTATAGCAAGCGGGCATTTTGTTTCCAGTAGATGGATCCTGTGTAGGGGAAATAAACATTAGCAGATTATACTAATAAAATTATGTATTTTCCCCATTTCTCTGTCTACATGTTTGCAGTTAAGATATTAATTTTACGAAAATATCAGGATCTTAACAGTGTACAGGGTTTGTTCTGTGTACATGTGAGGAATGTTCCATTACAACTAGCTAAGAACATAAATGAGTATTTCTATTGTAGTCCACAAAAAATTTAAACCAAATAAAATATCACTGTACCTCTTGTTCCTTCAGAATCTAGAACTTCTTTTCCCTGTGCATCTGTGAGGACTAATGGGGTCGTAGCTTCCAAGAGCCTCTTGGACTTTACTAAGTATGCCCAGCACAGTAGCCTTGCTGTCCAAGAACCACCATTTTGCTTGGTCTTAGTTTACCATTCACCAAGTCAGCAATGAACACAGATCTAGAATATGATGTAAGAAAATACTGTCAATAATTTTTATTATAATATATATATATATTTTTATTTTTTTTTTGGTGAATAAAGAAATGTCTTGAATTTCACTATACAGGACCCACACCACTATTCCATTACGATTATGAAATGATCTGAAATGGGCTAATATTATAAATGGCAATTTTAAGGAGCTTAAACTTGAAGAAAGCTGATGTATGTATGCAGTGTTATTGTTATAAACTAGTACAGGTTTTCATTGCAAATTATTTGGGCATAGTTGTGCACATTTACTCGGCTGTTTACTGGGATGTTTATTTTATTTAAATGTTTTTATATCTATGCATTTTTAATGCTTATTAGTTGTAAGGTCACTAAGTTTTAGATGATTAAATTAATGAAGTGCTCCATAGATTACAATAGAACTTCATGTAGTCCTGCATTTTAATGATAAGTTCCGTTTTTGACAGAGAGGATTGATGAGCTTACTGAGGAGGAATTGAGTGAAGGTGAAGTGGATTCTGAGCTCCTGAATAAAGGTATTTGCAACAGTATTATTATTCACGTGACAATGCGGATTTAATTTGTGCCATGGAACTTTATTGCAAGAACTGATTTTAATGGTGGTATTTTAATGGCATCAACTGGTCGTTGAATTGTTTCCTGTTTGGTCTGTTTTGGTAAATTTAATTTCTAGTTTGTCGTTGATTCATCAGGAACTACGTCTGGACCAATTCCTCCTGTGCAGAGAGAAATGACCATACAAAAGAGGCAAAGGACATCAGTGACAACTGGTAAATCATACTCTAAAGGTGACAAATATTGCTTACTTATTATCCATAGCAAATTCTTACTGAATACCTTGGAATACACAGTAAAATGGTTTTATTCTTTGTGTAGGAATAAATCCCAGGCCAAAAATACAAACAAAGAAAAAATGGAGTCAGACGGAAATTCAGGCTGTTGAGAGACATCTCATATCATTCCTCCAAGCCGGTCGGGTACCAAGGAAAGCATACTGTGATAAATGTCTAAAGAAATAACCAGAAGCTCTCAAAGACAGAGATTGGCAGAATATCAAACATTGCGTTTGTCATGCCCGCTCATCCGAGCCTCGTGTGTGCCACGCCCCCCTGATTATCCCTGATCGTTTCCAGCTTTGTCCGGTTACTTTGAGCAGTCTTGTCCTATTTAAGTCCTAGTCTTGCCTGTCTCCCTGGTCCGTCAGTGTGGTATGGTGATGTTCGTAGATGTCCGTGCTCCTGTGCTGTCCTGACCGTCCCGCTCCTGCTAATAAACCCCGTTTACCCCGTATTCCTGCCTGCCTGCTTCCTGCTTGCTCGCCTGCCCGCACGATCGCCGCTTGCCTCTGCCGTGATCGTGACAGCGTTCATAACCAAATTGTTTCTAGCAAAAGAAAACTACTGTCAGCTTAAGTCAGTAGCTTAAGTGACTAATTTGTTTTATATAGATACTGCAGCTAATACAGGTATTTTATTTTCCCCCAGATTTTTAAGTTGACTGTATAGGGTATTTTAGTTTTGTAAGTAGCTACAAAAGAAATTTTTGGTTGTTGAAAGAGAAAATGGTAAGGTGTCCATTTTCCAAACCACTTATCCTACTGGGTCACGGGGGGGTCCGGAAGCAATGGGCACGAGGCAGAAAACAACCCAGGATGGGGGGCCAGCCCATTGCAGGGCACACTTCCACATCATTCACTCACACACGCACTCCTACGGGCAATTTAGCAATTCCAATTAGCCTCAACATGTCTTTGGACTGTGGAGGGAAACCGGAGTACCCGGAGGAAACCCCACGATGACATGGCGAGAACATGCAAACTCCATGCACATGTGACCCAGGCGGAGACCCTATATATACACACACACACACACACACACACAAACGGTACATTAATGAAAAGAGACAGCATGGCAAGAAAAACCTGAGAGTAAACTATGGAGTTTACTTTAATATTCATGAATGAACTAAAGTTAAACATACCGCTGAAATGAGCGAATCATCGAGGCTCGTGTGGGAACAACGGAAAAAATGGCAAATGAACTTAGAACAACGGGTGAACCCAGAGTAGCACTTGGGTGGGAAAAGGAGAAATGCTGGGTGGTGCCTGCGCCTGTGAACTGTGGTGGGGTGCTTGCATCTACAGTACAGTAGCACTTCGCCGTGAACTTCATAATAAGCCCATAGTGTAAGGTTGAACGTGCTGAAGTTCCCTGTGGACGACGGGAATATGGCTGTGTTTGAGTCGTCCATTAAATAAAGGCTTTGTGCTGATACCTAGGTTGTTCATTAAAATGAAAAATTATGATTAGCTTGCACTTACAGTAGTAATCAAGCATTTTAAATGATCTTTTGGAACTTATAGTCAATATTGTGAATTAAGTGTGGAAAATCTATTAAATCTACAGAACTTTTTAGAATGACTAGCTAACATGCCCACACTTGGAAAGTGAAGTGTCTAGCAGGAACACGATCCTTAATTGTTCGACAATAATTAATTACCTGGAAAATTCTTCCAATTTTCTAGCGTCATATCATCCTCCCCCATGGTGACCCATTTGTGGTCCCTAAAAAGGATATAACTGTCCATGCTTGCAGTCACGCTAATTTACACATTGACTAAAAACATTTGCATAACGGAAGCTCTGTAATTAATAATTGCATTAGTGCTATTTCATACCAGTCAGTGGTAATCTATTCTTCTTATCTTGAGTTACAGTGGACTTTTTATTTGAAATGTAATATTTAATGGAAGTGGTAATACCTTTAATAATTTAGCATTAACCATTATTCACAAAGGGGTAGGTTGATAAGCAATGAACTCTTATGCAATAATGGCGTGTTTGTAACATATACTGTATGTCTTTTGTTGTGGGAGGAAATAGGAGTAAATTTTTGTTGAATGATAGATTGCTAATAAAAGTAATGTACAGGCTTTTCTTTAACAAAAGACTTTCATTATATAATGTATACACAGCTGTCCAGAAAACTTGAGGAGAACTACCCTAAAATAGCCGATTTGAAAGGGTCATGTGTCACGCCCACATGGGCAGGTCGGGATGGCAGCAACCAATAATTAAGTAATCGCCCCGATATTTAAGGTGGAAGTAACCTTGCTAATATTGCAAAGTATTCTTGCCATGGTCTGGAGCATTGCTGAGCGTTTTTCTGTCTTGTCTCTTTCCTGCCTGCCCTGCCTTCGGTGTCCTGCCCTGTTGTCTCGCCTGCCCTGCCTGCCTCGCCTGCCTGCCCTGTCCTACACCCTCACTCGGCTTCCTCATTCGTCTCTACTCAACGTCGCCACCTCCTGTCACTATGTGTAGGACTGACATCCCTGGCTACGGAACCTTTGCTTGTGACCCGACTTCTCTTTAGGATATCCCTTCTGGCTTTGTTCGCTCCGGGCTTTGTCAATAAAACTGTCCTCTCCCACAATTCAGGGTTCGTCTCCTCCCTGCTCTCTGCATATCACATCATTGATGTTGTTTAAAGCTGTTGGTAAGATATTGAAGCTTCTTATCTTCATCTGCTACTTTATGTGCATTGTCTAATGGCAAATTTCATTGACTTTTACAGTTGCACAAATAATAAATAGAGTTTCTTGTAGGAGGGTCTGGACAAAGAAAATTGTATATTGTGCCCCCTGAGGCAGAAGGTTATGCAGGTGTTTACCTCAAAAGAGTTTCACGTGGGAAGTCAACGCTGTGCATAGTACCATTCCAAGGATCTCTTGATAAGAACATAAGAAGTTTACAAACGAGATGAGGCCATTCGGTCCATCAAGCTTGTTTGGGGAGAACTTAACTAATACCTCACAATTGTTAAAAGCGTATCTAGCTCTGATTTAAAGGAACCCTGGGTTTTAGCTTGTGCTATACTAGCAGGAAGACTATTCCATACTCCAGCTACACGCTCTGTAAAGAAGCACTTCCTCAAATTTGTTTTAAAATGTTCTCCGACTAATTTCCACTAATTTCTAGTATTTAAACAAACATTGAAATAGCCATTTGGCTAAACAGCATCCCAACCTGTTAGAATCTTATAAACCTGGATCATGTGCCCCCTTAGTCTCCTTTGCTGGAGGCTAAACAGATTCAGCTCAGTTAACCTCTCCTCATAAGACATTCCTCTAAGACCAGGAATCATTCTCGTAGCTCTACATTGCACCTTTTCCAAGGCAGCAATGTCCTTCTTAATGTATGGTGACCAAACCTGCACACAATATTCTAGGTGGGGTC
>JAODJX010000001.1:38973267-38986197 GCA_026776945.1 Isichthys henryi
GTTTGTACACCTGCGTGTGTCTGTGAGAACCTGTTTGTACTCCTGTTTGTGTCTGTGAGTACCTGTTTGTACACCTGCGTGTGTCTGTGAGTACCTGTTTGTACACCTGCGTGTGTCTGTGAGAACTTGTTTGTACTCCTGTTTGTGTCTGTGAGTACCTGTTTGTACACCTGCGTGTGTCTGTGAGTACCTGTTTGTACACCTGTGTGTGTCTGTGAGAACCTGTTTGTACTCCTGTTTGTGTCTGTGAGTACCTGTTTGAACCCCTGTGTGCACACCTGTGTGTGTGAGCGCGTCAATTCTAACTTTTACCGTGGACACTGGTTTTACTCAGTACTCTGTATACTACCTATCTCCCCATACTCTAGGATGATACCATCGTTCATTGCATAGTTTCATTTTGGATATTGTGATATGACAGTGGCCTGTTTTGGTAGATTTGCCTCAGCAATGGAACCCAACAACTCCAAATAACCTAACAGCCAAAGACAACTTTCCTGTAATGTTGTATAGTCCCAGTATACCTGAAAGACCATTTGCTGTTCATACACAGAAAAGTAGGCCTATTACGTCTGGATATGAAAATTCTTCACCAAGCTCAGGCACATCTACAAATGCTTATATCATAGAGCATGGTCCACTTCCAGAGTATGCTGAATCATGTTTGTGAACTGAATCAAGACAAGAGCATGGAAGCCATGTGACACATGTAAGGCAGAGGTGGCAAAATTAATTGAGGAGAAGAGGAACCTGGAGGATGTGCTATGTAGTGTCAGTAAGTGAATTTCTCACTGTAAAATGACTAGTAAATAATTATGGTGCATTGAATTGTAATTATGATTAATATCTGTATTTTTAAACCTTGCCTAAATTGTTACATAAATTATTTTTAGGCATGTAGGAGTTATTAGCTACTTGAGCTAAAAGTTAAAAGCCATATAAACTACTTAGAAAAGACATACCATATCTTTTTTTATTATTTATATATATATATATATATATATATATATATTTGACTTTATGATTGTTGCTAAATCCCTGTAAAGTAAAATTGCATCTGTGTTACAGGTGGTGAACAACTTATGGCTTTAAGAAGGCTTCTGGGTAAAACTGAACAGATACAACCTCAGGCTGGTGTTATTACTGCAAAACACAGATCTGGGAAACAGCTGTATCTAGAAAGTGGTCTTTTCCTCTCCTCTACCCGCCTGGCTGCAATCCATGCAGAGGCAAAGAAGAACTGCCTTCACTTATTCCATCTTCTTTTTGATGAATTCTTTAACGCAGAGGACTATCAAAATGCAGTGGCATTTGGGAAACACGGAAAGGTGCCAGAAGGGAAAATGGTCCTGGACAAGTCCAAAGTTAATTGGATGCTGAGTAAGTACATTATGTATTTTGTAGATTTGCATTTCTTAGTGTATATTCATCCCCTTGAAGTTTTTCATGTTTTGTTTGACAACACTTTAACATTTATTATTTCCCCATATATACAAATGATGGAATGTTCAGAACGAGGGAGCTGAACTAATTCTCACATACATTCTTATGCAGGCAGGGAACATAGGTATAAAACTTTTTATAATGATGAAAATCTGTTTATCACTCATTTTCATATTCAATTCGTAATCAGAAAACAGTTTATTTCATTATTCATTTTTGAATCTAACAAAAAAACTTGTTCATAGTCAAGTCAAAAATAGAAAATGAAAACTGGCCATGGACTAAATTTGATTTTGATTTTAATATTTAATGTCTCATTTACAGTATGTAACTAGTGATTTGCTGACTTCATGTCTTAATTGCACTCAATTAAACTTGCAGCAAATGCATTTGAGTGATGGTAATAGCTGATTTTAATGTAATGATCATGTTATAGCTGCCAATAATGATTTTTTTTTGTCGATTTTAGAGCTGGGCGGTATTACCAAAAGGTCCGTGTGCCTTGCCGATCATTCATTATTCTATTTCCAGAAGTAAAATGAAAATCAAAAAAGAAGTCACTTTGTTTTTGTTATATAATGTTTGAAACAAAATTATTTGACACATTGTCTATTCTTATTTCTTCTAACCATAATTTAACATTAATTGGCTTATGTTTTGACCCGGAAAAGGTTGGACTTGTCACGATGTTAGTCCATTCGTTTGCTCTGTAAGCGTGACTGCAAGCATGGACAATTATATCCTTTTTAGGGACCACAAATGGGTCACCGTGAGAGAGGATGATATGACGCTAGATAAAATTGTAAGAATTTTCCTTTCCTTCTTTTTCAACAGTATTTAGCGGGACCATGTCTTTGGCGAGGTGGATTGTAATTGAATTTATCTTGCTCCACCATTTGCTATTTGCATCATAGGTAGACCCTCGAGCAAACGCGTCTATAAGTGGCATCTGACTGGACTTTGCTTTTGCTTTTTCACCAAGCAATGAAATGTTTAAGACAATTTTTTGGCTAAGGTGGTAGAGTAAATTGCTCGTGTTACTACCTCTGGCAACAACAGTATAACAGTAAATGGTTGTTTGGTCCGCGTTGGACGCTCTAAAACTAAAAAAACTTCAAACAACTGAGAAGGCTTCTCTTTTCGGCACTAGTTTGTCTGTGTTAGCAAGTTTTACAGCTTCAATTGTGGAACCTTCACAGTCCAGCCTATCCATCATTCCAGCTCAACAGCTGATACTACTAATACAGCGATAGCTACAGTTGTATGCCTTAAGTATGCGTTTTGCCAGTGCAGCAGTGAAAAGGGTCCGATGTCAAACAGTGTTTTGCTGTGCCACGTTCCAAACATTGTTTAAACTATTTACCGGTTTTGCGGTATATGAAAAATTCATATCATAACAATAATAAGCACCGGTACTCATTATGAACCGGTATACCGCCCAGCACTAGTTGATTTAATCTCAAATTTTTCTGAAATGGTTGTTTGGTCTATAAAATATTGAAAAGTGTTGATCAGTGTTTCTCAAAGCCCAAGATGACGTTCTTGAATGATTTGCTTTGTCCACAACCCAAAGACATTCTGTTTATAGTAATAGAGGTAAATATCCATATTTAAGAAACTGGAATCAGACTTTTGAATTTTTCTTAAAAAATGTACTCAAACCAATTAATCAATTATCAAAATAGATGGCAATGAATAGTTTCAGCTCTAGAGTGTGATCTTGAACATTAACATGAAGTTTTTTTTAAAAAAAACTTAAATGCTGCTTAATGTAACACAACGCAAATTCAATACAGCTTTCACGGCAGTATCTTCACAGGTTACAATTTAATAATGATTTTCCATTGGGTACACCAGTCTTACTGTATGAAAGGGGAATTCATTTGTAATTTGTCCATTCTGTTATTCTCATAGCCTACGTCACTCACTGTGGCGCACTGGATGGATGGACACGTTGAGAAATCGAAGGTCAAAAAAGCCTAAATAAACAAATGCTGCATGAGAGCTGCAAAGACACTATACAGCTCACATGTTTATGCATTGGTTTGCAGCTGTGCTGCACATTGTTACACTGTTATAAAAAGTCATATTGAAAAGTTGTTGCTGTCTTAAAAGTTTTACCTGCTGCTGCTCAGGGATTCTACAACCTCCCATCACTGGCTCAAGAAGTTCACTCCTCCTCTGTACAGTAATACCCAATTTCTGTGGTTTGCAATGTCATCCAGCTTCCATCTACCCAGTCACAGCACCTACATGGTCATCTCCCTCTACTCACCTACAGCACCAGCCTCAACATTCAGTCATGTCCAGCTGCCCAGCCACAGTACTATGCAGCCTCCACCTACTTGGTCATCTCCAAGTACCCAGCCACAACACTAACCTCCACCTACAGTACACGATCATTGCCAGCCACCCAGCCACAGCAGCAACCTCCACCCACTTGGTCATCTCCATATACCCACCCACAGTACCAGCCTCCACCTACACAGTTCATTGCCAGCTACTCAGCCATTGTACTAGCCTCAATCTTCTCAGGCATTACCAATGACCTACACACAGTACCAGTGGGTGGGTTCTGTATTTGGTAGGATTTGGAGCTTTTGCATTGTAGTGGTGGACACTCCAAATTTGTGGTAATATGCTTTTCAACATTCTGTTAAAAATTAATGGGCCAATCTGCAGAATGTTGTAAACTTGGCTGTTTTAATAAAGGCCTTAATTGTTTCAGCATTCATAAAGGTGTCTTGATTCAGCTGAGTTTACTTGGCCATCTACCTTAAGTCTCAAGTATGTCTCCTGTTGCTAGTTGTCCCGTCTCACCTATTTCTCCTAGTGAATTTTAGGAGAAACATATCAGAAACAGACCACACAAAATGGAAACTAAAATGAGGCTGAAATGAGAATCACAATTTTGCCTCCTGAGCTGTAGAACAGCAAGATTTGAGCAGCAAAATTTTCCTCTGGCTTGGTGTTAACATTGAAATTAAACTTCATTTTTCCCTTACTGGTACTAAATATTTTACATTTCCTTGCCTTGTAATGTAAAAATATGCATCATTTACATATTACACAGACATGTGCATATGCAAAACTCATCTTCTAAATTCATACTGATAAATGCAAGTGCATAACAGAATACTGTGTATTTTCTTTGTGCTCAAGTGAATGATCCTCCTAGAAAGAGAATGCAGAAAGATTAGGTTTTAGGGAAATGTCTGACAGCATTTTTTTTTTTCCTTTTTTCATGGGAGTATTGTTCAGACATACCTGGAGCTTGATTCAACAGAGCCAGATGCACGCAAAGATTGAGGAAATGTACATCAGGTGTCCCAAGGGTATGAAACAGAATGCCTGTCATCATCCCATCACTGGCATCAAAAAGCATGTGACAAACAGTCACATTGAGTGCTAAATCACACATCCTGGGAGCTTTGAGGCTTGTGCTTGGGAGGTTTGCTGGGATGACATTCAGTTTGCTGGGAGGTCACTGCCATCTGAGGCACATTAATCAAACCAATCCTATTTCAAAAGTGGCTGAAGCTGGGGAAGATGGACCAGCGACAGAAAGTAAATCCATATCAAATTCAAACAATGAACCAAATCTTGGTGTGAAACGATAAAAAAGTTAAGCATTGATATATATACACAGATCTACATACATTTGAAAGATGAAGTAATAAGTAAGACACTTAATCAGCTTTAAATATATTTGACAGTTAACAAAATGAGAAGCAGCACGCTAATTCCAAATGGTCACTTGGGGTCATCAGGGAAAACAGAGGGTGTGGATCCAGAATAGCACAGCATCTCTAACTGTAAAAGTGATACTTCACAGCCAATTAATAATTAGTAATTACACAAAAAATTCCTGTATAAAAACAGAATTTATTATTTTTGTGGTTTATTCTCTTTTCTTTTTTATCTCAGAAGGATAATATTGTGACGTAATAATAAAAAAATCTACAGCATATTAGTTATAATCAAAGACAATCGTAAAATAAATGCAGCACAATAAATAAAGCACAGAAACTTGACTCACCATAAATTGTATAAGTGCTTATCCTTGCTAGACTTATCAACACAAGTCCTGAAAATATAAGTTATGGGCATGAAATAGCAATAAACACTGGTTGAGCAAAAGATAAATAATTACCAGGCAAAGCCCAAAGAACTGATAGGTACCTAAAAATCTTAGCAGCTATTGCGAGTACAAATTCCTTCCTATCATGATTGTTAAATTACTTAATAGTTATATGACATATATAGATTTCATCAGCATATTTAGCCTTATTTTCAAACTGCTGAACTGGAATACATTGTGAAATGGCAATGATCCAAAGCCAAGAACGAAGGTACACCAGAATGATATGAGTACACAGGGGATTGCCCTTCAAGCTCTTAATTCCTTACCATTTTATAATTACACCATAATGAACATTTTAAGGCAGTGAATATTATTGGATAGACTTGATCCAAACAGGTGAGATATTTAAAATTCCGAACATTCCATACAATTGATGTGCACAGCACGCCCCAATGGCCTCTATCACTCATCATAGCTTACATCTGCATCAACGACAGTGCAGCATGGCAAAATTTAATATACCTATATGCAGAGTTCATTTAATGGGAATGAGTTTCTGTATAAAAACCACAGCCTTATTTTATCTTCTAACACATGGCAGCATCTATCCATTATATGCAAAGTTACAGTTATCAAACGTGCCATTACACTATGTGAAAACAGGTCATAGCAGATTTTTGACCAATGCAAAGAAATGAATGGAAGGAATGCAGTTATTGTGGACGTGACTGTAAATTAAAATGTCGACAATGTGGTTAATAGCTTAAAATTCAGATTTTTCTTGGCATACAGTATATGAACATGCAAGACGTATATTATGTGCAGAAAGATTTTTTAAAATGACCCAAAAAGATGAAACCCAGACTGATACATTATGACTGGTAACGTTTCTGAAAGGGCAATGATACCAATAGCTCAACAGTAATTTATCTTGTCTTTAGATACATATGACATCACAATTACCCTGGTTTACCCTATAAATGACAATGGCAGCACCTAGAAACACTTTTTAATGCATTTTTTTCAGTCGTGGAGAAAGTACAGAAACCACTCCAAAATGTTGCTTAAGTAAAAGTCATACAGTAAAATATCACTCAAAGTAAAAATATCTGGTTTTAAAAGTAATTAAGTAAAAGTACTACAGATTCAAAGCTATTCATCTTGCAAAATAGCAACACACTGTACAGTATTATTTTAAACTCACTAATAAATGTTTCTACTGTATGTTTCATTGCAGTGGAATAAGAAAAACAGAGTTGCATATTTAAATATATTATATACAGTGGATAAAAGAAGTAAATTCACTGATAAAGCAGAGGAACATGATATCTTCTAGTTTACAGTGTTTACAAAGTCACTGCATATCTAGGCTACAGTATGTACTACACCATTTGATGGTGTTTTTCAGACACAACCAAGGTACGGTTCTCTTGTTTAGTAGCCTATCTGAGTTTCTCAATCACAGACTCACTCACAAATTCGTTCACTCCTTCAGGTCTCTTGCAAAGAGCTAGAGTCTCTGTTGTTTGTTCATTGTAGGCGTGTACATTCAGTCCCAGGTTTAATTTCCAGTCAATCATATGCTCGCTTAAAGCACACTCTTATGTGCCTCACTGGTTCTCACTGATCATAGTCAAGGAGGGAAAAAGCTTTCATCTCATATTTCTGTGGACAAGAGAAAGAAAAAAAGAATGAATCTTTGCAGGGAAGTGAATATAAGTGATAAGTTCATGTAAGAGACTCATTACCCGCGAATGAATCATTCAGAACCATCACACTATTTTTAAAAGCATTGTTGCAAGTGTAAGAGGACTTCTTACCCATTTCCAGCAAAACTAAATATAGGATACTGCAACTAAGGTGGTTTACTATGGAAATTAAGAATTAAGTCAGGGGGAAAAGGTTTCGGTTCCACAAATTGAAAATAACTAATGATTTAAAAAAAAAAAGCAGCCTCATCCTTCCCCGCGTCCAGCCTGCTTGTCTACCCCGCAACCTGACAAGTTTAATGATTATTTCACACACGTGTTCACAGTAGAGAACATGAGTAACTTACCACAATTTAGTGCAAATAGTTCAGACTGAGGCTGATGGGTTACAATACCTAGCTAAATTCAGAATAAATAAATTGCAGGGCCCTTATGGCATCTGACCTATAGTTTTAAAAGAGATGACGGATATTATTAGCCAACCTTTGATTTTGCTATTCCAGAGATCCTTATCTGCTGGTGTGGTACCTTCTGATTGTAAGCATGCTAATATAATGCCCATATTCAAAAAATCCAGCAAACTATAGGTCAATCAGTTTAACTGGCATAACTGATAAAGTAATGGAAGCTATAATCCAAATGAAAATGATAGATTACCTAGATTCAAATAACATTCTGAGGGATAGCTAAGCTGGATTTAGGAGAGGTAGATCTTGTTTAACTAATCTACTTGAGTTCTTTGACGAAGCTACAAGAGAAATTGATCACAAAAAGGCCTACGATGTGATCTACTTTGATTTCCAGAAGGTCTTTGATGTTGTCCCCCACAAACAACTCTTGCTTAAGATAAAAGCTTGCAGGGATTTTAGGAAGTGTAGCAACTTGGATCGAAAACTGGCTTACCCTCTGGGGTCTAGGGGTAAGGAACAAGCTTTCACTGACTGGGGCATGGTCACACATTTTAGCCATCCATCCAAACCGCTTATTCTACTGGGTCATGGGGGGTCCGGAGCCTATCCCGGAAGCAATGGCCACGAGGCAGGATGGGGGGGCCAGCCCATCGCAGGGCACACTCACCCATGCACTCCTATGGGCAATTTAGCAAGTCCAATTAGCCTCAGCATGTTTTTGGACTGTGAGGGGAAACCAGAGGAAACCCCACGACGACATGGGGAGAACATGCAAACTCCGCACACATGTGAGTGTGGAACCCTTGTTAGATTCCCATGTGCTATTGTTGTGTTAAATGTTTTTTTTTTAACTGTTATTTGCACTGTTCATCTCTTGGTAATGGTGATGTTTTCAGATGGGATTGTAAGGTATTGCGTGGCTGATGGGTTAGGGCAGAGACAAAGGTGATGCGATTCGGGCAGGCGGGGTAACAGGATTGGAACTCACACAGGCACTTTGAACAGCTCGCGGGGGGGGTCCACCGAATGGAGTGCAAAGAGCGCATGCGTCGTGCTGAGCACTCGAGAAAGATCGCCGCGTACAGTCTGTTTAACAAGCGGGTTTTTGTGCTTGTGTTACAGTGTTGTAAAAAGGGATCATCACATTACTGGAAAGAACCCTCTGCATGCCTGGAATTATTTTATCTTCTCCAAGTGTGTAACATGAGCCAGGCGGAGACTCGAACCTGGGCCCCAGAGGTGTGAGGCAACAGTGCTAACCACTGCACCACCATGCCGCCCCACACTAGGTTTATAAGATTTGTAACTAATTTAATTCTGTTTTTATTTACGTTTTATGTGCGTCCCAAATTCTTTTGAAACAGGGTTGTGTCACGCCTGGCTCGTCCGATCCTCGTGTGTGCCACGCCCCCTGATTATCCACATGTGCTTCCCCGATCTAGCCCAGCTGTGTCCACTTATTTTCGCCCAGTCTCGTCTATTTCAGTACATGACTTGCCTTAGTTTCTGGTCCGTCATTGATGTTTGTCAATGCTAGTGTTCCGTCCTGCCCTACCTGCTCCGTTTCCTTGAATATATCCCCGTATCCCGCCTGCTTGCCTGCTTTCTGCCTGCAAGTATTTTAAGTCAGTATTGTACTCAGTGATCTTACAAAACATTGTGGATAAATCACCATCTCCAAAGATGATGTGCAAGATCACCATACAATTTTAATAGTTCTTTAAATTATTTATTTAGATGATTTTTCTTTTCCTGCTCTCATTGAAAAGGATATAAATAAAACTACACTGGTTTCGGATCAGTTCTACTTGTGTTTTTTTTTTCTGGTTTTCTGTGACAGGTCTAATTCCTAAAAACTGATTCTGTGTGTATTATAAAGCTTGTGAGGTAACAGTGCTAACCACTGCACCACCATGCCGCCCCACATTTCATTCAATATCTTAAACTTAATTCATGGCAAATAAATTATTTCTTAAATACTTGTTCAGGGGGCGTGGCACACACGAGGATCAGACGAGCCAGGCATGACACTGTGTGCTAGCTACATGATTTAAGATTAAACTGCAGGTAAAACGGGTGCTTCAGCTCTGCACAAACTATTAGCAGTAATAAAAACTTTACGCTGCACTCTTCACAGTACACATAAAGTGCTAACAAAAATCATATACCTCCTCAAAGTAAAAGAAGTGCTCTGGTTTTCCACAAAATAAAAGAGTAGCAGTATGACCATGTTTGCTGAATTTATATGAATTCCTTGGAAAATGGTGGACACAATGGAAAAAAACTTACAATTGCCTTGACTTTGCGTGTATCTGAAAGATTAACTATGTTCATCTTGACAGTTACCTTCAACATAAAACATGAGTGCTTGGACTTTCCTCAAAATATAAAAAAGATTGCAGGACTCTTGCTCATAAACTTCTACAGTGTTACAACCTGTAGTTTAGTACCATCTAGTAAACAAGTCTGTTGGCCAAAATCTATTTCAGTAGACTATTTTTCAGGCTAATCAACTTCGGTGGGAGTTTTTTGTCTCCCAATCCGAGCATGACTGACTGAATGAATCGGAGGGTATTTGACATACATTTGGGATAATTGAGATGAAGTGCGTATGTGAGACCAAACAGGAGGCAAACAGCCAGGGGCAAGTCTCGAATATCATCTATCACAATACTTCCCTCAATAATAATTGCATGGGACTTGGGCTGGAGCTGCGACGAGCCTGCACCCTGGAAAAGATGTTCTCCATAAATCTCCCCAAGAACAGTGAGTACACCGACAGTCACCGACCCAATGGTGTCATCTGTCACTGAATCATTTGAAGACACACAAATGCAAAACAAGTCTTTAGATTTGGTATTCTACAGTTCAGTTGATTGAATTAACTTAGAGCAGTGACCAAAATGCTTCATGTGCTGCTACTGGTGAACAAAACCGTGGCCATATCTGTATTAGAAAAAGTCCATCTTTCCCTCCACGCAGTCAAAGGAAGTGAAACTGCCTCCAAGCATCACTGAAACATGAATATTCTTCACTGTAGACTTGTCGCTTTCATCACATGCCTCATATCTCCTCACAGACAAACTGCTGATCCGTGATCCAAAAACAAATGGTTTTATAAGATTAATGGCTGAATAAGTGCAACTAAAATGTCTAATGTCTAACCCCATTCCCACCCCAAGATGTTGAATGAACATGGCAAATAAAACATGATTTTAAAAGTGCATGGAAACAAAATCAATGCAAAAGAATTTCTTGTCGTCCATGAGTAGATTTTCATTTAATTTATTTTTCAATAAATATAGATTGAAATTACTTACAAAGGCTGTCTTGTAAAACTCGTTGGAATTGTCCCTGAGTAAAACAGGAATTCCTTTCAGGACAAGGGTGCGCTGCGATGTCACATCTGATGTCTAATGGTACAGAGAGAAAAGGGTTGAGACATTCACAAGACAAAAACCAAACTGCCGAAAGAACAAAGTTGCTTGACTTCTACAGAATCCCTCAAACTGCCATTTGTTTTCCATTATACAATAACTTCATAGTCCATGCTGTCCACACTAGAGGAAAATAACCACTATGCCTATGGCTGCCCGTAAAGGAGAAATTAGGCCATTTTCAACCCATGGCCCTGTTGTTTGAGGTGACCAAGAGCTGTCCATAGAACATACGAGCAAAAAAACTTGATACAACATACACCAAATTGCAAGCTGGCAGCTAAAGCTAACCTATGGGGGCAACCTAAAGGAGAATTACAGTCATTTTTAATACTTAGGTCTGTTTCCCTTGGATTCTCCTTTAAACTGAAAGAGATAGTTTAATTATTAAAGTAATCAATTAAATGTGCAGAACTTACAGGTCCACTGCATTCCACAATTACCTCTGCTTGACAAATCTAGAAAGGATGAAAAAATATTTTAGCGCCAAGCACAATTGGCAGCAACTGATTTTGTTTATAGCATGTACATACATGATTTGGCATGCAAATATATGTATATTTCTGTTGTTTCATGAATTTGCTTTAACCGGATTGTACTATGGTGAGGGGCTGTGTTTACACGGGCGATTCAAAGTTTGTTCAGAAAGTCACCCTTTTCTCTTTAACAATAAAAAAGTAATAGCTAATAATACGCAATACTTGAAAGGTGTTCATGTAAACATTGTAGCGGTAATAAATACATCTGAACAACGTGCTTCACAGTCTCAAACAGTTTTGCT
Organism: Isichthys henryi; assembly: GCA_026776945.1. Classification (NCBI taxonomy): domain Eukaryota; kingdom Metazoa; phylum Chordata; class Actinopteri; order Osteoglossiformes; family Mormyridae; genus Isichthys; species Isichthys henryi. The sequence goes on from JAODJX010000001.1 coordinate 38,985,132, forward strand.
GTGCTTCACGTGCTTTGCTTGCTAAGACGATTCAGCTTGCAGAATGCTAGTTTTATAAACGGTCTGATACAGACTGAGCAGGTCAGTTAACTTTGCATTTGGTGCCTAGAGTATCTATAACTAACCTAAATATAGGGACCAATTTAGCAATGACCGTTACCTTAGTATATGCTAGCATGGCCAGATATGTAGTTAGCAACAGCTCAAAAAACATGGTCATTCATTAGCCACTACTGAACAATACTCAAACTGGCATGAATTAATAAACAAAAAAAGTACATTTTACAAAATACTCACAAATTTACACTGTAAAATGCTGCAGTGAAGTTATTCCCGCCAAAACAGCTCCAGCCGATATCCTCCACAATCTTGGGCTTCTCTACCGGTACGTAGTAACGTGTCTTTCACGTACGAGCAGGCTTTAAGATCCGATTCTTGGTAGCAAATAAGAAAAGTCAACTCCTGTCAGGGAGAGCCGAATCTTCAACTGCTCCTGCTCTGCCCTGCTGAGATGAATCTTTGAAAAGAAACGTACCTTCTAACGAGCATGTATCAGAAACGCTACTGCGCATGCCCAAGCTTGGACTAGTGTTTTACTAGTGACTGTGTTGTTATATGGTAGTTAAAGAGAACTGCATTACCCAGAATCCGCGGTGTGCACACACAAGAGGGGTTTAGCAGTTGTACTGGGACTGAAAGATGGCGGCAGTAAACTGGGCTTGGTAAAAACCCACGAGGACTGTGTGAGTGTGTTATTTGACAATGCGCTACACAGCATAACAGTGACCTGAACTTGAAATGACTTAGTTGGTGCACATTTTAGATTCTAAAGTACTAATAACCCATAAAGTTAGTGTTCTGGACAAATTGGCCAAAACTAAATTAATCCTTACTAGTTCTTATTAAATTCAATGTTGGTATTTACAGTGTATTTCTGATCTCCTTCCATTGAATATGTAGGAGCTCTCATGTGTATGCATGAGCCATTCACACCTGGGCCCGGGGGGGGGGGCGGGGGGGGGGGGGGGGGGGGGGGGGGGGGGGGGGGGGGGGGGGGGGGGTGGGG
>JAODJX010000001.1:39054225-39066074 GCA_026776945.1 Isichthys henryi
ACCCAGGCGGGGATTTGAACCCGGGTCCCAGAGGTGTGAGGCGACAGTGCTAACCACTGCACCACCATGCCGCCCATGCTATATTCAGTTTACTCTAAATTAATCTGTTTCCAGCGTGTAGGGCTGGTTCTCAGACACATGTCAAGCCTGGTCTGTCACCAAAAATATTCCCCCTTTTGGGGTTTCCATTTAATAAATTCTTATCTGAGCAATCAATTCATAATTTATTCAGCATAGGACATTAAAAAAAAGATACACTCTGAATTTTTAATCTCCCTAGATTCTTGCACCTCACATCACAAGGTGTGTGTTTCTTTGTATTTCAAATGTCTTAGGATATTAAGACTTTGTGTAGGCTACTGGAAATGAACACACTATGGTCTAATCAACAACTTTACATTATATCATCTGTTTGTTTGTAACAGGTGACATGTACCCCGAACCGCTACTATCTACGTCTTCATCTACAGAGAGCTCATTAGTACTGACACCTGTGAAATGAACAACAAAGCCACCAAGTCCTTTGGAGGTAAGGGACCCATAATCATTTTGATAATTTTACTTTTTTTCTATTACAAGTTAACGTCTGACTGTTTTTCCTGGATACTTAGTCAATTCATTCATTGCTGATTTTTACACTACCATTTTTTTTGTACTGACTATAAAATGTACAAAGTAACTATGCATTGTTTTGTGAGGTGCCGTTGTGTACTGTACCTTGAAATAAAATCTATTTATTATTATTGTTATATTCTCCTATTACTATACCATATTACTTAAACCAGGCTTTTCCCACTTACCTGTACTTTCCACTGCTCTTATTTCAATTAGATTTTATTTATATAGCACCAACTGTCAAACAGTTGTGGCACTGTATGGCCTTATTATTATTGTTATTATTATTATTAATGTTTTTGTTGTTATTATAATTCTGTAAAATAGCCTTTGCCAAACAAATGCTTCTTCTTTGTCTTTCAGCAACATCTGGCAAGAGCATAAAAAGAAAATCGAAAATGGAAACAACACTTGAAGCATTTGCTGAAAAGATTACCAATGCCCTGAAGAATGATGACACTGAGCTTTAATTGAAGATGCAAGCAGCACAACATGAGCATGTCGATGTTTACCCAGTTACTTGAAAGCTCAAGCCATTCCAGTCATACAGGTTTTGATCAGGGTTCAGTCCAGCCAAACCTTTACAATTCAGGACCACCACCACCCCAACATTCCTTTAATTTTCCCCAAACTCCTTCATTCCGCATGGCTTCACCTCACCTTCCCCGATTTTGTGAGACAACCAAACAGCCTTTGTCATTCCTGCAAGACCTTACTCAACCACAACCTTTCAGTCACACTACTCCATATCCTCCAGATCTGGTCAGGCCCTTCAGCCGGGTCACAGCACATTCACCTTTCAACCAAGCTCATGAGAATGGAAAAAACTAAATTATAGTTTAAAGAGCAGTAGTTAGATGTTTTCTGTATTACAGAAGGATGCACTTTGCTTTGCAGTTTGCACATTATAGTTTTATTGTTATGTAGCACTATTATACCTGCATTTTTTCAGAGTATAACGGAAATATTTGTTTTTGTATTGACAACTTGTTATACCTCAAAACTTGCAAATGTTATGCCAAGTAACGTTGTTTAAAAAAAAAGTCTGTCACTGCCTCCCTGACTCTTGTTGGCTGGACATTTACATTTACAGTATTTGGCAGACGCCCTTAGCCAGAGCGACTTACATAAGTGCTTTGAGACTCTGCAATGAATTTTTCCGATGCTAGCTCAATAAGGACCCAGGCTATGAGTACCATCTAGCCGAATACTCCGTTGAGAAAGTGCAGATTTTTTTTTTATACACACACACAAGGAAAAGAGCATTTTGTGCTTCTTCTTCTGCCTGTGTCTCATCCTGCAGAACAGTTTCACCAAGGTCTTCGTAGGCCTCACCACACATTTCACAAAAGAATATATAGCAGAGAGCATGACCCACCTGCGACGAGAATTGAGGACTGTGATCCGATACCATATCTTCAGGAATACTAGCATCTAAAGACCCAGGTTAGCAATGTCTCAGCCATATCCATCGCTGTCAGGAGTTTGGGAAGAGCCAGCAGATGGCACATTTTAGAGAAGCGACCTAACACTCATAGATGACGGAATTCCCTTTCAGGAGGGGTAGATTCATTATGAAGTCCATCGAGATAGGCGACTAGGGACAGTTCAGGATCGGTAGCAGATGAAGGAGTCCAGCTGGAGGTAAGTGAGAAACTTTCTGTTGGGCACACTCAGGGCATGAGGCTACATACTGTTCTGTTTCTCCTCTCCAGCCCGGCTACCAGTACCGTCGTGCCACCAACCAGAGTGTTGCCGAAATTCCTGGATGTTCGGAGCTGTGAGACGTGTGGACCCACCTAAGAATAGTGGATCGGTATGAGGAAGGCACATACCATCGTCCTGGAGGACAGCCAGTAGGTGGAGGTGTACGCTCATTAGTGGCTTGGAGGGTTTCCTCCAGAGACCAGGAGATGGTGGCTGCAAAACATGACGCAATCTGTCTGTTCCAATACAGTTGGCAGATTGTGCTGTCTGGAGAGAGCATCAGCTTTGATGTTCTTCGAACCTGGAAGGTACATCACCACAAGTTAAATCGGGCAAAGAACATTGCCCAGTGGGTATGACGAGGGTTCAGCCTTTTTACTTTCTTTAGATATTTGAGATTCCGATGATCTGTAAGGACTTGGAAGGGGTGACATGCCCCCTCCAACTAGTGCCTCCATTCCTCTAGGGCCAGCTTGATCGTGAGAAGTTCTCTGTCCCCCACATCATAGATCCGCTCTGCTGAAGTAAGTTTCTTTGAAAAATAAGCACATGGGTGTTGACGACCGGTTACCAGATCCCTCTGGAAGAGGACACCTCCTACCTCGGCGTCCAATGCATCCACCTTCATTTCAAATGGCTCTTCGGGACGGGGTTGTTGAAGGATGGGTGCTGAACAGAAGGCGTCCTTCAATCTCCAAAAGGCGTGGTCCGCCTTCGGGGTACCTGCAGCTGGGTACCTTTTCCTCGGATAAAAGAGGCAAGAGGTGAGGCTACCTGACTAAAGTTTCCAATGAACCGGCGATAGAAATTAGAAAACCCAAGGAAGCATTGTAATTCTTTGAAGGTACGGGGATGTAATCAATCGTGTATGGCCACCACCTTTCATTCAACCACAGCCACCGCTGAGGGCGGAAGACGTATGCCAAAAACTGCACTTGCGTCTGATGAAACTCCCATTTTTTTCCTTTAACAAATAATTGGTTGCGTGGTCTTTGTAGTACCTAGCCAACATGAATTATGTGTTGGGAAAGGGAAGACAAATATATTAATATGTCGTCAATGTAGACGATCGCAAACTGATAAACATATACAGTGTACATAAAAGACTGAAAGATAGAGGGACTATTCGCTAAACCATAAGGCATCACCCGGTATTCATATTGTCCAGTATGAGCAATAAATGACGTTTTCCATTCATCTCACCTCCGGATTCGAAACAAATTATAGGTACTGGGAACATCGAGCTTGGTAAAGATCTCCGCTCTTCGCAAATTGTGCCAACACGGAAGAAAACAAAGGTAAGGGTTCTCTTCACTTGACTGTGATGGCATTTAGAGCCCGATAATCAATACAAGAGCATAAGCCCCCATCCTTTTTTTTTTTTACAAAGAAGAACCCTGCAGTAGTTGCGTAGGTCGATAGCTGGATAATACCTTGTGCGAGGGCTTCTCTGACATACTCCTCCATGGCTGCCTCCTCAGTGATGGATAGCAGATAAAGTAATCTTTTCGGGACTCCTTCGAGGAGATAAATTGCACAGTTGCAGTCCCAGTGTGGAGGTAACTGGAAGGCTAGTGTCTTACTGAAGACGTTGTGGAAGTCAGCGTACTCCTCAGGGATGACGGTAAGGTTCTCTGGATTCGGGCTTTCGACTAGGGAAGCATGACAGGGCATAGCGACGCATCGAGAATAACATCGGGGGAACCAGGTGAAAAGTTCGCCGGAGGACCAGAAGATGTAGGGATGGTGTTCTTGGAGCTAAGGAAGACGCAAGATCTTTGGTGCTAGGAAGAATCAAAAAGGTCAGTGTTCCGATGTGAAGAACCCCGACTTTCAGGCTGACAGTGTCCGCACAATAGGTGATCCTCCCTTTGGGGCTCTCCACGGACCCCTAGTACAGCTATGGGGTTAGTGAGGGGTTGTAGCGGCAAACTTAACCTCTGTGCTAGGGCCAGGTCCATAAAATTCCTGGCGGCTCCCAAATCAATCAGGGCTCGCATTGCCTGTGATTCTCCTGCGAAAGCGATCTCAATAGGCACAGTTAATTGAGTGTGCGAAATTCCCAAGAATAATGACTGGCCTACATTAGTGGATGGTTCGGAGTGGGGTGGATGAACCGGACAGGAGCAAAGGGTGTGTCACAGTTCGCCGCAATAATGGCACAGCCCTTGCACCATGCGGTGTCTCTATTCAGGTGGAGTCAGAGGGGATCATCCCAGCTGCATCGGCTCAGGGTGTTCTTCTTCAGCTTGAGTAGGTGGCACAAGTGGATGGGTGTGCTGGTGTTCTCTAAAGCTGTTATGCAGGGTTACTGACAGACTAATGAAATCGGACTGGTGGAAGCTTTCAGATGTGCTTTAGCAATTCAGAAAAACTCTAATAGGAGTGATCGTCAGTGTCATACCCCCTCATAAACTTACTGGATAATTCGCAGAGATCCAATGCACCTGGGGATAATCGCATTTAAGAGCTTGCCTCTCGGCACTCCAGTGCAAGGTATTGTTCATTCTATGCAATATACTGAGTGATTCTCTCTTGTCCTCTGTGCAGCCCTGACCCAGTCTCTCCATCTACCATCTCCTCAAGTTTTTTCTTTTGAAAGAATAGGGATGGAGGCCTGAGACCCTGTATAATTTTCCAAGGCCTCAATGCCATCAGCCGCAAATCCTGAGAGCCTTTACCACTGATTCCTTCAGCTCTGGAGCAACTTAAGGAGGCCAGAGTCTTCACCAAGCTTGACCTGCTGAGTGCATACAGTACAACCTAGTGTGCATTCAGGAAGACGACGAATGGAATACATCTTTCATCACAACAAACAACAAACAAATTTATTTTTGTATAGCACAGTATCACAATATTACATCGTCTCAAAGCGCTTTACAGCATCCTCACCCAAAGCCCCCAGTGAGTAAGCCAAAGGCGACAGTGGCAAGGAAAAACTCTCAAGAAGGAAGAAACCTTGGGAGGGACCAGACTCAAAGGGGGAGTCCATCCTCCAGGGGTCAGCAGGGATAGTCAAATAGGAGAGATGGTTAAGTGCCAAGTCACACTGTCCAAATCATAAGATTTGAGAAATAACTGGGGAGCAGGGAGGTAAACCACCACATGACAATATGAATATCTAGTCATGCCTTATGGATTAGTCAACAGTTCATCCATTTTCCAAAATTTTATGTGCCAGGTATTTGAAGACATGCTCCATCAATTTGTAATTGTATATATTGATGATATCCTCACCTATTCCCCCTCTCTGTTCATGTGAGACACGTCAGACAGGTACTGCAACGTCTTCCAGAGAACCACTTATTAGTGAAGGGCGAGAAGTGTGAGTTCCATCTCCCCACAATCAATTTCTTGGGGTACCAGATCCAGCCGAGAGGCATGGGGACAGATGAGGAGAAGATAAAAGCCATACAGGAGTGGCCTAAACCTTGCACGGTGAAGTACCTTCAGCAGTTCTTGGGCTTTGCCAATTTTTACTGCTGGTTCATATGAAGTTTCTGTGTGAGAGCTGTACCCCTGACCTCTCTCCTCAATGTCAGTAGAGCCCACATCCAGTGGAATCCAGAGGCAGTGGCAGCTCTGGAGATGTTTACAGGCCTATTTAGTATCATACCAGTCCTCCAGCAGCCGGATCCCTCAAAACTCTTTGTGGTGGAAGTAGATGCCTCCGAGGTAGGGGTGGGTGCAGTATTCTCTCAGCAAGCTGCAGATGGGTAACTGCACCCCTGTGCCTTCTTCTCTAGGAAGCTATCACCTGCGGAGTGTAATTATGACATTGTAAACTATGAATTGTTAGCCATTAAGGATGCCCTGGAGGAATGGTGCTACTGGCTGGAGGGGGCCAATCACCCATTCCAGGTCTTGACAAACCTAACCTTTGACAAGTCAGGTGGGTCCTTTTCTTCACTAGGTTTTATTTTAAAGTATCTTATATCATATATATAAGGAAGAGGAATGTGAAGGCTGAAGCCCTTGTGCACCAATTTGACCCCCCAGTGGCATCCAAATGCAATGTTTATGTCCTAGGATATCAGCCTACCTTGTTCCCTTGGGACCCTCAACCCTGTGATGTCCCCACCATGGATGAATGGTTCCAAGGCTGCCAAAGAGTATGGCGCCAGAGGTACCACGTTCTGGAGGAGAGAGCCCATTCCCAGAAGCATCAGACGGACTGGTACCTACATCCGGGCTCTACCCTACAACCGAGCCAGTGGGTCTCACTTTCCACCAAAAACCTCCCACTCCCAGGGTGACATAAGTTGGTTCCACGCCATTTTGAACCATTCTGAATCCTCAGTCAATTAAGCCTGGTAACTTACTGTCTGCAGCTCCCACGGGTCTACCACATCTTGCTGGTGTTTCACATCTTCCTCCTCAAATCCATTCGGTACAATCTGGCCCATCCACCTGTTGAGAATGTAGACCCATTGAGTTCCCTTTCACTGGATGATGGGGAGGCCTATGCCATACGTGCTCTCCTAAACTCGCAACGCTGATGAGACCACCTACAGTACCTCATTGACTGGAAGGGTTACAGCCCAGACAAGCAATCCTGGGCCCTCGCGGTGGACATATTATATCCAGAGATGGTGGCAGATTTCATTGAGAGCACCCTGCCAAACCTGGACCAAAGCCTATCAACGCTGTTTAGCGCCACAAGGCAATTGCCTAAAATCCTGTATGTATCCAGAATTGTATATAACTATTCCCTATGTGTAAATACACACAGTTACCACCTGAAGAGCTCAGCAGCAAATGAAATATTGTGTCAGGCTAGTTACATCACGGACAGGCACCAACCACCTTACGGCCACAGCTCCGGTCAGCTGCCTCCACAATGGAGGCACGGAACATGGCCCATTCGGACTCAATGTCCCCCACATCCCCCGGGATATGGGAGAAGTTCTGCCAGAGGTAGGAGTTGAAATTCCCCCTGACAGGGGATTCTGCCAGACATTCCCAGCAGACCCTCACTATACACTTGGGCCTGCCAAAGCTCCGCCCCTCTCTTCACCCGAGTGTCCAAGACATGCGGCTGCAAGTCCGACGACATGACTATAAAGTCGATCATCGAACTGCGGCCTTGGGTGTCCTGGTGCCAAGTGCACATATGGACACCCTTATGTTTGAACATGGTGTTCATCATGGACAATCCATGACGAGCACAGAAGTCCAATAACAAAGCACCGCTCGGGTTCAGATGGGGGGGGGGAGGTGTTCCTCCCAATGACGCCCCTACAGGTCTCACTGTCATTGCCCACGTGAGCATTGAAGTCCCTCAGCAGAACAAGAGAGTCCCCAGGAGGAGCGCTCTCCAACAGCCCTTCGAAGGACTCCAAAAAGGGTGGGTATTCTGAACTGCTATTTGGCGCATAAGCGCAAACAACAGTCAGGACCCGTCTCCCCACCCAAAGGCAAAGGGAGGCTACCCTCTCGTCCACTGCGGTAAACCCCAATGTACAGGCGCCCAGCCAGGGGGCAATAAGTATGCCCACCCCCGCTCGGCGCCTCTCCCCGCAGGCAACTCCAGAGTGGAAAAGGGTCCAACCCCGTCAAGGAGACTGGTTCCAGAGCCCAAGCCGTGCGTCGAGGTGAGTCCGACTATATCTATCCAGAACTTCACAACCTCACGCACCAGCTCAGGCTCCTTCCCCATCAGAGAGGTGACATTCCATGTCCTTAGAGCTAGCTTCTGCAGCCGAGGATCGGACCACCAAGGTCCCTGCCTTTTGGCCGCCGCCCAACCGACCCCTATGGCCCCTCCCATGGGTGGTGAGCCCATTGGAGGGGGGACCTACGTGCCTTGTCCGGGCTGTGCCCGACCAGGCCCCATGAGTATAGGTCTGGCCACCAGACGCTCACCCTCGAGCCCCAGCCCCAGGCCTGGCTCCGGGGGGGGGGGGCGGTGAAATTGGTTTGAAGACAGACTCAAATTATACAACTGCATTGTCTACTTTTTCTGGTGAGAGGGGTAACTTTTTCAATTTTTATAGCTTCATTGTCTAAATGATTTTGTCTCTATGGCAGTTATATTAGCATTTATTTCTGTAAACAAACAAAACTAAAATATTTCATCAAATCCAAGTCAAGCGTCTCTTGGGAGACCCTACCAGGGGCAATTGCCCCAGACAACATGACTCATTTGATCATAGAGGCACACAAACCCCTCCACCATGATAAAGTGGCAATTCATTGAAGAGAAGATACCTTAACTTCTAAATACAGTCACTAGTAAAGTGATTGAATTACTTTTCAATGGATCAGCTAGTATCTGTAACTAATCACTAATTCCAATAACTTGCACAACACTGATTTTAATATAGCTGAATACCCAATATCTGTTCTCATTTACATTTTTTTCTCTCTGTTGTCAGACAAGGACCAAGTATGAAATTGTGACTGAAATACAGCCCATTAAAATTACATGTTAGCCTGCAATGACTATTTCCAAGCTGCTGTTTTGCACTGCTAAAATTCAGATTTTATAAGCATGATGTAGTCTGATAAAATCATAATACACTTCATTTAAAAACAACAGCTGTGCTGTGATTTCGGCCATATGTTTGGCTCTTGCCTGCTGCTGAAGTCGCTAGATCTGTTACTAGTTGCTTTTTTGGGGAAAAAACTCATTAAATGGTTCTTAGAAGTCACAGTTGGCACCTTGGGTGGTCGCCTATGTGACTTATACGATTAACCAACCCAGAACTGTGTAGAGCAGGGGTATTCAATTAAAATTTATAGAGGTTCAGTTACTGTAGAGAAAATTTCATGAAGCAAAGGTCTGGAAGATCATAATGTCTAACTATTTAGTGTGATATATATTTAGGTAGCCTATTAGTTATACCAGCATTGCATGTAATCAGTACCTGACTGTCAAATCAAATTAATTCAGTACAATTAAAAAACTTTTGACAATATTTATTGTCACGTGACATAGAACTTTAGCCAGTTGGCTGGAGTGAGATTTTCAATTCGAGAAGTCTGCATACATATCTGACAGTTCTTACATTGTAAAAAGTCTGCTTTTTAGGTTAAGTTTATTTGCTGTAAGATTTCCTGCGTGCGTCTCGTATCTTGCCAGGTGTTTGAGCTTTGGCAACCCTGAAAACGTACATTTTTTGTTTCACCAGAGTTGATTTATATAACAAATAACGTCACTTTATACAGCTGTTAAAAAGCAGAAAATTCAGCAAACATGAAATCACCAATGAACTATGTTTATATATTCAACATGTTATATAATACACACTGAGTTTGAAAACTTTTCAGCTTTACGATTTCAGGACAGAGTAGCCACTCTGTTAGGAACATTACGGCTCATTGATTGCGGGTGTTAGCTTCGCTGCTGTTATTAACACTAATAGCACATTAGCGCAAAAAAAGGGCTGCATACGCCAAACTACGTCTTGCTTGCCGGTTAAAAACATTTGATGTTCATTGGCATGGAAAATGGCAGTTTTAGTGCTAAACCACTAGCGAAAAGACTAAAAAAGCTGTGCCGGTTAAAATAAAAGCATTTTAAATATTTCCGTTTTGGCTACCGTACCAGGTCTGTATGGGGCAGCTTTTGAGTCCGGACCCGGACCGCGGTCCGCCTGCTAGTGACCGCTGGTGTAGAGAAACAGTCGTGTCAAATTTATTCACTCCAACAGACCATTTTTTACAACAGTGGTGGATCGTGAACCCTCTCAGTTGGTCCTGGAAGTTCAAATACTAGCAGCGCAATAGAGTTGCAGCAGAATAGACCTTGTGATACACTTTAAAAGAGTAAGAAAATCGGATTGTACATTATCAGTACCTCAGTATCAAATTAAAAGCATTTTAGTGGATTATCTCCCACTAAATTATCTTGTTTAAGGCACGTTAACAGATGGGTAAAATACTGGATAAAGTTAGCAACACGTAACATTAACCATAAACAGCCTAATAGTTGTACAGTCAATTCTCTTAATGCTGTTTCATCCAGCACTGTGGAATTACAGAAAAAGGCTTCTAAATGTGTTTGTTTTTTTGGCAGGGTGACGATAGTTAAATATTAGTTAAATATAATATGCATGTGATCTCAGCTCCGTAGGTTTTTGCAAGCTTTTCCCTGTTCCTTTTTTTTAATAAATCAAACATTAAACTTCTCAATGGTGCGGTCTTTGTGAAAAAATGTGTAAATGCAGTGTTTCAATATGATTACCTCACATTGTGTCTTTTTTTTTGCGAACTTTGTTTACAGTCAGATTTCTCCCGCTGACTTAGGACAAGTTTTCTTTTTCTCCTCCTCTCCTTGTCACTGAGAAAACGGTACTCTCATGCCCTGCATTCCTACCCCTTTGTTTAATGAGCCACACCCATTATCAATTTGTCTAGTCTCTTGGTCCAGTCCTCATGTGATTCACATCAGATGGCTTTCATTTGCTTCTCATCAGTAGTATATGAGTGCATCCCAGTGCTGTGCTCTCCAGTTTTTCATTGATGTCATCCTAGTGTACTCCAATACCTTCCCTTTAGCCCTGTTTCTTGCAATAAATCCCTTATTGTTTGCCCTTATGCCTGCTCCTGCCTCTTTTGTGTTTGGCAGGTAACAAAAAACATTTCTTTGACCAACTGGAGCATCTCCATGTAGCACAGCAAACCATGGTGAAGACTATACACAAGGACAAAATGGAAGAAAGAGCACAGGCTAACTACTTGACATGCTATTCATGTTTGAGTTTATTAGTGATTAAGTCATTAAGATCATTTAGGTCCTCAGTGAGCACAGGATTACTAAAACCACCATGAATTAAAGAACTGTTGGAACATTTAATGTGATCTGAATTTTGAAACATTTCTTCCCTTCACCCTGCCTCTGAATTTATCAATGAACATAAGGATACAATTGGTTTTGACTGCCCTACACGTTTAAGAACCTAAAAAAGAATTCAAAGCCATGTAGAGCAGCAGCATATTATTTAACCAGCGTACGCCTAAAATATGTCAAGGGAGGCAACCTTAGCCATTAAAAATACCAAATTTTACTTTTTAATACATTGATATTAAAAATGTATTAATAATATATATATTATTAATACATATCATATTATTATATTGTACATCAATGTATTTAATGACTAAGAAAAATCACTATTCAAATCTCTCTATTTATTGCATTCAAATGGCCTGCCAAACATTTTTTGTAGTCAACATGAACCAAGTAATGGTCAAGCATTGTGAGCTTGACTCTCTCTACACAGTTCTGGACGACACAGTGGACTGCCCTTCTTAACACTGACTTCGAAAAGCTCTTCACTGCAAAAAAAAATATTTATAAGAAAGTTTAAAAAACAACAATATATCAAGGTTGGGGGTGGCATGTTGGTGCAGTGGTTAGCACTGTTGCCTCACACCTCTGGGACCCGGGTTCCAGTCCCCGCCTGGGTCACATGTATGCGGAGTTTGCATGTTCTCCCCATGTCATCCTGGGGTTTCCTCCGGGTACTCCGGTTTCCCCCCACAGTCCAAAAACATGCTGAGGCTAATTGGAGTTACTAAAT
>JAODJX010000001.1:39070222-39087774 GCA_026776945.1 Isichthys henryi
ACCACCCTTTGTAGCTCACTCTGCAGAGAGTGTGGTTACCCTTGCGCAAGTAAAACTCGAGTGTATGTCTCATATATGTGACGTGTGCAGAGTTGGAGTGCAAAGCCTAGCGCTTTCTCCAACAAGAACACTTGCCATTTTTAAGAGGTTTCAGTTGTTTTTGTTGAAGTGGCCATTAAAATATCCCTAAAACGAATGAACCACATATAAACCACAGAATACAGCCACCATAAGGAAATTTAGGTCATGTTCCTTACAAAAACAAGCGACACTTATTTTACTGTCAATGTCATATAATCATGTTCCTTCACAGAAGAAGCCAAATTACTTGTTTAATCAGTGTCAGGTGTGATCATGCTTACACTGATGGTGAATCAAGAGTCTTAGGGCACAGCTGAGTGATTCTTTTGAATGTATAAGGCCTGTCCTGCTCATTAAGTGATTGGTAACATCATGGTTTGTCACTGAGGCCGCACCACCAATTCCTTTACCTGTGAGCCAGGTGTGAAGCCTCTGACCAATCAGAATCAGTAATTATTAACTAACTACCTGGGAGAACTGAAAACATGGCCTGGATTTGGAATCGAGGTCCAGAATTGAAGAACCCTGCTCTATAATAATTATGAACAACTGGTAAAACAATGATGTTATCAACTAAATGATGGGGCAGTAACACAAATTGGAAATGCAGATGATCAACAAAAACAAAGACCAAAATGATGCTAATGTTGCATGAGGACTGACCTGTGAAAGATGGCATCTTTCTCTTGTAGTCAACACAATAGCAGTAGCTTGTCTGGTCAGAATGTCCTGGCAGAAATCATCCTTTGAAAAAACAGTCAAAATCAGACGTGTATAATAGGTTCAAGTATCTTTTGGTCATTTGATTTTTCTTGAAGAACAGCAGCCACTTGCAATGATTTACACTTTATGCTGCAGATATATATTTTTTAAATGAATGATTAAAGTGACAAGTATTCATTGTTCATTAAGAAGTGCCTCTGAAGTTCCTCTTACTACGGATGTTTGGTGTAGCCTAAGAGTGGAGAAGGTAATGTGATAGAAGAAGTTAACCTGTGTTGGCTGACTGTATGGGAGCAGTCATACATAGGACCAATCACTGTTAAAGAATAAAAAAAATAAATAAAATCAACTACTGACCAACAGACATTCAGAAAAAAATTAAATCACCAGAAGATACATGGACCATTATACTTCATTTTTGTGTACTCAATAAAACTATTAATATACATACCTCAGATTGCTGAAATGCAGAGGGGCCATCTGCAAGCTCACTTGGAAAATCTTAGATATTCAAATTTGTTTTTATGGTACAATCACTGGTCTGCGACATAGCAGGGTGCTGTGGAGAGGTAAGGGTGCTGTTGTCCAAGCCAGAGTACGATGACACCGAATTGACAAAAGAACCAAAATGCTCTGGGGTGGCAGAGTAAGGACAGGGTTGCTCTCTGTTCTCCAGCATTGTACCCTCTATTGGTCGCTCTATATTCTCCACCATTGCTTCCTTTGTTGGTGGCTCTGTGTTCACCAACGATGCATTAGCTGGCCTGTATTCGTGGACCTATAACTGAAGTTGGTTAAAATGCTTCAGCAACTCACACATCATACAGGCTTAATACAAAGACTTAGAGAACATCATGCATTTAAGTCACAGTTGTAAAAAGCAACACATTGGCAACACATTAGTTCTAAACAATTTTTTTTGTATATCTGTCAATCAAATTTATATATACCTCGGCCGCATTTATTCGAGTGAACGGTTTGCTTTGTCACATGTGGCATATGCAGTATGTGGACACACGCCACAATGGTTTACTTCTTGTTATTCATGCATTCCCCGTATATATTTGTAAGCTGTATTTCCCAGCCATTCTGTGCCTCCCTTGGGGACCTTTGGGCCTCACCAATTGAAAACCGCTGATTTGTGTAATGCAGATGCCTACCTGTATGCCCACACGTTGTTAGTGCTTCGGTCCACGGCTGATGTGGGTTCCTGTCTTGAAGTTGCTCTCTTTCCTTCTGTCTTTGATCTGTTGCTGCCACTGTCAAAATGTTCAGAATGGGTTCTTCAGATATGGTATCAAAGTGAGTTGTACACTCGATATTCTTTGCTACAACCATCGGTTCCACAAATAGCACGAAAATTTGGACTATGACTATGAGTCGAATTTATATGACTCAATAAAGATTTGAGGGTTAGAACTACAAACACAAAGCAGATAACACAGGGCCAAATCATTTTCTGATTTTATAGTCTAGCTAAGCTAGCTGGTTTTCTGACAAGCATACCTAACATGGACCTATGTATGCTTGCTGTTGCTGTGCATAGAAGGTAGCAACAAAGTGTTAATATCTTTACCCATGAGGTCATCAAGGGGTAGATACCATAATTTAGTGTTGCTTGAGCTGCAGTGAACCAATCACTAAATAATGATCAAATACACATGTTTATTATTTATTATTTTGTAGTTAAATGATATAAGAAAAAAATAAATAAATAAACAAACAAGCTGTCACAATCGGGCGCGGAGCGAGTGGCGTACGGGCGATCGTGCGTGCTGGCGAGCGCACAGAAAGCAGGCAGGGAGTCAGAAGACGGGGAAAACGGGTCTTTACTGGGGTACTCACGCTCACAGACATCAAACTAACATCAATGACTGACAAGGGGAACAGGTAAGACCAGGACTTAAATACACAGGACTAATCAAAGTAACTAGACACAGCTGGAGATAATCAGGGAATCACACGTGGGTAATTAGGGGGCGTGGCACACGGGAGGATCGGACGAGCAGGGCATGACACAAGCGAACCTTGGCGATTTCGGCCGGTAACCCCCTCACACACCTTGGAAAATGGCTAAATCAAAAGGTGTTGATGCCGTTTCGTCTAGCAAGGAAAGCGTGGTTAACGGTCTTTGCATTTGAAACGACATTGGTGCTGTCTTGAGTATTTTTGGAATGTATATGAATCAACTCGACGAATTTGCTATTGCTACACTAAGAGGTAAAGTATATTTTTAGTTATATGTTGTATTAACATTAACATTTAATCTTTGTATGAATCTAACATTTCTTAGCAGGTTGGGTCTTGTGCTAACATCAGGTCCACTAAAGTTAGTGTTAACTCATAAATTTAGAGTTATAAATCTCAAAATATCCTTATATAACAATCTACAGTTAATATTGTGCATTTTATTGGTTCAGATAAATTTTGCAAAGGAGTTGCAATGCTGTCGCTGGTGACTTGAATATAACTGATTTATTACCAATGTGAGGTTTGCTCACCATAACAAAAAAATCAATTCATCCACCTATTGACAAGTGGTTGTTCAGTTTCTTTGAAGTTATTCAAGCAAATCCCTCTGCCAGCCTGGTGACATCTTACTTTTCAATAAAATAAGGCCCACCAGGGCTCCGTGCAGATTCTACTCTAATTTGTATGATTTATATACAGAAGACTCAATTAAGTCATTGATGAGCTCAGTGTCATGGCAGTAATATAACTAATTTTTATATGTTCTAGCAAGATTGGAGACGATTTGCTGCCTTCTTTCTCAAGATGACATCAAGGATCTGTTTCCTGGTCCTGAAAACTTTCAGAGGCGCAGGGCTTTATGGCTTGTGAATAAAAATGAAAAGGTCAGTTCTACTTTACGTACAGTAATATAATAAAATATAAAATATAATAAAATAGAGTGTACACACATATGTTAAGTATTTACAAATCTTTTCATTTTAACATTTTATTTATTTTAGCCAAAGCTCAAGAGGAATCAAGCTCATTCATTTGTTTAACAAAAACGTTTTATCGGTGTAATGATAGTGTAAGTCCATAGTTTACCAAAGTTCTGGAGTTATACTTTGTTCTTTCTGGGCTTTAGCCAGAAACAAATACGATAATATTAAATGGTAAATAGGATTTGCACTTATGTAACAGTTTTGTGTTATTGCACAGGGAAGTTCTCAGCTCTTTTGTATGAGCTTTAAATTTGGACATTGCAAAATATCAATATTATACTGATAATGTGACATGAGAATATATCCCGTGTTATTTTAAGTATTGGAATCTTGTATGTGTTGTAGTCTTTTGCTGGTTTTACAGGCTGCATTACAGTATAGTGAAGTCATTTTCTGAACTTGCCAGACTTTTAGATGTCCTATTACAGTATTTACTTTTACCCACTTAGTTACTATGTAGGTATTGCTAGATCAAAAATATCATTGTGGGGGTATACACCATGACACAAAGTATGAAATATCTAATTTTATGTATTTTAGGTGGAGACTACTGACGTTGAATTACAACATCCATGAACGACTGGAGGCAGTGGCCTTCCACAAGAAGAGCCAAACACTTCTAAATTTGTCACTATGTCCATTCCAGAATACACAGTCTTCACAGACCGTGAACTTCACCATGTGTGATGCTCCTACTTCGAGCAGAAACAGCTGGGAACTGAGAACAACACAGATTTATCCAAGGAGCTTGTTTTCTCGGCTTATAAGAAACACTATGACCAATATGATATCAATTGTAAGAACCATGGAAGATGCCAGATACTCCAGCAGACCAGAGGTCAATG
This sequence comes from Isichthys henryi, assembly GCA_026776945.1. NCBI lineage: Eukaryota > Metazoa > Chordata > Actinopteri > Osteoglossiformes > Mormyridae > Isichthys > Isichthys henryi. Next base: position 39,074,826 of record JAODJX010000001.1, read on the forward strand.
CCATGGCAAAGCGACTCGTGGAGTATTACCCAATGCTAAAAGACTGGGTAAGGGTTTTTTTTTTAATCCCTTTTGCTTGTTTTTTATTTTTATTGTGAAAACATGGGTGTTATTTCTGATCTTTTAATGTTTACTATTTGTACATGACAGGAGCTTGTTGTCAAGAAGCTGATGATGCTCTTAAATGTCAGAAGTCCAAAGAAGGCCAAAGTTCCTCCTCCAAAAAAACTACGACAGGATCAAGAAATGGAAGAAATTACAACAGGTGACTACAACAGAGATTCCAGTGCATCATCTGTTATTCTGCAACAGTCTCCAGTCAGAGCCAGCACCCCAGTGCAATACCTAGATAGCGTTGATGAAGCATGTACTGTATGTATTGCATTTTGAGAGAAAAAACTTATCAACTTATTTTTACCAGAGCAAACAAATTTAAGCCACTGGTAAGTGAACATGCAAAAGTATTAGTGTTTGTCCAGGAATGTTAGTATTCTAATAATTCAATACTAACAACTAACTTACTATTAACAAGTTACAGACATAAATGACTAAACAAAGTCCTGTTACCTTCAAAGTTTCTCCGTACAGTGAACTTAATTTGGAACGCTAATGTTATACTTCCTATACCTCTACATATACCTGTAACCCCATTCTCCTTTTTTATTCCTTCATTTGGTTCGGGTGATATGTTTGATAGCCACAAAACCCTTTTCAGACACTAAAAGATGCTGCAAGAAATGTACCAGTTCAAGAAGCCAAACAAAGCTTCAGTAACTCATTTGCTAAACCTGGAGTTTGGGTCCAGAAGATGCTTCATTACCTCTAAGGCTTTAAAGGAGCAAGACAGACTGACCAAGATTCTGGAGGCTTATCCATGTTTCAGTGAAGTGGATCATGTAAGTAAATGTTTGCCCCTTGCAACCAGTCCTTGTATTTTTTTAGCTCTTTCAAGTACATTTGGGGCCATCTTGGCTTTAGGTATTAGATCTTTTTTGAAAAAACATCAGTCATCAAAGTGTTGGACCAGGATTGGCAATGGAAATGATTTTGTTTCAGTGAATTTTCCATCTGCTTTTGAATGTATTTTTCAGGTCCTAGAGGAGTTGCAGAGAATCATTCAGCCAACCAATGCTCAGTATATCTCGGAGGTGAAGGACAGATGAGACAAATTTTACTCAAAGGTCCAGTTTTATGGTGTCATGAAGAAAGCTATGAAGCCTCCAAAAACTTTGGATGGAGATGAGATCACTATACCTTGATTTGTATAAGTTTATATTTTGATATCTCATGATGAGTGGTTATTTATGCTGCCTTGTGCTGTGCTTTTTGTCAAAACAGTGGAACACGCCACTGCTGTTTTCAGAGGCCTGCCCACTGCTCTTCCCATCCAGCACCATGCCACCTAAAAAGTTGGGCTCATGCAGTGAGGTTTTTTTCCATGTACTTAGGGTGAGCCATAAAGGGTTTTTGTGTTGCAATTTTTCATGCAGATTATGTTTTTGTGTGGTAAGGTTCTGTTATTTTCACAGTTAACAGGGTAAAGTGTTGTCAGTGCACTAATTGTTGTAGCTTTTTTGGAATTGGCTGTGCAACTTCAGTGTTTCAATCCCTGCACCACCACCCCTAAGGAGCAGTGAGCAGCTATTTGACCACTGAATGTCCAAATCCGGGGGCGGCATGGTGGTGCAGTGGTTAGCATTGTTGCCTTACACCTCTGGGACCCGGGTTCAAGTCTCCACCTGGGTTACGTGTGTGGAGTTTGCATGTTCTCCTCATGTCGTCGTGAGGTTTCCTCAGGGTACTCCGGTTTCCCCCCACAGTCCAAAAACATGCTGAGGCTAATTGGAGTTGCTAAATTGCCCGTAGGTGTGCATGTGTGAGTGAATGGTGTGTGAGTGTGCCCTGCGATGGACTGGCCCCCCATCCTGGGTTATTCCCTGCCTCATGCCCATTACTTCTGCGATAGGCTCCGGACCCCCTGCGACCCAGTAGGATAAGCGGTTTGGAAAATGGATGGATGGAATGTCCAAATCCAGGACAAGGCTTGTGTTACTTTGGTTTTCCTAATCTTCCATTCTTGATGTCTAGATTTCAGAAGACCTTGATGCCTTACTACGCCAGCGAACCCTGTCTTGTCCAGTTGTGCTTTTATTTGAAGACAACTGCATGATTGCTGTTGAAAACACACCAGTGACCACCTTTGAGAGTAAAAAGTTTCATGAAGGGCTGCCGTACCTCTTGGGGTATTACTATGCCCTGCACCTTACACACCCAAAGTGTATTTCCACACTGATTTCAGTACTGCAAACTGAGGTTCTCCAGGACTCCATCCATGTCCGAGATTCAACCTCTTCCTACAAAAAGCCATTGGTGAGTGGAGGTCCTTCATTGAGTGGGTCTCTCTGTCTGACAAAATTGTCAGAAGTTAGCCATATTGCATGTTAGTTGGTGTCATCTCAAATTTCTTCCTCTGGAAGACTGTTCAAACCAGCAGCTGGAATGTCACTTTTGTTTTGGTTTTTGTTTAATTTAGTATTATTATTATGATTTTGTTAGTTGAATAGCTGTATATTGGTTTGCGTGACTATGGAAGATGGTCTTGTGATAATTGACTCAGTGTTAAATGGCTTTCATTGATGGATGCTGTGTTGTAAATTACTGTAAATTACACATTGATAGAGGAATCCAATCTCTATGTTTTTCAGTGAACCAGTTGAATGTTGATTAAAACTTAATAAAAACAAGAATGCTTCTGGTCCCTTGATTTAAGACAAAATCGCTTATTTTTATTATTCTAAGAAATTGTCTTATTATAAACGTTTTTTGCTAGTTATTAATCTTACACCAAGGTATTAATTCTTAAAATCAGATACAGCAAGTGAACAAAATGTATATTAAGATTATTTTCCCAAGCATTAATCTTATTTTAAGATATAATTTTTTATAGTTAGCTCAATCAGAGACTAAATTAAATAAGTGTGATTTCATTGTTTATAGTAAGCATAGCTTGCTTAAATTGTAGCATCTTTGCCTGGTTTTAAGGCACATTATGATTTTTCTAGTTTTAAGAATTCTAGTTAAGTAAATTTTTCTTACCCTATTGGCAGATTATTTTTTTTTGCTCAATACAAAATAATTTAACTATCTAGGAATATTATTCTTATTTCTAGATGTAAATTTTCTGCAGTGTTGCAGGTGCTTGGGATGTACTAGTACTACAGTTGAGGCAATTCCTGCCACAAGCTCTATGATTATTTGTGGCTGTCAAATGTTATTTAGCCTGCTGAAAATACACTTAGTTTGTGTACAGTTTCATATGATGACTACATAAAATAAATGGTCAATGTAGTCAAAAGAAAGGGAAAACATTGACCAATAAAATGTGTATAAAATAACTGTATTAATGGCAACTTCTGCATGAGCATGAGTACCAGGCACTTGGGTTACTGCAGTCCTACTCAAATAGAGTGAGCCCGGGGAACATGCTTTTTTTTGCCGCAGAGAGTAGGGGATTTTTGCACTGAACAACACCACACAGCACAGAGCAGGAGATAGGAAGTTCAGTGAACTAACCCTTAAGAGACACCATGGAAAAATATTTAACAGGGATGAAAAGAAAGGCGGAGAGAGACAGAGATAATGAGACAAACTTAAGTCTCCCAAAAGCTAAGACGAGGAAATATGGCAAAGCATATGTAGCGCTTGGCTTCACTTTGACTACGATGGGAGACGAGGAAAGACCGGTATGTTTACTGTGTCTAAAAATGTTGGCAGCGGACAGCATGAAGCCAAATAAATTAAGGCGTCACTTAAAGACATTACACCCCAATCATGCTGATAAGCCACTTTGGTTTTTTAAGCGAAAACGGGCCGAATATTGCTAACAATCGTACCGCTTTGTGAATGCTACTTCAGTAAACCAACGAGCACTGTTAGCATCATATAAGGTGGCGTACCAAATTGTTCAGTGCAAAAAACCCCACGCCATAGCAGAGGAGCTGATACTACCTGCAGCATTAGACATGGTCTCTGTCATGCTGGATGACGCAAGTGCTGCAAAAATAAAAACTATCCCTCTGTCCAATGACACTGACTCCAGACGTATAAATGACATTGCTAACGATCTTAAAGAACAGCTGGTAGATAAACTCAAAGACAAACGTTTTGCCTTACAGTTCGATGAAGCAACTGACAACAACAAAGACTGTTTGTTTATTGCTAATTTACGTTTTGACATGACAAACTCCCTGGGTGAGGATCTACTTTTTTGTAAATATGTCAGAGTCAGAGCCACAGCTGAAGAGCTATTCAAAATGCTGGACTGCTTCCTGACTCAGAATAGGCTAAAGTGGGAGAACTGCATTGGTGTTTGCAGTGATGGTGCACAGACCATGGTAGGGATGAGAAAAGGACTTCGGGCACTCATCAATATGGCCTCACCTAACGCTGAGTGGACACACTGTGTTATGCACAGAGAAGCACTGGCATCACGTCACCTGTGAATTAAGTGAGTTTATGACTGACATTGTAGGTGTAGTCAATTTTATAAAGACCAGACGACTAAAAACAAGAGTTTTCTCTGCTATCTGTGGGGAGATGGGAGCTGAACATCAAGCTGCGCTGTTTCACAGTGAAGCAAGGTGGCTGTCATGAGGAAAAGTCTTGTCCCAAGTTTTTGAGCTCAGAGAGCAGATAAGAATGTTTTTGTAGCAGGAGCAGAAGTATGACCTCGCAGAAAAAATTTGTGATGAGAACTTCTTGGAAAAACTGGCCTACCTGAGTGACATACTTGGAAAGCTAAATGAACTAAATCTACAGCTTCAAGGGAAAGATAAACACCTCTCTCAGGTCACAGACAAGATCAGCTCTTTCACTTGAAAGCTTGCAATGTGGGACATGTGACCTGATGAAGGAAATATTGATTCAATCGAGAATCTGTATGAATTTGTTGACACTACTGACTATGATGCCACCTCAGTTATTCCATATATTAGGGAGCATATTCCATCACTGATGGGATTCTTTAAAAAGTACTTCACTGAAAACAGTTCCCAAAATGACTGGGTGAGAGATCCTTTCAATGCACCAGCTCCAAGTGGTTTCAGCTCTGCAGAGGAGGACCAGTTCATTGATATGACGTCTGACTCCACATTGAGACTGAGGTTCACGTCACAGACACTGAGTGAATTATGGCTGAGTGTGGAGAGGCAGTATCCACTCTTAGGGCAAAGGGCCATGGGCATTCTTCTTCCTTTTGCAACATCTTATCTTATCTTATCTTAATCCTGACTTTCTCATTTTGATAAAAAAAATCAGCAAAAATTGTTCTATTCTTTTTTTTTTTAGGTCAAAGTGTTTTATATATTGTGCTCCTGAGTTAATGTTGCTGATCAATTAGAATTTATTATTATTTATTGATTACATTTAATTTTATTTTTCAGCATCAAATGGTCAAAAAATGTTTACAGTTTAAAAAAAGGATTGGATTATTTTTTATTTCAGGCAGATTGATGCACTTTGTATTTTCTGCTACAGACTAAAAAACAATGCTAATAAAGTTATTCTTTGTTGTAAGTTGATCTATATTTATTTCTTTCTTTGTTTTCTTTAATGTTAATAAGGATACAATGTTATGCAGAGGTGTACTTTACAGTCGTGGCGGAGAGAGTGTGTGTGGGGGCGGGGGGGTGGAGTGCCGAAATGTTTACTTCTTCCTAGTGGGGGCGTATCAGAAAATGATTGAGAAGCACTGGGTTGCTGTATCATAGGTAATATCTCTCTTGGTATTGACCATCGTGGTCATCATGAATAAAACAAAACAAACATGTCCATATTCAAAACATTTATTGCAATAACCGGATACCTGTATAGCAGTAACAAGGATTAACCGTTTAAATACTTATTTCAAACACCCTCACAACTAACAAACATACTGCAGTAAGCAATTCACTCCATCCCACGTTGTCTTTATACTGTGACAAACATTATGAAAGTGCCATTGAGAAAGACAATATCCTAAATGAGGTTTCTAAATGATTTTCTTGTGAATATGACAACATAAATATATTTAAAGCAGCATTTTTGCATGCTATTCAACTGTTAAAAAATGGCTTTCATGCCTTAAAAATGCTTTTTTTTTGTTTATATAATTTTGTCCTCTGTGCATGCTTCTGTAACCATGTTTGATTGAGTTTATGACATTTATTTTATTCTGCTAAACACTGATCTGGTTTTAGCCAAACATTTACTGATTAAGGTAATAAATGCTGATGCAACTATTTGAAGTGTCTTTTTCTAATAATTCCCTAACGACCTCTATCAGCATGATATTTGGTATTGTGAAACATAATGTATGTTTAAGCACAATTACTTTCCATTAAGTAATTTACAATGGTGAACTTAAATAGCAGTAACATTGTATTTTACAAATGTATTTCTGCCCCCACCCCCTCCACTGAACACATTTATTAATAGAACCTGTACTTTTGTTAATAGTAAAAAATAGTTTGGAAAAAGAAGTGCCACGTTTTTGTTGAAGATGCTGAGATAAATACAATCATATGTGGAAAAGAACATAAAATTAGTGTTCACGTGTTTTTTTTTTTTTGAGAGTTGGATATGTATTTTCTCTTTCAGGAATAAATATGTATCGCATTATGGCTGGAGAGATCAATCAAAAAGCAATACAAACCAATGACAAATTAATATTAACAACAACCATGAAACACATTCTTATCCTGTATGAATATTACAGGTACATACAATTCATTAGTATTTCTTCTATTTACAAGCACTTCAACAATAATTAACTCAACAAGTGTTCACTTACAGTGTTAATATCAAAATCTTAATTTTCTTTTATGGTATTGATTAATATGTTGTAGCCTCAGACCAGCTCAGTAACATTTACTACACAATATTTGCATATTGGTCAACAGTTTTTTTTTTTATTGTTCAGAAAAGCCTTTTAGTAAACATACTGCCAGTAATTGTGGGTTTTCTGTCTTTAAAGTTAAATAACAAACACTATCTAAAATCAGAGTCTTACATTTTACAAAATACTATATAATTTGTCGGGTCAACAAAAGTAGAATCTGCAGTTTACATCCCGCAATAGCACAAGTCTAGTGGCCTACTTGGTAATTTCTGTAACTATCACACAGCAATAGCATTAGTTTACTTAAAAATAGGCAAGGACAGGCTGCCCAACAGATATATTCAGCAATGTATTTATAGCTGGTGTTCCTTTGGGTTCTCAACAGCTGATGTTTCTTTATAGGACTTCAAGCTTGCCAGTGGAATGTCTGACATCTGGTTTCCATTGCTAAAATGTCCTTCAGCACTACCAAACTTCTCCCGGCTGTTATCACTGTTCCAGGTTCTTGTCAGAGAGTGCCCGTTCAATAGTTTGTCTTTGGCCCAATCCTTTTGATTGGCAAAGGCAGAAATAGGCGATTTAGGCTGCTGATATGATCCCAGAGCCGGTGGCATCCAACAGTTATCTGAGTGACCCAACACCAGACATTCCTGGGTGCACATCTCTGAGGCTTCAACAAGTCCCCTGCGTCCTAGTAGGCCATCTAAAAAAAACACAGAAAACAACAATTATAAGAATGTGCATCTAAAAACATCAAACAACAACAACTATAATAATAATAATAATAATAATAATAATAATAGTCATAATAAAAAAAACAACAATAATAATATTATTATTATTATGCCAACATGTCACTTAGAATTTTGAATGAAATACATAGTGAGTTCTAAGGCATACATAATTAGTAATCAACTGAAAATGTGTGCCTGTAATCAGCAGGTCACTGGTTTAAACCCAGCCTCAGCACGTTTACAGGTCATTGAGCAAGGCCCTTAACTCCCAGCTCCCTGAGTGCCCCAAGAGGTGGCAGCCCTTCGCGGACAGCTTACTCTATAAAGAGCAAGTTGAGGGAAGTGTAAAAGACCATTTCCCCACGGGTATCAATGAAGTATCAATTATTATTATTATGATGATGTTTTTCCATCGCACTTATACTACTATGCACACATACAGAAGGCCACTGTTGATAATTCAGTAGTATGCCCTGCTCAGATTTCATTAATAATTTATTGGAATAATTAGGGATATTTGGCAATAAATTATCATGTGCTTATTGTGCTTGAGGTTAACTTGAAATATAAAACTCTGCAATAAGCAGTATTATATCTTTAGCTGATGATGTCTCTTACTGATTTATTGGGTAATATCTAAGCAGTGCAAAAAAAAACTGTTGTTCTAGCAGCTCATACGTAGTAATATGTAGTGGCCACTTTAGACATATATACAAACTGATGTATTTCTCTTAGTGTTATAACCTAATTTTCAGCAGTTGCCCATCTCATATACAATAACTCCTGAATTATTTTGCCAGCACAACTTTCCAAAAGTGGTTTCTGTCCTAGTGAACTTCTGGCACCGTTCCCCCACCTCTTTGAAATAAAATTGTTCCCTGGGTAAAATACGAAACTACTGTGATGCCATATAACCAGATGTTGTTACATTTGCACAGATAATGTGTTTCTTGAATCTCAGTCCTCTGAGACGAAGTGCAAAGCACCATGACCAAATTTGTTATCTAGCTGTAAGTTAATGAGACATGCAACCACTCACTGGATCAAGAATGTAGTAATTTCATATCTTGTAAGTGTCCGATATCCCTGAAAGTGAGCTAAAGTATTACTGTCGGCATTCTGGTGTTACGTGTGTGTTTGCATTTGAATGCATGAGGTAGAATATGTATAATAAGGCATAGAAATATACAAAAATACCATCTGGTGAAGCAAAATTCAATAAGCTTGCACACCTGGCTTCAAATAATTATATATTCAAGTGCTGATAATTAAATTGATAACTGGTACCAGTACTACTTCTGTGTATTTTACTTAAAATGAAATTGAAATACAAGAGTGAAATAGATGTATGAAGTATAGATATATGATAAATTGTATAATTTTAACTTGTATGACAATGCACAATAAATGATACCCATAATCGGTATGTGAAAATATACCTGCATATTTCCTTTCCCTAACAGCAGGTAATTACAGTACATTATGGTGTGGAGAATCTTGCAGCCACGATCATTTATGAACAGATTTTGACCTCCATGTCTTTGCATTTAACTGTATTTGTCATTGTTACGTAAATATTATAATCTGCAGGGTATCCATTATTGGACAGCAAAAATAATCACAAGTTTCACACTTCTGAGTTACTAAGCTAAGTAAGAACAGTGTGATTTAAGTTTTAAAAGCAAGCTAAGTGCCTCACATCTTATGTTTTGTCCACAAATTACAATATTCAGACTTTTTGCGACCCTCATTACCACCACACACATGAATCATACGTTCCCACTCAGTTCCCTATTACAGAACCTTCAGAGTGAATTGATGTAATTGTGCCACCTTTTTGTCCTCTAAGAGGAGCATGCCACCTTATACCTAAGAGACTCAGCCTTAAATGTAGTTCAAGCTTAAACGATCAAAAATCATTTTCATGTAATGATTGTTGTGGGCCTCTAGACTGCCTAACCTGCTCCCTGTGGGGAAGTCCATCCTGATAACTCGCAATAATGTGCTCATAAGAGTATGAAGGAGAGTTACATATGAGAGCAATATGAGCAATTGTAGGGGATAAATTAAAGACAATGCAGTAGTGACACCTAAATTAATTTCACAAATGAGATTTGTGGGGAAATGATGCAGAGCTCAGAGAACCACATATTTTCAATTAACATCTGAGGATGTCCCACAGTTCAAAGGCAGTACATATACAGTATTGTCTACAGGGAGACTTTCGGATTCACTAGGCTTATGCTGAGATCATGCTTAACCTCATCCTAGTCTCATTTGTTAACTCATTCCTGCTATATAACCTGTCATTACATAGTTCTTTTTCTACCCAGGATGCTTGATCCTATAATTATACAGGGGATGCAGGTCAACATCATTTAGTCAACATATCTTATTCCTGAGAATTAGTAAATTTAATTATCATTTAAAGTCCTTTATGTTCTGTGCAAAAGTCTTAGGCACTCAAAGGAAATGTTTAGAAATATTTATATAGGTAGACTACGATAGGCTGGCCCCCCATCCTGGGTTGTTCCCTCCCTTGTGCCCATTGTTTCCAGGATAGGCTCCGGACCCCCCGCGACTCAGTAGGATAAGCGGTTTGGAAAATGGATGGATATATAGGTAGAAGGTGTATATAATCCCAGAACATAGAAAATAAATAAATAAATACATAAAAAATTAAGAACAATTTATCATTACAACCTATGAAAATTATAAGTAGAACAATAAAAAATTCCTTGTGTTCTTCAAAGTTTCTGATTTTTTTTTTGAAGGTTAGAACATGCCTTCAGTTCCCAAACCTCTCCCCAGGGCCACTGCAGCCATGATTGTCATGCCCTTTTTGTGTGCCACGTCCCCCTCTCTACTTCGTGTGGTTTGCAGTGCTATGTTTGTTAGTTTATCGTGCCCTGAATAAATCCCACGTTTTCCTCGACTCCTTGGACTCCTGCCCTTGTTTCTCGGCTCCGTACCCAGCGTACATGATAGAATGACTGGACTCTCAAAGAAGATGCCTCACCTTTCTGAGGAAGAATACCTTGGTTTAATCGATGAGGTAATTTACTGGCTGCAGCAGCCTGAAGTTCAAGACGCCCCAGCAACTAGAGCCCTCGCTTACTAGACGAGGGTGAAGGAGGTGTGAGAGATCCTGCGGCAATTACGAAGAGAGGTGGTGGAGATGATGATGGGGCGGGTAGCAATGGATTGTGGATTGCTTCCTGTTCCACTGGCGGAACAACTTGAACCTTCGCCACTGCTGACTAAAGCATTCCGGAAAAAGAAGTGGAGAGACCACGGGTGGGAGGAGACTTCAGGAGTCCCCCTGGGGTCCATTTTGGTCTCCGCTTTCTCCCAAGTACAGAATCGAAAAAAGCCCCTACGAATCCTCAATCCGCTGGTGTTCCCCGAGCCTGTGCTCAAAGCCTGCACTGCCATACCTGCGCCAGGACCACGTATCTTAGTGTCCCACAGAGGGAGAGGACACCTGCCCCGGGGTTGGGTCCCATCTGCCCTGCCCCCAGGTTCGCCTTTGGTCCCCCTTGCTTTTGCCCGGCAGTCGCATTCGATTCCCCCGGCTCCTGCTCGGCTGTCGCCTGCGGCCCTCCCGGCTTCTGCAGTTCCCCCTGGGGTGCCTTGTCAGGCGCCTGCTAGTCCCACCTTTGATACCTCATCAGTTGCCTGCAGATCCCCGAGCTCCACCTTGTCGGTCACCTGTGCCTTCACCGGCTGTGGCTTCGCCATCACCTGCCACAGCTTCTACTCCCTCCTCGCTTCCTCCAGTTTCCACTTCACTTTCCACCTCGCCTCCTCCAGCAGTTCCTCTACCTTCCTCACCCCCTTCGGGGTCCCACCCGCCTCCTGCCTCACAGCCGCTGGGGGTCCCTTCTTATTCCCTCTGCTCCCTGCTGCTCCCACCTTCAGCCCACCAGGGTTCCCTCTGGCTCCCTGTCCTCCTTTGGTTGGTGTGCACCCTGGTGTTTTCCCTCCGTTGTCCCCGGATCTTGTGTTTCCGTTATTGGCATCCCTGTTTGTGTCTGTGTTTGTTCAGTTTATGTCCTGGTTCTTGATGTCTTGCTTGTCCCCTGTGCCGTTGCTGTTCGCCTTGGTGCATTGATGTTCTTGCTCTTGTTTCCCCAGGTGCTGTCCTGTCATGCCTTGCATTCCATCATGTCCTCTGTTTGGTCCCCTAGGTCCCTTTCTGCGCACCCTTTGGGGGGGGGGTTCTGTCATGCCTCGATAGTCCTGACCTTTCCGTGTGCCACGCCCCCCTCTCTACCTTGTGTGGAATCCCCATGTTCCCAGCTGTTTCAAGTCCTGTGATTACTGTGGTGTATTTAAGTCCATGTCAGAGTCTGTTTCCCTAGTCCAGTCATTAATGCCATCTCGGTTTGCAATGTTATGTTTCTTAGTTTATCATGCCCTGAATAAATCCCACGTTTACCTCGACTCCTGCCCTTGTTTCCTGGCTCCGTACCCAGCGTAAATGACAATGATATGCTTTTGCTGCATATCACAACCAGCTTACTTAATTAATTACTTAAGTTAGTTAAAACAGTCAATGAAGTATTGATTATCCATACCAGGTGTGATAGTGGTTCAAAAATATATGGGTATGTTGGATGTTTGCTGCAAAAACTGGTATGACTTTAAGAGAGGTTTCGAATATGCTGATACACTTTGAAAGCCATAATGTCATAAATTTATGCCATCATGAAGATCATTTAAACATTTTTTTGATTGCCTAAGGTTTTTACATAGTACTGTATATACATAAGCACAATCAATCGTGCTGAAGGGAATTTCATTAAATCTACACCCTTCACAATATCTTTCATTGTTTATATGCTGCAAGAGAAGAAATTCATATAGCATGGTTACTACCACCACAACTACTACTACTGCTACTACTACTACTACTAATAATAATAATAATAATAATAATGAGGAAAATGAAGATCATGATAATGTGAAGTTTTGTGTTTCAAATACAATTTATCACTAAACATTCATTCGTCATGTCAGGTGAAACTGGTTAGAAATTCATGCAATATTGGAAGGTACAAAATATACAAATATACTTGTGTCTTCTTATGCCAATGAGAAAATACTAGACATTTTCCATAGCTATAAGAAGTATATAAATATAAAGTTGCCTATTGATCATCTCTTATTTTGGATAACATAGATTTACATACAAAATGTTAAAGATCAGGGGCGGCATGGTGGTGCAGTGGTTAGCACTGTTGCCTCACACCTCTGGTACCCGGGTTCGAGTCTCCGCCTGGGTCACATGTGTGCGGAGTTTGCATGTTCTCCCCATGTCGTCGTGGGGTTTCCT
>JAODJX010000001.1:39097754-39108965 GCA_026776945.1 Isichthys henryi
TCTCAGAAGCCAAGATGGGTAGAGGATCACCAATTCCCACAATGTTGCGCAGAAAGATAGTGGAGCGATATCAGAAATGTGTTACCCAGCGAAAAATTGCAAAGACTTTGCAGTTATCATCATCAACTGTGCATAACATCATCCGATTTGTATAGTGTCCCAACTTTTTTGGAATCCGGTTTGTATATTATTGCAAAGGTGTTATTAATTAAAAAGTACCAATGATGTCACTTTTTTATGTCACCAGGCCCTAATAAGGGTCAAATGACTAAAAATGACATCTGTCTTATTTAGCAGCCCTTTTATCTGTGATTTATTCATTAACATATATGTGCATCACTTTTTCCATTGTTTTTCAACCACCATATTAGCTTAAATATTCAAAGCATATGTTCAAGTGTCTCACAGTATAAGGTTTGCCTCAGTTGGTTAAAACTTTCTTTTAATTTTGACAGAAACTTAGACAAGAATCTCTGTTTTAGCATCAAATATCTGTTTACAGCCTTTTTTTAAATCTGACTGAAAAAAAACATTAGACAAACAGAATGACGCTCAACAAGAGTACTGAAGATCATTTATATAAGCTGCAGCATATGTTGTTTCCAACACATCAAATGTATTACTGATTCCTATTTGATTTATTCCCCTGTGATTTTAGTGCCCATAACACTGCTAATTGCTTCAAATCACAGCTGAAGAGGAGTCATTCTTTTTCTAAAAAGATAAAATATGCAGTGCCACTGTTGGCACAGCTGAACAGATGTAAGCATCATTTAAAATTAAATGCTATAGTGTAAAGCTTGAGAAAGTTCCACTATATCTGCCGAAGCAGGAAAAGTGCTCGTGATTGGATATTTGATTGTTAGAAATGTTAGAGTTATTAACTTAGGCAAAATTATAATACTTAAATATACATGTGGACACAGAGACTAATGCCTACAGCAAAAGTTTTCTGTCCCTCCTGGATGTTGAATGTCACCAACACGTAACAGGACCACAGCATGTTCACATGTACACTAGACTTGATTATTACCCATGGAGTTTATGCTCACCATGTATCTGTATATCCATTGAATAAGTCCTTCTCTGACCTTTCCTAATGTCCTAAACATCTTTGTGATTAAGCCACCCTCTTTGACTATGGCAGAGAAGATAATTAAGACATGTCACCTAAATGACAGAAATTTCCTACGATTTATCAATGCAGTAAGTAATGTGAATTTCATGTATAGTACAGATGTCAGTGAAGTCACCCATGACTTCAATACAGTGGTTAGTCAGATTTTAGATGAAACAGCTCCTTTGAAAAATTAAGTGGTAAAAACGACCAGACACTCCCCAAGGTTTAATGATCACACACTCTCTTGCAAACAAGAGTACTACAGATTGGAGTGCAAATCGAAATCCACGGGCTAAGAAGTGTTCAAGGGGGCGGCATGGTGGTGCAGTGGTTAGCACTGTTGCCTCATACCTCTGGGACCCGGGTTCGAGTCTCCGCCTGGGTCACATGTGTGCGGAGTTTGCATGTTCAAGTTGGCATGGTCCGACAGCCTGCAATAATTTGAGCAAGCCCTTTGTAGGGCACATTCAGCCAATTATTCAAACTTTACTGATTGCAATAGAAATAACCATTGCTACCATTTTAAAACAATAGCTCATATAACAAATAAGACTGAATCTCTGCTAATGAGTAATTTCAGCAGCAACATTTTATGAACTTCTTTAATGAAAGAATTACAAACATCAGGCTTCTAACATGTTCAAATGACTCACAATTAACTTCAATACAAGCGGAACGAGAACATGCCCTCAATTTTTTATTAATTAATGAACAAGAGCTAAAAAGTATTATAATTAAGATCAAACCAACCACTTGTCCACTGGACCAATCCCCCATAAGCTTCTTAAAGAATCCCTGGGAGTTCTGGCAAGACATATAACTGCCATAATGAATGCGTTCCCAGTTATCAAGCGATGCTCCTGACCAACTTAAAGTAGCAATAATCAGGCCATTACTGAAGAAGCCAAGTTTGGATCTATGGGAGCTTAGCAATTACAGGCCTATCTCTAACATGCCATTTTTGTCAAAAGTTCTTTTGTCAAAAAGATAGTTGCTGCTCAACTTCACTCATAATTGGAGAGATACAACATAGTGGATTGTTTCCAATTGGGCTTTCGCCTGGGACACAGCATCGAAACGGCCTTGACTAAAGCTATAAATTACATGACAATGGCAACTGATGCTGACAGCATGAGTGTGCTAATGCTTCTGGATATTTGTGCATCTTTTGACACCATTGACCGTTCTATCCTATTACAAAGACTTAAATTTGAGGTCAGGTTGTGTGGAACAATGTTGAAGTGGTTTAAATCATATTTGACTAATCATTATCAATATGTTCAAATGTCAGATACTTGTACTTCGTCGTCAATGTCACCAGTCAAATATGGAGTAGCACAAGGATCACTTCTTGGTCCTATATTATTTTCTCTCTACGTGCTGCCATTGGGAAACATAATGAGAAAGCATAGTGTTAACTATCAGTCCTATGCTGATGACATCCAAATTTACATTTTGGTTATGCCTAATGACACCACATCTATTGTCACTTTAGCTAATTGCCTTAACAAAGTGAAGACCTGGATGGCTGAAAACTTTTTTTTTTATCACTAAACACTCAGAAAACCAAGGTTCTGTTGTTTTGAGGCAGGTCTACACATAGGAATTTTATAATCTCTGCACTCCACTCCAAAGGGCTGAACTCTTCCCTCAGCATCGCAGCCTGTAATCTAGCTGTCCTCTTGAATACAAACCTCTCATTCAAATCACATGTGGGTGCAGTATCGAAGATATGCTTCCTATAGCGATGCCACAGCGCCAAACTGCAACAATTTCTTACTATTCAAGATACAGAGAAATTGATACATGCCTTTGTATACAGTAGGTTAGACTACTGTAATGCTCTGTTATCTGTGATCATACACTGCACATTAAATACCTTGCAGCATATTCAAAATGCAGCAGCTCAAAATGTTACCAGGAGCAGGAAGTATAAACACATAACCCCTGTTCTTAGTTTCCTGCATTGGCTTCCTGTTAGGTTTAGAGCTGACTTCAAAGTTCTCCTGCTTACATATAAAGCACTTCAATCTCTAGCCCCTGCCTACCTGTCAGAATTATTTCAAGACTACAAGCTGCATTGTCCACTCAGATCACAGAATGCAGGTTTCCTTGATGTTCTACATATAAATAAAGTGACAGTGGGCAGTGAAACGTTCTGCTACAGGGTCCCTGTATTGTGGTACAGGTATGTTTCACCAACTTATGTTCAGGACGCCGATTCAGTCTCAGTCTTTAAATCTCGACTGAAGACCTATTCAGTAATGTTACTATGCCCAGGGGGATTGGGCAGCCAGTTGCCCTGGGACCCACAGAGATTTTTTTTTCTGCTTACAGTACTTCGGATTTTTTGTTTCCTCTCCTCCACTGTCATCTGGCTTTCTTAATTTAATTTATTTCATTCCTTTTTCTCATTCTGTATTAGTCTCTCTAATGATGTCGTAATGTAACACATCCATATAAAGCGGCTTGGGATGAATTGAATTAAACTGTGCAATTGATTATCATCATTTCTCTCAGCATACTTTCACATGCTCATAGAAAATTTAGTTTTTTCATTTAGATTTTAAAGCATCAAAAACCATATTTCACTAGTTTGTCTAATGATCTATAAGCAGCATCACTGCTATTAACAGTGGGGCAACCCCACTGACCTGTATTTATGAAATTTTATACCAGATAAAATTTCCACGGGCTGTTTTTATTTATTGACAATAGGGATGTAACGATATACTCAACTCACTATTTGATACGATTCATACAGTAATTCTGAGTTCATGATACGATTTTCTCACGATTTTTTAACAGAATGAGCTGCAGACAAATTTATTCAAAAATATTCCTTTATTTATTTTTCTAAACTGTGCAAATCGTGTCCTCATCTTAACAGTGCAACTGAAATTGAATAAAATACTGTTTTAAAAAAAAAACCCAAATAAAGATAAAAAAAAAAATCTTCAAATAAACGGTAACACTTTACATTAACTGCACCTTCATAATGCTTTCATATTGCATTCATAAAACGTTCAGTACACCTTCATGATGTATTCATTAAGTATTCAGAAATAATTCATAAATATCATGCATGTATACCTTTACATTCTACCATCCCTTAACAGCTGTAATATACATTAATAACAAACATTATATAATAATAACAAAGATTATAATTGAATAATCATGTAATGTTTGTTATTAATATTTATTAAAGCTGTTAAGGGATGTTAGGATGTTAAAGTGTACTTGAATGCTGCATGCTTATGAATGTTCTATGAATGCATTATGAAGGTGGACTGAATGTTCTATACTGTAAATGCATAATGAATGCATTATGAAGGTGCACTTAATATAAATCGTTACCAGATAAACTAAGGCTTGCATGTGCAGCTTTTTTAGTGTGGTTTGCACTTTTAATAATCCCCGCTCTGACGGTGGTGAATTGAGCTCTTTGTGGTGCTGGTGGACATGCTCAAGCATGTTCGTTGTGCTATCTGTATGTGCTATCAATCTTTTACAATGTTTGCATGCAGTTTTTGTCTTGTCTGTACTTTTCTCTCTGTTTTCGTTTGTGATTACCGGAAAGCTAAAATGCTGCCACACCGCCAATTTAAGATCGGGGGATGTGTCCTCAATTTTAAATTCGCTTGGCATCTCATGTTTGGTCAAAACCAAAAACTAACATACGATGTCAATGTGAATACGCAGTGACATCTGATGTCGAACTGACGTTGTGAAATCAAATGTAATATTACACCAGTTTTTCTGCTAAGTAAAGTACTGTTAAGTACTCCTAAAGTAGCGATTTATTTTCCACATCAACCAGTTTAAATTGTCATACATTTTCATTAACTTTTAACCGATTCACGATTCATCGTTACATGCCTAATTGACACAGTTAATAATCTGAACGTGCAGCCGCTATGTTATTACTGGGGATAGACAGGTTTCACTCTAGCTGAAGAGCAAAAGCTTAAATATGAGAAATGGTCAAAATCCCCAGTTATCAGGGCAGGGGGGTCATGGTGGGGATCTGTTTAACAAGAAAACAAGAGGAGAAAAATGACTAATTCTGTCTTGATTGCAGTTTGAGTCATTTTTGCATCATTTGCAAGCCATATTATTTCGAATGATATGATTGATAAGACCCACACATATCTAAAAAATTAAACATTAAACCAATTAAACTATAACAAAACCTTCGTTACTTAAACAATAAATGAATATATCCAAGACTACGTAGTATTTATATACAACATAAGGAGCAGTCCTGGTGTAGAATCCACCTCCATTCTGAAAAGCTGAATAACATCTTTGTCACCACTACCTCTAAAGAAGAGTGATGTGGAGGGGTAGGGATGGAGGACAGCAACATATAATTCAACAGGTAATGTGTCAGTGAGCCATCTGTGTAATTATGCATGCATATGTGTGTGTCTCTGTGTGTATATACATATATATACATATATATCTATATATGTATATATATATAGAGAGAGAGAGAGAGAGAGAGAGAGAAAGAGAATTAGAAATGAGCAATTATATATCAATACTGTCAGAGAGAAATGTAACTGGTGGCCTTCCTGCAGTCCACAAGGATGGGCCAATAATAGCTGCTGTGCCTGTCGTGGCTGGTACATCAAAAATAAGGTTGTGGAACACAACGGTCATGGCACTGTGAAGAATTTTGGGCGAAACTCCGGGATGTTTTTAGTGAGGAGGTTAGATTTCTCCCCTGGGTAGCCCTAGAGGCCACAATTAGCAGCATCATATTTCCACTGAAGTCTCAGCCGTGACATAGTGGACAGCACTTGGAAATGGTTCCCAGTGCACTGCCAATAACATATGTACTCTTCATAACTTTAGATTATTAAGGATTTCTTCAATATTTGGCTGTTATACTACAAAAATGGCAGATTTCTCAGTAAAGAAAAAGTATGTCATGGGCAAACTGAATTGTTTCAAATTTTACAGTAAGTTGCCTAACCAAAAAATATTGTTGGATATTTTTACAGGAAGAGCACAGGTTGGCCATCTATCTTAAAGGGCCCCACATGAGATTAAGTTGGCAGCCTTTTTCAATTTCATGTAAATACAACACTACCTGTTGTCTGAAGTTTAGTCTGTTTTTTCCCTATGTAGTAGGACGCTATTTACAGTAGCATGTCCCCTGACTTGTGCTTCCTGGGATGGGCTCCAGTCCCAGTGTGACCCTGTGCTGAGTAAGTGGTTACAGAAGATGGATGGATATATAAAAAATTTTGATCAGGGTTGTCTATCCTGTGTGCTCAAGGGCATCCAGGCATATTGGTTTCTGTTTTGCCTCAGGTCTAAATCGCCTGAGATGGTTAAAACTACTCTATATTTCATATATTTGTGAATATATGTAGAAAATGGAACCTGTGGCCATACACTGTATACCATTAATGCAGTTATTTACCTTTATTTCAAATAGTCCTTCTCTCACACATGCATGTGCAGTTCATATTCAAAAAATTCAGCTTTATAGGAATGTTTTCATTAAAAAATAATCAGAGGCCTTTTTTTAGAGTTTAGTGTACAACATTGTAGCATTATTATGCATCATAACTATTAGGAGCTACTGTAGGTCAAATATAAATACCCAAGCCCTGGAAGCTCTAGTCATGGAGATTGCCAAAGTATTCTGCTTTGCTACAACTCAGCTCATCATCGACTTATTGAAGTAATCACCTGCTGTCTAATGTAAATCATAATGAAAATTTATTATGAAAATTTCTCTCCAGACCTGAAACCACAAGCTCCTAGCCTTTAGCATAAATTCCTTGTCATTCCCAGTAGTTACATTCATGACTGGATGTGGATATACAAATTAAAAATGTATAACACAAAAATGGCTTTCCAAATAGCCATAAGCTTTTATTGCAAATATAATACATATTCGCAGTGAAATAGTTTTATGCCTGTTTGAGACAACCATGTCAGGTGAGTTAGCTATGCAAAAAACACTCCTAGAAAAAGAAAGGTTTGTCCCAATGTCACTTTAATTGTGCCACATCATGTCATTTGCTTAGGACCATGAAGACCTAAGTCCTATGTTTTCTCTACAAATATTTCTTAAACACTTGGGTCTGGCCAATAATATTACGCTATTAACACTGATAAAAATTTAAGAGCATGTAGAGTAAAATCCGTTATTACGGACTTCAAGGGACCTGGCAAAACAGTCCATTATATACAAAGTCCGTTATATCCAGAGTTTCTGTATGCCCAGAACACGACTACAGGACACCATTTACAGTACTCATGCCACACCCCAACAGACACACTTGTGGTATAGATTATTATATTGTACATGTAGTAATCCAACTTTACCTGACCAGATGCATGACTATTAATAATCCCGACAACGTATCTGCACTGGATATCATTAGCACGCCACACGCCTTGTAGGTCGAGCCTGCATGTCCATTATAGCTTGACAAAACTACAGGTAAAAACGGCTCTGGGGACCAAATTGTTTGTCCGTTATAAGCGAAATTCCATTATATGTGAGTCCTCTATATCTGATGCTTTTTCTGCATGTTCTTTAAGGCGCACGGCCGGGACCAGCAGACGTCTTCCGTTATAGACGATACTCCGTTATAAACGATACTCCGTTATAAGCGAGTTCACTATAACGGGATTTTACTGTACTAATTAAATATGTCGGTAATGTATATACAATTCCAAGGGTACCATGTGATAGCTAGCTATAGGTCTCTATATGGACAATAAGTCAAAAATGTCCAGTGTTTCCTATCAACGATGTTAATCATTCAAGGTCACCTAGTGGACCAACGATAACATAGCTGATCATACATTCTTATGAATTTCAGAAATTATACACTTTCCATTGAAATTAAGTATATAGGAGTTATTCAGTGCTATTTTATAACAATAACATCTAGGAACATAAATGGAAAAAATGTTGCTGGAATGACAGAAATTTATTCCCTGAAAGGGGGTCTGACAGCACATTTTCCAAACCGCTTATCCTACTGGGTCGCGGGAGGTCCAGAGCCTATCCCGGAAGCAATGGGCACATGGCAGGGAACAACCCAGGACGGGGGGCCAGCCCATCGCAGGGCACACTCACACACCATTCACTTCCACACATGCACACCTATGGGCAATTTAGCAACTCCAATTAGCCTCAACATGTTTTTGGGCTGTGGGGGGAAACCAGAGAGGTGTGAGGCAACAGTGCTAACCACTGCACCACCATGCTGCCCCCTAAGAGCACATCATTATGTTATAATGTGAGTAGAGGAGAAACATTTCTCATTTTAACAAAATAATTTTTTATATCAGTATAACGCAAAACCTATCTGCATGGAATCAATTCCACTGGCTCAGAATGGAAGCTGTGCCACTGGCTCCTCTGCTGCCACTTCCTATCATCATAGTGACCATTGAGAGGGTGGGCATAGACCTTTTGGCCCCATTACCAAAGCCTGCATGGGACCACAAACACATTCTGGTGCTGGTGGACTATGCCATCCAGTACTCAAAGGTCAGTCCTCTGAGGAAAACAATCTTCAAGACTATTGTCAAGGAGCTCTTCCTCTTAGCTACCCAAGTGGGAATCCTCAAAGACCCGCTCAGAAGCCAGAGCACCCTCTTCATATCCCGCCTCATGGCTGACCTGTGCCAACTGCTCCAGGTGAAACATCTACGGAATTCTTTCTAACACCCTCAGACACACGGCCTAGTGGAATGGTTTAACTGAACTATAAAATTAATGCTCCGTAGGCTGGTAGACGAGGATCTCATGATCCGGTAAGTACTAGAGATGCCTTAAGCCTTCACTGTGTACAAACCTTTCAAGCTCTTTTTTGAGCAAAGACCCTCAGACCCTGAATATGACCAGAGAGGCGTTGGAGACCGAACCATCTCCGTTCTGGTCACTGATTGAATATGTCCCAGAGATGGAGGAGAGGATTCAGAGGTTGAAAAGCACATATGGAGGAAGCCCAGCAGTAGCTGTATAAATGACCAGCCAGGTGAGCAAGTGTTGGTCCTAGTACCTTCTGCTACTTGCAAGTTTCTCAACACCTAGCATATGTTGTACATCATGGAGGAGAAGGTGGGGCTGAACTACAAAGTCAGCCAGCTAGGACTGAGGTCATCAGAATGAATGTACTGTACCACATCAACTAATTGAAGAAGTGAATAGAGAATCCTTCCCTGGCATGCCACCCATGGTTACCCTGGATGGGGAGCCACCAAAATGAAAATCAGCCTTTCAGATATGTAGGCAATGGTACTACTGCAGGGAGGCCAAGTGGCAGAGCAGAGCAAAAAAGAAACAGGGATATGGTCTTGGAACCCCACCCTGAAGTCCTAAGGCTGATTGAAATGTTGAAATTATGAATCAAGATGATGACTGAGAATTGTCATCCATCCATCCATTTTCCAAACCGCTTATCCTACTGGGTCGCTGGGAGTCCGGAGCCTATCCTGGAAGCAATGGGCACGAGGCAGGGAACAACCCAGGATGGGGGGCCAGCCCCAGATAATCACCTATACAATGTTCCTGGGAAATTTGAAAATGATCCATTTGATCATTTCAGAGTTACTGTGTTCACAAGACTAAGTGTTTTCTGTAGCCACCCTTTCCTTCCTTGGTTTCCACCTAATGCTGCTGTCAATTTTGGTGAAGTTTGCCTCATAATTAAACCAAGTGTAGATCTTAATTCATATAATGTCTTTCTGAAGAAGAACCAAGATCCATGAGGTATTGTGTTTACAAAATGAAGTATTTTTCACCCTATACAGTATATCACCTTTCCTTAGGCTGTAACTAAACGGTGTTGCTTCAGTTTTGGTTCCTTTTGTCTTGAAATGTATTCAATTCTAGATCTTCACCCATAAAATGTGACTTCAAAGTTTGAAAAAGATCCATCAAACACTAATGAGATAACTGATCCCAAAAGCATATATCTCGGGAATCCATTAACTTGAAGGCTATACTTTAGGTAAATCAATAATATTAGATATACAGCCATGAGAAAATTACGAGACCACACTATATTTTTAAACAAATTTGCATTTTTAAATCCTAATTTAATTGTGGTTCTGCTGGCAGAACACTACACTGAGCAGCAGGTTGCTTCCAGGTTTGAAATTTGGAAGGTAGCAGTACACAAGAACAAGGTAAAACATGAGACACTGGGAACAACCAGAAACCAGCCAGGCATAGGGGGGAAGTGACTTTCTAATGCCAGAAATGACCGTTAACTTATCTGACATTTTCTCATGAATCGTAGGATGACATCAAGTGACCTTCTAAAAGAATGGGAAATATTAAGTGCAGGTGTGAAGTGCACTGCTCGGACAGTTCGTATCAGGCTCCTAGAAGCAGGACTGAAGTCCCATAAAGTAAGGCAGAAGCCCTTCATCAATGAGAAGCAGGGAAGAACCAGGCTGGAGTTTGCAAAAAAATAGAGATTATTCATAGACACCCACCCATACATTGAGTTGTGAGTGAAACAAAATATTGTGCTGTGGTCTCTTAATTTTTTTTTTTTGCAGCTGCATAAGTTGAATAAATTACCCAATCACTGTAGTCTGAATAAAATATCAATTATTAAAAATCCTGTATGAGCAATACAAGCCTTTCTGCTTTTTAATGTAATGTTAACTCTGAGACTTGTTTCAGCTATGTTACCACACTGTCAACTGTGGATGATTTTCAATCTAAAATACATATATAATTGCCTTGTGAACAATAAGTCCATAGCTGAAATGTTTCAGGAGTAAGGGCATGTTACACAAAAAAAAAAATCAAATCTAAATGTGAATGTTAGACATCTGACAATTTTTTCTAATTGCTTCATAATTATAATTATTCATTTGGATAAATAGACATGTTCTTTACTGTGTACCAAGAAGGGATTGAGTCAACCCAATAGAGCGAACAGGTTCCAGCTATTGTTTCTTTCTTCCCAATCCACTTTGGCACAGCAAAACGGGCAAATTAATTAGCAATGTGAGATGTGTTATACCCAGCTCGTCCATTCCTCCCGTGTGCCACGCCCCCTGGTTTCCCCCGTGTGATTCCCCGATGGTAC
>JAODJX010000001.1:39119167-39131330 GCA_026776945.1 Isichthys henryi
CGCTGCAGCTCAACACCACTCTCTCCACTCTCTTGCTTCCAAACCGGAAGAGAAGCACTATGCGTCACGTCTGTCGTTATGAGTCAAGTGCACAAATCTCTGGATCCACTGATCCCACTCAAGTATCAAGTGCAAAACAACACATAACAGATTCCAGTGAGTCATTATTTAATAAAAGCGAAGCCAAAATGGAGGAGCTATGTGTGGAAAAAATAAGTACACCGCATGGTTCAATACCTTGTAGAACTATCTTTAGCAGCAATAACTTGAAGCAAATGTTTTCTGTATGACTTTATCAGTCTCTCACATCATTATGGAGAAATTATAACTCACTCTTCTTTACAAAGTTGCTTCACTTAATTAAGGTTTGTGGGCATTCATTTATGCACAGCTCTCCCTCAAGCATTTCATCAGTGATGTTTTTGTTCTGGACTTTGACCGGGCCCTTGCAGCACCCTGGTTCTTTTCTTTTTCAGCAGCTCCTTTGTAGATTGCCCTGGTGTGCTTGGGATCACTCTCCTGCTACATGACTCAATTTCGGTAATGCTTCAGCTTTGGTATACTTTGGAGTTCATGCTCGACTCAGAGAGAGATGATTTTTTAATTATGTCCTGATATGTAAAACCTTCGAATTGCAAGAGATGTGTACTGTTTATTTTCTCACATAACTGTATTATCTCATTTAATTGAGCTGTTAAGGGAACTGTGTGTGTGTGTGTGTGTGTGTGTGTGTGTGTGTGGTCCAGGTATACTTCACCTTCCGGGGAACAAATGTCCCCACAACATGATGAATACCAGTTTTTTTTTACCTTATGGGGTCCCCATATGGGAAACTCATAAAAATCTGTGACTACAAGGAAAAAACTAAAAATGCAAAAACTCTTGTATTTTGTTTGGTTACTTATGGTTATGGTTAGGGCTGGGTAGGGGTTAAGATTGTCATAGTTAATATTAGCATTTTTCCAATAGAAATGAATGAGCGGTCCCGAAAAAAATATGATTACAGGAATGTGTGTGTGTGTATTGGTACACCTGCCTTTACACACACAGGAACTTTAATAATATTCCATTCTTAATACAGAAGCTTTAATATGGAGTTGGCTAAGCTTTGCAGCTATAACAGCTACAACCCCATACCATAATCCCCCCTCGACCAAACTTAACACTTGGCACAATGCAGTCAGGCAAGTACCATTCTCCTGGCAACCGCCAAACCCAGACTCGTCCATCGGATTGACAGACAGAGAAGCGTGATTCATCACTCCAGAGAAGACGTCTTCACTGCTCTAGAGTCCAGTGGAGGCGTGCTTTATACCACTGCATCTGACGCTTTGCATTGCACTTGGTGATGTAAGGCTTGGATGCAGCTGCTCAGCCATGGAAACCCATTCCATGAAGTTCTCTACGCACTGTTCTTGAGCTAATCTGAAGGCCATACAGTCTGGAGGTCTATAGCTATTGAGTCTGCAGATAGTTGGCGACTTCTGCACACTCTGCGATTTTACGTGGTCTACCACTTCATGGCTGAGTTACTGTTGTTCCCAATTGCTTCCACTTTTTATAATACCACTAATTTGGGGGGGGGGGTCCCAATACTTCTGACAATATATATATATATACATACACACACACACACACATATACATACACACAGTTAGGTTCATATATATTTGGACACTGACACAAGTTCTACTATTTTACTTGTTTACTGAAATATATTCCAATTGAAGTTATACAACAAAAAGTGCAAAGTCTCAGATTTCATTTTAGGGTATCCACATTCATTTTAAGGTATCAAACAGGCCATCCTTAGACTGCGAAAACAGGAAAAAACAATTTGAGAAATTGCCACAACATTAGAAGTGGCAAATCCACAGTTTGGTACATCATGAGAAAGAAAGCATTGGTGAACTCAGCAACGCAAAAAGGCCTCGATGTACAAGGGAGACAATAGTGGTGGATGATCACAGACTCATTTCCATAGTGAAGTGAGACCCCTTCATAACAGCCAACCAAGTAAATAACACTCTCCAGGAGGTAGGCATATCAATATCCAAGTCGACCATAAAGAGAAAACTGCATGAAAGCAAATACAGAGGGTTCACTGCAAGATGCAAGCCACTTATAAACCTTAAGAATAGAAAGGCTAGATTGGACTTTGTAAAAAAACATCAAAAAAAGCCAGCACAGTTCTGGAACAGCATTCTTTGGACAGATGAAACCAAGATCAACTTGTATCAGAATGAAGGAAAGAATCAAGTATGGAGAAGGGCTGGATGATCCAAAGAACATCGCATCATCTGTAAAACATGGTGGAGGCAATGTGATGGCTTGGGTGTACATGGCTGCCAGTGGCACTGGGTCTTTAGTGTTTCTTGATGATGTGACACAGGATGGAAGTAGCCGAATGAATACTGAGGTCTTCAGAGATATCATGTCTGCTCAAATGCAGTCAAATGCAGTCAAATTGATGGCGGTGTTTCATAATACAGATGGACAATGACCCAAAACACAAAACAAAAGCAACCCAGGACTTTATTAAAGCAAAGAAGTGGAATATCCTCGAATGTCACCTGAGCTTAACCCCATTGTGCATGCATTTCACTTTCTGAAGACCCTCAAACAAACAGGAACTGAAAGCTGCTGCAGAAAAGGCCTGACAGAGCATTAAAAAAGAGGAAACCCAGCATCTGGTCATGTCCATGAATTCAAGATTTCATTGCCTGCAATGTGGGGCTTTTCAAGTAAGTATTAGAATTGAACGTTTTATTTGCAGTTATATTATTTTGTCCAATTACTTATGAGCCCCAGAAAGTAGGGGAATGTGTTTAAAAATTACTTTAGTTCCCCACATTTTTATGCAATGTTTTTGTTCTACCAACTGAATTAAAGGTTGAAGTTTGCACTTCAACTGCATCTGACATCCATCCATTTTCCAAAGCACTTATCCTACTGGGTCGTGGGGGTCCAGAGCCTATCCCAGAAGCAATGGGCATGAGGCAGGGAACAACTCAGGATGGGGGGCCAGCCCATCGCAGGGCACATTCATACACCGGTGACTCACACATGCACACCAACGGGCAATTTAGCAACTCCAATTAGCCTCAGCATATTTTTGGACTGTGGGGGGAAACCTGGAGTACCTAGAGGATACCCCACGACGAGATGGGGAGAACATGCAAACTCCCAGGCGGAGACTCGAACCCGGGTCCCAGAGGTGTGAGGCAACAGTGCTAACCACTGCACCACCATGCCGCCCCCTGCATCTGACATGTTTCTTTTAAAATTAATTGTGGTAATGTATGGAACTTAGAAAATTGAAAAACTTTGTCTATGTCCAAATATTTATGGTCCTGTGTGTGTATATATATACACAGACACAGACACACACACACACACGCACACATATATATATATACCCTCTCCTTGAAACACTCACCAAAATATAAAAAACATGCAAGGGACTGGGGACAGATCTGAAGCTCCCTATATCTCTGGTTTATAGGGATTAGCCAAATTAAGCATCTTTATCGAAACAAATTAGGACCTCCTGCAAGCCATTCAAAATTCCTGGCATTTCTCCCAGTGCTGGAGACCAGAAAAGATGCTGGCAAGATACAAAAAGCACAAAACAAGCTAGAATTTTATACAGTAAGTGCAGCTTGTTCATGTATTTTTTCCTATTTGTTTTTTCCCTTTGATTTTAGTTAATTAGCTTATTTAACAATGTATAGTACACTAAACAAAGTTACTACTCGTGCTTACATATCCTATACTTCAGAGTCGTGTATCTAAAAATAGTACTGTATTAATATAAAATATATCATCAATTTTCTGGGGGATTTGTTTTCCCCAGTGAGCCTGGTTAATAACATCATCAAACCTGTCAGTAGTTGTTGGATTACATAAGGATTTTAATTGAAATAGTGTTTATAAAGATAACTGGATCACACGTGTCAGTTCTTCTTTGACTACATGCGATGCATGTGTCATCTGTTCATAAGTACTATAACCTCTTACAGTATTAATTATAACCTTATAAACTTCTAAAAATAATGTGAATTAATTCACTTCCTGCTCATCTGACAGAAGCAAGGTCATGAATTCTTTCCATTGCAGTATATGAGAATTATTAATTAGTACAAGCTATTGAATCATAGGGTGTACTTATTTTATCGTACATGGCTTCACCATTTTGGCTTCATTTTAAATCTCTATGGTGCAGTTTCATGTCAGCACATGTGTACTGCATGACCTTTCTGATGTCCCTAGCTAAATTTATAAAGTCAATGCACCAAGCTATAGAGAAATTTACTAGAATGCAAATAAATATATGCATTCATCTATTTTCCAAACACATTATAAGGTCTCACGGTGCAGAATTTTGGTTTTGTTTATACACGTCATGTTAATTTCTAAATATTGTGCTTTAAATGATATTATCTATATTAATCCATGGATCATCTGCAATGGGAAAGTTAAATATTTTTCTCAACCTTAGATTGTAAAAATGGCTATGGATTCCACGTGTTAATCATTTAGTATAAGCAGAAACGGCACTGAAAACTTTGGCCAGAGGCATCATTAGACCTACTTTAGGGGGGCATTAGCCCTCTAGAATGTTTATTAGCCTCACAAAATAAATGTGTATTTACTTAAGTCATGAGTAGTTTGTCATCACCCGCCCCCCAGTAAAGACTCAGCCCCCCTATCTATTTATCACCTCTAGCTACTGCCCTGACTCTGACCTTAACAGGCCAGATGGAAGCCATCACTAATAGTTTAAGATCCTTTGAAACAGTCTTTCTCTGTTTGTTTTAAGAAAGTATAGGTGGACTATTCTTAGCTCAACACAAGTCACATGGCATCACTATCATGGATCATTTCCTATTACTTGCAACCCTGTACTTACTTGGAAGCAGCCTTCATGTCATGACTGCCTTTACTTCCCCTCTGTACCTGCAGCTGGAGATAGTGGTTGGAACTCTTTCAAATACTGATTAAATGCCTTAAACAGACTTTTCTTCAACTTTGCCTATCCCCCATCCAGATATAAACATTTAAAACTTTCCACTGCTACAAACTTTGTAAACTGCTTGTGTTAAACCCGACTGAAAAATACTGGCAGTTTCAAACCATATTTTATCCGTAGACTGTATTTCAGCATATGTATTATTATTATGATCAGGACAAAATTACAAAAAATATACATGTTTCTGTAATTTCAAATTTCGTACTTTTTCAAACAGTAATATTAAAAAAAAAACAATTCCATGCTACAGTAATGATTTAATTAGAGAAATGTATAGTAGAAATAGAGTGTTTAGGACTTTGTGGAATACAATCTCCCCAACAAGAGTGTGTGTGAGTGTGTGTGTGATAAGTCCAATTTAGTTCTGAATCATTTCACTGACAGGGTGTTCAGAGACAGTGTGTTTCTTCAACACATGCACTGCTATTGTTTTTGTTCTGATTTTAGTGAGGTGGAGCTGGAGGGTGTGATCTTTTTGGGTATTGTAATTTCATCAACTTGATTGATTAATTGTTGTGGCCAGCATGCGTATATAAGATCCGGTTGTAGATGTGTGTGGGACCACCCTGTAACCAGTGACGTGATTCTCCGTGTGCCAGTATCTCCTTTCAAAGTTGTGGGTATTTCCAACGCTGCAGGTAGGGTACCAGTGGACGGTGTCGTTTGCTGGTTGTATGGGTGGTTGTAATGTGCTTTTCGGTATATCTTTTTACAGTTGCGAGTGTTTGGTATATCTAGCCGCTTGCGGTTGCTCCTGTTTTAAGGTTCCCTTTTAATATCGCTTGTAATCTGTCAGGTATGTCTCCCCCTTTTTTTTACAAAAATGTTTGGGCAATTGGGGCATGCCAAATAATGTGTTTGTATTTGTAGTGGATCGCGATTTGGTGGCGTGTTCCTGGACCGACATCAGCCAGACAACCGGCGAGATACTAAGCCACTACAATCGCTGCTGTTTTGTCCTGCTGTGTTTTATGTTTTATGTTCCGTTTTTGGGTTTCGTGTTTAATTACTTTTACATATTTATGTGTTTTTAGTTTGTTGTAGTATGTAAACCGTCGGGCGCCGTTGGGGAGGCTTGGTGTTGGGTGGTGAGGATCGTTTTGGTGGGGGGGTAGGTTGTGGCGATACAGCGCTGCGTGGTCACTTTGCCTTTTTTTTTAGCCCACCCCCCGGGTGTGTGTACGTGCGCCATGTGATGTGGTGACCCCTTGGAGTACCTTTTGACAATTCACCCCCATTCCCCCCCTCCATGGTAATAGCTGCCGGGTTTGGGTTTCTTTTTTTGTGTGTGATTGGAGTGTTTTTAACATGATGTGATTTGCACCATTTGTGACTAATTTTTAAAGTAATTTGTTTGGTTTTTCCTTTTGGAGTGTGAACTGAACGCAGAATAATAAAGGGAGTTTTCATGGTCTTCACGTCTCCCAGGTGGTGATTACGAATCTGTGTCCTTTTATATTGGAGTGGGTTGCAAACTCCTGGACTTAATTCTCTGGGTGAAATTCCCAGAGTGGCGTAGTCGGATTGTCCATTTCTGTATCCCTCGTGGCTTCCTCCCTAAACGCCACACCGTCATCTAAATCCAGTGAGTGTTACATTATCATGCCAACCCCCCCTCCCCCACACAAACATACATACAAAGTAAACTATTACAAAAATGAACAAATCATAAACACAATTTATGCATACTACAAATTTATTCATAGTAAATCAGACTCATTTATCAAATCGAATGGAAAACCAGAAAATTAATATTACCCATTGCTATTTTTTTTTACCCACAGAATCAGGGTATTCAGGAGAAAAGACGGAAATTTTGTCAGAAAGTAGAATGACTGAAGTACCTTGTTTCCAGAGAGTTCAGTTAATGACTCTGAGGAAACTATTTTTGGTATATTGGGTGGCAGTATTCTGACTGTCTATGCATAAAGTCTTGAAGTTTGGTAAAGAATTTTGTGGTATCTGCAGAGGAGAACACTTAAGAGGAGGCAAGCAATTATGTAAACGTATTTTAAAAACTGATACTTTGCCCATCTTTTGTTGTATTGTTATCGATCAGGTTTTGGTGCCTGCAATTGTTTGAAACACAAATAGACATCCACCCACAATTAGCACTAAATGAAATTAAATGGCAGTCCTCTAATGATTTCAGAACATCATGAGTATTTTAGAATTAGTTTTATACTTAACTCCAGAGACTTAACATCATTCAATATATATCACATTCAGTTGGGACACGAGCCTGCCAAGGTCCAAATCACACTCCTCTCATTCATTGTCTCAATACCCTTGGAGACGTCAAGAAACACATGAGATACCCATCTCCACTTCTGTAATATCAGCCTGACTTAAATGAAGTTCATATGAATATGAAAAATGAAGTAATTACTTGATTTATCAGACTAGTTAATTGCATTGTGGGGATTGAATAGAAACTGAGATAATGCACCAATCAGCATGGAGGCAAGAGGAAAACTTATGTCAAGGGAACAACTTGCATAAGTATGTGACTAGACAACCAATCAAGCCATCCTGTAGTCTGAACTTCATAAATATTGTTAGTTGCCGTTAAAAGCGCAAATCTATATTAGCTTGAAGATTTACCTAGTTAAGATCCCAAGTGCTTTAGGTCTCAGCTTCAGTCGGCTTGATTGCATCTCACCTATATGACTAGCTTTAAATTTCACACTTGACTCACGCTACATAGGCAAAAGTATTGGGACGCAGCTCTTAATCACTGAATTCAGGTGTTTCATTCAGACCCATTGCTACAGGTATATAAAATCAGGCACCTAGACATGCAGTCAGGTTTACAAGCGTTTGTGAAAGAATGGGTCATTTTAAAGAGCTTGGTGAATTCAAGTGTGCTACTGTCATGGGATATTACCTTTGCATTGAGTCAGTTTGCAAAATTTCTTCCCTGCTAGATATTTCTCTGTCAACTGTATTATTATTATTATTGTAAAGTGGAAGTGTGTACAAACAATAGAAACTCTGCCATGAAGTGGCAGACCATGTGAAGTAACGAGAGAAGGGTTCTCAAGCGCTGTTGACTCAACTGCAGAGTTCCAAACTTCCTCTGGCATTAGCCTCAGCACAAAATCTGTGCACCGGGAGCTTAATGGAACAGGCATCCATGGCCAAGCAGCTTCATGCAGGCCTCACTTCACGATGCCAAGCGTTGGATAGAGTGGTGTAAAACATGCCGCCACTGCAGTCTGGAGCAGTGGAAGTATGTTCTGTGGATTGACAAATCACACTTCTCTGTCTGACAGTCTGATGTACCAGTCTGAGATTGGTAGACGCTAGGAGAACATTGCCTGCCTGACTGCATTGTCTCAATTGTAAAGATTGGTGGAGAAAGAATAATGGTATGGAGCTGTTTTTCTGGGGTTAGGCTAGGCCCCTTAGTTCCAGTGAAGGAAACCATTAATTCTTCAGCATAACATGATATGTTGGACAAGTCTATGCTTCCAGGTTTGTGGAGGCTTGAAAAAGTTTAGGGAAGGCCCTTTTCGGTGCCAGCATGACTATGCCCCAGTGCACGAAGTAAGGTCCATAAAGACATGGTTCGGTGAGAATGGTGTGGAAGAATTTGACTGTGCCAAACAGATGCCTGATCTCACCCCCATCAAACACCTTTGGGAAGAACTAAAATTAAGATTGTAAGCCAGGCCTTCACATCTAACATCAGTGCCTGACACAAATGTTCGTCCGAATGAATGGGCAAAAATTTCCAAATACACACTTCAAAGTCTTGTAGAAAACCTTCCCAGAAGAGTGGCAGCTGTTATAACTACAAAAGAGGAACCAACTCCATATTGATGCCAGTGGACTTAGAATGTGAAGTCAAAAAAGTTCTTGTAGGTGTACTGATATGGGCTTTTGTTATTCTGAGCATCAAAAACTACATTTATATATTAAATTGCATTATCACTCCAACATACTGCTTATTATATATTATATTGCTGAGCCAAAACATTATAAACGTCCCTGCATGATTTGAATATTGTTTAATACAGACGGCCCTCTACTTACGAATGAGACACGGTCGTTCGTAACTTGAAATATTTGTAAGTCATTATTCAACATCATTTTAAGGATGTACGCAAGTTCAAAGAACTAGGATGCTGGGAGTATGCATGCTACACTGCTGTGTGACGGGACTAGCGGTCAGAAGTCATACTAGGAGGAATTGGTGCGCGGAACAAAAAATTGATGTTGCGAACA
The DNA here is from genome assembly GCA_026776945.1 of Isichthys henryi. NCBI lineage: Eukaryota > Metazoa > Chordata > Actinopteri > Osteoglossiformes > Mormyridae > Isichthys > Isichthys henryi. Next base: position 39,128,430 of record JAODJX010000001.1, read on the forward strand.
GGTAACGGGAGCCCAATGAACACAATTTGGACTTACAGTCCTCTTCATTCATATGTCTGAAACTTCGTAAGTTGAACGTTCGTAAGTAGAGGAGCGTCTGCATTTAGCAAAAACGGTGCATTTCAAGGTCGGAAATATACGACGGTAAGCTAACACTTGGAACTTGTAGCCGATATGTTGAATGCAGTAGAACTGGGCAGGGATAAATATCTGAGTAACTCTGACAAGGGCCAGATCATTATGGCCAGCAGACTCTTTCAGAGTACCTATGATCCAGTAAGTAGCTACTGACAGTTGTCTGAGGGAAAATCAAAGAATAGCTGACAGGGCACTGGGTGGCCAGACCTACCTATTTGGTACATATCAACAGAAGGGCTACTGTAGCACAAACGCAAGATAGTTTTGATGATGATCATGGGAGTAATGTGACGCAACAGACAGGGCATCGAGCCCTGTTGCATATGGGGCTCATACATACATGAAAAATTTATCTCTTTTAAAAATGTTTTTTTGAGCCAAATTAAATACATTTTTCTTCAACCGTTATTTGCATACATAACCTCCAACTGTGGACAAGTGTTATTTTTCTAAAGTAAGTTCTTATGGTGCGGCACAGGCGGGAAGAAAAGGGTGATGATCCACTTGCAGCACAGTGATAAAAGGGGTTTGTTAGTTTATTAACAAAATAGAACACAACAGGGAAGGCACAAAATTAAGGAAAAGCAAGTGGTCAAAACAAAATGGAAGAAATAAGAATGTAACAAGAAATCATACAACACAGGAAGCAGGACTGAGCACCAGAATAGAGCAACAAATACAGGAACTAACCACATAACACTGCAATGAACCATTAAAGAACAGAACTAGAATGGGCACTGAAATACACACAGAAACTCTGGGGAGTAAATGGTAAATTGTAATCAAATAAGCCAATCAAAAAAGGAACAGGACAATGAGCAGCAGGTGGAACAATTAACAAGCACAGAACTAGGGACTACTAGAAACACTAAAAATAGAAAACACTAACCAACACACTGGGAATAGACTAGGATGACTTACAAAACCAAATACTACAAACAAGATGAGAAGTGAACAGAAAAACAGCAAGGCAACATATTATTGGGAAAAGAGAAAACAAGAAACACTGAGGAATAGAACTAATAAATATATCAATAAACAGATGAAGCTAGCCTTGAACTCACAACTAGAGAGTTAAACCATCTCTGAGCCGCTTGCTTAACCTACTGAACTATGTGGCAGTCTAAGGAGGAGGGAAGACACGCTAGGGACTAAGGAGTAGGACAGAGGAGAAACGACTGCTGGCCAAACAGGGAAAGGTCACAGAGGGTGGGATCAGACGGGTGCTGACCCTGACATAAATAGGTTTAAAAAAGACTACAAAACTTGCTGACAAGTGTCATAAACAGATGTTGACTAAATTAGTGCCATACATTTAGCATACCTGTATTTATTAATATTTGCTCACTTGACAGTCATATTTTGGGATACTCTTAGTGGACTGCCCCCGTCAAATTATTTATCAGTGTTTTAGTTAATTAGTGATCTAGCTGCTTACAGGGTGACTCTAGGACATTAGTCTTTTCTCTCTTTGCCACACTGTACTACACTTTGGTTAATTTTTACACTGAAATGTATTTTTTTTACTAGTTTCAATTGTGTTACAAAAGGCAGAAAGTCACTTTTCTTTAACACTTGTCTGTGTTTAGTATCATCCAGCTTCCCATTTATTCTCAGAAGTTCTCCAATACTGTAGAAAGAGGGATGGTACCTTCACTATTCTTGCAGCATGAATGTTTTTATTTTTTTCTGTGGCACCTGACATTTTGCATTGAAGACAAAAATAAGTTCTATCCAGAGATGGGAAGTGTTTCAGTTAAATGTATTTAAAATATGTATTTAATTACTTCTGAGTATTTTGTAATATATATTTTGCCGGACAGAAAAAATCTGATGTGATTTAAAATACTTAGAGATATTAATTTACGTATTTAAAATATTTAATAAGATACGCCATATTATCTAATTTCTGTCATTTTACCTGACTTACAGACTTTTAAATATCCTATCACCGTCTTTTCCTAGATGCAAGTAAATCACATGGCCCAGTCAATCCTATAGGCAACATAGGCTGCTGCCTAGGGTGACAACTTCTAAGAAGGTGCTGACTGCTCAGCCAATCTCACTTTTCCTCGGATGGGGGGCGCCGGCAGTGATGCTTACATACGGTGCCATATCATCAAGGACTGATACTGACATGATCCACTTAGTTGGGCCCAGCTTGCTCATTGTGAACTTTGTTTTTCCATGACCAGCAATCCAAGGAAAGAAGCTACTTTGGTGCTTGCTGCGTGGTAAGTGTGTGGTAAAATATACTATCAGATATTGTTCACTGAATGTCATTATAGGACAGAAAAAAGAGCAATCAGCAAAGAGCAGTGCTGTGTTCTAGAATTTGTCGATTAACTTGTTAGCCTGCTAGTGGCAATCCAGTTAATTTCAACAGGCATGCTCAGGCAGTGGCATCTTGTGGTTTGTCGTATATGGAAGATTTTATTAGCAAAATTAAATTCTATAAGCTAAATGTGCATTTTTAAAGCATTTTTATAGTCACTGAGCCTACAGATGATTGCGAGGACAGCCAAGAAGATCATTGGGGTCTCTCTCCCCTCTATTACAGACATCCACACCACACGCAGCATCCGCAAAGTCATCAGCATTGTGGATGACCCCACACACCCCTCACACAAACTCTTCTCCCTCCGTAGCATACGGGCCTCCACTGCCAGAATGGGGAACAGTTTCTTCCCTCAGGCCATCAGACTCCTCAGCCGCGCCCCCGCCCGCCGGGCGGGCGCGGCGGGCGGGGGGGGGGGGGGGGTG
>JAODJX010000001.1:39142322-39159324 GCA_026776945.1 Isichthys henryi
ATTGCTTCCGGGATAGGCTCTGGACCCCCCGCGACCCAGTAAGGATAAGCGGTTTGGAAAATGGATGGATGGATGTTTTTATGTATAGCAATTGACATTACCTTAATTTTTAGGCATATTAAAATTATGCCATGTTGCTCTAGTTGGATGATTTTAAAAAATATTTTCCCTAAATTGGTAGCCAAAAATCAGTAGCACAACCTTCATTAAATGTTTTCAAGTCTTTCAACTTTATTGCCTGTAACATAATGAACAAACAGTTTGTATAAGATGAATATTTTTTCTCATCTCAGTAACTCTTGCCCTGTGTTTTATGAAATACTTTTGTTTATTAAAGAGATAAATAGTAACAAAACTGATTAACTACCCCACAGGCAAAATAATCAGTCTAGAAAATGAAGTTGGATAATTTGAGTGTACCTCAGAGTAATTAAAAAAAATAAAATGAATTTCTGACAATGACCATGTATGTACTCCCCTTTGTGTTTGTTTATATTATTTTAAGAATTCACTATGGTAATTACTAACGTCTACATTAAACATTATACCCCATAATACTGTTTGTAATTATAAAAAAAAATAAATTCCAGTCCTGGAGGACCAGACACACTTTGCAGATTTCCCTGCTGAAACACACCTACTCAAATGTGCAATTGGCTGGTGAACTGAATAAAGTGTGTTTAAGCAGTGAAATCTGTAAACTTTGAGGTAGAGTTCAACTTATTGACACTGAATGCATTGCATGTTTCCAGGGGGACCTTTGGAATTCCATTTGATCCTGCACTTTCTTACACTTACAGAGCCCTCCACAATTATTGGTACCCCTTGTAAAGATTTGTAAAAAGGGTTCGAAAAAATCTACCGTTTGTTGAAGTAGCTTCATGTCACACTGAAAAATTGAGAAAAATCCTTTCCTTAAAATAAATGTATTGAAAGAAAAACAAATAATTATCTTTTAACAAAAACACATGTGCCATGCTTATTGGTACCCCTGCTTTTAATACTTTGTACAACCTCCCTTTGCCAGCACTGAGTCTTCTCCTATAACATTTTATAAGGTTGGAGAATACCAAGCAGGACATCTGAGTTCATTCCTCTTTACAGAATCTCTCCAGATCATCCAGGGTCCTAAGCCATCTCTTATACACTCTCCTCTTCAGCTTAGCCCACAGGTTTTCAATGGGGTTCAGGTCAGGGGACTGAGATAGTCATGGCAGAAGCTTGATTCCGTGGTCAGCTAACCATTTTTGTGTTGATTTGGACATGTGCTTAGGATCACTGACAGGCTGGAAGATCCAATGATGGCCCAGTTTTTGTTTCCTGGCAGAGATTTTGATTTAAAACATCCTGGTATTTCATGGAATCCATAATGCAATGAACCTAATGAGGTTTCAAGGGCCTTTGGAGGAAAAACAGCCCCGCAACATCACAGAACCTCCACCATATTTTGTCTTTGGGATAATGTTTTCTAACCCTTTTTATAAATCTTTACAAGGGGTGCCAATAATTGTGAAGGGCACTGTACATACACGTCATACATACACAACATACTCTAGGTGAGGGGTCCCGAATGGAACTACCTAACAAAGACACCTAATTTGTAACCATTCTGCACTTAATGGGGTTCATGTTTGAGTTTTTAGTGGCAGTGACAAGCAATTGGTTTGAAATACACTTACATTGCAGCCTGTGCTATACTGTATAAGCTTGCTTGAACTATGCAGTTGATTTCATTATTATTTTATCAGCAATGCATTCAAGACTTTCAGTCCATGCTACTAATAACATGCACATCATATAGGGATACAACGATTATTCGACATTGTCCACAAAAATCAACAATAAAAATAGTCGCAGATGAATTTGATTGACGATAATTGTCGCTAGATGTATTTTTAAACGGAGTGAGACGTTTTTCTTCCTTTCTACCTGTGCAATACTAGCCCTTTCCAAAAGAGTGCACCAATACACCACATTCTGTCTTGCGCAATAGCATTCAGCGACAGGTAGAAGAATGGCGGCCATAAATCAGGCATCATCGCGTATTAAACGCTCTAAAGTCTGACACAATTTCACCCTAGATAAGGCAAAGAAAAAACTTATTTGCAACATTTGCAAAGTGGACCTTGCCTATCATGGGAGTACTTCAGTAATGCATGAGCATTTGAAGAGGAGGCACGTAGGATACTTGGATGAATCGGAATTGGACTCGCCATGGTAAGATATTAGCTTGTAAGCTAAATTGAGGCGTGAATGTACGTTTTTAAAGACGTATTTTGTTTTTGAAAAAAACAAACCCTTTATGACATTTATGCAGTACAAAGAAGACCAAATATACCATGGATATATAAATGTGTACTCCACAGCAGGCAACTGTCCTCAATACTAAACATGTTGATAACAGACATGAGACCTCTCTCCGTCGTTCATGGTGAAGGGTTTCAAGAAATGATTTGCCAGTTCAACTATACATACATACTCCCATGAAATAGCCTTATGTTGCAACTTGTTACAGAATGTTTTGCACTGTATTACTGCTGCTAATGTGCCTGTCCTTGGCTTACAGAAAATGCAGAGCTGTATGGATGAACACAGAGCTGATATTCTGGCAAGAATTGAAGACAGACACACACCAAGCTCTTCCTTAACAGCTCTCAGTCTCTCTCTGTTTTTAGTTTTTACATGAGTCAGGCTTGAAACACTGAGCTCACACAGATATGTCGTGGAAAATGGGGCAGGAAGACGGAGAGTCAGGAACGAGGGGTTTATTCGACAAAACTACAAGTCAAGGCACAAAAACAGTGGAGACTTCGATGACAGGACTGGGGGAACGTACTCGAACGTGGAATGAAATACACAGGACTAATTAGAAATAACAGGAAACAGCTGGTGACATCAGGATTTCACATGAGGTTAATGAGGGGGCATGGCACACGGAAGGATCGATCGAGCAGGGATTGTTTAGAATACATCACTATTACAGCACAGACACTCTACAATGGCTTATTATTTGCAAATAATAATTAATTCTAAAAATTTTTTAGACCATTTAAGTGAAATTGTACGATGTACACCTTTCAATCACTTTCAATCTCTCATGGCACACTAATGTGCCATGGCACAATGGTTCAAAATCACTGCACTAAGAAGTACATAGTCGTGAGGATTACACGAAGCACTGAAACAAAGAATTTCGATCAAGGATTTTTTGGAATCGAGTTACTCGATGAATCGTTGCAGCCCTAAATAGAACATACACATGTACATAGTTTTAAGAATAATGACGAATAATATTAAAATAAGAAATTCTTATTCTTAATTTGTTTCATTGGGACAGTTGTTCTTGGCATAGAATGAAATGTACATCAGTATCAAGCCTGCATAAAATGGTGACGTCACATTTGTCAGTTTGATTTATCTCCTTTGATCTAAAGGGTTTTAAAGCAGCACCTAAACAGCATCCTTCACTGGTCCTTCTCATTCACAAATGCAGGCAGGGTAGGGTTGGGAAGAAGCACCTAAAGCTCACTGTTTTTCAAATTCCAGAAACAATCTGGTTCAATTTGCCAGTAATGTTGCAATATCAATAGCAGACTTACTAGATGCGGGTGCTTACATTTCTGAATCTGCTGTTCTGTGCAGCAGGAAAGTATGACTGAGGAGGAACTACTTACTTTAGACATCTCTATTTCTACCCTGTATCTGAAAATGTAAACTGTTAATATATTCATATCACTGAAGAAGGCTTCTGTTATCTCAGAGACTGTCATACGTGTGCATGCACGGATCAGGGAAGCAGGAGCAGGGAGACGGACGATCGGGGAATACGGGGTTTAATCGGTAGGTAGCAACAAGGAACAGGTAACAAATGCAAAATGACATTACAATGAACGAACTGGGGAAAACATACCTAACGCAGACTTAAATACATGGGACTAATGACAGCAACAAGAAACAGCTTGTAAACACGAGAAATCCACACGAGGTTAACGAGAGGGCATGGCACACGGAAGGAGTGGACGATCAGGGCATGACAGAGACAGTCTATATTCTGCAAGTTCATATACCATCATGCATAAATACAATGCTCCCTTCATAAATATTTTTCATTCAGTTAATATTTTAATTATTCCATAACAATGCTTTAGACTAGCACGTGTGAAAATCCAAAAAAATCAAAAATCAGGGTCAACCAGCAGCCCTGCAGCAGTTACAATAAAGGGCCTTGCTCATGGGCCAAACAATGATATGACTACTCTGCCAAGGATGGGATTGAAACTCATTACCTACTGAGAACACGGTTTGTTCTCCACAAACTGAATAAGATGCAGATGCTCTTACGTTACATTAATATCGCCATTTATTATTACTTGAAATTTATACTACTCAGTTTTGTGTCAAGTTTGTTTACTAAGAAAAAAATGTTTCATTGGAATATGAAAAGGGATGAAAGCAAATTACCAGTGTTGAAATATAATATGCAGGCGCAGTTCCAATATATATAGAGGATGATGTGAGAGAAAGCTGTTTTCATTCCAGATGTCTAAATGCATTATAGTTAACCATAACAATATCAGCACATAAAATGGAAACTTGTTCTTTAGGCACTGTTATTCTCCCCTAGTGAAACATGCTAAATCTAACTTTAGCCAAATATCCAGCTATTTGAATGGATTAAATCGAAAATAGTAGGCTATGTTTCTCTATTATGAAAACACCTACAAAGCTATTAGTTTTGATAATGTGATATTATTTCTCACTCATATCTTCACTCACCCCTACCACAGATATGCTTTGGTGTGCTAAACACCTCATATATTTAACTGGAGTAACTAGAGTTTATACAGCTGTGGTATTTATCAATAACTAATAATAAACACTGACAAAATCATATTTTTGCTACAATTATATGTGAAATATAAAAACACAGATTGTTAGATAAATATCCAATACATGAAATGCACATGACGCCAGTCTGTATTACAGTTAAGCTTACATTTTAACCCTGGAATGGCAGATGGAATCTTCAGTTCATGATTTTCATGTTATTTATGCTCAAGTAATATATAGCCACGTAACAGGTAGCAACATAAAACACACTGAAAGTGTTTTAAAGAAAAAAAATGGGTCCTGCACTGCTCTATACTGATGGTTTTCTCAGAAATATGGATGAATGGATGGATGAATGGATGGATTGATGGTACAAATACTCACATACACAGACGTGTCTGGTGGTTGAGTCATGGCAACTGGACTTCTCTCTGAAAGGTAGAAACGTTTCACTGCTCATCCAAGCAGCTTCTTCAGTCTGAGGGAGGTTGCAGGTGTCCATATATTTATGCTCCCGGGTAGTCTCACTTCAAGCTGGAAAAGCTGAAAATAGAAATCTACAGAAAACCCACTCACACCGACCAGTATCTTTTGTTTGACTCAAATCACCCTACCTATCTCGTGTGTCCAAAAAGCTAAAAACGATTTTTGGAAAACATTACATACCCGTCCATTTTAAACCCACCAACACGCTGAGACAGAGACTCGTCAACGCCAAAGATCGGATACCAAAACAGAAGAAAAACAATGTAGTGTATGCCGTTCAATGCAGTGAAGTGTGCCCTGAACTTTACATTGGAGAGACCAAACAACTGTTACATAGGAGGATGGCCCAGCACAGAAGGAGCAACACCTCCGGACCAGAATCAGCTGTATACCTCCATTTGAAAGAAAAAGGACATTCTTTTTAGGACATGAATGTCTAGATACTGGATAGGGAAGACAAGTGGTTCGAGAGAGGGGTGAGGGAAGCCTTGCATGTGCAAATCCACAACCCCTCACTCAACAGAGGTGGAGGCCTTAGGCACAACCTGTCTCCAATTTATCTTGCGGCCCTCTTATCCTTTCCCAGAAGAAAAATTATTCACGGGAAATATCAGACCAAATTCACACCTCCACCAGGTGGACCACCCTTAACGACCCACTCTATGGGGTTAGAAGGGACTGCTAAGGTGTGACGGTTACATCTACCCACAACTGCCCCCCCCCCCCCTTTGTTTCCCTCAATGAGCCTACTTAGAGCAGGTGTGAAGTGAGACTACCCGGGAGGATAAATATGTGGACCCTTACAACCTTCCTCAGACTGAAGAAGCTGCTTGGATGAACAGGGAAACATTTCTACCTTTCAAGAGAGAAGTCCAGTTGCCATGACTCAACCACCAGACAGTTTCACCTGGATGACTGAGAATCTTCACAGACATACACAGATGTGAAACAGAATTTGTTGGTACCCTTCCATGAAAAATAAATAACCAACAATTGCTTCTGAAATAACTTGAAACTGACCAAAGTATTTGCCACCCATCCATCCATCCATTTTCCAAACCGCTTATCCTACTGGGTCGCGAGGGGTCCAGAGCCTATCCCGGAAGCAAACGGGCACGAGGCAGGGAACAACCCAGGATGGGGGGGCCAACCCATCGCAGGGCACACTCACATACCAGTCACTCACACATTCACACCTACGGGCAATTTAGCAACGTCAATTAGCCTCAGCATGTTTTTGGACTGAGGGGGGAAACCGGAGTACCCGGAGGAAACCCCACAACGACATGGGGAGAACATGCAAACTCCGCACACGTGACCCAGACGGAGACTCGAACCCGGGATTTGCCACCCATTATTGTTTTTTCCATAATTAAGAAAAATCTGACTTTGAAATAGAGTTTTGATTCAACAGAATATTTTAAATAACACAAATGAAAACGGCATGGACAAAAATGATGGGACCCTTAACCTAGTATTTTGTTGCACAACCTTAGGAGCCAATCGCTACAAACAAGCGATTCCTGTAGCTCTCCATGAGACTTCTGCACCTGCTAACAGGTAGTTTGCCCCACTCTCCCTGAGCAAACTACCCCAGCTATGTCAACTTTGGAAGCTGCCTTATCTACGCTGCATGTTTCAGTTCTGTCCATTCATGTTTGATATAATTCAGATTAGGGCTCATAGGGAGCCACTTCAGAATAGTGTGATGCTTTGTTCTTATGGATTCTTGGGTACTGTTAGCTGTCTGTTTTGGGTCATTATCCTTTCGGGGGATCCATGACTTGCAACTGAGACAGAGCTTTCTGACACTGGTTAATACGTTTTGCTCCAGAATGCCTTGATAGTCTTGCGATTATATTGTGCGTTGCACAGACTTAAAGCACCCCATACCAGACGAAGCAAAGCAGCCCAGAAACAGATTCGAGCCTCCTCCCTGTTTCACTGTAGTATGCTATTTTCTTTCAAATTTGTCCAGGCTATTTACAGTACCATATATTTGTAAAATAAAGAATAAATCATATTTTTTCCACAATTCTATTGGCTTACTCTATTACATACTAAAGACACAATTGTTTTTAATTTAATCACTTTTCAGGAGAAATGAAGCATTGTTTCAATGAGCTGTAAGGATACCAACAAATATATTCATGTCTGTAAATCAGGCATTACCCCCAGTTAATCCTACAAAGCACTATTTCAGATAAGCATACTACTTAATGGTCTCTCAAGCCTGATACACACTATGAGGTATGGATGAGGTATACTGTAGCTATGGATATCCCTAGTTTTGTGAAGATGAAAATGCATATCAGTACATCAGAAAATCAATTAAATGCTTCAGTATTCACAAAAACCCACATACACTCACATACACACACCCCATGAGAAAATTATTCAAGTCAAAGCAGTGACAAAGGATTACTTAACACAATGAATAAGTCCTAATTATCCCATGCGTTTATTAGATTATGAAGCAAATTATAAGAGATATGCATTTGCTGAGCCACAACAGGGGAGGTCCTTGATTTTCCGTGATGTGATATGAGAGTATATTTTCACTGCCAGGCTCCTAGAATACAAATTCATTCTGGTAAAGAGAAACTCCTCCTAAAGTGAATACAAATTCACGCGTCATGTGTGATAAACAAAGACTCATAGACTGCATTCTGTGTTGCATTCAAATGCAAGAGAGATGCCATTGTTAAAGCATATGCACCTTGACATGCTTTTGCGTAACACAACTTTTCTGTCATTGATTGTGCTATCAGCACTTAATGGCAAACCTTCTAATTTCAGCTGTCACTCTTCATGATGTAAAGTGGGATCACTAACCAAATTTGTATTGCATTAATAAGATGCGGAAGCACAAAGTGCAAATATAGGTTTGTGGCTATGATTAAAATTGAAGACATGAACTCTAGATGATAAAACAGGACATTCCTCCCCAGGAAACAGGATGGATGGATGGATGGATGGATGGATGGATAGATGGATGTTCCCAATGGCCTGTATAGATAACTGGAAGTTGATAAATTAGTCTTCCTGCCTCTGTTAAAGCTGCCACCTGAACTGACAAAATATGGTAACATGGAAAAACTTGTTTTCTGAACAAAATGGACCCTATTTTCCACTACTTCAAAATGCAGCGCATTTTTTTGGGGGTTTTGTACCGGTACACTGTTCATTTTCACACCGTGTGTGCACGTCGTCAAAATAGCAAATGATTTTGTGCCCACTTTCCGCTCATAGGAGTGGTATTTTTTATTTTTTTTTAATGAAGCATGGCCTGGTGCATTTTTGGTGCATTGGTATTTTAAGGCAGTGAAGTGACATTGCGCGTTTGACCATCAAAAACCACGTCTAAAGTCAGTGGCACATTGTTAAACGGTATTTAAGCAAGGCGTTTTAGAAACGTGGGTACAAAACACTTGTTATTGACACATGCACTCGTGGTGCACTAATGGTTTTTTAAATTTCATTTAATTTATACATATTATAATGTATAATGTATTTAATTTATACATTTTATTATAGAGTATATCTGATACTTTGACGTAATCACATTGCTCAATGATCCACCAATATCAAAAACAATATGTATTCAGTAAAGAACAAACCATACCATTAAAAAATATTTCAAGTTCATCATCAGAACAAAGCACATACTCTAATCAAAAGGACATTTTGATATGCTGAAAATGCGTTTCAGATGTTTAGATGCAGCCATCAAAAGGTCGTGGCATTTTTTGTGGCATGTTCTATTGTTGCCGGCATTCTCATACATGTAAGACAAGATAAGAACAATTTATTTATATAATTCTCTTGAGGTTTACTTTATTATTGTTTTTTTATTGAAAACAAGAGGTATGCTGTCAAAAGAAAGGTCCAGAAAGCCACACCAAAAATATTAAAACCAATCTTTTCATGGATAAGGAAGCCTAACAAGGTAACCAAGAGGTAAGAAACAAATTGGATAATAAATAATTGTTTTGAGCGTATTTTATCGCTGATTTAAGACACGGGTCGGCACCGAAATAGCAAAACGGTTTAGTACATGCCAATAAATGTTAGTTATGCTAGCTGCGTTAGATTGTCAAAATAGATCTCAAAATGTCATTACTCTATTGAGGCTTTCCAATATAATCCCGTAAATAATACAACAGCAAGGAAAATTCAGCATTCAAGCATATTGTTATTCATGAGCAAAGAAATACACAGATTTGTGCTTTAGTGAGTATGGGTCTAACAATTTTTATTCTGCTAAGCTTTTTAATATTTATATGTATTGGTGGTCTGGTTGTTTATTATGTCTATATATAGAAGTAAAAGTGAAATTTAGGCTATAATTTTTTGTGCATATTTGTGTGTAACTGTTTGCATATAGTTGTGTGTAGCAGGGGAAGAGGTGCTTACGATACTTGTTCGATCTCAAGTGTCTGACCAAAATAATGAATTATTTTGAAAAACTGAAGAACAGCTGTCTTCCTGTCAATAATATGATTAAAACTAGCATATGATAATACAGAGTTACTCACAATGGGATCTATTCTCATATGCTCAAAAATGGATAACTTCTTAAGCACTATTTTTTTTTTTAACTTAAGAGCTTGATGGGAAAATAGACCAAATTAACACAGAATAAGACAGACTGAGGAACACTGAGGAAGGCAACACGTTGAAACGCATCAGTGTTCTTCTAATAAAGTGCGATCTCTTTTTGTTTTCTTGGGAGAATAGACCCTAAGGCCTCATATAATAAAAAGATGACAACACATGACATTTCTTACAAATTACACACCTATCTTATTTCTTACTGTCTAATATAAACAAATGTAGCCAGCTGAACACCAAATCACAACTGTCATGGTAAACTAAAAAGATTTTAAAAAATGTCTCAATTGGGCATCAATATAGGTGGACAATGATGAAATATAAAACAATTTCAAAAAAAGGAAAATAAAAATAATTATTAGGAATTTCAGGTAACTTAAGATAGACTTGAAAATTATAGTAGTCCATTGATTTACTTCTACAGGGTTTCCAACTCTCAGTAGCAACCCTGCTACTGTGATTCACTTGGCTGATGCTACATTTGTAGATAAAAAATATGATCACCCTTCTGACCAATGAGATTCAAAAATTTAACAGTCTGTGGAAAATTAAGATTTAATGTAATCTAGTGGTGATACTTTTGACTAGTTTAAAATGGCAGATTACAATGGAATGCAACAAATTATATTATATAAATAGTATTAAACTACAATTAAATTCATTTGAATTGGTAGATTGTGTTTGAAACTTAAATATTATGAAATATTGCCGAACCAATGTTCTTTTCCAAACCATGGGTGAAAAATGAATCTTAATATGAACTCTGAAAGCTAAGTTAAACACAAGACAGGAGATGTCAGTTTCAACATACTTAATTTAAATAAAATCTGTACTGCTTAAGTCATCATTAGAATGCATTTCCTCATATTAGTCTGCAGTACTTTTCTGCTTTAACTGCACGCTGCACATGCAAGTGTTAAGTGGATATAAATACAAGATTACATTTTGAATACACAATGACAAGCATATGTAATTTTCCCCATTTACATCTGGATGAGTGTTGCCAACTTATCGAATTTGTCTCTATATTTAGCGAGTTTTAGACCCCTCTAGTGACTCGTTTTCAAAAAAGCGATTAGCAACAAATCTAGTGACTTTTTCTGGTCTTATTGGAGACTTTTGGAGACTCTGATGTGAAAGCATGTATTGTTCTAACTCTTCTCACCGAGCAGCGGGTGCTGCCGGGGGCTCCTCTCCCATCCCAAAGCACTCACAGGCGGCCAGTCATCATGCAGCAGCCCCGCCCAGCTGCAGTCAGAGCAGGAGATGTTCATCCCTCTGTGTCCCGACTGCAAATGAACCGCGCATGCGCGAAGCTGCCGGTGGCTGATCCTGCCCTGGCTATCAAAAAAAAGTAACTCCGCCAGCGTAATCAAGACATAACGTATAAACGCAAAACACTTTATATTGAAAGTTGGATTGATAATGGTTTTGTTTTAGTTAGTCAATTATTGAATGAAGATCATTCAATCTGTTGTTTACATATGAGAGGCTTTTGTCCAAGTATATTCCTGTTTCTTCTAAAGAATATTGTATGGTTTTTGAAGCGATACATAGTGCTATCACCGGCTGTAAAGGGCAGAAACTGCACTCTCGCTCATCTAGTTCCTGAGGATCTGTTCATAGGCAACATGTGTCCTCTTCTGAGCAAAGAAGCGACCAACAAACGCATTAGACATATAATTCAGAGGAATGTTGTCTCTAAACCAGATGTAGTATTTTACTGGAATAATCTGTTTGATGACATAGATTGGGAATCTACTTGGATGTTACTGTACCTAGGACTTTCATTATTTCGAATAAGATGCATGAGGTAACTTCACCGTCGTTTTTCAGTGAATTGTAAGATTGACAAATTTAAAAGAGAGATAAATGTGGGCTGTTCTTTTAGATGTAATGCTTTTGAAACTATAATTCATTTATTTTGGGATTTTAGATACAGTAAGAAATTCGACAGACCTCAATAATTACATAAACACAATTGTTGTTGTTTTAATTCCCTTGAGGAATTTATATTGTCAAAGTGAACTATATCCTAAGATGTGCTTGTAAAATATTTGTATATAGTACGGCATTAATAAAAATAATAATAATAAAAAACTCCACCAGAGTCACTTTTGCCGGTCCCAAGGATATAGGAGGAGGGTTGGAATTGTTTATATATACAATTCCACCCCTCCATTTGTAGTTCTAAATGTATTTATGGTGTTTTTTAACCACTTTTTATATCTCCCACGACATTATTCATTCCTCTCTCCTACAGTGTCCATTACAAGCACATGCACAACGTGCAAATGAGGCGATGGCATCATTTAGCAACTTCTAGCGACTTCTGGAACAGCCAATAACGACTTTCCTTGCTGACGAGTTGGCAACAGTGATCTAGACCTACTTTCTGAAAGTATCATACAGTATATGCTAAGCTATGGATACAGATGCAATACTATTCACACCATGACAATTATGACTGTATTGGCCATAATAAAAGCTTTTTTACAACTATTGGCATTCTACCTTCCATGTTCATTTAGCTAGACCTTTTGATTCTCTAGCAGCATGGATTTTTGATGGTGAAGATGGTATTAAATCATTTTATTTGATCAATTAATAATTTCTCATTTAAAAATCATGCAGTTCTTCCATTAACATAAATGACATCAATGGTGTGTGGTTGTACAGACTATTTATTGTGCATATCAGTTACACAAAAGCAGGGTCCTATATTTCAATATTTTGCATGTCTGTGGGAACTGATCACAACCTCCAAACACCAAAAGTCGTCAACTGTAAGAACTCTTTCATTTGTATATTTAAATGGGGTCAGCTGGGTGGGCACAGTGATGAGTGGTGGTGCTCGTGGTACCGGAAGGGTCCTCTGCATATGTCGTCTTCTTGACTAATAGTTATTTAATGAAAGGTCTTGTGTAAATTTCACACGTGTAACGCAAATACATTCATATACATGACAGCACATGTGCTTAACTCTATTTGGCGCTTACAACGGCAAACTAGTCCTCAGCTCTGAATGGCTTTACTGATTTTTTTGTAGCAAGAAACGTGCATGTCTCTTTCGTCAGTTTCTAATTAAATATATATTCTACATTCTGTCATATTCAAGCCCATAAGGACCAGTCTGGTTCCCATGGAATAAACAAAATTACCAGTGGTCACATGGAAATATATTTTATTATATTATTTTATATATATGCACATAGGCTATTTAATATGCACATACCTATAACAACTTGGGGTATAAGAAGACATAATGCAGACCTGTACATGCAGAAATACGATTATTTTTTATGTGAGTGATTACAATATAAGATGTTTTGACAAAGGAATATCCATTCACTTTCTGTTAGTGTGACATTGAACCAACTTTTCCATGTGACATCAAACCTGAACTTGATTTGATTTGAGCAGAGACTTAATAAGACCCTGGGCAAAGCATCTGATCTTGCAGCACTTTGCTTTTTAAATGATAAAAAGAGAAAGTGGGTCATGATGTATTCCCCATGGAAATAAAAGAAAAAAAAGTTAACATATTTTGCTGTGTGAATCTCCAACAGGGAAATCATCTATAAATAAATCAAAACCACATGTGCAATGTGCAGTGCCACAAGGGAGGCAGAAAAATTGCATCAACTGTTCATAAGCAGGGGCTCCTGGTGGTTAAAAGTAAATAGATGTATGTAAACTTGCATATGAAATTTCTTTAGAAATGTCTTGGTGGATTGCTAAGTGCTTTCCATTGTACATTTGTTTTTTTCCTTCTACTGAATTACATTAGGTCATCCAACATAACGAAAGTCTACATTTTTGTATAAGGAAGGATTTCTAAGACTGATATTGTCCTCTTAGGTCAAACTTCCTAATTAGGACAGAGGAGGAAACTTAATCCATACAGGGCTTTTCAGCAGGACATAGGTTTAAATTTACTCTCTTTGTTCACAGTTGTGGCTTTAAGGAGCCAAGGGTGTCTAAGTACATGCTAGCATGGGGGGACATATGGTGCTAGATACAGCATACTGGAGGTAAAAAACTGCATAAAATTACATAATAGCAATTCAATAGATTTGCCATATCTAAGCAGACAAAAAGGTGAAGCAAGAGACAGACTCACCGGAATTAGGGTCAGAATTACCGTCTGCTTCAGTCCTCTTGTCAGGTGAGGCCTGTTCGTAGAAGTCCTCCTGTGGCTGAACCAGAGGGAGAGGGTGTGAGTGGAGTGTTCCACTGCCCACAGGCTCATGGTCCCCTAGACCACTGTCACTGTAGCTTTCCTGGGAGCCGTCAGGAAGGTGAAATGTTACACGTCGCTGTGACTAGAATGAAGAGTACAAAACAAACCTGTTAGTGCTCCTTGTTTGACCCTAGTATGTTTTATAAACCTGATACCAGTTGATAAGCAAATTGATTGAGGATGGATAAAATAGATCAAATGGATTCATGTTTCATGGGCATGTTACAGAAGTTTTTACTTGGTTGTGAGGAGCCTTTCACGTGTTACATTTGTCCTTTTTTTCAAAAGGAATTCTTGAGTTCCAAATGAAACATAGCTATTTTCTCTTCATAACCTCATTGCTTGAATTATTTGCCTAATATCATGCATTCCTGCAACCACACATCCTCTAATGCAAAACATAATTTTAACAAATTACATTTATTTAGTAGATGCTTGTGTCCAAGATAAAGTACAAGTGAAGAAAGCATAAGGTCAGAGAACAAGGACACTCAGCATCCGTGGAGCAGTTAGGGTTAAGGGCTCAATGCTGACATCATTACTCTGCTGGCCAAGGAACCTGAACTTACTACCTTCTTGACATAAGCATAGATCCCTAACCCCACACACACAAATTTCCATTTCAAAATCATTTCTGCAAGGAACCTGATGCTAGAGATCTCACTCGAGCAGTAACAGCTGCCAATGTCAAGCCTGATCTCTGATTGAGTTTTGAAAAGTGCCCCTGTGCTAGCAAAAACCCGCTTAAGCACAAGCAGATATAAAGTGCTTTTGAAAAAGACTATGTAACTCTTAGGGTGGTATTTTAAAGGGCTGTCGGTATAACTCTCACTGCAAACCTGTGATTTCCAAGTAGCCTTTGACGATGAGAGTGCCAAGGTGAAAAAATAGGTTTCCCCCTCCCTCTCATGGGTTGCTTTCAACACATGACCCAATGAAGAAATTCCCCATATGATCTAACAGAAAGTTATGCACCAGAGCATTTCTTTCTTTAATTAATTATTTATGTTTTTGATGTAATGAGTGCCTCCTCTCACATTTTAATTCCAGATTGCTGCAGCCACCCAGTAATTATTGGCAAAACCAAAGGTCACTCCATTTCAGAGAAATGCAAATCACTTCATTATGTACTTTAGGACATTCAGAGAGCATGTGACATTCAAACAAAGCAATGGGCATTTCTGCTCTGTTGTTTGGAGAATATTACAAACAGAACAAACCGAACATTATGCATTGCTAAATTATGAAAAAAAAATGAGCACGAATGGAATAAACAGTCATGAAAACATGTCTTATGACTGAACGAATGAATGAATGATTAAGTGACAAAGCGCAAAAGTCAAGTGTTTAATTGGAAATAGCTAAGCTGTGAAAAAAAAAAAATGTGTTTGGGAAACATATCACCTAACAGTCTGAATTGAAATAACAGCTACTTAAATTATTTTCTGCTATGTGGAATGCCTGTGAAAACATCTAACCTTGTATTTTGTTCATACAGCGGTTTGGGGAAGTGACACCATAAATATTCCTTCATCACATTTGATTGACATTTTACATAATACCATGGCTTATCACAGCAGAGTGAGATTGCGTGACACTTTGGGCGGAGCTTAGTAGGAGTCCGTTTATGACGTTATATGCGAGAGGGGGCATATCCCTTTATTCTGATTGGTCCAGGAGTTATGTCCGTATATGGTATCAGATATGCTTCTGCCACGTGGTGTGTATATGCTGATAAGGGAACATGTGGTTTGGGAGATAAGAGGACCGTTAAACTTTAATAGAATTAAAACACATTACTGTACATGTATTTATTACAGTGTTATATTTAATTACGTTTTAAGGAATAATAAAAAAACGTATAGCAGGATGAATATAAGCTAGCGCATACACATCCAGCGGAGGACTGGCCGCAGACACATGCTGATAGGAGCAGGCACACGCGTCCCGGCACTTTCAGTATTTTAAAATAAGGAAGCACTTAAACTCGTTATATTTAACCAACATGTTTGAAGAAAAAGAAAAACTTCAGCAGTATTTAGCCAATGTTTTATTTCGTCATAAGTTTCAAGAAAGTATTTAACCAACGAACTTTTAGGAGGAATTACCTTTTCAATCTGCACTCGATTGAAGTCGAAATGATCCAAACACCCAGAATGCACTCGATGAGCCTGTAGCGCATTCGCGAAGAGACATATCCCAGCATGCACTCGACAAGCATGTAGCGCGACCGCCATCCACTGTGCCGCGGGGGTGCGGACGCCTCAGGCCTGCAGAGGTGTGATAGCTTATCACCCGGACTATGGCGCAGGCAGCTAGTGTCGTATCTCGATAAGACCAGCTGTTTTCAGGGCGTCGTGTGGTGAAGAAACATGCAGGCCAGTCGGCATACCATATGCGGTACAGCATATGCCAGCAAAACGGGGTCATTAGTCTTTAAAAGAATAAAAATACATTACATGTGCTTATTAATGTGCTGGTTTAAAACTATTTTAAGGGATAATAAAACTTTCAGCAGCATAATTTTAACGGTGCTCCGGGCTCGTTGATCTTTTCTAGCTAGAGATGAAAGAGGTTCGAGCAGTTTTAAATGGTAAAAACAGTAGCAGTGTTTTGTTAGCGTGTTATTTTAAGCAAATACATTATTTTCTAACAGCAAAAGCGCTGTCATCATGTTTTAGACATGTTTTAGAATGTCCGCTGCAGGGCCGGAGCACTCTCACGCCCCAATACGTCATTCCGTAAGACGCCAGAGCACTCTCACGCCCCAATACGTCATTCCGTAAGACGCCAGAGCACTCTCACGCCCCAATACGTCATTCCGTAAGA
>JAODJX010000001.1:39162927-39173428 GCA_026776945.1 Isichthys henryi
CCACCTGCAGGAAGAGATTCGAAGCTGCCTCAACTGGTGCACAACGAGTTATAGCTTTATAAAATAGTTGCAGCAGATAACATATAGTATGTTACACGGTAGTGCAAATGTATAAGTAATTATGTTAATTATACAAATCATATGTTAACCATGTACTGTATTTGCAGTAATTCAATGACAATAACTCAATGTGTTAATCATTAATCAATGGAACACCCAAACATTAATAGTGATTAAATGTCATATGATCAATATTTATAAACGTATCTCAAGTAGAGATTCTGTCTAGAAGCCGAGACAGATTCCGATAAATTGAGCAAGATGGGTGGATTTTACCTTGCTACCAAGGTATACCAATTGAGCAGGAGAATTGTGTTTGTTATACGTTTGAGCTCGGTTTATTGGTGTTTTGTGACTAATCAGGACTTGGAAGTCCTTATCGGGAATTGGTAGTTATGGTTTATCAACTGGTTGCTCTGTGTGCTCCGTGTGACTTGGTACCAAGTGCCAGAGTGTGATGGGAGTGTTTTGCTGGAATTGCTGGAATAAAAGAGATTTTCTTTACTCACCAAACTGAGAGGTCCAGACTTTTATTCTAAGTGACTCTCTGTTATCAGAGATGTTGATTTATAATTTTTCTACCACACCGGTACACAGAATAAGTTTGTAGCACAGCAGAAGATATGAATGTATGATATGTACAGCGCTGTAAAGCTGTCCAATTCACTGCTCAAATAAAGGGCGCTTTTCCACCACACCAGTTACCATACCTTTGATACTTCAAGATGGAATCAAAATATGGTACTTCATATGGTTCTCCGAGACAATCATTTTCATCCCTGCTGTTTGAATCACTCATAGAAGAGTTTATGAGAAATTTATTTTGAACTACTTTTTTTGTTTTATAAGTACCCCAATAGTTATTGCAACAAATCACATTGCAGTATTTGAAAAATTTCCAAAACTGTGCTGTCATAGTACATTATACAAAATACTTTATTTATGGTTATGCTATCCTGATCTTGTTGTATCTGTTCTTCCGACTAGATCACAATTAATTGTGTCACTTAATTTGTCCATGCATCCATTATTATTAATTTAATTATTTTTGCTATGTCTGTGACATGATAGGTCAACTTGAAAAAGCCCAATACTAACAAGCTGAAAGGAGCCATATCACCACCTACTGTAGCGGAGTCAAAAATACTTTGGTCAATAAAACGATTCCCCTCCTGTACATGTATTCTGGGACAAGGACAGTAGTTCAATTAAATGGCATAATCGAGCTATAACTTATATATAAACGTACTGATTGAGGTACCCTGAGCACAGTACTGCACCCAAGCACTGCTCACTGGGTGCTGAATTAGCTGCCCTTCGTTATATCACAATGTCACATGATGTTTAAATGCAGAGGACACATTTCATTGTTGTGCACTATGTGCTGTGGTGTGTCAACAATGACAACTATTCACTTTCACTGATGTCTTCTTTTTATGCAATGTGTCTACTGATATCTGCAGTAGACAAAATTCCCCTCTTTACAAAATTCCATCACTAATACATTTTCATTTAAACAGTAAATATTTCTTTAGACAATACTAATAAATAAATAAGATAAGATAATTATCTACTTTATATGCCACTGTAAAATATAAAATAGGTTGCCCCCCCACACACACACACACTCTACAACTATACTATTCTGTCAAGCATAAAATGTTAAGAGAAATAAAACATTCTGATGGTAAAATGAATAATGAATATGTGCAGTGTGTGTGTTTGGGGGGGCATTTTTCTCATTAAATGATAAACAACAAATTCCAAAATATGTGTAAAATTCCACATTGCTTGTCCAGACTGTGTGATGCAGTGCCTTTAGCAACGCTGGCTTTCTGAGTTAATTCAATACACTAACATGACTGGGCACAATCACTAAAGCAGAACAGATAGAGAAGCTCAGGACTGATACACAATACATCTTTCAGGTTATTAGGCATCTAAGACATGTGGACTTGTCCTTTTCAACATCTGTACAAGCAAATCTAAAGAGGGCCTGGTGATCATGATGGGAAAACTTATTAAAAGGCAGTAAGCAAAACCAGGAAATCAAAATAAAATGCAATTGAGGAGAGATAAAACACACATGTGAAATGATGCATCAAGGCATAGCAGAAAGTAAAGCAGGAGCTAGAATATGCCTCAGATTTTGAGTGGTTAAAACTAGCAAGGGATTTTTGGAGAGATCAATAAGGCACAAGCGGTGTTAATTAGCACACAGAACCACATTCACAATGCTCAACTGTCCCAGACCTCCATTTCACAAACTATATTCTATCATATTGTTATGGGGATGCTTTTTACTTGTTGGGACTTTAAAATGCAGCAAGATAGAAGGAAAAATGAGGAAGAGTACACATACAGGCAAAGCACTGAAGAAGAACCTGCTTCACTCTCAAGAGATGGAGATCCAGCTATGAGCTGGACAATGACCATGACTAGAAAGACAAGGAAGTGACTGACACAGAGTTACCCACTTAAAACCCAAGGCAGGAACACATTTGAGGGTGTGACTAGATTTGAAGGCTGCTCTCCCGCAACAACATTCAGCCTGACTGAGCTAAAACAATTCTCCTGTTGGTTAGACATATCAGATTTTAAAAACCAGGAGACAGAAACTGAAACTCATGGCTCTAATTGCTGCCAAAGTATAGTGATGTATTTTGCCTCATTAATTGGAATTTCACAAGTAACATCCTCTGTTTCTTCAAAGTGTTGAACTGCAAAGAAAATAAAATCAATTTAATTCAAAACAAAAAAGGATTATATGAAAGCTAAATTGTGAAATTATTATTATTATTGTTCTTAATATTTACAAAATTAAATTTCATTAAATATCTCTTAAGTTTAGTTCAATTCCCTCATGGACTCTGTTTTTGTACCTTTAGGCAAAAGCATTTAAATGGCTTCAGTTAATCATGCAGTTGTCATGTATAATCATAAGGCTTATTTTGTGAACGACAAAAGTAACAAGTGAACAAATGAGTTTTTTACTAGAATCATTTACATATTTTAAGAGCTAATTATTGCTCAATCTCCTTATGTAATACTTCTCAAAATCAGTTATTTATGATATAGTATAATAGAAAATCAATCTCCATCCAACATAAGCTTCAATAACTGCATGATGAAAACCGTTTCTATTATTCTGCATAATTCAAATAACTGCCTAAACTTATTTTTTAAGTAAGGCATAGATTTGTTAGGCTGCTCCTGAAGTCTTACAATTGCTTCTGGAGACTGTCATGCAAACAATCAAGCATTGGCCTTAATAATGCCTTATCCTACCTATAGAGCACTAAGCTAGTGCCTATTTTGGAAGGCCTAGCCTTTAGGGCAGACTACATCCTGGACTAGTAGCCCCACATACCTTGTCAGACAATAGAGTCAGAAAAGGGGGAATCCAAACATTCATTGTGAGGACTGGTGCTGGAATGAAGGTAACAATGCCAAACCACCATAGTATTAAACCCTACTCATGAGTTCAAAAATAGAAAAGGCCAGATTTGGATATTAATTAGCAGGGCACAGTTTCAAAAAGTTATAACGACTACCAGGAAACTGACTAAACTGATAACTCACTTTCCCAAATGCATAACGTAGAACAAAAGAGGTCTCTTTAATCAATTTCCAAGAGTAGCTTTTGATAAAGTCAAAGTAACTCCTGTAACTGTAATGTTCTGAAAAATGAAATGCCACTCAGATATCAATTTCTCTGCAGTATTGCTTGTAATATTAAACCAAATAAAGTTTATATCAGGTTGGTTTTACAGATGTTTGACCTGAAATTCTTGCATTTTGCATGATGTATACCATTTAACCATATATTTCATTTAGTATTTTTAAGGTGCTTTTTTGGAATTCTCAATTACTTTATCATCACGAAAAAATCTCTTGGTCTGTAACTCACTGGTTTAATGAAAATTAATACGAAAGTTCAAACAAGGAGACTGTTATAATGCTTATGTTTTTAAAAGCAGTTTCAAGGTCTACCGCAAGCGCCGAAAATAAATGGCAGTGCCATATTCTGACAGGCTCCTCAGGGTTTTCAAGAGAGTCTAGCTGCAGACGCCTGTAGAGTGGATGTAAAGTGGAGCTCCAGTTAGGGTTAGGGTTAAGGTTAGGGTTTATTTGCTGTATCACAGAGTTGAGATTACGTGTTTCCTGTGGAGATGATGTATTTCCAGTGGAGCTCCACTCTACAGGTGTCTGCAGCTGGACCCTTCTCATTATTTCTGGTAAGATAGGACTCTTGTGCTGTATGAAAGGCTGTCATACTAAGTCACATGGTATAAATGGCAGAAAGGTGGACTACAACATGAGATTTTTTTTGTTTCCCACTTGGAAAAGAGGATATGAACTGCAGGTAGAGGAGGTAATGAGGTGGCGTCAGGTGGCCTGGGTCGCAGCGGAGATGGAAGGAGATCACTTTCAACATCTCCCTTCATGCGTGATTGCTCTCGGCATTTTCATAAAGGCAAGTAAGGTGTTTTTTGTTTATGTAATATTACTGAATATGCATTTTTTGTCTTCCAACGTTGGTATTTTCAGATTGGTCAACCGACACTAGCAAGCTAGCCTTACTACGGAGGGTAGCAGAAATGGGTTAATCTGTTCGTGTTAAACTAGCCGTACAGAGTGAATGCTTTTTAAAGACAAACGGCAAAACTGTAATGACGTTTATCAATGCATGTATGTGTATATTCGCATGCATGGATTATAAGCCACAATGCTGGATAAGGCTTTCACTGTGTCCTGACAAACCAATGTCGAATTATAGTTTAAGTTTAGAAACATTTGCGAGTACAGTTTTTAATGTTTTACATGATGTCTGGAAGGATCTGTATGAGCAGGGCGAGTCAGCAAGTAAGTTAGTGTAACACTGCCAAAACATGCATACGCATATTTAAGATTTGGGTAGAGATATACAGTAAAACCTCGGATTGCGAGCATAATTCATTCCACACAAACGTGCTCGTAATCCAAAGCACTCGTATATCAAAGTGACTTTTCCCATTAGAAATAATGGAAACAAAGATATTTCGTTCCACAACCAAAAAATATTCATATAAAAATATATAAAATATAAAGTAAAAATATATATAGAACAAATTATCCTGCACTTTACCTTTGAAAAGAATCACGGATGGTGTGAGGGAGACGAGAGAGAGGAGAAGAGGAGGGTTCTTTTGTAGGACTACTTTCACTATAACTAACGGAATCACTGCTATCTGATGGCTCACTTTAATCCTTTTCTTTTTGTGTGACTTTAACAAGGAATCTATCCAATGACAGCCGCTTTGGCCTCCTTTTTCATTTTGCGGAAATGTGGACATTGAATTATCGTTAAACAGATTCATTGCTCGCACTGCTACACCCTTATTCAGGTGGTGCTTTTCTACTAAGTTCTGACTATACAAGTGAGGCACGCTGACTGAGACCAAGCATGGGAAACGATTACCCACAATTCCGCAGCGAGAGAGAGAAGAACCATCGATTGAGTTGTGATCACGTGACACTTGGCAGACAAAGCATATACGTAATACTCGTATTGCAAGACCTTGCTCGTTTATCAAGTTAAAATTTATTAAACATTTTTGCTCGTCGCGCAAAACACTTGCAAACCGAGGTTTGACTGTATGTGAAATCAGAAACCTGGTGATACAGGTGTTGTTTTGTTTTCATTTCTTATTTATTAATTTATTTATACCTTAATGGACTGAGAAAAAAAAATACACACAAAGGAGATAAATTCAGTTTTCCATTTACACATTTAAGGGACACATTGGCTTTGAATTATCGGACCGATGGGAATCTCTCCATTTCTTTGGAATGTTAAGCAGGGAAAACTAATTAAAGGAAAAGGAACATAAAGATCAAACCATTCCCAGCTCTATAAAAATATTGCATTTGCAAAATCCTTATTTATGTGCCACTACTAAAAGATTACTGAGGAAAAGGATAATGTCAGGGGACCATCTCAAGGATCATTAATCCATCTTTCTTAACAGTCTATAGGCTCATATTATGTAAGCGTGCCCTACAAACTGCAAATCCAATTTCTCTGATGAAAATATAATAAATGTATAGTCACCCACAAAAGCATAACCCTTTCATTAGTGAATTAAATACACTGTTCTGACTATTGTCTAAAATCGCTAGCCTTAAGTAACATTTCAGACATGAAAGTACAATAAAACAGCAGATATATTAAAGGTCTACAAATTCATGTAATATAAACAGGAAACAAACTTTTTGTTCAACAAGAATAATTACACAAACAAAAAATTCAACCACAATAAATAAACTGCAAGCTGTTGGTCATAGGTCTAAGTAAGAATTATTTCAAAGGTTCCCAGTTTCTTGGAATGGTAGAATTACCCAACAACAACAGCCTACATAGTGGAAGAAGCCTATTCTTGGATTTTTATAAAGACTGTAATCAGCAGCATGATCTAGGAAAATAGGCGCTTATGCATGGAAATTACTGGACTTTGAAAGCAGCAGAAGCCAAAACAGTGGATGATGCAAGTTCAACATTATTTTGTTTTATGCATAATGTATAGGCACCTGATGGCAAATGGCTTATTATTTTGTGTTCATTTATATAATTAATTATTTCAAACAGGTGTCACATTGTACCATCAAAATTTATTTGTGCTGCAGTTGGCGAAAGGAGGCTTTTGGTGAAATGAAGGAAATGGTTACCACCTGCCCTCAAATGGAAGGATACAAGGACTTAAAGTATCCAGGGGAAATTGTGCACAGGTTAAATTGCTGTGGAGCACTTAAATAATCAGTCATTTGTGGTCTGGGGGGATTTATCTGGCTTTGTACTTAGGTGAAAGTATACTCAGTTGCCCCTAAAGCAGAGCACTTTATCATTTTTTTGACTGAAAAAATAATTTAGTATTCACTGCTATTTAGATGTAAAACATCACCTGCACAGATGTATACCGTTGGATCAATAATCATCTACTCACCTTAGGCTTACAACAGGCACATTATTTCATGGTTGAAATTTAAACTTTCATGTATGTTAAATGTGAAATCTGTCTGATATGTATGCATTTTTAAATTATTTTTTCTCTTGCAACTATGGTTTTCTTTGTCTCATTTATTCATTCATGTATTCATTAGTGTCATATAGGTACTGTATGATATTGAGTAACCCAGAAAGGATTCCTTACTTAACAGCCAGAATAGAGCGAGACGTGCGGTTGTGTTCTTCTATATGAGCCTTTCTGCTCTCTGAAAGTGGAGGCTCAAAGACAGTGAGAGCAGGTCATGTCAGACTGATAAATATTTGTGTTAGATAATTTGTATGCGCTCACCGGAGACACAGTTACAACTGCCAATAGGAATCCCACTGAGGATGGGCTTTGCCATCAGCCAAACTGTATATTTTTGGATTTTATTCTGACCTCATTTATGGAGGCCAAAGAATACAGAGAGCGTATTACTTTACTTTAAGCACAAGAAAAGCAGTCCCATAAAACATAATCCTGCTGCCTGTTTTTTCTTCTCTTTTTAGTGAATTTAAAATAATTTCTAAACATTTTAACAATTTCTAAAACAATTTAATTAACTTATCCTTGTCAGTCTGAAATATTTAAAGGCAACAGAAATGTTCCATCAATCCATCCATCTTCTAAATGTCAATCGCAGTCATGGTCACAGTGGCAGAACCTATCCCAGGCAGCACGGGGAACAAGACTGGGGATGGGAGTACCACTGCAATCTATTCACACCCCCCTTAGTTTACTAATTAAGAAACACCAATTTGCCTACCTGCATGTGCTTGGACTGCAGGAGGAAACTGGGGCAGCCAGTGGAAACCCATTTGGCATGGAGAGAACAGACAAACTCCCCATATTGAATGGAGATGAAGGTACTAGCCACTGAGCCAGTGTACTGCCCTTTAACATTTATTCATTCAGAATAATATACGACACCTTAATGCTTGAATACCAGCTAAGTAAAATAATTCAATTCCTCTGTGTGCACCATCAGTAGTAGGAAATTATTGTTTAACTGCACATTCTTGACAAGGTCAATTCTTTCACTTCTACACTAAAAATATATAATCAAAATGGATGTTGAAGGTTCAAAATTAAAATTCATATCCTGGAAATATCCTTGCTGAAATTCCTGTGAAAATGAAAATGTGCAAAATAAAACAGTAATCGCAAAGGTAATGTTAAATGAATGAATTAAATAAATCCAACAGTAAAAGCAATTATCCTCTGCTAGAGTTACAGCCCATTTCAGAACAAAATACCATAAAATAATCTTCCTACAAAAAAGACTATCTAGTGATAACAATTTAATGGATGAATTGGAGCCCAACAGAAATAATTTGGCCTCTGGGGCTATGATTCCGCTTATTGTCAATTGTTGCCTCATAACTTCAGCAAAACAGCACTGTAAGGACAATTAAATGAAGTGGACTAGTGTCATCTACAATATAAAAATAGGCAAAATTAAATGAAACACTTTATGTCATGTTGATTTTTCAATAATTTCTATACTATTGATAAATCAAGTATAAATCATTTACTACTTTTATAACTTTACTACATGTGGACCTATTGGACCTATTCTATTGGGAAAACGTCTTAATGTGCAAATTAGAGTAACTTCTAATCTGCCCACTGGATGAAACTCATGCTTTAAAGGCGGAATTGGGTACTTCTTGTGATAACCAGCGACGTGGAGTTGAGAATGGGTTTGAGAAAAAGTTGGAAAATGTGGTTCTGATTTTTTCTTTGGTTTTGGCATTCAGTTGGGCTATAGATTTGTTTTCATTCTTGGCATTTTATGAAAACTTGCTTCGGGTGTGTGGGTTTTCGTTTGTTTATATTTTTCACTTATTTATGTTTATTTTTTGTACTGTAAGGGACTGTCCTTTTTGTTTTGTAAGATTTTTCTCCTGTGTTTGTTTAGAGAGGGAGTTGGGAAACTGGATTCTA
Source organism: Isichthys henryi (assembly GCA_026776945.1). NCBI lineage: Eukaryota > Metazoa > Chordata > Actinopteri > Osteoglossiformes > Mormyridae > Isichthys > Isichthys henryi. Next base: position 39,171,960 of record JAODJX010000001.1, read on the forward strand.
TGACTCTTTCAGTTTGACAGGACATTTTTAATGGTTATAGCCTTGCTCACTGTACAAATACAATGCTTGTACACACATGAATGAACTTAGCATTCATTTGTTGTTTTCCTGAATTATAAAAAGGTTTCAAAAATACTTAAAACTATGAAAATGAAATGTCTTACAATGCTCATTATTAAATTATGCAAGTTTATTTCATTTATACATCATTTAATAAGTAACAAAAAACATGCATTAGAATCACTCTGTAAATGGGTGTATAATTGTATAATATAGAGCTGTAATTCTGTGGAAGCTGAGAGGTGGGTAGCCGAGGGAAAAGATATAGCCGAAGCATCAGTTTAATCCAGAAAAACTTGTGTTATTTTCTTCAAAGTATAATAGCATTTTTCACTGTCAGATTTGGTACATATTCACTACACAAATGACATTTATTTTCCAAAACTTTTTGAAGATGATGATTTTTTGTATTTTCCTTAGCAACTTTTGTTGAAACAATGAACAAAAAAAATTATGAAAAACTGTTTGTGTAAATGTTTGTTCAGTCACATATCTCTCATCCTTTGAAATGCATTTTAAAATCAAACTAATATAAATTGTGTATACTAAATCATACTAAAAATGCATTGCTTCAAACTTCAGACACTTACAAATTTATGCACAATGTCTGATGTGCTCAACCTTTCTAAGCATCTCAAAGTGTTCAGCTGAAAACAGCCCGACCTCCTCTGTTAATTACAAATTATGCAGTTCTCTGATGTAATGGTTATGTGTATGGCAATAAGGTGGCCTTGGATACGTGCGTGTTGTGTGTGTGTGTGTGTGTGTGTGTGTGTGGGTGGGTCGGTGGGTGGGTGGGTAGGTTTATGTACCGCAAATTCTTGCTGTACAATATTTCCAGTAAAGCAATTTCCCAAAAAAATAAATCACACTAGATATTTTTTTAGTTTTATCAACAAACAAGAAAGAGAATCTTTCATAGTGTTCCACTGTACTTCTTTAAAGCATTGTATTGCACATTTTCTCCATTTTTCACAGTATGGTTCCACAGTACTTCAGAGATTCTCGAGCATGGCAGATGGTAGACTGTTCCTTCTAGCCAGCATTTGTACTTGTCTGGTCTGCAATCGCTACTCACCAAGCCACAACCAAAACAATAAGGCAAAGACTGATTTTAAAGAGTCGATTATCATGGGCTTGCCCAGATAACTTTTTAAAATCATTTAAGTAAGCAATTTTGGCAAAGGACAGTGCACCTACTGTAAAAGTAACTATAATAATTATTTTGCATTCAGCCAAATGTGAAAATCTGATCTTCTCTGTCTTGCCTCTCCACTTTTGTTTAGATTATTACACCATTAAAATTAGATTGATTAGATTGTGGGGGAGGTGGGGGACATTGAGTCCGAATGGGCCATGTTCCGTGCCTCCATTGTTGAAGCGGCTGACCGGAGTTGTGGCCGTAAGGT
>JAODJX010000001.1:39176599-39190731 GCA_026776945.1 Isichthys henryi
TTTTTGGACTGTGGGGGGAAACCGGAGTACCCGGAGGAAACCCCACGACAACATGGGGAGAACATGCAAACTCCGCATACATGTGACCCAGGCGGGGACTCGAACCCGGGTCCCAGAGGTGTGAGGCAACAGTACTAACCACTGCACCACCATACCGCCCCCAGAACAATACCACAGAACAAAATAAACAAAGTACATAACTCAGATCATCATCACAAATTCAGTTTTCACTGACTTCACAAATCTGCAGGATTATTGTAGACTCTTAAAGTGTACAGAAATGTGAATTCCTGTACAATGCAACCAGATGGAGTCAGAATAGTTCCATATGTACTTGTATCTGTACTTTCCAATTTGCACCCGTAAAAATACATTTGCTCGCATTGAACACAATTTTCATTCGCCAAAAAAATACTACAGCACTCATATTTAGCTAACATATCTATTCGCTATTAGTATAGCTACGTACATTGTAAGACATCATGAATAAAAAACATGGTCTTAGCAGACCTAGTATAAAACACAGATTTAACAATTAATATTAATTGTTAGCATTCAAAAAGTTTATTGGTAATTTTAAAAACGTTAAAAAAATGTTAGCTCAAACACCCAGCTAAAAATAGATTTAGTATCAGTAAACAAATGTATTGTATCGTAGTTTGACAAGGCATTGCCATATCATTACTGCTAGATTGGGTAATTTATTCTGTACATCAGTACAGCATCATTTATTCAAAACAGAATTCACTGGCCCATTCTGACTACTGTCTATTTTCCTGTATAGAGTCCTGCTCTGGTACCTTCGTCTTCTCTTCGTCTGGTTGTTATCTTAACTGCAGCTTTATGATTGGCTAGAAAATTAATTCATTTGATTGGTGGCTATGAGAGCAAATATTTATCTTCAAGTTAGTGCCAAAATTATTTATGTGTGTAAGTGTGAATTCGTACTCGCAGATTGGTATTTGCAAGAGGAATTGGATTCCTGAATGTAGTTTCGAGATTTGCAATACCGATTTTATACTTGAAAACCATTCTATCTTTGTAAAAAATATTTTTAGGAAGATGTTTGGTTCCGCATTTACAAAAAAAATTGATGTGTATTTGCAAAATATTTTTTTTTGCGAATGAAAATTGTGTTCAGTGAGAGCAAATTTGTTTTTTTACGGGTGCAAATTGGAAAGTACAGATACAAGTACATATGGCACTATTCTGACTCCATACAACCATGTCAAGTGCAGTTTATATTTAAATAAATAAACCAACTTGCAAGAAGTAAATCCTTGTTTAGTGATGCTCGCAAGCGTAGGCATCAGATACTGGGTGACACGATTAAAAGTTTAAATGCTCAGCAAATGGCTCTTGCTTAAGTGTTGCTTAGCTGCTAACAGTCCTTTATATTAATACTATTTAATAGTAATGTCGTAAAATGTAAATACCAGTCATATGATGGCATGGCTAAAGACATATTGCTTGTGTGCTCCATGTCACAGTTGGAAAACACCTTTAAGTTTGATGTTAGCCACTCTAGTGTACGGAGAATATTGTACAAATTGACATGTTGACTGAAACTCATTCTTTTTGCTTTTCACATCAATTTTTAACAACATGGCATTACGATAAATTATATTTTTATATATTTTTTATATATTTTTTTTCACATTTCACATTTTTGATTCACATTTTGTTTCAGCCAGCCAACTTCCAAAACTGGGAAATTTTTCTAGAAATTTACCAATCCTATTTAAAAAAGCAAGGCCCAACAGAGAAGTACATGCCAAATGTCCTTAATTTGTGTGTATGTGTGTGTGTGTGTGTCTGTTCACAGTTACTTGACAGCATTTTTTTTTGCACTGTTTAACATTTTTTCCAGTTATCTGTATATTTCTTGTCAAAACGACAAAGTAATGTCAAAAAAATCCTATGTTAGCATTTCATTGGCATTTTTCATCTTCATACTATCTTTAGGTTATTAAGTGCATTCTGTTTACATACAGTGTGATACTGCGACAATTACATACAGTGTACATCTAATTCATTCTCAGTGATTGTTTCAAGCAGATTTCATACTACAAGAATTACATCAACAGCTCATTACCATGCATTTCCTATTTATATATGCTTGAGATACCATTTAGCTCAGGAGTCTGGTTAACCCTGACAGTAAAGAAATGGAATATTTGTATTTGTGGGTTTGTATTTGGGACTAAGACACGCACAGCACTGGACTCAGGGTATCAAGAAGCAACAGATGGCTCTGAGAATTTACTCTGAGCCCGGGCGCCAGCCCTCATCAGCTAAACAGTCTCCAGAGTATTAATTCATTCATATCAAGGATAATCATGCCGAATGAAACAAAATACAAGAACACTAAAAACTAGCAACCTAAAAACACTACACTTTACTGGGTAGATTGTTTTAACTTTTACAAGATAGAATGGTATTTAATTCAGTGTAACTATGTGCAAGAATCTCCTGTGACTGAATTTTGTTTTATTCTATTAAAAATAACAAGTGCAATTATTGACAGAGGTCAATGGGTCAACAGTTGTGCTGTTCCATTTCTGTAGTAATAATTTGCAACAGGTAGTGACAAATTTTAGACCTTTTGAGAAACGAGAAGTAGAATAAGAAACTGCCAGTCATAAATTTATGAAAGAATAAAAAAAAATCATTAAATATAGATTGCCAAATATGCTTTCGGTTAATTTCAGGACTGATAATGTGCTTGTGTAGCTACTCTCTATTACTGTTGCCAGGAACAGTTAACAGATCCAGTTCTAATGTAATTTTTACTGCTATTTACATAAAAAATAGTTATCTTTCCTTTCTACATAGTACACTGAAAGGAGGAAAATGATCAAATTAGTACTTACATAATCATGTTACTAATCACCAAACATGAAGGACAAGGTAATAATGAGCTAAGTGACATTCACTGCATATATAGGGAATTCTATAGAATTACAAAAAACATTTCAGAAAGCAGAAAAAAAAATCATTTTATTGATGTAGCTGGTTCATTGTGTGGTCCAGTTATATATAGTGAGTTATGAAGTGAGTTATAAAGTTGATAAAAATAATATTATAATAATACCATTATTTCTGAAATGATTTGGTACATTGATTTAGCAAAAGTTTAAGGATCCTCTTTTAAATCTTATTAGGTCCAACTGTGTGGTAATGTTGTCATGCCCCGATTGTCCGATCCTCCCGTGTGCCACGCCCCCTGGTTACCCACGTGCGATTCCCTGATTGTACCCAGCTGTGTCTGATTAGTTTGATCTGTCCTGTTGTATTTAAGTCCTGGTCTTACCTGTTTCCCTTGTCTGTCATTGTGGTATGGTGAAGTTGTTCGCAGTACGTGCTCTTGTCCTGTCTGTCTTGGCAATAAACCCCGTATTTCCCCCGTACTCCTGCGTGCTGCTTGCTCGCCTGCCTGCACGATCACCACTCGCTCGCCGGCCGATCGTGACAATGTAATATAATATAATATTTAATATATTAAAAGTAACCTAAGATTCAAGTATTTAAAAAAGCCACTATGTTAATGATAATAACACCTTTATTATTAATAAGTCCATGACAGAAATAGTGACTCGTAACCCATTAATAGTTGCTGATATTGCTGTCAACTTAAGCTCCTTATGTTGCACTTGGTCATCTTCACCAAAAATATGGTCTACATTCAGGAAGTCCCAGATGTATCTATATTGCATTATACTGTTTACTCACCCCTCAGTCCACATCCAGTCAGAGATGACCTGTTCCATATCTGGACTTCATTATTTTAAAATAATAATAAAAAGCAGCAACTTCCTTGTTTGCATGTTATATCATCTACCAGCTAATTATTTATTATAGGATAATACACAAACTACAGTCTTACATGTCATGTCCCACTCGTCCAAGCCTCCTCTATGCCATGCCCCCTCATCTACTGTACCCCGTGTGGATTCCCCATGTTCACCAGCTTTTTCCTGTTGCTGTCATTAGTTCTATGTATTTAGTCCATGTTTCAGTTTGTTTCCCCAGTCCGGTCATTAATGTTACATGTTGTTCTTGAGTGTGTTAGCACGTAATAAAGTCCTTTGTCCGTATCCACGGCTCCCCTCGTCTGCTTCCCGGTGCTATTCGTAGCATTACAGGTAAAAAATCTATCCCTGCTCTATGATCTTTCAGCAATAGGAGATCCACTAAATGTAAACTGCTGCATATTTGGGTGAGTATTTGCCATATGCCACTTTACCTAGATATAAGTACATATAAAAAATCCTTACATTATATTCAGTATAGTTATACATGTGCTATAATCTGTATATTTATGCCTATTTATCATTTACGTTCAGAAATACTACTGCAAACCATACACAGAAATAAGTGAGGTTGAAATGATCTAGCTCCTTTGTAGAAAAATCTGGGTGGTCCGCTTTCATTTGGTTGACCCTTGGAAATACAAGGAAAGGGATCACACACAAAAAATTAATTAATATTTGTAAATAATGCATTTTTAAAAGTTTGTAGCAATGTTACATGTACAGCTTTAAGGCGTTTTAAAGGACAAGTCATGTATCAGTTTTGAAGTCTTTCTGCCACCGTCTTTTTTTTGTTAATCATGAAATTCTACATGCCCCTTTGCCTGTCCCATCCGTCACAGCTACCAAGGTCAGAGGGAGTTGTGTTGGGGGATTCTGAGCCTTGCTGACAGATTAGCTCAGTGAGGCTATGTACAATTGCTGCCTCAATGAGCTTGTTTTTCCACACAGGCTCAGGGGGAGAAACTTCTGAATCAACTAAACAAGATTAATAGGTTCTTTCTCCAGCAGGTTCGTGGAGCTAGGCAGCAGCCTAACTTCTGTAAAGTGTACTTAATGAGAATAGCCCAAAGAGACTGAAAAGATTTCGTTTTACACTAAATTAAGCAGGTGTGTTTTTCTTCACTGTTTTAAATGTGGTTGTACCTCTAATTCAATGGTTCTATTAAAAAAGGGGACATGACAGATTTAATGAAACGGCGGTAGACACAAATTATGCAAAGAACAGCAAATGCAAAAACCTGAATAACACAAACAGTTAGCTCATTAAAACATTTTCTGACAGTTGAAGTATCAACATCACAGCAGTGTGAGTAAATGTAGAAATATTATCATAGGTGTATTTCATGAGGGAACACTGCCCTTTTGTTAACATTCACATACGTGAGGTGGGAAATATACGGATAACTGGAACAAATGTTAAATAGTGAAAAAGAAATGCTGTCAAGTAACTGTGAACACACACTCACACACACACACACACATACACACAAATTATTTATACAATATAAATTTGTCCCTGCTGATATTCAAGGTGATATGAAACATGTGACCTCTCACACTATGACTTTCTGGGCTCCTTTATTAAACCTTACAGTAAGCCTTTTCTTTGAAAGACAGGCAATGAAAATGTCGGTGAAAACAAGCTGTGAAGTTCTGCCTGGAATGACAATGACATATAGGTTTCTACACACCTTCCATCTACTGACCCTTTTCTTGCTCTCTTTTCTTTCTTATTAAATTGTCACAGTATCACACTGTTCTCCCATAAAGGCTAAGGTGGCGAAATCGATATGAAACTGTGACAAACACGTGGAAAGCATGATCTCACTTTTGTTCATATATTTTGTGCTTATTTTTAAGCAGGAAAATATCAATGCAGAAAGTGGCAAGATGATGTGGTAGTATTGCAAAGAATGTGTACTGACAACAATAAGAAATTGGAAATCCAGTTCAATTTTACCGCTAAATCAATCATTCAATTAATTTTTATTGGATTTGACATCTTTAATTTCTTTCATATTTCATTATATTTTAATGCACCCAACCAACCCTTTGTATTTTCCTGTTGCACATCCAAAATTACACAATATAATAGTGCATAAGGACATAGTTTCCTGGCAAGGGAATATTCCATGAAAATGCATATTATGAAATTGCTAACCCACTGAAAGCACATGAGTTTCCAGATAATGCATCTATAAACTATCACTTTCTAGATGTGGTGTAACGAAAGGATTATGTCTTCCAGTTGAGTGAATACCCATCCACTTCATACCCATGATAAAATAAGATCTATTGCTTCATTTTCATGCTAAGGGAAAATAAAGAACCATAATTATACTAGAGGGTATTTATGTATTTAAGCGAAAGAATCAGTTCAGTTCAGATGATTCAATGCCAGTATCAGCCATTTTCACACGTACGTCTCTGCTCCAAAAATCATGTAAACTGGTTACTCTATTCACCACTAATGAGAAGCAAGCATGTCAGACTCCTTTCCATGTATGCAGAAATGTCATAATAAATTATTTTAGCCAACAAATCAGGGACGGGTCTCCCAAAACCTTCTTAACGCTATGTTGTTCATGAGATATTCGGTAGGACACATTCCCCCTATTTCCAACACCCCTGGAATGTACATACTTCTCTAAATCTGCCAAAGTCAAAGTATATAAAAAGTTTGGTTCATAAGGTTGACAAAAGTCAACACTGCAGGTTCATTTACATGTAAGTCCAATATATTTCCCTCCAAAAAGCACCCTGGAATAGTCTTTAATAGTGAATACTGAAGTACATACTGTAGGACATTCTCTTATGTTCAGACAGTAATAAAACTTTTCTTTGGGCTATTGTGCAATTACTTGTCTCAGTATTAATGACGTGCACATATTGGTGCAGCAGGTGTTTTATAGAACAAATAAAAATAAAATATTGATACTAAAATCTGGGAAGGTGGGTTTGTGCACCCAACCGGCAAAAATCATATTTACAGTTAGATGATTCATTTTGGTATTTTGGTTCTCCCCAGTTCTGGTTAATGCAATATTTTGAAGGATTCCTGCAGTGTTACAGTATATGCAATTTCACGTGTCAGTCAAGCAGTTGCTGCATGGATCGAATAATCAATTCTCAAGCCATCGATGTCAACCAATCAGGTGTTGCGGCATGGTCGTTTTTAAGAAGCTGTCCCTTCAGCAATCTCTTAAATGATTGTTTTGGAAACAGACGTAGGAAAGCCAATACCTTTCGTAAGATATCTTTTTAATCTTTGTAAGATGCTAAGAGTCACCGATATTGGGAAACCCACCCAGTTCTTGAACTGGAATTTCTTCCTTGGACAAAGCTGTCTCTTTCTTTTCTCATTTGCCTGCTTCTAAGTGCCTTCCCATCTATCTTTCTACACTTCATGGTCCCAGCTTAAGATTCAGACTTGCTGATTTATAAATGTCGATTTATTTGTTTGTTTGATTACTAACCATTTTATATTTATTTGTATGTTTATGTTGTTAGCTAGGTTGTTTATCATAGAACAGACAAGCTAGAGTCTTATTCGATGGACCATCATTAGTTTCGCCCACTAAAAATCCAAGTACGTAAATGTGAGACTGGAACCTGTGCCAGTGAATTGGAAAGGTGCAATTTTTGATGAGACCACCTAAATCAACTCCTGAGAGCTAATTAGCTGGCACCAGTCTATGGTAAGTTTTCTGTCCGTCGGATTTCGAGCCAACGTTGACACGGGCAGGCAAATATCAACTGCAGTCTTTTGTAATCAAGGCAAGTCTATTACTTGAAGTATTTTAGAGTTTGAGAATGGTGAATTTTGTAAAAGAAAATCTACAACAGTCTCAATACCTGTTACATTTTAGCTTTTACATCACATTTCATTACTTAATAACAAAACAAATAAAATAATTTTGTAAAAATGGGGGGGGATCAAACATGTATTTAATTTATTTTTAAAGGTACTGTCCTGCCTTGATCGTCCGCTCCTTCCGTGTGCTACACCCCTTCGTTAACCTCGTGTGGATTCCCCGTGTTTACCAGCTGATTCCTGTTGCTGTCATTAGTTCAATGTATTTAAGTCCGCGTTTAAGTTTGTTTCCCCAGTCCGTCATTGTTTTGTAAGTCTGCGTTCGCTTGCCTTCCCTTTAATTAAACCCCGTATTTTCCTGACCCCTGGCGTCCTGCTCCTTTGTCTGCACTCCGTGCGCTGTATTACGTGACAGAATGACTCCACAAGAAGATGCCTCACCTAACCGAGGCTGAGTATCTTGGTTTGGTGACCGAGGCGTTATACTGGCTTAACCAGCCAGATATACAGGAGCACCCTGTGCCCAAGCTCCTGTCATCCGAACGGGAAACCTCCTGGAGTCAATGTCCCAGTCTGTCGACCCGAACCTCATGGAGGAAGTGCAGCAGACTCTACTGCAGCTACGGAGAGGGGTGGCTGAGACTATGCTCAGGCAGGTGGCTCTGGACTGCGGACTGCATCCTGCTGAGCCACCTGAGCTAGCAGCCCGAAAGAAGCAGAAGAATCACAGAGGGATGGACATGGTTCCTGCTTGCTTCCCCGTGGTTGCTAATGGGGCGTACCTTCCAGTACTCGACCTGAGGGTGTTCCACACGCCCGGATCGCCAGCACCTACCATAGCAGAACCGGCTTCCAAGGCATCTGAGCTTGTGACACCAGCTCCTGCGGCACCCCCCCCATCTCACGCCAGTCTCAGAGGAACACCTCCGGGCACACGGGTTTCCATGGTTCGTCTGCCTGCAGCTTCACCACCATCTGCGTCCGAGACCCTGGCCCGGTGATTCTTTTCCCTTCAGGGATTGTATTGGCGGACAAAAGATGATCCAATGGTGCAGGACTTTGCTGAGGCTGCCCTGCTCCTAAATCAGCTTCAGAGGGAGTTCACCAAAATCACTCCAGTTTCCCTGCCGCTGGAGCTGGAGAGAGCAGAAAACTTAAGTCCCTTCCTGAAGCAGACCAGCTTCCTCAGCAGGAGATGCTCCGTCACCTCCCGTGGTTCCTGTGCCGGCGGTTTCTGCTCTGCTACCTAAAGTTTCTGCCCTGGCGGCCCCTGGACCAGCCTCTGTGGTTCCTGGACCGGTGGCCGACGCTCCATCCCCATCGGTTCCCATGCTGGAGATGGATGCTCTGCCTTCCCTGGTTCCTGGGCCCTGGATCCCAGCCCCCCTGGATCCAGACCCCCGGTGGCAATCCCCCCAGGTTCCAGTCCCCAAGGTTCCTGACCCTCAGGTTCAGGTCTCCCTTGTTCCTGACCCTACTCTTGAGTCCCTGGCTTCCATGGCCCCAGTCCCTGTCCCCAAGGACATCCCGGATGGCTTTAGTGGAGCTGGAGGAAGTCCCTCCAGCTCCCCATTTCCCCTTGCCCCCTGTGTTTACTCCCTGTCCTGCTCCACCATTGTTCCCTTCTGGTTCCTTTGTGCCCCATTTTCTCCCCATCCCTCTGTGCCTTTGTTCCCAGCAGGTCCCTGTGTGCCTCCTGTGGGTGTGCCTCCTGGTATTCTTCCGTTGTCCCCTTCCTTGATGTTCAGTTCTATGTTCCCGATCTTGGTGTCCCTCTTCGTGTTTGCGTTTTGTGCAATTGTTGTCTAGCTTCTTGTCTTGTTTGTCCTCTGTGCAGTTGCTGTTCCCTGTGTCCTGTTGATGTTATCACTTTTGTTTCCCCAGGTCCTGTTCTGTGATGCCCTGTGTCCCTTGTGCTGCCCCTTCGCTCCCCTTAGGGGCGCGCCGTTTGTGAGAGGGTCCAGTCCTGCCCCCATCATCCACTCCTTCCATGTGCCACGCCCCCTCATTAACCTCGTGTGAATTCCCTGTGTTTACTAGCTGTTTCCCGATGCTGTCATGCATTTAAGTTTGTTTCCCCAGTTCGGCCATTATATTGTCAGTCTGCATTGCCTTCCTTTTAATTAAACCCCATATTTTCCCGAATTGTGTCCTGCTCCTACGTCAGCGCTACGTGCCTTGTACTATGTGACAGGTACATACTCTTTTAATGATTTTTTTTTTCTTTTCTCACTAGATTTTCTCAACTTGAATACAACATCAGAGCTGACAAATATGTAACATAAATTGTGGAGTGGAAGGATTTGTATATGTGTGTGCCCATCCTTTTACATGAATAAATCCGGTAGCCTGTCACATCAACTTTTTTAGTGTGCTTTTACAAGACATTTCAGATGTAAAAACATATCTGGTCTGTTTCTGCTAATATAACATTAAAAAGAATGAGTAATGTCACAGACAAGGTGCAAAAGACACTTTAAAGGAGACATTGTGAAAAAGTAAATGTTTTTTCTATACTGCCAACCATCATAAAAACAGCCCCCACACCAAAATCTACCAGTGTTCACAACACATGCTGATTCAACTTGTCAGAGGTCTGGTATAGAAGGCTGTCATATTGTTATTTTCATGGCTGTTATGTGATTGAACCCCTGGGTTACTTTGAAAACACAAATGCTTTTGCATTATTATTATTATTCAAGTAAAAGCTCTGTTTTCTGTGGCTGTAAATCATGAACAAAAACAGCAGAGACACAGGGTCTTACTGAGAACCATTGTAAATGCCTCTCAAGAGTAATGTCTACATTCATAGCACCAAATAACTAATCAGTAAAAACAATGTTGCTTCTTATTATTAGTATATGCAGAATTTAGTTATACTTATAATGTAGTCAATGAGGTCGACATTGAAAATGCGTCCACATCAATATTTTAAATCAACAAATCATTTTTTTTTATTAAACGAAATTACATTTAAGATTTATAAAATGTTTCAGTTCATTACAATAATTGTTTTCCTTTAATATCACTAAGTAATTATCAGAATAGTTCAAGTTATCACTAAACAAAAAAGTGGTTTGTACATTGTGCAAAGTTTCATCTATTCTAGATGATGGACCACCAGAAAAGGCAAAACCACCGTATTGTCTATTCATGATTATTAAATTACCATTAGTATCTATCAGGGAAGTTTCTTGCTATTGAACGGTTCCGGGTTTAAGTCAAGTTTACCTGGCTCTTGACTTTTTTTTTTTAAGGAAGATTAGATTTGGAGCTAAAATACTCAGGGCTAGGCTTAAAATATTTGGGAGGTGGGCCACAAAGGAAATGCAGTGGCCCGTATTTGTGTTGGAGCTTTATTAATGTATTTTGTCTGCCTGCTACCTTAGAATCTCCATTGAATAAGTGTTAGAGAAAACTTTTAGCCTAAAATCTGGACTTATTCTCTGCTGATTAATAGTGCCGGTGCGTGTTTGTGTGCATTGGGCTAGTTAAAACCAGTGTCATTACCATAAACTAAAACTGAAATAAAAACAGACACTAAATAAAAGAAAATAATTAGAGAACTGAAACAAAAATTAAAACTATATTATGACTGGACTTTAATCAGCAAAAAGTACTACCACACTACCAACGTCTTTTTACCTTGTTTATCCATGATATGTCTTCATTTTAAAATATGTTAGGGTTGCTACATCAGTACTTATCGCCTCCAAGATTTACCAAAATAGTAGCATGTGGAGCTTTGCTAATTCTAAGCATGAAGATACCGAATTTATAGAGATTACTAATTTTTCAGCACACATAATTTGCATCTCATTAATACCCTACTCAAAAAAATTAAAGGAACACTTTTTAATCAGAGTATAGCGTCAAGTCTGTTAACCTTCTGGGATATTTATCTGGTCAGTTAAGTAGCAGAGAGGGTTGTTAATCATTTTCAGCTGCTTTGGTGTTGATGAAATTAACAACAGGTGCACTAGAGGGGCAACAATAAGACAACCCCCAAAACAGGAATGGTTTAACAGGTAGAGGCCACTGAAAATTTCCCCCCCTCATCTTTTCTAACAGTTTTTTTCATACGTGCCATTCCCAGAAGGTTTGCTGTGTCTCCCAGCACAGTCTCAAGGGCATGGAGGAGGTTACAGGAGACAGGCAGTTACTCAAGGAGAACTGGACAGGACCATAGAAGGTCCTTAACCCATCAGCAGGACCGGTATCTGCTCCTTTGTGCAAGGAGGAATAGGATGAGCACTGTTAGAGACCTACAAAATGACCTCCAGCAGGCAACTGGTGTGAATATCTCTAACCAAACAATCAGAAACAGACTTCATGAGGGTGCCTGAGGACCTGACGTCCTCTAGTGGGCCCTGTGCTCACTGCCCATCACCGTGGAACTCGATTGACATTTGCCATAGAATACCAGAATTGGCAGGTCCACCACTGGAGCCCTGAGCTTTTCACAGATGAGAGCAGGTTCATCCTGAGCACATGTGACAGATGTGAAAGGGCCTGGAGAAGCCGTGGAGAACGTTATGCTGCCTGTAACATTGTTCAGCATAACTGGTTTGGTGGAGGGTATCAGGATGAAATCCTTGGACGCACTGTCAGACCCTATGCTGGTGCATTGGGTTCTGGGTTCCTCCTGGTGCACAAAAATGCCTGGCCTCTTGTGGCGAAAATATGCAGGTAGTTCCTGAAGGATGAAGAAATTCATACCATTGACTGGCCCCCAGATTCGCCTGACCTAAATCCAATAGAACACTGGGACATTACAGTATGTTTTGGTGCATCCGATGCCACCAAGTTGCACCTCAGACTGTCTAGGAGTACAGTGATGCCCTGGTCCAGATTTGGGACCCCCAGGACATCATCTGTTGTCTCATTAGGAACATGCCCTGACATTGTCAGGTATGCATACAAGCACGTGGGGGCCATACAAAGTACTGAGTACAATTTTGAATTGCTGCAATGAAATTTCGGCAAAATGGATTAGCCGATCGCATAATTTTTTCACTTTGATTTTCAGGGTGTTTGTGAATTCAGCCTTCAGTGCTCTGTAGGCTGATAATTAATTTTAATTTCCATCAAAGATGTGGCATCCATTTGTTCCTAAAACTTTACCCAGTCCATATCAGTATAGTTATCCAGCATTTTCAAAGTGTTCCTTTAATTTTTTTGAGCAGTGTACTTATACTTTATCGTGAGAGAAGTCCCGTATTTCTTCAGATTGAAAGTGGGAAGAATCATAGGATGGAATGACCTACAAACACTAAAAGGAATTATTAGCCAGCAGCACTTCTGTGGAATAGTAGTGAGAGTTTGGGCACTTTACTGAACTAGACTCAAGATTCAAGAAGTTTTATTTGTCACATGCATAGTTATACAGACACAACATGCAATGAAATGTAACCCTGAATCACTCCTGCAACTGCATTCGTTTAAATACAAAAGATAAGATGGTGATACGGTACATAAGTTTTATTAATATTCCTTCTCAATCATGTTAAGTCAATGGAGATGTTATACATGGTATACATAAACAGATACATAAATGACAAGCAGTACGTACAAATAAAATAATATTTACTTAATTCAAAATTTAAAGTGGCATTGTGCTTTGCCGCACAGATGTGCGAATGGCAAACTAATTCGTTCCCTCGTTTTAATTAAACCGCGGCCATGTTTTATTAATTCAATCCCACTTTCTTTGTTTTTTTAGAACCTATAATTTTTGTCAGTATGTCATGAGAGGGGCTCCATACTGAAATTAGGTTTGATTTTGTAGAATTTGTTCAGTAAAAAGCAGTAGAACAGATCAGACAAGTCTCAAAGGCTTAATGGAACCCATTTTCCACTGCTTAGAGTCTGTCATTAGACTCTGTTAATACTGTTAACATTATTCATATCATATATCATACCTATCAGTATATGCTACCATTTTTATTTATATCTGTTTGTATCTTCTTGTATTTTTGTACATCCTGTACTTTATACATATGAGAATAAATCTTGAACCATTTTCCTATGTGCAATAGAGTCTGCCATTTTCCTATGCGCGGTATGATACCATACTATTATTCTACCTTACTATGTCTACACATGTATCTTAAGCATGGATGATTTGATCGTGTATTGGCATAGAACGGGGAGCTTGACCGCAGTGAAATCTCACGACACATTTTCCCACTATTAAAAAGTTCTCTCACTACATACTTTGATCCAAAGCTATTCATTTTTATGTTTTTTACTGTTTTTCTGAAGTAATTTGTCACTTCAAAGAGTCATTACACTTATGTCAGATGAAAAAACCAAAATAGAATGTGAGCAGTCGTTTTCTTTTTTTTATTATTATTATATAATTTGAGCATAAAACGGGTAACGACTCAAGAAACAAGTCGTTATTTGTCATTTTGGTTTGGCAACCAGGGGCGGCATGGTGGTGCAGTGGTTAGCACTGTTGCCTCACACCTCTGGGACCCGGGTTCGAGTCTCTGCCTGGG
>JAODJX010000001.1:39224076-39236838 GCA_026776945.1 Isichthys henryi
ATTTGACCATTAATTTTGTGACATTATAGGGGAAGCTGAGCTTCCCTTGCAGTCTTAAAGAAATCGCCACTGATTCAGACTGACTCAGTTGCAGTGACTGAGAATGTATGATTAACCAAGTTTTATCTAGAACAGCCTCTAAGAGGTATAGTTGCTCTGACCTAAGAATGACTTAAATGCATTAACTCGTAGATCATAGATAACTGCCAGATTGATCCCTGATTGATGTCTCCTTAATGAAGAAATTCAAAAATTAAATTGCAAAGAATATTGAAACTTTTATGCATACCGAATCTCATTTTAAAAATAGAAATCTCTATTTGATATATTGCAATCACTGCTGAGGTACAAGAGACTGAATGTAATTGATTATAGTAATTGCACTGGAAAATGATTTTACCATAATTAGCACTATCATTCTACACATTCTGAGAACAACAGAGTATCTTTGTTGTCGCTGTACACATGCAAGGAAACTATTTCCTTCCCACTAAACTATAAAAGATATAATAGAGTACAAAATATATACAAAAAATTAAATAGGAATTCATAATGACACCAAAATTATTACATGACAATGCAGGAGTAGACTTGCAAGACATGAATGGATAGGATATAGTCTTTGTGACATAGCACTCTTAGCAAAGCATACTGTTTTGTTTTTCTTCATTATTTGATTATATGCCAAAGTAATGTTTTTATTTGTGGACTGAGTGAGTTGCGGGATGAAAAGACATTACTGTCTTTTCTAACATTGAAGGATGTGACCAGCTCCAATGATGATGTTCAGACAATAACCATGTTTTGATTCTGGACCAATGTTACTCACTAAAGGTGTGCATGGGTTCCAATATTCTGCATTCAGTTCAGTCCAGGATCAAAGGTCCAGATATTCAGAATTCAGTTCAGTTTGGGCTCAGGTTAAAGTTTTCTTTATGGAGAATTCAAGAAAATTATGTTCACTTTAAGCTAGATATAATTTCATTCTTTGTATTACATTAACAATAATTATGGATGTGGTGATTATATATCAGTGATGGAATTGAGTAAGAGGTGAATGTTTCAAAATGGTAAAACAACTCAACTCTAAAGTCATTTTAAAATTTGAAATTAAGGTTTAAAATCTCAGACAACCACTAAAAATTTAAATTTCCTTCAATACTCAATTGCAAAGTGCAATCAAAAGGAGTGGAAAGACAATTCTCGACAAAAACAAACATCATCTGCCTGCATTCATTTAGAAAGTAACTGAATCTCTAATATGATTTCCTCTTTCAATATTACAGCTGCTACCTTTTATTTACTACTGCTATTATTGCATGAATCATCTGAAAATTCATCAATTATCATGCAATGTTTCAGCAATGTCTTTCTGTGTTCCCTTCTTCCACTAAGAGGAAGGCTTCTGAAATGTCAGAGATGAGGATGAGGTCATTTATTATTATTTCAATTATTGCTGAGGGAAAATACTTCTGTAATTGCATTATCTCTAGCTTGTTCTCTCACAACAATGGATAAACAGTACTTTTCCATCTGTGAAAGCCCTAACCCTTACTGAAAAGAAAAAGACTGAATTTCACTCAAAATCCAATCTAGAGTTTTTATATAGGTTTAGCCTTAATGGATGGTCTAAATATCAAATAAATCATTACACTAAAAAGTGTATGATGTATACTGTAATTATCTACTGATTTACAATATCAGAGTGTGCGAGGAGATTGAGCAGCACAGAGCTCTAGGCATACATCAGCTTTTTTTGTGAAAATGATCAAAACTGTAATGAACTTAGAGCAAATACCGGATGGGTCTGAGTTATGGTTCCCAATATATAATTTAGGCATTATAGCATTTCTTTGTTACATTCCTCCTTCAGGAAACACAGTGAGAAAAGCAACACCACCTCTCCCTCCCACATCTGCAGGAAAGCCATGTCTATGATGTGGAATCAGCTAGGTACTGCCCACACATAGAGCTCACTTTAATATCATGTTGACCTATACAGTTGGCACACTGGCAGCCCAACCTGGTGCCAATATGGTATGTAGAAAAGCGTCTCACACAGGTACTAAGCGAATCCCCATTCATATACCTATCAATTCTGAATCTCACAAAAACAGAATTCACAGAATAAACAATATTGTCACTTGTTTTGCTTTTCAAATAATAAACACATATTAATTACTTCTTCAGGCAGATCAGTGTTAATGTTCTGCTTTTAATTGTTGGTGCTTTTTGGGCCCACACACAGATATAATGCATGAGTATATGAAGAGTCTGCTTTAGATCTAATTTTTATGTATAGTTTTACTGTAAACACAGTTCTAAAATAACACAAAAGCAGGTACACATTTAGGGCCTGTGTCATGACTATGGAAATATTAAAAGAAAAGTTCAATTTGTGTTATATAAAAGGTGACAGCTTAAAACGTTAATTATTACTGAATATTTCATGAATCATTCTTATGAATTCATTAAGCACAACATGTTCTTTCTGAGCACTATAGTTCACTGTTTTTCATTAGCTTAGCTCCAGATTTCAGTGCTATGACCTCAAGACAGAATGAACATGTTTATTAAATAGGCAGAAACCACTTAACAGGAAAGCTTGACCACATGGTGATTCACCTGATTTTAACAGGTGCTTTTTCTTGCTGGAGTACTACATAGTTACCAACAGAACAAAAGTCCAAGCCACCCAGGCAACTTGGCAGCCAGCAACTTTAACAATGAAAATGAATTTATGTCCTGTGGTAAATTCATGAATAAACAAACAGAGTTGTATAAACCATTATGATTTAATTGCAAAACATCAACTTTGTTTATAGTGGGCCACTTCCTAGGTATGCGGGTGTTATGTAACATATTTTGGTTTTGTTCACGAAAAGATGAAGGGAATACAAAGACCTCTTTTGCAAAGTAGGATATATTTAATGAGATTATGAACAGTGGAAACAGAGATGACTAACCCTGAGATTACTACTGAAAATGATGGCCAAGAAGGTAGATGGCATCAATAGAAATATTAAAAGGAAATGAGGAAGGATCAATCATAATTTAGTGTTGACCAAATTATGGCAACAAATTTGGAAGACAGCTCAAGAGTCAACAGATTGGAAGGAATTAGTTTATATTCCAATAGCAAAGAAAGGAGACCCGACAGAGTGTCAAACTATTAGACAGTTTCCCTCTTATCACGTGCCAGTAAGATTATGCTAAAGATCATTCAAACTAGATTAGAACCCGGCTTAGAAAGAAAATTCCCAGATGTACAAGCTAGATTCAGGAAAGACAGAGCAAGAGGAAACATTATTGCCGACTTACAATGGATGATCTAAAGAAAACAAGCAATACCAGAAGGAGATCAAGATGTGCTTTACTGGTGACAACAAATCCTATAAGTGTGCTGACCATGTACATAAATGGAAAGTTCTCTGAAATATGGGTGCACCAGAACAACTCATTGTCCTTATGAAGAATTTATAGATATGACAGATTGCCCAATCGAGGACAGAATATGCAGAAAATGACTGGTACCAGATTGGTAAAGGAGTTAGACTTCTTGAGGACCATCACCATGCCTGCAATGACAGAAGCAGGATTAAAATAAAAAAAAATTATGGGTTCAGGAGTGGAGGAAGTAATATCAACAACATTTCATATGCTGGTAATATTCCACTTATAGGGAAAAATGAAGAAGATCTGAAGATAACTTATAAGGAAAAGTTAAAAAAAAAAGTAAAAATGCGAAGAAAACCATGGTACAAAAGCTAATGTGATGGTGAAGACATAGACAGCTTTTTCCTCCTGGGAACAATCATGAACAACAAAGGATACAGCAATCAAGAAATACATCACAGACGGGCACTTGGCAGAGCTGCAATGAAAGACAGATATATCAAGCCTGGATTTCCATTTGAAGCACAAATATATATGGTCAATATTGACTTGTACAATATCACAAGTCAATATCAGTTTTTTGACAATAGCAGTTTTATTGCAATTTAGCAGAAGTGAAATAAAAACGTAATATACTGCTTAAAAAAATTAAAGGATCACTTTTTAATAACAGTATAGCATCCAGTCAATTAAACTTCTGGGATATTGATCTGGTCAGTTAAGTAGCGGAGGGGGCTGTTAATCAGTTCCAGCTGCTTCGGTATTAATTAAATTAACAACAGGTGCACTAGAGGGGCAACAATGAGACGGCCCCCAAAACAGGAATGGTTTAACAGGTAGAGGCTACTGGCATTTTTCCCTCCTCATCTTTTCTGACTGTTTTTCCACTAGTTTTGCATTTGGCTACAATCAGTGTCACTACTGGTAGCATGAGCCGATACTTGGACCCTACAGAGGTTGCACAGGTAGCCCAGCTCCTGCAGGATGGCATATCAATATGTGCCATTGCCAGAAGGTTTGCTGTGTCTCCCAGCACAGTTTCAAGGGCATGGAGGAGATTCCAGGAGACAGTTAGTAGTTTGCAAAAGAATACCAGAATAGGCAGGTCTTCCACTACATGGATGCATACAACCACATGGGCGGTATACAAACTACTGAGTACGATTTTGAAATTTCGGCAAAATGGACTAGCCTGCATTATTTTCTCACTTTAATTTTCGGGGTGTCTGAATTCAGCCCTCTGTAGGTTGATAATAATCCTTTCGTTCTTAACTCATTACCCAGTCCATATCAGTATCTATATCCAACATGATTTTTTTTCTCGATTGAGATATGTTTTCGAAGTGATCCTTTAAATTTTTTTTAGCAGTGTATATTAAAAACAGTTAGCTGAAGTAGATCTCTAAATTCTTCATTTGTAGGCTGGAATAATGATTGACTAAAAAAACAAATTGGATTTCCTGATTACCAATATAGCACTGCATTCATTTTGATGAAAGGTTATTCATAAAATCCATAAAAACTAATTCAGAGAATTTTTTACAATGTTTATAAAATGTTGTAATGTGCTAAGGGCAATGATGAGGAACTTTATATCATGGCAGAATAAGAGAATTTAAACAAAATGACACACAAGTGACAACAAAAGGCCCAAGACTTCATCTGTTTCTATTGAATTAATACATCATAGCAAGTGTCAATTTCTAATGACATTTTAGCTTACTCTTTATAACATTGTTGAGTTGAATCAAGCCTCTCAACAGTATTGACCATTGCATAGTTAACAGCTTCATGGCATTTCGAGCTGTGCTGCATCGATTTTCTTTTCTATTCTTCTTTTTATGCTGCTAAACTGTGACATTCAAGTGCTTCAGAAGGAGTCAGTTATCAGCACGGTCTAGAATGTTTATGAATACATTTATGTTTTCACCATCAGAATTAATCCATCCACAATGCATATAGCAGAGTCTGACAGTGCACAATCAATACATGAAGCCCTGAGGTAGAATTTGATCTCTAATCCTGGCAGCAGTCAAGCCTGGACAGGAATTAAACAGTTGTCACCGATATAAGTGCTCCCCCCCCCCCCAAAAAAAAAAAAAAATGTGACAGTTAAAAATCCAGGCATTTAACTCTAGAGTGGTATTGTGTGATCTTCATTAACCTAGCGACGACATCCGCAACACTCAAAAAAACTGAACAAAAACAGTTTTTCCTATTATGTATAAATAAAGGTAAATCAATGTAGGCATTCTTAACCCTGTAACAATTGTACCTGCACAAATTTGCACAAATATACTGGCATCAATATACTATGAATGTACTTAATAAATGACCAGTACATCCAATCACATGTAGATCTCCACCTAAATGACTGTACTGACTGAGAATGACAAAAAGTATTATTCACTCCCCAGGAGCTTTTCACATGCTATTGGGTTATAGTCTATACTTCTACATGCAGGTAGCAGAATTAGTGATTCTAATTTGTCCCATCATATATCATTGTGTGGTCTGGTCTCTTTGATGGACTGGCATCTAAATTGAAGGTGTCCCCAGCTTTATGTGTTATACATGAAATAATTCCAGGCTCGCCATGATCTACACAATCTAAACTATTTTAAATATTACAATGTTCTGTATTACAAATTTCCTTAGTTAAGAACGCTCTTTTACTGAAGTCCTGATCCAGGTGAAAACACCTGGATCATGCAACATTTTTCCTTTTTTTCTGGTAAATATTATTTAAGGCAGGGGTGTAGAACCTTTTCCATGGAGGGCTGGTGTGGGTGTGGGTTTTTGGGGTGTCCTCTCAATCAGCCAGTAACAGTGGGCCCCCAGACTGGAGTTGACATGCACTGTTTTATTATTGGCTGATTGAGAGGTCATCCCAAAAACTCCACCCCCACAGGTCCTCCATGGAATAGGTCCCCCCCCTCGGTTTAAGCCCTGTCAGTTTGCATGAGGGCTGTTTATCGCAATGCATTGCCAAAAAAACACAATCTGATTTGAGTCCAGGCTTCACCAAGGCCACTCTAGGGCATTCAACTTCAAATGCATCATAACTACTTGATTTCATTCAAATGTTGCTTTAGCTGTGTACTGTAGCTGTGTAATTTGACTGCCCCCTTTGTTTTTTCAGACAAGCGTGTTTTCCTCATATTCACTTATATGTAGTAATTTCCTATATACTGACAAGTTACTCAAGTTATAATCCATGCAGATAAAAACTGTCCCAATAGCATAATGCTGCCGCCACCATACAATGAAAGCTTGTTGTTACCCAAGGGACATGTGATGCTCAGGTAATATCAGATACAACATTTAGCAAGATTTCCTTGAAGCTGAGTCCTTTATAATAAAAACGAAACTATCAATACATTATTTAAAGTATCAAAGGGCATTTTGATTTGTTTTTTTTCCATTTACGCCATTCATATTTGAGCTATTGACGACCATTGGACAGTCTCTTCCAGACCAGGCACAACACTCTTTATTTTAGTCTCAGCAGGCTTCTGGTGGCTTCTGTGGCAAATGCTCTTCTCACCCATCTGCAGCAGATTGTAGGTGGCCCTGCATGCCTTCCACTTCAAATAGCTGACTTGACTGTGCTCCAAGGGATATTCATCCATACTAGAGCCTAAGACTGATGCTGGTAAACACTAGGCATAAAGCAGGATACACCCTGGGAAGCAAGCGGGGAATATTTGAATGTGCTCAATGCCCCCTCCACTCCAATCTGTGCCTTTCAACAAATCTTAGAATTTGTATTAAAATGTCCTTTCATCCAACCATCTGTCCAACCATCATCCAATGGTCATGGGGTTGTTGGATCCCATGCCAAGCAGCACAGGGCACATGGCTAGCTATACCCTAGGCAGGACAAAGGCTACACCTGATGCCCTTGATACAGTATCTATCCTTCCAGATCTTGAAACCCTAGAAACCAATATAAAAATGTTTTCATCTTCAAGATTTTATATTTGGCTTGAATTTGCTTCTCAGCTGGAGGATCTCACAGAGACAGATGTATTTAATATTAAATTATACAAACAACATTTACTAGAGACAGATGGAATCTATTCAGATTACTATATGGATTATACAGATTATACAGTAGCCGGCTGCACCTGAGCCTGTTTGGATGTATTATAGCATAAGAGGTAACTGCTTGTCTAGTAAAAAATTATTTTCCATTTTTCTTTTCTTTTTTCATTTTCCATAATTTCCACACTTCTGGGGGTGCAGGTTAAATCTTGCTCTTACAATGTGGAGTATACTCGTCCCTCCCCCTCCTTCTTGGTCTGGGTTTCCACTGGATACTCTAGTTTGTCTTCACAATCATATGTAAATTTATTAGTGGATTGGTGGTTTGAAATTCCCCATATTTTGTGTTCATGCACACATGTAATATTTCGGGGGTAACACAGCCTCACTCTCTCTGCTTCCCAGGATGGGCTTCAGGGAATAAGGGATGGATTTCCTGATAACTTTATTCGTACTGCAATATTAATATAGGTAGCGGAAATCAAGCAATCAGAAACAATATTAATTAATCCACATGCAGTAAATTCTGCATACTGCAGTATTCTGTATTACATGAGACAAACTATTATCTTTAGAAATGTTATGTAAGTTGTCAAAACTGGAAGCTTTCCTGGTTTACTTGTTTCTGTTTTACTGTGTACCCTATTCCTTAATAGAGATTTTTTTAGCTTAGTTTTAGACCCCAAAGAGTGCTTCTGGAAAGCACACAGATAGCAAGGATGATCAAGTTATGCCTACTCAAAGATATCTCCTAGTTATGGGTCCTCCCAGTTCAGATTGTCCGGCATCATATCTGTCAAATTAATTACTTAGCGCTCTTTGTAATATGTTATACCTGGTGATTTTAAATGTCTACATTTATGATTCTATGAGATGTAACAAGTACTGTACACTTTACGTATTTTCATTCTGTACAATTTAAAAATGATAAATTATGGAAATACATTTGCATTCCCATAAAGCAATTGAAGTAGTCATGGCAACTGATTTTAGGCTTGCCTTAGATATTTATTATTTTCATATTTGAATATATGGCAAGAAATTTCATGCAGGTATTATTACCCATTTAAACAGTCATTTCTTGATCGACTACAGCTTTGTCACAGTTTTTAAGACTCTTTTAACATAAACACTAAAACACTTAAGAAGCACTATGCTCAATTCCTTATTATCACTCAAACAAGCCAAATGATTTCTAGCACGAACATTATATTGACAGCAATGTGTGAAAGAAGGAGTGAAGCAGCAAATGCAGCAGATCATTTCAGATCCTTCTTCTTGTTATGTTCAATTACTGCTTTTACAACTAAGACCACATTTTGGAACAATTCATGGCACCATTACTTTTTTATTGCCACTGCTTCCTCAGTGATTTTCAACAAAACACGTCCATGGAGCCAGCGTCGTCACGCATCGAAACTGTCCAGCACACCTGGCGCTGTGGTTTGAATTCAGAGTTTTCCTTCTCCTAGACGGACTGCCTGCCAAGGCTAACGAGCTCCATCTACCCGCTTCTCTAACCTAGTACACCAAGAAAACATATTAGAAAGTGTTCATCTACACTGGCAGATAAACCCTTCCCACCCTACTCACCTCTTGGTTCATTAAGGGTCATTGTCAGCTTAATTGACAATTGGATATTATTAGCCCCTGGAAATAAGAAAGGATAGTTTTTAGATTTTGGCTCTTTTTTTTTATGGCCACATATAATGTGCAATTACTATTTCACTTGTCAATTTAACATGCTTATTTCCTGCGCTCCTGTCAGTTCAAGATGTAACAGATGCTGGATTTGAAAGGACACTCTAAACATATATTTGGCTTGATTAGCTACAGGCTCAAATCAGTAAATTGAATCAGCCCTCAGCTAGCTTGTGTGAAGTCTAGCAGAACTTTAAATGTGCTTTTTTTTTAAACAATTTAAAAGAAGAACACAAGAAGATAAGAAATTTACAAATAACAGGAGGCCATTCGGCCCATCAAGCTTGTTTGGGGAGAATTTAACTAATAGCTGAGAGTTGTTAAAATATTATCTAGCTCTGATTTAAAGGAACCCAGGGTTTTAGCTTGCGCTACACTAGCAGGAAGACTATTCCATACTCTAACTACACGCTGTGTAAAGAAGTGCTTCCTCAGATTTATTTTAAAATGTTCTCCCGCTAATTTCCACTTATGGCCATGAGTTATAGTATATAAACTAATATTAAAATAGTCATTTGGCTGAACAACATCCGACCTGTTAGAATCTTATACTGTATACCTGGATCATGTCCCCCCATAGTCTCCTTTGCTCAAGGCTAAACAGATTCAGCTCAGTTAAGCTCTCCTCAGAAGACATTCCTCTATGACCAGGAATCATTCTCGTAGCTCTACGTTGCACCCTTTCCAAGGCAGCAATGTCCTTCTTAAGGTATGTTGACCAAACCTGCACACGATATTCTAGGTGGGGTCTTACCAAGGAATTATATAATCGTAGCATCACCTCCCTTGACTTAAACTCAACACACCTACAGTAGATATGTAAGCCTACATCCTATTGGCCTTTTTAACTGCTTCCACATGCTGGTGAGAGTGGGACATGGAAGCATCAACATACACACCGAGGTCTTTCTCATAATCAGCTACCTTTATTTCAGTGGAACCCATAAAATATCTGTACTTTATATTTCTGCTCCCTGCATGGATTACCTTATATTTATCTATGTAAAATTTCATCTGCCAGGTATCAGCCCAGCCGCTAATTAAATCAAGATCCCATTGTAGCTTCTGTGTTGCTAGATCAGTATCTGCTACACCACCCACCTTGGTGTTGTCTGAAAATTTAACCGGTTTACTGTATGTATTGGTGTCAATATCATTAGTGTAAATTACGAACAATAGTGGTCCTGAAATTGAACCCTGCGGTACCCCACTGTGAATGCAGGCCCACTGTGACATTGTGCCTCTAATAACTACTCGCTGTTTCCTGTCCGTTAACCGCAGTTTTCTATTCAAGCTGCTACAGTTCCTAAAATACCTTTGAGCTTAAGCAAGAGCAGTTTGTGGAGGACAACATTAAAGGTCTTCTGGAAGTCTAAGTACTGTAGATCACATCATAGGCCTTTTTGTGATCAATTTCTCTTGTAGCTTCCTCAAAGAAGTTAATTTTGTACATTAGTAAAACAGGATCTACCTCTCCTAAATCCATGTTGGCTATCCTTCAGAATATTAATTGAATCCAAATAATAACATTTTCTCTTGGATTATAACTTCTATTATTTTCCCAGTAATGCTAGTTAAACTGATTGGCCTATAGTTTGCTGGGTTACTTCGATCTCCTTTTTTGAATATGGGCGTTATATTAGCATGCTTCCAATGAGAAGGCACCACACCAGCAGATAACGATTTTCGTAAAGATAGTAAAGTTAAAGGTTGGCTATTAATATATATTATTAATATAGATGCCATGAGGGCCCTGAGATTTATTTATTTTGAGCTTAGGTAGGCTTTGTACCACATCAGCCTCAGTTATACATACTATTGGTCATAGACGACGCTGTGTTCATACTAAATGATGGTAGGTTACTCATGTTCTCTACACTGTAAAAAATAGATGTGCTTTTACAGCCAAAGTATTGTAAAAATTAACAGACAATTTCTGTTTCTTAAAGACATTTATAGGCCTGTAAATGATCTATTTACACATGTATTTTAACAGTAGTATTTTTAATTAACAAAACAATGTCTGTAAATCGATAAAAACTTATGATTACTGTTATTTCACAGAGATTCCCTTTATTTTAATGAAGTGACCGTTATTACAGGTCAAATCCTGTAAATCAGTTCCTTGATAATACGAAAATGGATGGATGGATATCATCACTCATCATTAGAAAACTAACACAAACTATTAATCTGTGTCGATTGTATAAAATATATTAGACCTGTAATATGACTACTTTTGAGAAAAAAAAAAACGTTAATAACACAACCGCATCATAAACTGACCTTCGATTTCTGGAGTCAAAATAGGCAGAGAAAGTCAGTGCGCATGGGTCATTCTCCTCCCATCATTTCCTGCTGCTTGGGGTCCTTCTGGTTTAAAAGTAGGTAAGTCTGTCAATCGTCATTAGTTCTGTTAGATTAAATGACTAATTTTTAAATGCAAAATGCTGTGGTTTGAGGCATGTTGCTTAATGAAAGAAAAAATGCGGCAGAGTTTGTCTTTTATACTTAAAAGACACTTAAATATAGTATTTCAAAAGAACCTATTGCTAGTTATGTCACTAGTCAACTCTTATCTCTAACACGAAGCCATGTAGCTTTATAAGAAATGTTGGGTTAGGGCTAAGTTATTTTCTAAATGAATACATTTCAGTTGGTACTTAATTTACTTGAAATGTTCCAAAGCTAAAATGTTCGCCCAATTTAAAGGCAATTATTTAGCATGCGATTTTAAATGCGATGTCCATCGTAATCACATTAAAATAAACAATAAATTCAATGGATTTGTTAGGCAACGCAGTTTGATACAAACATTTGAATTGCTTGTTTTTAGTTAAGAGTTCCCGTCAGTGAATTCTAATGAAGCGCTTGAGGGTGTTGTATAAACACCAGCATGTTTAACTCGGATCGCTGGAGTCCAAAGTGGTTTCGTTGCCGTATTTGGAATAATTTGGAATAATAAGAATTTATGACTGGCATATTGGGCTACCGCAGGGTTAAATTTATAATTTGGAAATTGTAACTGTAGGTTAGCCCAGAACTTCCACTGACAACTGCAGCACATTTAAATTTTTTAACTTACAAATATATGATCTAAAACTGTCCTAAAAAACCAGTGCGCATGCGTCATTCTTCTCGCACCATTTCCAGCCACAGCCGGCACGTATAGCAGACGTTAGTAACTGTGTGCTATGTATGTATGTATGATTGGAGATGTGAATCAGCAACATTATTAACCTTGATTTTTTTCCCTCCTATTTCTTCTAGGTTTTAAAACAGAATACAATAATCAGTAAGTCCAATTTACACCTGATCATAACTAGAACTCCTCAGTACAATTGCTTAGAAAATGTAGTAGAATATGTTTGGGTGCCGATCTTGTGGTGTCACAAGATCAATGAAACTGTATGTTGACCATCAGGCAATGCTTAGACGTGACTCACATGGAATATTTCCATGTTGTGTTCCTCATTGTAAACATCCATCCATCCATCCATCCATTTTCCAAACCGCTTATCCTACTGGGTCATGGAGCCTGTCCTGGAAGCAATGGGCACGAGGCAGGGAACAACCCAGGATGGGGGGCCAGCCCATCGCAGGGCACACTCATACACC
>JAODJX010000001.1:39243712-39256852 GCA_026776945.1 Isichthys henryi
AACTCTGTATACACCTGTTAGTTACACAAACATATAAGGTTAAAGGAAAACAAAATAATGCATATACATGATTACATATTGCTGATTATACAGAAATGATAACAAATGATTAATAACAGCTTCTTCAACCTAACAACATATATAAGCTGAGGTGCTGCTGTTATTTCTGTTTAATAAGTACCGTAAGGGCTTGCAATGTGAAGGCAGGTGTTACTTCCAAAACTTTTCCATATAATTCCATAATTAACTTTGAAAGATTTGGAAAAAACCTTCACAATACAAGTAACAGCCACATTCAAACTACAGTGCATTTTTAATAACTGACATTCTGTAGTTTTCTGCTGTATTTATTGTAAAATTATACATATTCAGCTCTATAAAAGGGCGACAGTACCTGAAAACCATTCTCCCAGATGAATTATTTTTAGAAGATATTAGATTAACATGTTTAAATAATATGATTTATATTTCCCCATGCAAATAAAAGCAATACAGATGGGCAATGCAGTGATGTATTTTCGAGCTGTAACTCAGAGAAGTCAGTCTTATTAATTATTTGAGTGAAAACTATGTTGACCATTTTTAACATCTTGATAGGAAAGCAATGCTCCGCTGCTCCTACTCAAACAAAAGCCAAGTCACGTGCATCAAAGGTGACACTTGTCGACCCACCATTCTATCTTCTCGCATGATTTCTTGTCAATCAAGACACAGCTCTGCATCTCCAGCTTTCACTGACACAGCATGTCTCATACACAAACGACAGTTAAAGGGCAAACTTTCCAAGCCTATCAGGAATCCAAATGCTGAAATGGAATGGCTACGTGAGAGATCTGGGATGGAGAGCAAGGACTGCAATATGAGTGCAATTTAGAGATCATTTTCTATGTTTTACAACAGTGTATCTTAACCTGGTCCTCAGAGACCCCCAGATAGTCCACGTTTTTCCTCCCTCTGGAAGCAGAAATGTGGACTGTCTGATAGGGAACTGAGAGGGAGTAAAAATGTGGACTGGGGTCCTTGAGGACCAGGTTGAGAAACACTGCTCTAGAGTACCTAAAACTATTCCTAACATCGATGGATCCATTGTGTAACCCACTTCTCCAGCACATGGTTGTGGCAACATTCAAAAGAATCCTAACTAAATCATTGTAATTGTTTCCCATTTCATGAAGTTCTCATGCAGATTATCTGTATATACTTTGTGCCTTAAACAACAAATACCAGCAATGAAGACAAACTAAAATCCACGTAGCTCCAGCATTGTTTGTTGTACACAAACACCCATAAAATTATTTAAAGAATAAAACGGATAGCAATTACATATGAACAATTCTGTTTGCAGTCACATAACACTGGATGGCTACCCTTAACATACAAATCATCCTAACTCTTGCTGTTATTCTGGATAGCAGCAAATAATTAGCCTATCTTTCCTAGTGAGATGTTTACAAACCTGCTGCGATGATGTTGTGCAGTATGAAAACCTTGAAAGGGGTGTTAATGAGCTGCTGTGGTGAATGAAGCAGAAAGGTGCTCTGACTGCTGGATGACTAAAGTGTAAATGACAATTAGTACCTCCGTTAGCTCTAACTTGTAATGTATTTAATGAAACTCATTATTACGATACTTTCTCTTATTTATGTTAAGAACAGAAACAGATCCACTGGTTATATGTTTCTACTTGTCAATTTTTTGGAGTAACTATCTATGGTAACATTTTGGACAATAACATTCCAGAAATACCAATGTATTTACTAGAATGCCATGGTTTCAGATTTGCTTTGTTAACTTGCTGAATACATCTACGTCTTTGGCTTTAGACTTCATCAGTACAAGTGCTTCCTGGAAATAACTTGACAACATGGTGCCATCTTTTCAGAGTTTTAATTAATTGTATTTTAATCTTAGCTTTCATTAAGGGATATCGCAATTCAAAGTAATCAGATCAACTTAAAATCCATCCAGAAATAATTATCCTATGTTCACGAGTCTTCTGTGATGGTGCTGAATGGTGAAAGAACAATGAATTAAGTGTTAACAAGCTTTTATACTCAATTTTATACTCAAGTAAAAAAGTACTATGACTCATCCACAGAAAAGCAGCTTTGAAAGACATTGTAACAGCAACATTTAATTCTGCACTGCTGCTTTAAGACACTGTTTTTGGGATGACGTCACCCCATTGTACTTGCATTAGCATGAAGAAGTAAGGGGTATGCACAAGAGGACATGTGCTGTCCTTATCCATGTGCAACTTAATTCTTAGTAGCGCTGTGTTTGTATACTTCCTCTGCTGCCGCTTTCACGTCAAGTATGGAAGGAAAGCAAGCCATCCGACCTGGCATGGTGTGGTCAGTATGCACATCTACCAAATAAAAGTGTAGTTTGAAGCACTGCCAAAGATATTTACTTTTGCACAAATGATATGGACATTGAGGAGAAGTGAAAACTCACCACAATAAGCAGCTCAACTTGACAAGTAAGGTCTTCATTTTGTAATGATACCAAACCTCCAGTGGCTTTTTGTTGTTTTCTTACTTTTCAGCCCCCACCATACACTTCTTCACAACCACATCAACAAATTCAAACTTAGAGGAGTAGATGTGACAGCTGCAAATCATTAGATATGTAGTACACATGCAGCTATAACTGTCTGAAATATATTACCGTGCGCTACTGTCAAAACTATACCAAAAATGCTTTTCAAATCCCAATTTGGTACCAGTGTCTAGATATCTGTGCAATCACAACCAGTTATTCAGTTTGCATTTTGCATGTGCAAGTTTGTAATTTTTCCACATTCCTGTCGCATATTAGTTTTTGAAAACAGAGGCATCCGTTTTTAGTTGAATGTCCTATAGCACATTTCCAAAATATCTCTTAAAAGCATATCTAGAAACCCATACAACACAAACAGAAATATGAAATGAATGAATATAAAATTAATTTAAATATCTTATTGCGTAGAAAATCATATTCATGTCAATAAAACACACAGGTCAAATCTTTTCAATTGCTTTTCAATTTCTGATAAATGCAGATCAGCAGTTGGTTTTTGTACAGCATCAGGTGTCAAGTGCAACATTGAAATAAGTTAGAGCTGTGGAAGATGAAATTATATGGAGGTGGTCATGGAGACATGGAAACACTTTAAAATTTATCTGTAGGAAGAATGGAAGTGGCTACTCAAAGAATATAGCATATTTACCAAAAAGAATATATCTTATCCCAGAAGGATAAGATATGTTGCATTTTTATATACAATGAATCTATCTATGCAATTTAGCTAATATATGGCACTCACTCTGAGTGTGTGTCTCTAAAACGATACCAGGAAAGAATATAGTTTTCCCATCAAATCATTCTGGATCGCGTGTAATGTTAAATTATATGCAAAAAACCTTATATAGTAACACCTGAGATAAAATATCTCATGAAGTGCTTTCCTCTTTGGTGGAAATATGTTTTTTTTTGTTGGTGTTGTTGTTTTTCTTTTTACACATTCTCAAAGAATAACAAGAAATTTGCATCATACAGTACAGTATGTTTACGAATGTATTTTTTTATGCTTAACTCCAGAGATTGCTGATTCCAGGAAGGACAACATTTCTTTCCAAAGCATTCTGCCTTAATGGTTATGTACCATGACATCTGCATCTACGACTCAGTCAAGGTGCAACTTTAAATTAGGTCCCAAACCGTAATACATTAATTAGGAATTAGATGCTGATAATGCTGATGATTAGATGCTGGAATTCTCCAGAGTCATGTTCTACTGGGTGAGGACTGGGTAATTTAGAAAATACAACATACAGTAAGTGGAATATGCACAATGTACTGAAAGCCTCATACTATATTGCCGTATTATATTAGGCAATTACTGTCTAAAAATTGACATTGTTACCTCAATAGTCTAGGTTTTAGTCTAGGCAAGTAGGTTTTATTGTAATGTTACTTTTTCAAAATGTAATGTGAAATGTCAGTGCACTGCTCGGGATGAAAGATGCATCATGATTCACTAATGCTGAACAAATATAACATCAGTATTTAACTTGATTCATTCATGACTTGTTCCTTCAGTAGTTTTTTTTTTTTTTTTTCGGTAGTTCACAAAGCTTTACAGAATTAATAGATATAGTAAGTAATATAGTAACTGCTTGATATAGAACATGCATTACGATTCATTAATGATGTAACTAAGACTTAGTTTACGGTTAATTAATACATAAGTAATAGCATAATACTGTATCATTTGTTCCAAGTCAATTCATGAACAGAAACAAGTTAAAATGTTGGATTTAAAAAGAAAATAAATCAGTATTAGCCCACGGCTTCTGGGATAGGCTCGGGACTCCTCGCAACCCAGAAGGATAAGCGGTTTGGAAAATGGATGGATGGATAAATCAGTATTACCGTATACAGTCTCATACTCAAGTAGCCAGCAGGCACAAAATGATGAGTAAATATCTGAACATTCTTTTTCTAAAAAATGACCACTGGATGGACTTTTTATGTTATTACTGGACTGATAGTAATTATCGCAAATTTGTGTTTGAAAATGATAATGGTTTATTTCATTGATAGGAAAAGGTGGGAGTTACATTACATTATATATGCATTTGACTTGGAACATTGAAAAAAAATACACGAATCTCTCCAAGGATCAGAACATAGAACCCATTTACTCTGCCTAACACAGACTCTCATAAATTGCTGCCAAAAATCTGCTCTAATATATAATTTCTGTTAAAATCAAATGTAAATCATCCTTATCCATTTGATCAAGAACAGGTATCTTACCCCTGCCCTTCTACCTAGTCAGAACATGTGGACGTCACAGCCACTAATTTTATCCATTAAATTTAAAAAGAATAAATGGGATAAAAGGACAACTGCCCATAAGTGGAGGCTTTTATTATTGTTCTTGGGTTTCGTTTTTTTAATCTATACCTATTGTAAAACAGTACACATTTCAGACACTTCCTATTATTGAGATTCACTGCTTCCAGTATTATACATGTATATGTAGCCTTTGCTGTAATTTAAGTGTATTTTGGTCAGTGATTATATGTCATATAAATATATTTTACATGTCATTTAGTTACTTCTGTAGGCAGCTCAGTGGGTAGCGCTCTTGCCTCACACCTTCTGTACTGAGTTTGAATTGTACCCCTGCTGTATGTATGGAGTATGTATCCTTTGCAGACACATAAACAAGCTAACTGGAATCTTTACATTTCCTGTAGTGTTTGAATATGTGTGTCTTGTGATGAACACGCATCCATCCAAAATGTACCCCAGCCTTGTGTCCTGTGCTGCTTCTGCTTTTCCAGGCCCCCCATCACCCTGAGAATTATATGCAGTTGGAAGGTGGATGAATATAATTAGTACTCCAAATAGCACCTTCAAATGTAGTTTTTTGTATCAGCTAGAGCAGCACCTAGCACATATTTTAAAAGGTAATAAAGCGGTCCTTTGTATTGATACTTCAGATGGAAAGTTTACAATTGATATGAAAAACAAGCCAAACAATAATGTATCACAGGGACTGCGTCAAATGGCCAGTTTTATGTTAATTTTCAGTAGAGGAACGTTTTTGACAGTGGAATTATTTCTGAAAAACTAAGCTACAAAAAAGAAAAAAGGTAAGACATAAAGCAACTGTAGCGATATTTAAATGAAAATATGAGAGCAACTGGTTATTGTAGATACTGGGTTGTGTGTCTAGCTAAACAGTCAGCATGTAGAGTATTGACTAGCAACAGCCCTCAGGACAGCGTCTCCACAGGAGGGAAGCCTCCACCACTTTCGTCACTTCCACTGACCATCTGCTAACCCACAAGTCTCTCCATTACAAGGCTAATCTGCTACTGTTAAACCTGAACAGACAAAATCAGACACAGTGCTTCTTTTAAATGTCCCCCACTCAAACTAGAAATGTGGAGGGTGAGGAAGTTTGACAGAGATACGTTGAGGTTGAGAACCTGCATGCCACGGTGGTGAATTATTGAGAGGGAAAAGAAATCTTTTGCTCAGCACTCTGACACATTGTGGCAATCTGATATCCTGACACCTGTCTTTATTCTTTAGATTTGAGGTGAGGTGGCCAAATTACATGAAGCAGTGGCAGGAGTGTGGAGCACTGGCTAAGTAACTGGACCTGTGACCTACAAATTGAAGTCTCAAGTCACGGTGGAGAAGAAAGGGTCCAACCTCAGAGGAAGTACTTAACCCATATCGCTTTGGTAAATAACAACTTGACTAACATGTACTGTATGAGTTGCTTATGATAAATCTGTTTAGTAAATCATTAGATGGATAAACGTAATAATGACAATGAAAGCTTGGCATATTTGTCACTGAATCTCTAGAAAGAAATGTATGGTTTGCGAAATAGTGTGTCACAGGAGCATTCTGTTCCTTAACAGAGCAAATAATCCCAAGGCAGATTAATGTCAACTAAGGCTTAGGTCCACCTAGGAACTGGGCAAAGTTCCATACTTGCCATGTCAGGCCACACATACCTCCCTTTCCCATCGATTTGAATGCAAAAAAAAAGAAATAGAAAGTTTGCAAACCTTACCACACTGTGATCTGCTTAGCAGGCAAGACACTAGTCTATACCACGTGTGTCGTTGATAGTGTCACCCAATCCGGGCCATCCTCA
The DNA here is from genome assembly GCA_026776945.1 of Isichthys henryi. NCBI lineage: Eukaryota > Metazoa > Chordata > Actinopteri > Osteoglossiformes > Mormyridae > Isichthys > Isichthys henryi. The sequence continues at coordinate 39,250,383 of JAODJX010000001.1, forward strand.
TGGATCCATCTGTGCTGGAGGCTGCGTGCACATCATTCACGGGCTCCACTAATTCACTTTAATGTCTTGTACATTGACTAGGTAGAATGGCGACCTCTTGGTGAGCCTCCCCTGATGTTTCCAATAAAGGGATGCCGCTGTGATGAAACGCCTTTCTCTTAATATCCCCTCCAAGTCAATTAAGGCTGAGAGAGATCACTCGATAATACTTTCTCACGTTAGATGTCACCATGCTCGACGCAGTCTCCATTTCAAAAGCTAAAGGAGGCATAATTTAGATCACCTGACTTGTAAAATTTCAGCCCAGTTGCTGTTATCTGCAAAATCAAATATGACAGGGGATTTGTTTTTATTAATTATTATTAATTTCAGTCTTTGGCGCTTTGTTTCAGTCTCAGGAATGATCTTGCCAGTCACTTTAAAATGGGTTTCAGTCTTTAAAGATAGGTTGACTTTTTCCCAGCATTTAAATTCATTCTGTTTTATCATGTCATTCACAGTGTCTTTTCGATTGCCCATGTTGACGGAACCTTTCTCTTTGGCAGAGTACTTGAGGTCTGATCTGTGAGGTGTGAATACATCAAACCACATGACGATAAGATGCAATATAAGCTGAAGAAGAAAGAGCACAGAGAAGTGTGATTTTTATTGTTTCGGGATAGATCTTCCGCAAGTTCAATATCTAAAGTTTAATGTGAAAACTGTTATTTAACCAAAAAAACAAACTCTTTAACTGTTTCAGTGCTTTACCTAGGGTGTTACAGGTAAATTCCATTAGCTCTGTTGTAGTGTAGGATCCCTAGCTGTAACCTAGCTTATCACAGAAAGCATGGAACACAATGCATGAAACACTCTTGCCTAGATGCAGTTAATTGTCAAAATGAAAATAACTTCTTTGACAGCTCCAATTTACTGTTTCATCCATAGTAACATATGACAGTTAAAAATTATACACACCCGAACATATATAAAGGTACATGTTGGTTTCGTCAAATACTGATGCCACCATTTGCCTCACAGTCTTATTTTTACACAAAAATGCTCCTTTAAAGATGTGCCCACTAAAAAGAATGCAGGTCGCATGAGGGGGGTCATATGTTTTAAAAGGCCAGCTTTGTAAAAAGGGGTCATCAGGTAACAGCCAATCATGGTTGCATTGAAGCTGCTCTTTCAGGCCATATATCTGACTTTTTGCCAGGGGCTATTTTCAAATTCCACATTTCTGGATTCAGATGATATAAAATTCTGTGTTTCTCATCTAATGGACTCGTTGTCCACCCATACATTTCCATAAACTGGCTTTCCATTAGGTAAGATGAAAATAGAGACCATGTTGTGGATTGTTTGGCTGCCCTGTCTGCATGCAAAACAATTCACTTTTTTGGTTCCCTGTCTCCAGATTCTCAGTATCAGCTAGGAGGGAAAAAGGTCAGGGTGTAAAAAAGGCAAAAAACATGCCTGTAAGCATGTTTACTGCTATCACAAACATAATAACCCAAATGGAGGCAGTACTGATTCTCTGATTGTGCCGTGATAAGAGGAACCAATTTCTCCTCTACATAAATCAACCTGTTTGCAGTCAGATCACTGGTGAAACAAAATTAAATGAAGCCAAACATTCTAAACTTCTGAATTATCTTATCACTGATAAAACAATGACATTAGCTTTTTGTTCATTCGGATAATAATAATTCTGTATTATTAGTAACAACAACAATAATAATAATAATAAATCATTATTATTAATATTATAGCGACAAAAACAACACCCTATATTGCAAAAATAGCCTGTAGGGGAATTTTAAAACTTTATAATGTGTAATACCCCTGGCAAAAAAGCAATAGACAAGTCATATATAATGCAAGCACTAAATAATCCCGTGTGTTACGCCTCAATGCCTGCTTGTTCCCCAAAGCAGATTTATGATATCCTTATTTACACTTGGAACAAAAACATTGATTTTATGCTAGTGGCAACAACCTGGATCTAACATCGATACTTTTAGAATATGAAGACTTTTTTTGTAATTTATTCTAAAGTGCATGGAACGGATGTCTACCTTGAGACTGGTTAATACAAAATTTATTTAAGACTTAATGCGGTATCACGTCCCCCAAGCATTTCAAAAAAGTATTACTAAAATGCAAATGCTGCATTCGGGAAATGTCATACTGAATTGACATTAACATGTTTTTCAACTATAATACTTGTATGAGAAGAAGTAAAAAGGGGAGGACTGAAAAGGGTTAGAAACAGAACAAGATACACAGTTATCCTTGACATTCTGAAAGTCACCCACACACTACCGTGCCAATAATATTCTAAGACTACGGGTTTTATTCAGCTTTAAATGTCTTAGCTTCTTGAGAAAAATGCACAACAAATAAGCAGTCCTCAGTCAATTATTTCTAAGAAAAACAATAAAATTACTTTTGGATGGTGTTTATCAGCCCAAGGAATTTTCTAAGGCTGGCAGAAAGATGAATGGTGGAAACACACAACATATTGCACATGGCCGTGACACTTTTTCAACTGCAAGTTAGCTGTTTTCAAGCATTTGCGCATAATTACATTTCTTTGTGGCATGGCCTGGTTCAAATTAAATGTGTGCTGGTGTGAGACAGCAATGAATGAATTGTTCAGCTGTCTTTTCAGCCCCATCCAAGACAAAAAAGGGATAAGCACTCTGGACAGCGACATCCTCGTACTCAGGCCAGCAAACATATGTTACAGGTTAACCTGTGGTACATCCAGATGGTTTGGTCATGTGTTTGAATCTTGCTGCAGAGTAATCTGCAGCAGGGTAGGAAGACCAGATGAAATAGTGGATAAAAATTTGAAGGCTACCAGTTCAAGACCCAGGAATGGCCTTGTTCTCATGTCACTGAACTATGCACTTAACCTGAGTATCACAAGCAAATGGAAACTTGTAATGCTGCCTTGGGTGAAATTCTTACTGCATGATTGATTCTAGCTCTTAGTTGTCACTGACACAATTTGGAGGAAAGTGTTATCTTACCATTAATCACTGCTGAACAGAAAACTGTTTGACACAAAAATGTTAATCTCACCATAAGAGTTCCTTAATTTTGATTTACTCATAGCAATAATGGAACAAAATATTTGTATTACGCTTCAAATTATACAGTAATATCTGATCTCGATCTCACTCTCTCTCTATCTCTCTCTCTCACACACACACACACACATACACACACCTCAAATATATATTCAGGATTATACAATTATTTAACTGCATCATAGCTTTTACAGAAGCTATAGAGTTTCCACTGCAATTTTTTTTTTTTTTTAGTGGCTCATCATTCACATCAGGGAGAAGAAAATTGCTCAGTCCTCACAAGGCTTTTCATATATTAAATTTCTCTCAACTAGATATGTTCAACCCAATTTCAATTGTTAATCAGTAGCTTGATTTCACATAGATATTATGGAAAAGGGCAAGGGAAATGGAATCTTGTGTGGAATTCAATCTCACTACTTTGCAAGTAAAAATAGGGACAGTAATCATCTCTTTATTCCAGGTTGAATAGCCAGTCATTTGAGGCTGCTACTTTTAACAGTTGCAGCATTCCCATTTTTCACTGGGCGGGATAAGAAGCTGTCTTTTTCTTCCATCCATCATCTATCTATCTATCTATCTATCTATCTATCTATCTATCTATCTATCTATCTATCTTGTATAGATAGATAGATAGATAGATAGATAGATAGATAGATAGATAGATAGATAGATAGATAGATCTCAAAGAGCAACTGAATAAGTCAGGGCAACGTGTGAACTCATGACCCATGCATCCATCCAAAAGGATTGTCACTAGGCATAATATGAAGAGTACTGTTAATAAGAAGCATGACGATATTCAAAAGTAGGTCATCATGAGAAGTCTGTATTTCACATGCATTTCACATACTGTTAGTTGAGAATACGATAATTCCTGTATTGCTAAACCACCAATTTTGAGGCAGTATTCCTATGGGAATTTAACTATACATAACCCCTTGGAATATGGGTAACAGTACCTTACATGAACATTAATGGGTGGTGAAAATGGGGTCTACTTTTTGTATATATTGTGTTTGTTGTGCTATTATTAAAGGCATCTTCTTGAGGAAGAACATATTAAAAATCAGATTACATGCAGACGTTTCAGTATAAAACTATACAGTGAACTTATAACAGTAATACGAATACCTTCTGAAAAATGCAACATCGTGTCCCATTTGAACCTTCAATGTAAACATCTGTTTATGCAACTAGAAGTGGATCACATGGTGGTTCACTTCCCCATTAAGAGCAAAAAGCAGCTTTTGAAAGGGAGCACGCAGCCATCTTGCATAGCTTTGCGAATGGGTCAGCCTTTACAGCTTTTAGTGCTGAGGCATACTAAGCTTTATAGTGCTGGTCCAAAAATAGACCTCAGTAACTGGATTAAGCATGGTTTATATTCTTCCTTCGCGGATATGCTGCCTCCCTGTTGGGAAGCCATTTTTTCCTCCCAAAGGATGAAAAATAACAATGTACTGAGACCTGCTTTCAAATAGCCTTTGAAATACAATAAACCAAGCATTTCCACAATGCAAAGACAATTAGAGTACTGGAAAAAGGGCCAACAAAAATTATATATTGGGCAGGATACATAAAGGTGATTTGTGTAAATTGAAAGTGGTCATCACTATATTATTTATTTTTATTACCTAAAAATATTAAGTACTAAGTAATAAAAATATTAAGTATTAAGTACTACCATATATTAATGGCAGATAATGGGTAGACTGACATGGAGTAGAGAGCCTAAATAAATTCCACTGAATAAACTGCATTAGTAATCCAAATACTTTGTTATATTCTATATGATTACACAAATAAAAAAAAATCAAATGCTTAAATTACATGTTTTTTTTTTCAAATAATTGGAGGTTAGAAATATGGACCTTTTAAATAAAAGTAAATAGGGATAAATATTTATTAGAAAACTTTATGAAAGGTGGAAACACAGTTCAGACAATTAGATGCTTTTATGGTGCTGCATTTGTGCTGAAACATCTGTTATTTACTTTATGTGTCACATTAGTAGAGATACATAAGTTCAAAGACACTGGATGTAGGTTTCAGTGCTCTGAACTTTATGAAAGGTGTAAACACAGTTCAGACAATTAGATGCTTTTATGGTGCTGCATTTGTGCTGAATATTAACTGTAGATTTCAGATGGAGATAACATTTCAGAATGAAGAACAAGTGTGATTATAGTTATGAGTTAATTTCACATAAAACATCTGTTATTTACTTTATATGTCACATTAGTAGAGATACACAAGTTCAAAGACACTGGATATAGGTTTCAGTGCTCTGAACTGTATGTTTACACAATGAACAGAAAGGAACTTTAAAACCTTGAAGCTATTTTAATGCTAAACCATGAGTGTACCAAGTCTATATATCAGAATCAGAATACTTTATTAATCCCGGAGGAAATATGGTTCTCTTGGTCGAGTGACCTACAAATATCACTTATAATAACAAAGTGGCTTAAAAATGTCAGTTGGTCAACAAACGATTGATATAAATTTTCTGTATTAACAGCTTATTTCACAAAGCAAATCCATGGAAAGGGTCCTCAAATCAATTTAGTTCACAGAAAGAAAAGTATTAAGATGTATGGCTGTATTCTTACTAGTCAAAATGTGATTACAGATATCTACAATAGATATTCTTACTAGTAAGACTTGAATTATTGAGCTCTACAAGCTCTATGAGTTTTTAACTAGCAAAAATTTAATTCAGTATATTTGAGGCCAAAATGCAATGTTACACAATGGGAATATATGGCTAGTAAAAACGAATTATAGAGCTCTACAATATGAATCCTTACTTTCTATTTCTTTTTGCCCATCAGCACTCCCTCTCTTCAGAGGACAACTTTATTCTAAATTAAAGTTACAGTGTAAATATATTCAATTCCAGTGTGGCCACTCCGAACTCTCCCAGCGTAATAAGGTTATCATACAGAAAGAAGGGGAGGAGGACACAGAAACAACAATCATGACAATAACAGACATTAATCACCATGGAGAAGAAAAAAAAAAGGTAAACAGAAATTATAATAAGAATATTAATAAAGGTGGGATGGAGAAAAAAAAGTATAGGGGAATGCAAAATACAAAAACCATAACACACATAACACTCATTAAAAGGACATCAAACAACAAAAGAGTAATAGTACGCTAATGGTGACAACAAAAAAAAATTATAACAACAATAATATCAACAACAACAACAATAATAATAATAATGTTACAAATAGGTATTAGTGGCCGTACTTTTAGTACGTACGCACGGAAGGGGGCTGGGTCCAAAAATTTGACCGAATTTTGCGTACGTGTGCGTATGCTGGGGGGGGGGGTGTGAATCAATTTGAGAAATTTCAAAATTAAGTGTTTCGTTCACGA
>JAODJX010000001.1:39261680-39274369 GCA_026776945.1 Isichthys henryi
GTTTAGTTCTCCCCAAGCGAGCTTGATGGGCCGAATGGCCTCCTCTCGTTTGTATAGTTCTTATGTTCTTATGTAAATATGGATTTGCGCTGCAACGACAATTGTCGTGTATATTGCTTCATACAGGGAATGCGTACCAGTTATATGCTCCCATGCCCGGGAGGAATGAAAGATCAACTGCTTCCAAAGAGGGGCACAACAGAAAATGTTTGAGAACCATTGATCTAAGTCTATCAGGGTGAAGCACGCGTGGGACGTGATAGCAGCAAACGTGTCCCTCTTGTCGTTTTCTGGCATCATCAGATCACATAAATAAAAGTGCAATCTTTCTTCAAACAAAACACAGCCTACAGTTTTTACGGCATTTTAAAATATTAAAATAAAGGCAATAATTCTTTTTCTGTAACTCACAATTTAGATTCCATATGAGGCTACAGATGATTCAGCTCTGCTGCTAGCTGATCCTTCCTTGCCCGCACTGCTGCCGGTGTTCTGTTGAGTTGAGCTACTTTGTTGGAGTCATACTAGGCAGAATTGGTGCACAGAAAAACAATTGATGTTGCGGACAGTAAACGGGAGCCCAATGAACACAATTTGAACTTACAGTCCTCTTCGTTTGTATGTCTGAAAGTTCGTAAGTAGAGGAGCGTATGTACCATTAGTGCACTTTGAGCATGTATCTGTGAATAACAAGTGTCATATACCCACACGTTTCTAAAAAGTGTTGCTTTAATACTGTTTAATAATTATTCACTGACTTTAGACATGGTTTTTGTTGATCAAAAGCGCAATAACTTTGTACTGCCTTAAAATAGCAATGCGTCGACAATGCACCTGGCAACGCCTCATTTAAAATACTCCACTCCTACTAGCGGAAAGTGAGCGCAAAATCATTTACTATTTTGACGTGTGGGCATGGCGTGAAATTGAGCAATGCCTCGGTAGGAAACTAGCAAAATCACTTCGCATTGCATTTTGCACAGGTGAAATATAGAGCCCATAGTGTCAAAGGTAACAGCAGAAAGGTATGCAACAGGTAGGTGTACATAAATGAAGATGTCATGTTCAGTCAGAGTTGGTGAAAGTTTATCATTTAATCTTCTGGATATCAGAGTTTGTGCAGAGCATTAATAGCTTATTAGCTTTGGTTATTGCAACAATATAGTTATGTTTAAATCCTAGGTTCTTGAATTGTCTGCAATGACCAGGTAATGCATGCTTACTTAACTCTGACAGACTATTGCCTACCACTGTTCTGATGAGTCTGCTACAAATGGGGTACACTGACAGAAGCATATCTTGTTCTATCAGGACTATAAAGGACAACTAGAGCAAGTCTTGACAACTCAACCCTAAATGTTTCTTTGATTTGAAGCTGTGCTGTAGTCATATTTAATAATTTATTTGTATATAAAACAAGCTGGCTTAAATGTAAATTTCAGAATCTGCATTCATTTGACAGTACAATAGGTCTACTAGTTTGAAACACTGAATGATTTGTTGTTGAAATTTGCACTCCATTTTCTATTTTCCATTGTCATTTAGGATCAGTAAGAATGAGTGTTTTTCTCATTAAATGCACTGTTAATTTGTCTTGTATTGTGTGGATCTGGTCTTGGCAATTGAAACTTCAACACTCAAATTGTTTTGCATAGTAGCAAAGGACATCTTGAGAATGGTAATATTCATTAAAAGGATAATAGAACATACAGTAATAAATAATAATTAGACAAGTTTTTATGTGGAAAAAATCCAGCATTAAATGTTTCTGAGATGTCTTACTGAGATAAAAATACATTACATTATGTTTTATAACTACAGTATTTGCACATTGAGTATAAATATGTCAAAAATTGACACTGCATGTTACAACAGCACCTGTTTTTATGAATAAATCATTTCATTATATGCCACACACACACACAGGTTTGTAATTATATCTTTGTGGGGACTCTCCATTCATTTCTGTGGGGAAAACACTAAAATGACCTTAACCCCTACACAGCCCTAACCTTATCATAAGTAATCAAACAAAATACAAGACTTTTGGCATTTTTAGTTTTCTGATTGCATTCACAGATCTTTGTGGGAACCTGAAAAATGGTCCACACAATGTCAAAAATAACATATTTTTATTATATTGTGGGGGCTATTTGGGGCCATTTTGACACATACAGATGGATATGCCCAATTTCAAAGGCCACAAATGAACACAACTGTATGTCATTCAAAGGGCATGTACATAATATACATGGAGGACTGAACCAGGTAATTAGAATGCATTCTAAAGAATTGTAATCTTTAGAAAATTAAGGAAAATAAATGTATTTTTGTAAAATTTCAATGGAACCTTCTGAGTCTTTAGACAGAGTAAGTTTTCTTTTCACTACACCTCAGCTAAAAATAAGGCTATTTTCCATGTGTGGCAAAATTATTGCCGTTTAGCAATTAGTTTGCTCATTAGTTACAGGGCTAACGGTTGTCTTCTTGGAGAGTTCTGAGAAACATCTCATACTTATGGCCTTGCTAATATTTCAGAGCCTAGCTCAGTCAGCTAGTATAAGAGTTCATAAGAGATGCTAAACAGGCTTGGATACAGAAGAATCTAGAAGAGAAATTTCAATAAAAAATTTAGCATTACTTACAATAGTCATCCTTGTTATTATAATAATAATTATTATTATTATTAATAATAGTAGTAGTAGTAGTAGTAGAGGCTGCAGCAGTACTGGTGTGGAAGACATACTAGTAGTATGCATAACAAGCAGTTAATTACTCAAACTTGGCCTACAATTAACCCATATTTTTAATCTGAATATATGACAAATATTTTTAAAAATGAATACCTTATATTTACCTAATATACACAAATGATCAAACAAATTGTTGTCCCCTTTCTTTCTTGAATGCAAGCCGGCAGACAGTTGTTGCAAGAAAAAGGAACGCCTGTATGGACATATAACAGAATTGCATTTTGACTAACACTGATAAATTCCCAATACTTGCAGGGTTGTGGGACAAATATAATACAGCTGCCTTGGCATCTCTAAAACTCCTCCAGTAACAAAAGCAATGTTCCTTTAGAAAATGCTATACATACTGATAAGACAAAACAGCGCTGAATCTTTTAAAAAACACTGGACATTGAAATATAAGCATGGAAACTGTGCATGTTATATAAATGACCCTGACCCAAATGTGATGTTGTCAAATAAGAATAGCAAAAAACATAAAATAGCAGTTTGTGCCCTGTAATATTTTATTAAGAGATTTTCTTTTAACTCTGCTGTAGTTTTCTTATCTTAACTTACCTGTCCTTTATTAGGCTTGTGGTATGCACACTATAAAAGATCATTTAGAGATTATAGCCTGTTACTACCTATAGCTTTGGTAATAAAACTTACTGATGTTCAGGCTTGTTCTTCTTTTAAATGGGTATTATGAATGGAATCGTGGTCGGGTCATACTACATTGAATTGTACATCAATAAGCATTTGACATTCTCTAAATAATACTAACATGTCAGTTTCCTTAAAACCATAAGTTTAATCAGTTTAGTATAACTGGTAATAGCAGGTTTTTATTACATTGTGAGGGACATTTGGTGTGCATTATAAAGAAATAACATAATAATATCTGGTGGACAGACACAAAAACTGTGAGAGGGATATGTAAAAGAGAAAAAAATACTGATAGTGTTCCAAAAGCACAGACCAAATTATTTTTAGTGTATTACTAAGGTGTGAATTAGTTGACAGCAGAGTTACTTCACAGGTATGGCAAGCGACTTTCGCCTCAGGTGCAATATTGTCATAGTCCATTAATCTTTTCAATCTCCTCCAATCATACCATTTTGCTCCATTCTAATCCTTATTTAATACAGTAAATTAATCTTGAGAAAACGAAGACTCCCACAAGAGGGGGAATTACAATGTAAAATCTACAACATACAGTCCCACAAAGTTCCTGTTGGGATAAGGCATCCATTCAACACATCAGATAACCGACGGACAGAGTCACTATGGGAAAATACTACCATTCTGTGTCATTTCTGTCCTTTTGTTTAATAGTAACCTTTATTGAACCATTATCTTTCAAATGGGAATTCCCAGAAGTGTTTACTGCCCATTCCACATCCCAGGACTGAAATATCATTCACATCTCCTGTCCTTTGCTCTCTCTCTTTCTCGCTCTCTCAATACTCCACAGAAACTGATCATTGCAGGCCCTTAACAATCAAAAGTTTTAAATATAGAAATTTTGTACTGAAATAATATTAAATTAAAAAACAGCGCTATTGTTAAAAAAGGCGCCAAAACGTAATGTTTTCCAAAGAAATACAGAAAACTAAAATACATTTGCTCTGTCCTGTTAAGTCAACCTGTATGACAATATTCAGTTACCGGAGTTTATAACTTAGGGAACAAAGTTTTTTTTTTTTTTTGCTTTGTACAAACATACCAGTTTGCTAAGTCAGTAAAAAAATCATTCAGGCTTTCAGATGAGAAAAAGTTATCAGAATTTATTTCTCCACACCACACACATTTTGCCTCTAAAACCCTTTGGACACATTAATCTGACAAAAGAAATCCCATGACACTTGATACTTTAAACCCCAAAAATCATGCTCCCTGATTATAAATCCACTACACATAAGTTCACTCACATTACATGTGCCATGCTACAAGGTGAACTCCCCATCTCATTCTGCTTAAAAATTAGGTTAGATGTTCCATTTGTCTTTTGTAAACACCTTAAATACAAACCCAGTTTCAGCAACTTACAACAACACAACAGCAAAACTCACAGCATCCTGCACTATAACAGTCAGATCTTATTAACAACAGTGGTGACAGCCAGATGAATCGGTTTTACTCTGTCATTAAACCTCAGAATTCCAGCCAGTAACTGTTTCTTCCTCTTTTCCCATTACATAGCTGATGTGGCGCAGAATGCCAGGCTGAACCTGGCAAAGCAACAGTGCCATCTACAGGCTTCCTCTGTTCCTGCTCTGTCTGCCTCCTATCAGACACAGTACACATTGTATTTTGATTTGTAACTGGCTTTGACACAGTTTTGGATTATGTTGAAATTTGAGCTTCAATAAATCCTGATTATTTTTAAGCTGAGTTTGACTCAAGTATCGAGATGATCTGCTGGTAACATACCCAGCTTAGTTGAGGTAGCAGAAATATGAACAAAACAAAGGCTGGCAGCACACGGGCAAATGGAGTTAAATATCTGCATATGAAATTGTGAAGGCAGCAGACGAAAACAAAACAAAAAGAGGAATACGAAACAAATTGTTTTTTGAAAACATGCAAAAAAAATTTGCTTTTGTCTACTAAAGTATTTACAAAATTTGTAATGATTTCTAAGTTATCTAGTTATGAGTGAATTAGAATTGCGGTAATTTTTTAGCAAACAAGATATTAATAATTCTGATATAATGAAAATGCATTTTATATGAATTATGAAAACAAAGCTTTTCTAGAAGTCTCTTGTTGCCTACAAAAGCGGATAGAGTTCATGTGCATACAGATGTGTAAATAAACCGAGAGCAAAGAAGACGGAAAAACACATTTATGAATGAAAAGAAAAAAACAACGTTCGGAAAATCAGATGACAAAATGTGCATGGCTTCAATCAAAAATCAGTAGATGCATCAAATTATTTTGCTTATATAGAAAAAGAAATAAAGGGAAGTTAAAAATAGTGAATAAAAAGGACAGTCCTTCCTGTAGGACCATTAAACAGGACAAGATATACTGGCCCATCAGTACTGGTATATTGAACAATTATATGCAGTACTTATAGAGCAGTAAAAGCGCCCCTTTACCTGTCTGGTGTGCAAGGACCCCTTTGTCTTGAAGCCACCCTGGGAGCTGCATTCAGAGGCACTGAAGTGGTCTGAGCTAGTGGACGAACGTTTGGAGAGCGTATCACAGCCCCCAACAAATGTATTATCCAGGGGAAGCTCCTGAATGATGTGGTGTTTTTTCCCTGACACCGGGGTGTCGGCCTTGAGGTGGAAAGCAGACTGGGGTGAGGCCGATTTGTAGTGCCTTGCTAGGTCGGGGCTGCTGGGCTTAAAAGTAGTTGTAGGTACCACATTCCAGTCAAACCGACTTATGCCCTGCTCCTCCAGCTCTGTCGGGAGACTTATTGTGCCATTTATGGGCTCGTGAATGGGGTCGTCGGGTTTAGTTTCTTCAATGGTGACAAAGTTCAATAGGGAATTTTTGGGGGACTTCCTTTTCTTTCGCTTCTTTTTCTTGTTCTGCTTGTTCTCTTGAATGGGTGACATCCATTCAGCTCCTTGCTTCTTCCTTTGGGTTGTTTTGAACTTGGACGTGTGACGACAACGCACCAGCACAGTGACAAATATGACCACTATCACCACCATGGCCCCAGCCAGGACAGCAATCATAATTGTCAGGTTGTCGCCACCCTGATACGTCTTGCTGCTGTCAGCGATGTTTCTGTCCAAGGGGGTCTCCATGGTTCGGCGAATGAGGTCTTGAATGTATGTGGCATTGCCCACTGTGTCATTCACATACAGGAAAACCAAAACCAAGGTGTGCAGGGACCTGGGATAACCCAGATCACTGATGTTGACCACTAGTCGGTGCAGGCCAACAGCAGTGTTGTCTGGCTTCTCTTCAAGGGTAATGTTTCCTGTTACAGGGTCAATCCGGAACAAGCCCTTGTTATTGCCACTCACAATGGTGTATTTCAGCTCAGCATTCATCCCTGTGTCACTGTCTACGGCAAAGACCTCTGCAACTACAGACCCAGGAATCGCTGAGAAAGGCACCAACTTGAAAGATGTATTTGAGGGCGGATAAATGACCACTGGTGTGTTATCATTGACATCAATGACATTTATGGTCACCTTGGCAGATGATGAGCAGGGGGGTCGCCCATTGTCAACTGCCTTGACATCGAAGGTATAGGAGCTCTGCTGCTCTCTGTCAAAGGACACATTAGACTTTATAACTCCAGAGTAGGGATCTAAGATGAAGTTCTCATTGTCATTTAATATGGAAAGAGTCACAGCTGCATTTTCTCCAGCATCAGCATCAGTGACAGTGATCACTCCTACCGTGCTGTACTTTGGTAAATTTTCTGATACAAAAAACTGAAAGTGGTTGTGGGTGAACTTGGGACTGTTGTCATTCTCATCTTGGACAGTGATGATTACGGCAGCTTGGCTTTGAAGCGGAGGCGTCCCGTTGTCTCTGGCTGTCACTGTAAACAGGAACCTCTCCTGGTCCTCCCGATCGAAAACTCTTGACGCTGTTAAAACCCCTGTTTTGCGATCCAAGTCAAAAAAAGAAGCATTCGGTCCCAACTGGTAAACAATCTCGGCATTCTTACCGCTGTCTTCATCCGTGGCACTGATGGTCGTGAGGAACAAGCCACGTTTGTTGTTCTCCATGACTGACAGCTCAATAACCGGCTGACTAAATATGGGCGGGTTGTCATTTTCATCCTCAAGCCTGACTCTCACTAAGGCTGTCTGATTTAAACTTGGTTTACCAGAGTCAGAGGCAACAATTTTAAATATGTATTCTTTTGTGCCCTCATAATCTAGTAGCGAGGATGTCTCCAGAAGATATTGGTTGTCATACACAGCTTTAAGGTGAAAGGGTACATCCTTTTCTAAAAAGCAAATGACTTTACCATTGACATCTGTGTCTTTATCTGACACTGTGAGTAGTGCAATCTTGGTGTTGATGGGATCTTTTTCCGATAAGTACACCGTACCATTAATGGGACTGATTATGTACCTCAGATCTATATTTGGAGGATTGTCATTCACATCTGTCACATTAATGGTGACCGTAGCCCTAGCTGAACTCTGGCTGCCATCACTGGCTAGCACTGATAGCTTGTGGATGGCCGTCTCCTCTCTGTCCAGAGGCTGCTGCACTGTGATGAGACCAGTGGTGGAATTTAATGCAAACAGCCTCTTAGTAGCTGGGGAGACCTGTGTACTGAAGAGGTATTTGATTTCAGCGTTGGACCCAATATCAGCATCTGTGGCTTGCAACTGGACCACAGAAGTGCCCACAGGGGAATTCTCTGGTATATGAACTTCCATTTGGCTTTCTTTAAAAACAGGCCTATTGTCATTCACATCAGTGACTGTTACCTGGAGGATAGCTGTGCTGGACTTCTGGGGGCTGCCCCCGTCCTCAACCTTAATCTTCATCACATAGGTGTCCTTCTGCTCCCTGTCCAAGTTTTGTTGCACAATCAGCTGGGGCCACTTTTCCCCATCTGGTGTCTCAACAATATCCAGGGCAAAAGAATTCTGTCCATTCAAAAGCTCATAGTGCTGCACACTGTTAAAGCCGGTGTCTGGATCAGTGGCTGTGGGAATAGCGAAGCTATTAATCAGAGAGTTCTCTGGGATGGAAATGTTTATAACAGGGGATGGGAACATGGGGGCATTGTCATTTGTGTCCTTGACTATAATTTTTATTTTAATCAATCTGAAATAGTCATTTGGCAGGATGACCACCTCAATCTCAAAGGAACATTCATTCTCCTCATAGGAAGGGCCAGGGCAGAGTCTCTCTCTGTCAATACGGTTGGAAGTTGTAAAGATCTCCCCGGTGTTGCTCAAAACTCTGAGTAAGGGGTTGTCTCCGGCTTTAGAGACCAACCTATAAACCAGATTAGCACTTGCTCCAGTGGCAGCATTTGTGTGGGAAATATTCAGATCCTTTGGTATGTTTCCAATAAGAGTATTCTCTTGTAATTCTTCTCTTATTGGGTAGATCAGCTCTTGAGCTATAGCTGGATCCAGCCAAAAGCAGGCAACCAAAGTAGCCAACAGGTAAAAAACCTTAAGGTCCATGGCAACTGCTTAATTGTTTTTCACTTCTTATTTCCAACAGTGGTCCCCCACACAAGGAAGCTAGGCTCCAGCAATCACTGAACCTTGCATGTGTAAGCAAGCATTGGACAAGACAAACCTAAAAGGAAACATTTTTTTTTATGTTACAATAATGAATAAAAAACAACATACCACTGGATCTGAAAAACAAACCTATGCTGGAATTAAACATAGGTTATTCATATAAATAAAAAATATGTGTTCTAATATATTTCTAGCATTTAAATTGCTATTCTGTTCCATAAAGAGTCATATACATTCGCATGATACCGTTCAGCAATGTTTCTCCCTTCTCTTTCATTTCTTAACCATTACTCATTTTACCTTCAATAGCTTACAATAATGCAGCAACCGGGGCAGCCATCCAAATACTTAGCATCCTCTTTTAAGACATTGCATATTATCTGCAAATTCAGTCTTCAGCATTTCTGGTATACTTGCATTTTAAACTTCTGAATGGTTTATAAAATGATACAATTATTATTAATAATACAATACTTAATTCTGTCTCATAAACTCACAAATGTTTTAAACAGGTCGCCAGAACAATTGGGTTTATATTAATCTTTGAACATAACGCGTTATTTCCTTACCCCGATTTCCTCTGAAGGTGATTTTAGCGCGTGTGTTTCAAATGATCCCTTTCTTGATGAATATTACAGTCGCACACATTGGGTATAATCCCCATCCTCTATGATAACAAAACTGTTGAATTACTCCAAGTAGTAAGATCCTTGATGATAAACATTTAATTTTGTCACTCCATCCGGATAAAGAAATGCATTATGTTGCTTCAGAAAAAAGGAAATATGTATCAATATTTTTTAAATAAAATGCAATATTGCTTTCGGTGGGAAAAAAAAACCTTATATCAATTAAATACTTCTTTTTGGCCTTAACTTCACATCTTTATCTATTCTCGAATGGAATTGTGTACTTCGGTTCCCTGCAATCCTTTCCAAGGAACAGAATCAGGTGATCAGTACCCGTTATGCTCCCCTGGACAAGCGTGTCCATGAAGTCACTCGGCGAAGAGTCGTGCTCTACAGTGCAACCTGTTTTACCTCTATGCTCAACACAAGAAAGCTGCCGTCCGACTTTCTCCGCTGTCAATTCACTCCAATCCAAGACCTTCTACCCCTGCAATGATGCCCGTAACCCGGCTAGCATCTTCCTCAATTCCTCATCACAATGCAGTTTGCGCGTGAATCCCTTTTCAGTAATAGAATGCTGTCATATCCATATAGTTTGGTCACTGTAATTGCATAACTCAAGTTGTCCTCCTCTTTCTCGACCCTTCATTACACTGGGATTTCGGTAAACTCCGAACAAGCCCAGAGGGGTTCGTGAAGTATACCGTTCGACGCCCCCGAGAGTAGTTATTGGATTCCTGCTATTTGAACGTCACGTTTGGGGGCGGGAGAAGGTAGCTATTGGATGGAGATAAAGTCACTTATAAAAGAGGCGACTCTGAAGGACTCCATGAGACGCTGCGGGCTGCAGATAGCAAAGTACCGTGTCTAAAACCCAGCAGCCGGGGAAGGGATGCATTGCCAAAAGCAAAACAGTCCTCTTTCCCCCATTATTTTAATTTAAATACATCCCCATCTATGTTCTTAATGCGTGATTTGTCTTGTCACTTAAAGGTTTAATGTGGAAAACCATTGCAAGTAAAACCTAGTTGGATATTCAGATATGCAGCGGGGCATAACACAATTCGCTTTATAAACGAAAATATACAGGGAAAACATGAAAATTGAAATAGTTATTACATAAATGGTTGACGGAATGTGCCTTCAGTTTCAAAACTCACAACATGATGAACACTACTTATTTTAAATGTCTTTATATTTGTGTGTGTGTGTGTGTGTGTGAGAGAGAGAGAGAGAGAGAGAGAGAGAGAGACACGCCGGAGACAAACACACGCATATTCCCTGTCGCCGGACTCCACGCGCATACACGCTGTAATATTCCTGGAAAGAAAACAAACGTAACTTTATTATTATTATTATTATTATTATTATTATTACTCGTTCGAAAACTGAATGCAAACATGACAACAATAAGCAACTGAGCCAATTCTTAAAAATTAATTAACTGCATGGAGCAGTAGATAATTTAAATATATATTGCAAAATATAACAAAGATCGAGTCGAATAGTAACAACAGACATACCGCGTGTCTTGGTGTGAACCGTAGGAATCAAGATATTATTGTATTATGGTGAAGAGTACCACCTAGAGGTTAAAAAGAGAAACGAAAAATTCCTAGTACCGTGAAATGGACAAAATATTAATCAGTAATTAAAAAATTCAATACACTCATATATGTGCCCTTGGGAGGACAAAGTTTTGAGAAAATGAGCTCCAAAGTTGAAATTTTTTCAAAAAATCAGTGTGCCTATACCGTACAATTGATATATATCATAGGTAACACAGAGGTATCACTTAGATAATAACTTATCCAATTGAAAATATTCAATAAAAAGGGGGTAGGGGTCAAAAATGTGGGATAGCCATATATATATATATATATATATATATATATATATATGCGCGCACACACACACACACACACACACACACACACGTTGGGGTACCTGTCTAGATCGGGACCTTTCATTCATTTCTATGAGAAAAATCCCATTCCTAATCACTCCAGCCACCGGAAAAAAAAAAACTTTGTACTGTTCCATTCCATTCGAACTAGTGTGGTGCTGAGGTATCACCGTATCACCCACCACATGGCTGCGGTCAGGTTCTCATCAATGAGGTGGTCCCTTGTGTGGTGTGTGAGGCAGTGTGCTGTATCAGCAAACGCTCCTTACCACTCCTTTTCAATCACGTCACCCTTACCTTCTACCCAAGCCCTAACCTTATACAAATATAAGTATTTTGGCATTTTTAGTTTTTTGATTGCATTCACAAATCTTTGTGGGAATCTGAAAAATGGTCCCCACAATGTCAAAATAACAGGTTTTTATCACATTGTGGGAGCTATTTCGGGCCATTTTAACGCATACAGATGGATATGCCCAGTTCCAAAGGCCACAAATGAATACAACTGTATGTCATTCAAAGGACATTTACATAATAGAAATAGAGGACTGAGGCTGGATATTTTTGAAATCTGAATATATAACAAATATTTACAAAAAAATGAATACCTTATACATATCTAAAATACAGAACCGATAAAACAAAATTATCTAGAACATGAATGACAAGGCCAGTATGTTTTTGTCCACTTTCTTTTTTGAATGCAAGCCAGCAGGCATGAAAAAGCTGTAGGAAAAGGGAAGGCCTGCAAGGAAATATAACAGAATTGCATTTTTACTAACACTGATAAATTCCCAATACTTGCAGGGTTGTGGGGCAAATACAATACAGCTCCCTTGGCATCCCTCAAAAGCTCCTCCAGTAACAAAAGCAATGTTCTTTTAGAAAATGCTATACATACTGATAAGACAAAACAGCGCTGAATCTTTTAAAAAACACTGGACATTGAAATATAAGCATGGAAACTGTGCATGTTATATAAATGACCCAGACCCAAATGTGATCTTGCCAAATATGAATAGCATAAAATAGCAGGGGGGCGGCATGGGGGTGCAGTGGTTAGCACTGTCGCCTCACACCTCTGGGACCTGGGTTCGAATCCCCGCCTGGGTCACGTGTGTGTGTGTGTGTGTGTGTGTGTGTGTGTGTGTGTGGAGTTTGCATGTTCTCCCCATGTCGTCGTGGGGTTTCCTCTGGGTACTCCGGTTTCCCCCCACAGTCC
>JAODJX010000001.1:39296506-39306885 GCA_026776945.1 Isichthys henryi
TTCTTTGCTTAGTCCTGTTGTATTTAAGTCCTGGTCTGACCTGTTTCCCCTGTCCGTCATTGTGGTTAGGTGATGTTTCTCTCTGTTTGGTGTTTCCTGCTCCCCGATTCCCTAATTAAACCCGTAATTTACTCCGATCTCTGCCTGTGTGCCTCCTGCTTGCTCACCTGCCCGCACGATCGCCGGTCTGCTCAACCCCGATCGTGACACAAGGGATAGGTTTAATTAAATGGTAGGGTTGTTTTGTTTTGTTCTTTTCTTTGGTGTCGTCTTATGCCCAACTTGTACCTTTCCCGTTTACCTCATTTGTGCACTTTTGAGATAAAGAACCATAAGACTCCGTTTGGTAATTTGTCATTATTCACCAGTTACAGTGATTTTCCCGTGGCGAATCAACACCTAGATGTAACAATTGGGGGCTCGTCTGGGATATATAATATAACACTTTTGCATTATTTATGTGCATTTGTTTATTTCAATAGTGGGTTGTGGTGTGTGGCATTGTCTTTGTTTGGCAGTGATTGGAGGATTTTGTTGGTATTGGTGTTCTTGTAGTGGTGTTCTCGGAAAAAGACACACAAACGTTAAAATCATTACTGATAATGGCACAGTTCTTGGTTAAAGGTTTTTTTGGAGAATCCTACCTTTGCTTCTCTAGACAGGTGCAGGAAGGATGACATGTTGCTGCTGGAAGGGCATTTTGGAGTCGCAGTATCGAGATCTAATAAAAAAAAAAATATTATTAAATCAGCTGTTTCTGAGAAGGTGTTTGGTGTTTGAGGATGTTTTTAAGTGATCTGAGCTACTTGACTCCGTGGTGTCAGACTTCGGGGAGCGTCAGTACGTGCTAGTCAGTGCCTGGGTGTCGACGGTGGAGCAGGGTGAAAGCCCTGTGGACCAGCTGGAGGTTCCATCCGGTGTGTCCGGTCTTTTCCCGTCTCAACCGAAGGCTCTACCGACTTGGACAGCGCCCGGTTATAAGTCCGATTAACATGTATTGAGGCAGAATACAGGAAACAAGCACAGACTCGCAAAACTGCGAGTTTCGTCTGGAAATGCGAAGACTCGAAATTTAAGCTGACAAAAAGGTCTGCCTTTGCCAACTGGACTCGGAAGCAGTGAGGTCTGCAATGTCTCTGTCCAGAGGGTCTGTCCACTCGGGGATCTCAGGTGCCAATAAACTTTTCATCTTCTTTCCTCTACAGCTGATTTTGATATTACAACAGCTATTTCTTTCATACTTCAATTCCATGAATCCAAAGTAGATGCGTATTTTACAGCTTTTGAATGAATAGCTTTAACTTTAGGTTGGCCAAAAGAGATGTGGTCATTGATGTTGCAGTGGCAGCTTACCGGCAAAGCTCAAGAGGTGTGTGCTGCGTTGTTGGTGAAGGATGGCCTTGAATATAAGGTGGTGAAGGGGGTGATTTTGCAGGCTTATGAGCTGGTCCCAGAGGCATATCGTCAGCGATTTAGAGGCTATAGAAAAGTGCCTTCCCAGTCTTATGTGGAGTGGGCATAGGGTCGGTATCAGCTAATAAGGATTCCTGTAGTACCTAGGGATATTATTAAATATCTTAGAGAAAAGAGCGTATTGTTTGAGAAATGGATTATGGCATGTAAAGCTATGGACTTTCGTTCACTTAAATTGTGAACTTACTTAAACTTATATTGTTAGAAGAATTTAAAAGGTGCTTGCCAGAATGTGTGGTTACATATTTAAATGAATAGAAAGTTGAGAATCTTACCAAGGCAGCGGTGATAGCAGAGGAGTTTTCTTTAATGCACAAAATGGCTTTCACTCCACTTCCTTTGCGTGACGTTCTCCCTGTCGTCCAAAAGCTTTCCGTGGGAAGGACGTGATCTGCTATGGCAGGGCGAGGACAAGGGTCACCCTCTCAAGAACACCGAGAGTGTTTCTATTGCCACAAAGTTGGACATGTCATTTCAAATTGCGCTGCCCGAAAATCAAGGAACACGCGTCAAGGTACAGGACAGTCTAATAAACCTTCTTCGGGCATTACTGTGGTAAATGTTATGGCCCCAGTTTCTTGTCGGGAAGCTTCTGTTGAAGTGGATCCTGCTTTTCAGCCGTTTGTTGTATTGGGTACAGTATCTATTCCCGGTTTAGAGGGGAAAGTGATTAACATTTTACATGATACAGGAGCTGCCCAGTCGTTGCTGTTGTCAGACGTCTTGCCACTATCAGACTGTTCGTGCCATTCATTTGTGTTAGGTCAGGGTATAGACATGGGTTTGCTAAAAATCCCATTACATGCAGTTCAGTTACATACGGTGAATGTACGGTGCTAGTAACGGGTACTGTCCGTGTAGGTGTGTGTAATTGTTTACCTGTTAAAGGAGTGTCTATGATATTGGGGAATGATTTAGCTGGTGGGAAACTGACGCCTCTCGAGGTAAAACATGTACTGTACCTGGGGAGGTAGACCATTCTTCAGATGAAGGATTTGATAGAACTTTTCCCACGCATGCTATGACGTGAACGCAAGCCCGAAAGTGTGAAGATGTGGTTGGTCAGGCTGACACATTTTTGTCAGGATATGGTTTCTGACCACGGTTGTTTAAAGGGGTAGAAATTTAAAGTGTCTTTGACAGCCCACTTATCAATAAGCAGTTCATCAAGGCTCAACAGGATTATGAATCGTTAAAAGGATGTATGGTCGCTCTGCAAGAGGCTTAAAAAAGTGATACAAGCCAGTATGTATTAGTGAAGGGGGTCCTATTTTGGAAATGGAGTGCTAGAGTAAATGGAGGGAACGAATGGAACACTGTGTATCAGATTGTGTTTCCCAAACCCTTAAGAAAACATATTCTCAGTTTAGCTCATGATAACCCCCTTGCAGACCATCTTGGAGTGACAAAAACCTACAATCGGGTGCTTAAATATTTCTTTTGGCCAGGTTTAAAATCCGATGTCGCAGCTTACTGTCGATGATGTCCGAAGTGTCAAAATATTAAGCCAAATCAGATTATTCCTCCCACTCCGCTACAACCAGTACCTGCTTTTGGGGAGCCGTTTGAGCACATTATTATTCATTATGTGGGTCCTTTACCAAAGACTAAAACAGGAAACCAATTCCTGCTTACTATCATGTGCGTTTCTACTCGGCATCCAGAGGCTATTCCTCTTTGAAAAATCACTGCTTCCACTATTTTAAAAGCTCTTATTAAATTCTTTTCCACTTTAGGTTTACCTAAAAATATACAGTCTGATCAAGGTATGAATTTCACGTCTTCATTATTTAATCAAGTTCTAAAGCAACTCGCCTTTAAGAAGTTAATATCCAGTCCATATCACCCCGAATCTCAAGGATTCCACCAAATCTTTAAATCCATGCTTAGAGCCTATTGTTTTGACACGCCTAGGGACTGGGATGAAGGTGTCCCATTGGTTTTATTCGCAGTGTGCGAAGTGGTGCAGGAGTCCCAGGGGTTTAGCCCCGCCGAACTTGTCTTCGAGCATGTGGTCCTTTAAAGGTACTACAAGAATCCTTATTAGCTGATGCTGACCCTATGCCCACTCCTAAAAGAAATATTCTATGCTATGTAAGCGAATTCAAGGAACGCCTTAACAAAGCTTGTGAATGTGCCAGGCAAAACTTTACACAATTACAAATGAAGAAAAGGTTTGACATTAAGTCTGTCAAACGCACATTTCAACCCAGAGATAAGGTATTAATTTTGTTACCTGTTCAAGGATCTTCCCTTTCTGCCCATTTTTCAGGCCCGTTTTCTGTTGAAAAAAGGTTAAGTGACACAAATTATGTTATTAACACTCCACACGGGAGCCAAAAGAAGCGCCTATGCCACATTAATATGCTTAAATTTTATCATGAGCACACCCCAACCAAGTCTCTGCTGTCTACCCTAGGACCCAATGTGAAGTCAACAGATCCGGTTGCTGCCATGACTCTTCTTCCGACAGCTCCTGAAGAGGAGTTTACGTTAGACCCTTCTAGACAAACCGCACGCCTTAAAAATTCAGAAATGCTTGCCCTCGTCATTGAAGCACCTTTCAGCTGACCACCAAAAAATGGATGTTGCTCAGTTGATTAAATCCTTCCATGAACTACTTAACGATGTCCCGACCCAAACCAACGTGCTGCACCACAACATCAATGTGGCTGGAGCGAAACCTTTAAAGCAAAACACTCATCGTGTGAACCCTATGAAATATAAAATAATGTTAGAAGAAGTGTCATACCTTTTACAACATGGTTTCGCAAAACCCAGCTATAGTCCATGGAATTCTCCATGTCTGTTAGTCCCAAAGCCTGAACTTTTTGCTTTTGTACAGACTATCGAAAAGTTAATTCAGTTACTGTTCCAGACGAGTATCCAATACCCTGAAAGGACGACTGTGTAGATCATGTGGGTGCCGCTAGGTTCATGAGC
This sequence comes from Isichthys henryi, assembly GCA_026776945.1. NCBI lineage: Eukaryota > Metazoa > Chordata > Actinopteri > Osteoglossiformes > Mormyridae > Isichthys > Isichthys henryi. Next base: position 39,300,923 of record JAODJX010000001.1, read on the forward strand.
AAACTAGATTTATTAAAAGGTTACTGACAAATTACATTAAGGCTACAAGCCTCAGATATTTCAGCCTTTGTGATCCCAGACTCGTTTGCCCAGTACACTGCAATTTACATTTGGAATGTGAAACGCACCTGCTATCTTTCAGCGGCTTGTGGACATTGTGTTATCAGGTATACCCAATTGTGAGGCATATATATAGACGATCTCATTTTGTAATCTAACACCTGGGAGGAGCATTAACCGCCTGTCTCAGGTACATCTGACTTTGAATCTCGCTAAGTACAAGTTTGGAAAAGCCATGGTTTTGTACCTTGGCAAGGAAGTTGGGCAGTGCCAGGTCCAGTCACATTTCTCGACTATTGAAAAGAAATCTCTTGCTTTGCTGTTAGCTTTATAGCACTTGGAGGTTTATATTGGCTCTAGTTCATTACCCATTAGTGTCTATACTGATCATAATACTTTGGTTTTTGTATCCCGTATGTATAACCATAATCAGCGTTTGATGCGATGGGCACATATTGTGCAAAACTTCAGTATCACTATTCATCACAAAAAGGGGTCCAAGAATGTATTTGCTGATGTTCTGTCGCGTGTGGTCTAACTGATGTGTGCCTCATTATTTTCTTATTTGGTATGTATGTGAAACATATTAAGGGGGGGGGGGGAGTGTTACGTGCAGTGGTGTGTCGGGTTTTGTTTGTCCTCTCTCCTTTACCACTCTCTGTAAGACCCAGACGGATCTTGCCAGCCGATGGGTCAGCTTTCGGACATCCCGCCTCCAGCTTGATCACACAGCTGCCCGTCCTGCCTACCTACTAGCGTAATAGATTGAATGCCAAGCATGCTTGGCTCCCAGAGTTCCTGTTGCCTAGGTTTTAAAAGTCTTGGCTGAAGGGTTGTGGGGTGTTTGTCTGTTTCTACTGCTGTGCTTTTTTTCCTTCTACTGGTTGTTACTCCTTTGATATATTATACAGCTCACCCTGTTTATTTTGGTCAGGTTGGGTTCATATTCATATTACTTCATATTAGTTTTTTGTTTTATTGTTGTTTGGTTTATTCATTCTCAGTCTTTGTACAGAATTTGATCATGTTAAAGACATTAGATTAAAGGCAGACGCTAACCCCTGAAGGTTTTGTTTTACAGCCATAGAACAGATAGGTAGATTTTGTTTTTTTTTTTCAATCAAAGGCAGGGGTCGGGAACCTTTTTGGATGAGAGCTATGAACGCCACATATTTTAAAATGTAATTCCGTAAGAGTCATACAATATGTTTAAAACTAAATACAAGTAAATCTGTGCATTTTATTTAAGACCAGCACTTTTAAAGTACAATAAGTCTCTGAATTCTTTTTAATAATGTTGTTATGTTGTTGCTTACCAATGAAGAATAAAGTACTTCCCACCATTAATGCAGCTTCTGGTGCTGAATGGTTTTGCTGATGGCTTTGTAGTCTGGTTGATACATGGTTAGGTATCATGCAGGCGTTGAGACTTCCACCCGTTAAACGTGATCGTACGTTGGTCTTAATGTTCTTTAGATGTGAGAAAGACTGCTCACATGCATACGTAGAGCCAAACATTGTCAGTACAGCAATACTCACACACTGCAGTGTGTGGTATGTGACAGGAAGCGCGTTCCAAGTTTTGACAATCAGCTGGTCCGCTGAAGTTTTTTCATTTCTCCCCACTTGTGTTTGCTCGTCAACTCTGCCTGCTGTCTTGCAAGTCTTTCCAAATCTTCATTCAGTAACTTGAACTTATTCACCCACATGTCTGGCCTTCAGGTCAGCAGCTTGTAGCTCAAAATCTCTGACGGAGGGAGACACCTGGGATGTAACTCAGGTCGACGCTGTCCACTGCACACTCATGTGGATGGGTGATGAACTTAAAAAGACGAGTGCGCCCACGAAATTCTTGAATGACTGCAGGAGATTAGATGTGAAGCCCGCTAGCTGCTAAAGATCAAGATGTTGAGCAGGGTCACTTTCTGTGCATGCATCTTTAAACTCTTCAAGTTTTTCAAAGTGTAGTAAATGACTTGTTTCAATGTCGGCGATGAAGAGTTCTAGCGTGTTTTCAAATGCAAACAATGCTTGTTGAAGGGATAAGACTGTATTTCCAACGCCTTGCATTTTCACATTGAGCTGGTTCAGATGTTCAGTCATGTCCACGAGATAGTAGAACTTCAGGAGCCACTCAGTGTTAGCTAACTCAGGATGCTCAACGTTTTTCATTTCAAGAAAAGTCTGGATTTTGCTCAGACAAACTGCAAAATGGCTGAGCACCTTCCCTCTTGATAACCAACGCACATTGCTGTGCAGAAGCAGACCAGAATAATTATTCCCAACTTCATCCAGCAGTGTTTTAAACTGGCGACCATTTAAAGTTCGGGCAACAATAAAGTTGACCACCCAAATGACTAGCGACATCACCTCACCAAGCTGCTCACCACACATCTGAGCACAAAGTGCCTCTTGATGTAGGATGCAGTGAAAACTTAGGATGGGTCTCTTTTCATGTTCACGAAGAAGCGCTACGAATCCTCTGTTTTTCCCCACCATGCACGGAGCACCATCAGTACACACCAAAATAAGTTTATCCATCGGTGGATTTTTTTCTTTAGCGAGCTCAGTGAAAGACTTGAATAAATCCTCCCCTCTTGTTGTCCCTTTCATAGGCAAGACAGCAAGACTTTCCTCACGTAGTGTGTCACCGACAGCATACCTTGCAATCACGCTGAACTGGGATAAAAAGCTTACGTCTGTTGACTCATCCAAAGCAAGAGAAAATAATGGTACTGCATTTATGCCCTTCACTTGTGTTGCCTCAATTTGATTTGCCATGATGATGGTACGATCGTGAACAGTTCTGGCTGACAGAGGCATGTCTTTTATTCGTCTGATTATCTTGTCTTTATCCGAAAAGTCGTCAAAAATTTCATTGGCAAGCATGAATGTTTTGGAATACTCCCCATCTGTGAATGGCTTTCCGTTAATCACAATTGCTAAAGAATCAGCAAAGCTAGCCGAATTCCAGTCACCTTGATGGGTCCAAACACGGAGTTGCTGCTGACTAGCTTGCACTCTGCACAGTAGCTCTTGACATGCTGTCCCCTGCAGGATATTTCGATGCAAATGTAGTATGGCGTGTGTCGAAGTGCCGCTTTATATTTGACCGTTTCATCGATGCAATTTTATTACTACATATTAGACACACTGCAGAACCTACTTTCTCCACAAAGGCGAATTCCTCTGTCCATTCCTGATGAAAAGTACAATACTCCTCATCTTTTGTTCTTTTAGCCATCTTCTTCGATAACAGGGTTTAGCTAGCTGACTACTTGATTAAAAGGAGGGAAGTTTACTTCCTGACCTCACAACGACTCGTGTATATTACGCATTATCCAATAAAAATTTGGTGTTGTCCTGGAGGACAGCTGTAATTAGCTTCAGCCACCCGCAAGCATGAACATGAAAATGAAAGGATTGAAATACATGAAAATGTTTTATATTTTTAACGTTTTTTTTTTATTATTAAAGATTTGTCTGCGAGCCAGATGCAGCCATCAAAAGAGCCACATCTGGCTCGCGAGCCATAGGTTCGCGACCCCTGATCAAAGGGATAGGTTAAATTAAATGGTGGGGTTGTTTTGGTTTGTTCTTTTCTTTTTTTGGTGTCATCTCATGCCCAACTTGTACCTTTCTCATTTACCTCATTTGTGCGCTTTCGAGATAAAGAACTGTAAGGCTTCATTTGGCAATTTGTCATTATTCACCAGTTACAGTGATTTTCCCATGGCAAATCAACACCTATACATACAAGTTAGTCATTATATTCATCAGAATCAGCTAATAGTAATGATGAATGAAATTAGCTAATTATAATAATGGGACCCCTCAATCCTCAGTTTACCACGGTCCGAAAAAAAAGTTTGAGTTCCAGACATGGTCTGTAAGTTTAAAACTGTGCACCAAGCGAGGACATACTGTAAGCTGGTGAGTATCCATAATAGGCTAAAATATTATAGCGCTTGACAGACCACAGCATTGTAGCAGTAGAAGGGAGATGAGACAAGACAGTTCTAAACGAACCAGGTCTTTTATTATAGCCCTTAAAAAAACTAACATCACAACTCTGACAATACATAACCAGTATCACAAACAGGCCTGAGTGCAAACAAAAAGATCGTCTCCAAGGAAAATTACAATTTTTACTGCAGTAAAATGTGATTCAATGCAATAAATCCCTTTCACCTTAACTAAGGAAACCTTTTAAAAGATTCTGTGCAATATCCTTAAATAAATCCCCTATCTAAAGAGAAATTGAACCTTAAGTGTTTTACTTAAGTGGAAATACATAAAGTGTTTTGTGCAACCAGCCCCAGGTCTTTGTTGGTCAAAATCGCAGTCAATGGCAGCAATGTGCCAACAAGCACCTCATTTTAACACCAACACACCCACAGACACTCAGATGGACGCAAATACATTTGCTAATTAAATGACATGAGCGATGGATGGGACAATGACAACCATATTGGGCTCGTGCTAGCAAAGACACTTGTCTCAAGCCTGGCGCTGCTTTGCACAGGATGCTAAAGAGGTCCCATCTTGCATTTTGATGGACAAAGGAAGCCAGAGTACTTGGAGGTAAATCAGTTTACATGCATAGAATTCCGGACATAGGACAGAAGTGGGATTTGAACCCCTAACTTTGGAGATGTTAGACAACTATGCTAATTTAATGAGTTACTATGAAAAAAAGAAAAGCTACATCAATAAAAAAATCCAAGAAATTGTTTATTGCCTTGGTCCTCTTATTATTTCAGAGGAACCACTCTGCATTGTTGTTAGTTGTCAGTGAAATCAAGATAACCTACACCTTTGTCCACGACTGCCCACTCTCAGAATTCTTCACAAGATGAATACAAAATGTCTTTAGACAACGGATGCATCAGTATTGTGGTGTCCATGTGCAGTGCTGTCCTTTATACAATGACCTATTTCTCAAGGTCTGCATCTGCATTGGAACAATACCTCTTTCAGGTTCTCAGAAATTCATAACTTCCTTCTAAGGGCTGTTGGAAAACACCTGTTGGAAATTATGCTTGTTGCCATTTATGTATTGCCTGTAAGTTTGCAGAGCAGCACTCAGGTCTCTCAGGAAAGAGTGCAGGTTAAAGTGCACAAGATATGTTTTCTTGCTGATAGATGCTAACCGTAGAGTTTCAGTTCAGGTAAAGCTATTTCGAAATAGATGTTGCGAAATCGCATATGCTTGTACGTCTAATTGTTTTGTTCCGCTTAGCAACAGTAGGTACTAATAGAAACATTTATGTGTTATCAACTATATATGGTATCAAAGGAAATCAAACTGTATCATGTGATCCTTCTACTGTTCTGTAATTAGAAGTGCAAAATAAAAGAAGCTGAAAGGGAAGCCCCCCTCCGAAGTTGGCTGAGTCGAGTCAAGAGACAAGTCTCTGTGACCGGACCAGGCTTCCCTCGCAGCGAGATAAAGAGTTCACCAGTGTGAGTCTTGCTTTGTATCCAGAGATCAGTTACCCAGTGAGGGTCAGCCACATACGCTGGACCTGACAACACCTTTATTTGCTTGATGATGAGTGTAACTTGTCTGAACTTTTAAAATGTCGTACATGTACTACCTAAAGTTTGTGCCACACAAATTGTATATATGTAGACCCCTGGTGTAGAACCATCACATTCAGCATATAAAGACCTATCATACAAAGCATAAAAATTCATTTAAAAATGGCATTACGATGGCATTTTATGTGGTATAATGCAAAGTTATACTTGAATTCCACATTTTTGATTTTTTTTATATAGAATCCATTGCTAGAAAATAACAAATGAGAAGAATATTGAATGGGGGCAGCATGGTGGTGCAGTGGTTAGCACTGTTGCCTCACACCTCTGGGACCTGGGTTCGAGTCTCCGCCTGGGTC
>JAODJX010000001.1:39306985-39318064 GCA_026776945.1 Isichthys henryi
ATTGCTTCCGGGATAAGCTCCGGACCCCCCGCGACCCAGTAAGGATAAGCGGTTTGGAAAATGGATGGATGGATGGAAGAATATTGAATGTCGTGATATTTGATACCTGGTAAATATCTTATAAAACACTAATATTTAAACTGAAATGTATATGGCAGTCTCTTTCTGTCTGTCTGTCTTTCTGTATGTCTAGCAAAGGCAGTGAGACCCTGAAATATTTGCTTTGGATCTCCATAAGATATCATAAAATCACAGACTTCTTGTATTTCACTTAGGACTTACATACATATTGGGGGAATATATCAATAGTATGGTGATTCAGTTTTTGAAATAATTAGATGTACAAATAACTCATACAAAATTGGCTCAGATTTCTGCTCCTGTCAAATAACAAGATGTATGTGCAGGACAATTACTTTTGTCATATTTGCAGCTGTTGCTTACATCATTTCACTCAATATAACTGATGCCCAAAATACCCTCGCAATTTAAAAAAAGAAGAAAAAAAAACCTGCAAAGTACACAGTCGGCTTGGATGCTTTCTCACCTTCAAGGTCGCCAGCGTCCGAGGGGACGCCACAGATGGGACAGCGCTTCTCATATAACACTGCATTTCTCAAAGTCAATCACAATCCCCTTGCAGGGAGCTGACAACTGCACATCAATCACTGAAGGTTGCCTTTCTCAAACCCTGCTAACAGCCCGTCTGCCTCTTACAAATGAATGTGAGCGACGTGAAGCAAACGCAGCCTAGTGTTCGCCATTTATCCATACAGCTACTGCGGACATATTAATAATTAACTTAATGTGCCAACTTCAGAGCATACTATCATGAGTTATTTATAATCTATCTCTAACCAAACTAAGCACAGAGTGTGTAAGGAATAGGCAATTTGAACTGGTACTTCATAGATTTAAATTTAACTTAAAAACAGGCAAATATAAAAATTACATATTAAGCACAATGTGACTTATTGCAGTTTATTTCGCCATACACATTAGAATGCAGTCAATGCCCAAGTCAGTCAAAGGCCTTTTCCTGTCCAAGGAGACCTCTGTAAATAGGAAGTGGACTGCGAAGCACACTGTATGAGATACATTTGCAGCTGGCTTGATGAAAAATAATTTGCTGGCCGTATTGTTATTGCACAGGCCATGCTGCCTTTGCCTCACTCAAGTGACTGCATGCTCCAGTGTGCTGTGTTACTTAGTGTGTCAGCATGAGCCAGTTAATGGCAAAGCAGCATCTGTTATACTCAGCTGCCACCGTGAACCTAAGAGGACAGATCAGCTCACCGTCGCTTTGTACATCACCTTCCTTGTAAGATATGTAAATTGTTTCAGAATTAATTAAGGAAAATATAAAGAGTACAGTGGACATTTGACCAGAAAGCTTGCAAATTGAGCAAATGAGAGATTTCTCTGGACCCAGAATTCAATTTATTTACATCGGGAAAATGTCAATTGCCTGGGAATAGTTTTACGAGGAAATGTGGCCCTTGATTTTAAACGAATGAAACTTAGGTGATATCTTGTTTATTTTTTGTAAAAAAAATAAATAAATTACTATCCTGGACCAGCTATGAATCCATTTTGTCTGAACACCAGAAAAAAAAATGGAACCATTAAACCATTCGGGCTATATCTCTGTGAATACACATAGTTTCTATGTTAATTATTTACACTCTTTTTGTTTTTAGATAAAATGTTTAACAGTAGAGTACTTCATAGTGCATTGCTCTTCAGTTAAAATTTACATCACCTCCAATGATATGATGCCCCATTTAGCATAACAATGACAAATTAGATAACGGGGCAGTCAAGGTATTAACACGTCACACAGATAAATCAGAGCGCACACCCTCTCCTTTTCCTTGACAGAATGTCCTTATGTTAATGCACGCACTTTTGACAAACTCATCCCTGCATCCATTGACTACAGCTGACTGTTCCAATTTGGCCAAGAAATTAAGTTGGCTGCCACACATGGTGTGAGAGTGTAATCTCCACTACCTTTGAATCTTCAACAGTAGCCAGTAGAATACCCTGGGGCTACTTATACATGAATGTGTCTCCCGTCTTTTCAGCTAATGCCTGTTTTGTTCAGACTTGTTTATCACAAGTTTTTGCTTTGTTGGAAACACAGTTTCAATTCTAAAAACACTGAGAGATAAAACAAAGGACATAATTGATTTGTCATTTTTTTTAATAGAAAAAATATGATTTACTAGAAATAACAAATGAAAACATATTATTCTTGTATTTGTCTCCTTAGTTTCGCCGCCTGTCAAATCTAGTGTGAAATATAAAATTATGCTTCTATGCTTTACCCTTACCTGAGCTTTACCTGACTTGTATCAATGTACTGCAGTGACCCTCTTCTCTCATACAATCCAGCCAACTATGTAAAAAGTACTATAGAGCAGCTTAACAGAATGGGTTCGTAATGCAAAACTGTGTCAGTGAATGCTAATTCCGCTACCGTTTCATGTTAACATAAGCCGACGATTCTTAAAAATAAGAAGGCAATTCTCACAGACTTGCTGGTGGAAATGAGCACATACTGCAGTAAATCATAATGTTTATATATTCTTCCCTGTCATCATGAATCCTACATTTACCTTGAGTGTTTTTTATGGCATCAACAATAAAATATTTATTGTTTTTTTTTTTAAAATAACAACCATGAATTCATTGAAAAAAAATATTTTAAAGCCCTCATACACAGCAAGCTTTATTTAGGCCCTTAACTGCACTGTTTATTTACCATAACAACTCATCGAGTGCAGTGCCACAGTGAACCTGGAGCTTTTCCCAGTTAACACATGGTACAAGGCAGGGGATACCCTTAATGTCATGCCAGTCCGACACAGGACACACATACACATGGACCATGGGAAATAGAGAAACACCATTTCACTTAAACTGCATGTTTTTGGATCAGAAGAGGAAAATGCTGAATTCAGAGGAAAGACATATGAAAACAGGTAAAATACACAAACACTACACACTAACTTAGGGGCAGGAATTGAAACCCCAGCCTACGAGGTACAATGCTACCCACTGAGCCACGATGTCACCAGTGCCCTAAATGAAAATGTGAAATGTTTTGAAATGCATACCATGTAAGGAAGATGCATCACTAAGCTTTGTGACACGAGCATGTATTCTAAGTGAGATCTAAGGAGCAATCAATAATGAAGAAGAAAAATGTAAAAAAAAAAATTACTCCGCACAACATAACTAAGGTTAAAATTTTCTTGAAAGCAGATGTTACAAGTTTAATATGTGTGCTAAATGCAGAGAAAAGACACATTTAAAATTTTGTTCAAATTTGAATGCCCGGACAGAATTTGTTTGGAAGATAACAACATTTATCATGCAGTGGCATCTCTGACTCAAAGGATGTCTGGCTTCTTTTTTGGGCTGGGATGGGACTAATCAACTGGCTCCCTCCCAGGTTGGCAGGCAGCAACACCCCTTCAGGGCATCAATCCCAGGAAAATATGTCTAGCTCTCATTCTGGCTCCTCAAAATAAACCTCCATTCAGTTATGTCAGCAGAAGAAACTAAGAACTCAACCAAATAAAATCCAGTCCATTCAACACCCATCTTTGTGATTTTGTAAATGTGATTTTGTCTGCATATCCAGTGATCATTGTCAGAAGAAGATCATGTTTGATGAAAATTACAAGGATGACCTTGGTGACTTTTTTTTTCCTCATGTAATGACATAGTTGATTATATGGGATCAAATCCCAAGAAAGGGGCGGTATTACAGCTGCAAAAGTCAAATTCATTGCATTAAGCTATAATGTGGAAGTGCCTTCATTTTCTCCAGTTACATCTGATTATGTTTTGAGCAAAGCTGGGTTCTTCAGGTTTCTTCAGCAAGCCTGGTAGATGTTTTGTATCACTGTTGTGATTAATGACATAGTGTTGGGGCCCCATGGGATATTGCTGTCCTCCTGCCTCTAGGAAAGTAGGTTCAAAAGACAGGGTTAGGGAGGATTTTTCAAAGCTTTCAGAAATGGATCAGACTACCTTTCCCTAGTATGTGCAGCACGTGACAAAGAGTCTCACATCTCCACCAATGGTTCATGATAGTTTTTTTTATTAGTATAAGGATAGCATCAAATAGCAGCTTTGTAGAAAAAAATGGTAAGTTGTTTATAGCAATGACTCACTAGTAGACTTGCCATAAATGCCCAGAGCAAATATTACAATCTCCATATGACTCAACGGCAACTTCCATTTTCACATACACTCTACACCTCAAGAAACAGATACATGATTACGTTTAAGAAAGGGAAAAAACATGACATATATATGTGTATGCTGGGTAGCTTACAGCAACATCAAAACAGGCAATGCTTGCACAATCCAGAGTACATTTGATTAATCAGTTTTTTCTGTTATGGGGAAAAATCTGAATGAAATTAGAGTGTCATAAACCTTCAAGGACTTATTAGACAAGAGTCTTTAACAAACCTGGCTAGAATTTACCACTAAATACAGAGGACAGATACAATAGAAAACAATTTTAGAAAAATACATTCTGCTGTGGCCTCATTACAGGGAAGGGTGTTCCCAGATGAAGTTCTTTATAACACAGTGGACTGTCATAAAAAACATTTGAAATTTGTCTAAAATGTCAGTGATATGCATAACCAAGTAGCAGTTGTTTTACTGTAATCACTTTTAGCACAAAGACAGAAATACACATAGTTTTGGATACATGTTTGTCACTGGTTTGATTTATTTGTCATATAACCTTCAAATATACTTGTAAACGATTACTTTTACAATTAATTTAACTTTCTTATTATTATTATTATTATTTTTTAGTGACTTAGTGAATAGCTTTACTACTTTGGGGGGAGGGGGGTATTGAATCTTGCATGTTCTCCCCATATGCAGCCCAAAGAAATGCAGTTAGACTATTTACATTAATCAATACACTGTCAATAGTCTGATTGTGTCCTGTGATGAACTAGCAACGTGTACAAAATGCACCCTAGCCATATACCCTGTGCTGTCTGGGATAAACTCCAGGTCCCCTCTGACCCTGATCAAGATGAATGGTTATTAGAGGAATTATTATGTTTTATCACAAGTTAATATTTTTGACAATTTCTAAGTGTATGTAATTTTAAGATGATGAGAGGTGATTTAAAGGTGATTAGAGGTTGTTACGTAGTATTGTTTACATATAATTTGAAACAGTAACTTTAAAAGAAACAAACATCCTCCTGGACAAGTACATTGCAGATATCATTCTTTAAAAAGGGACAGTGTGATGCCCAGATCGTACGATCCTCGTGTGTGCCACGCCCCCCTCATTACCCACGTGTGCCTCCCTGATCGTCTCCAGCCGTGTCCGATTATTTTGATCAGTCTTGTCTTTTTAAGTCCTGGTCTGACTTGTTTTCCCTGTCCGTCATTGTGGATGTGATGTGCGTCCCTGTCAGATGTTCCCGAACCCTCGTCCACTTAATATATCCCCTATATTCCCCATACCTGGCCTGCCTTGCCTGTTTCCTGCCCTATTGCGCTCCCTATATTCCGTGAGCGTGACAGACAGTTTCAAAAGATTTTTTTTATTAATGCAATTTAATAACTACACATTCATATAAAATATCACAGCACCGCCATACAAAATTATATACAGTTAATATTTTATAATCAGTACTTTTAAATTACCACCATGATTAGGCATCGTCAGGTCAATTTTTGTTCAGTGTACTAATCCACATTTACATCAGTCTCTAGTGCATGTAGGATATTTATATCCATAAAATTTCAATTTTTAATCCTATTTTAATTAATTCTCAGAGAATATTGAAGAAATCATTGTATGAATTTGCTTAAATTTTATATCCATGTTGTTATTATTTACATATTTTTTATTTATTTGTTCGTGTTATTTTAGGCATGTGTGTTTTTCTAACAATAGCTTTCCCCTTCCCAAGCATATTCCAGGCAGAATCTGCCATGATAAATGATCAGTTTCAACATAATAACATCTATTTACCAAAGGCATTCAGAAACTGCTTAGATTGTGATCAAGGTCTGTAAACCACTCCTGGTACAATAAAGTGAATGATATCAAAAGAATAGCAGATGTCCACACACTAACATGCAAATCTATGAGAACCAAAAAAAAAACCTTTCTTCTGAGTGAGATAAAAAACAAATGATACTATGTGCTTTGCCACTGCTATACCTGATTAGTTATCATAAATTTAAGACAGTGAACATAAAAACCCATAGGACATTGGCATTCACTGTTGTTCAGTACACACTGTGACTTGTTTTATCCCATTGGAGTTATGACCAGTGATAATGTTTTGGAGTTCAGATTCCAGTGATAATGTTTTGGAGTTCTGATTCCAGTGATGATGTTTTGGAGTTCTGTGCATGTCAAATTGACATTAGCATCCACTTTCCCAGTAGCTCATGCTCTTTGTCTGAAGTAGATTGTTTGCATAGAACTGCACAATGATATGTATATCTGTCAGGAAGTCAGAGTGCAGTCGGTAGGCTGCCCCATGCCTCATATCAACAAAATGAAGATGAGAAAAACAAGTTTGTTTCCCAGCCTGATCATATGGCACAAAGGACAGAGAAAGTTGGTTTGTAGTAAGCAGGACAAAAGTCTTGTATTCTGTTCGGTTATTTATGGTTAAGGTTATGGCTGGGTAGGGGTTAAGGTGTCTTGTTCTGATTAGAGTTATCACCATAGAAATGAATTGAGAGTCCCCATAAAAATATAATTACACACCTCTGAATGTGTTTGTGTATCTGTGTGTGTTGTATATTACAACTGATTTTGTTTTATTTCCCAAATTTTTTTGTCCACTGGAAGCAAACGCATTGTATTTGCCTGTTTGACCTTGAGGTTTGATCTCAACCACTTTGTCCTTCACGAGCATATATCGGATTGTTCCTGCTTTAACACACACACACACATTTTTATATATAGGCATGTACGCATACCTAACATTTCACTTTAAAATTACATTTTCTTTTTAGGCAATTAATAAATCCATAGTTAATTAAAGAAAGCCACAGAGTATGAAATTAAATGCTGGCAATAGCAACATCCATTTCTATCACACTGGTAGTTAATTTTATATGCTCTTCACAAAGGACAAAGCACATATTTCAAGTGCTGTAGTGAAACCCTATGTGGCTGCATGACCATTGTTAACCTGCTTTCCAGAAAAACAAAGGACCGTGGCCTCACTGTGGAGAGTGAATGGCATGGCGATGGCAGCAACTCTCTTTGGTGGTGTTTGGCAGTGGAGTTATAAAACAGTGCCAATATTAAAATTGCACATTTTGTTTTTTTATAGTCATTGCAGTGGGGAAACGTCACAGCCAGAACCCACTGATTCAGTGGTGTCACCTAGACTTATTTCCCCGGTGGGGAGTCTTCTATCACTGACTGTGCCTCTGTCCTATGAGGCAACTCAATCTGTCACTCTGTCACCTTGCAGAGACACAAAATGTCTAGGGCCATTTCACCCCTTCTGATTCTCCCTCTTTTCTGTAACGTTCCCCTCATCTTTCGATGCTAATTCCCATACAGAAGCTATTTATTTGTTAATAGAGAAAGAGGAGCCTGCCAGTTTGAGTGCTAAGGAAATTAATGGAAAAGACTAGTTCAGTCAGAAGAAGAACATGAAAGTCATTATTCAGACATTGCAGCATGACTGGTAAGATTATGGAGGCCATAAGCATTTGCAGACGACAGATGTCTCAAGAGAAAAGAAAAGTCAGATGTCCTAAAGAAAATACACAATACAGCATTCCTGTCATTATAAATATCTTACAAGTAAACGTAACAAAAATACTGAAATTATTTTTTTTTTTCATAAATTCAAATCTTGTTTGGAATAATTTTGTTTTCCATTTATTTTCCAGACCAATTGTCAGCAAGAACTAAGCATTAGTGTTTATTGTCAATAAAATTAAACTTAGTCAGATTTTGTGAAGTGAGTTTATGCGTGCTCTGTACTTGTATATCCAACTGCAATCTAATTAAAATGATATAGCTAAGCCAAACTGAGATCATACCTAGGTGTTGCCTCATAAATGTTGTTATATTTCTTGCAAAGAAAGAGGAACGAAAGGGGAGAACAAATAAAAAAGCGAGTAGAGCTGAAGTGCTGAGATGATTTATTTTAGCTGATTTGGCATTTGTTTTACTTTTGCTTTGTTCATATTAGGAAACAGGAGGTGAGAACAGTGAAGACAAACATGTTTTCCTTATATAGCTCTCTGTGATAGGTATTGTTATTGCTACTGTGGAGGCAATATGTATTTATTTTATTTCTTAGTATAAAAACAGTAGTAAAATATGGCAAAAGCTAAAATTCCTTTTCATAGTAAAATTTAGCAGCTCTCCTCTGAATCATACTCGCTAGTGTTTCATATTCGGCTTCCAAACCTTCATACCCTGGGTATCTGCTTACCTCCCCCAGGCCCCAGAGAGCTCCAAGAACTGAATTTTGCATTAGCTCCAAACCATCTCTGTATCAACCACAACTTCACACTGCTTTAAATGCTACTTGCATTTTCACACTCACCTTTCAGAAAAATGTAGCTGCTGCCTGCTAAATTGCATCCAAAAAGACTACCACTACTACTACTTATTATTATGATTATTATTATTATTATTATTATTAAGAACAACAACTCAGGTTTCATTTAAATATATTTTAACCTTTTTGTAACTTGTATTTAAAAGGGGGAAAATGACTTTTTCTTTTTTATAATTTGCTGTTCTGAAAATATGCATTAGGGAGTGGGAAGAAACTATTAAAATGCCACTAGTGAAAGAAGAGGAAGAGGATGGCAACCTTCAGATAACCAAGCCAAGTAAGCCAGTTCATAGTTAGAGCAGATTTTGAAATATCACGGGCAAACCCATCATTGGTAATGATAGTAAATAATTTTTCAGGCATTTCTTCAGTCTGAGTCTGGCGCTGCTGGGCTGAGCAGCGGTGGTGCAAGAGATGGGCAGGCTAGACCCACACAGGTGGACTCATCACCACGTACCTGAACTAAATTGCTGCCATTTATTATACTTTCAGCCTGCCTGACATGAGCTTGGACCACTGATTCATCCCTGTCTCCAAATGGCACGTCACTGACAAAACCTTAATTACACTATTAATTAATTGACAGGGATATTAAACATCTATTTGGTTTTGGTCTTGTAATCTATGACTTGTATTAGATTCAACTGGAAGCTGAAGAAATGAGATACTATGAAATAAAAACTTTATTATTATTGCACATCCCTCAAAATATAAAGACCTAGATCAATTAAAAATTATTTGATGTTCACCAGAAAAACAAATATCAAGCTGTTTGTTTATTTCTTGTTCATGAAATGTAATATTTTAATAATATCCAGTTATGATGGCAAGATAATACAGAAGAGTTTTAATAAGTATATGCAAATAAATATGTAAATGTCCAGTTTGGGTCACCTGGTTCAAATGTTTCAAAAGGTCTTGTTAGAAATCTTTACAGGTCAACATGTGTAATATATTTTCTGAAAAGTCTAGTACACCATTAATAATGACCTCAAATATGGTGATGATGGAATACGTAAAGAATTGATCATGAAGTAATGAGTAAAATGAAGTAAATATGTAACTATATTCATCATGATTGACTTCGAGTTACTGGTGAGAGCTGGACGTTTTGGTTCTGTACTGTCTGTGATCTTGGGGCTAGATGGCTACAAACAAGAGGAAGAAAAAAGACAAAAAAGAATAGTATGAAACTTATAGTATGTCTTATTGAGAAATAATTATATAATAAGAAAAAATAGTGGGGGGTTATTTCAATAATAAAAATAACAATAATCATGTTTTATATTATTTAACACCTGCTTTAAAAAGTGTGTAAATTATGGGAACAAAATCTGCTGTGGAATAGCTATTTGTTCTGCACATATTTAAAGTATGACTGTACACAAACACCTAATATGACCATTATTTGTACTCAAATATGTGTATTCAATGCTGTGTGGCATTGCCAGCAAAATATATCGTCTTTTGAAGCAGCATTTCCCAAAAGCTGATTAGAAATTAACTAAAATTACCATTACTAATTAACCACACTGCCAGGAAGACCTTTTGGCTGGCTTCTCTCCATTATTGTAGTTTGTGCTCTGGTAATCATGCCTCAGTAAATGTATTCATTATTAATATGATCCAGTAACAATATATTACCCATGTACTTTCGGAATGCAAAAATATAAATAAGAATAAATATAGGGGTCGCAAATAATGCCAAAGAAGGGACTGGGAAATAATGGTTTGACAAAGCAATTACAGAGAGTAAATCATTTGAGGGTTTAAACAGCCAGGTGGTGGAGAGCTGATAGTCTTGTGCAATTCCTTCAAGCAGTTAAAATACTGTAACAAAATGACATACTTTATAGTAATTTTTTTTTTGCTGTGTAGGAACTACTAGTGACAATACCATTACTAATATTGCTGAAATACTCATATAACTTCAATGAAATCTAAGAATTGTAAAATTGCTTCATTCTGACAAGGAACATAATTTTTAATAACCTCTCATCCATATACACTAACATGTATAATACTATTTACAACAGTCATTTTTACAGTTAAACAAATATAAAAAATACTAAGGAAAAAAATGTTAGTTTCCAGGCTAGGCTCCAAACCCCTGCAACCTTGTATAGGTTAAACAAGTATGTTAAACAGTGGCATATACAATAAAATCCACTTCTGATGGATGTCACGATCGGGCGCGGAGCGAGTGGCGTACGGGCGATCGTGCGTGCTGGTGAGCGAGCCGGAAGCAGGCAGGCAGACAGAATAAGGGGTAAATGGGGTTTAATCAGGAGACAGGATCAGGAGTGAACGAAGGGACCACAGGAGGAGGAGTAAGGACGGGAGGAACAAAGGGACGAGGGACAAAACCAGGAGGAGAAGTAGGGACAGAAGGAACAAAGGGACGAGGGAGAAAGACAGGAGGAGGAGTAGGGACAGGAGGGACAAAGCAGGGAGGCCAGGGAGTGAAGAA
>JAODJX010000001.1:39373393-39389667 GCA_026776945.1 Isichthys henryi
GATGAAGTGGCCGGGGAGAGGGAAGTCTGGGCCTCCCTGCTGAGGCTACTGCCCCCGCGACCCAATCCCGGACCAAGTGGCAGATGATGGATGGATGGATGGATGTTGTGATACAGCAGAAGTAGATCACGATAAATGATCCACCTGTGGGCTTTTATTGATTCAAGGTTCAAGAAAGTCAAAGATTATCTGCACATTTCCTTAACTTTTCACTATATCAACCTGTTCGTCCTTGAATTTTTTGAGCTGACGATAGTTGCTTATAATACAGCCAACCCAAGAAACAAACTAAAAACGTTCATCTACTATGCAGAAATATAGAAATATGTATCCTTCCCCCGCACACCCAAAGCTTCTGAATACCAAAAATCTGATTTCTGAGGCCTTCCAAAGGTCTTCAAATCAGAAAACATATGGTTATGGGGTCAGTTAATTTACCACAGAGCTTCTGGAAAACTGTAGTTTTGGGTATGAAATCCAGACACCCACAAACAAAAAACAATCAGTCTCATTCAGTTCCAAGCATAAGCATCCAGATCTCATGCATAGTTTAAACTCTAAAGGAATTAAGACACTTTGTGTACAGTTGCTTTCTGATAATATTTTGCCTACACCAGTCAGCATGAAATGGCCATAGGACTTTAATGGTAACTATGGAAGCTACTTTTTGGCGTTGGGTCTGTAACCAGCTTTATAGGCCAAAAATGGAACTCGTCATACCATCTGCTACATGCTTGCTCTTGTAGCTCCCCTCGAGGCCCACATTCATGGAACACCCTGAAAAACATCAAAGCGAGGCATGGAGACCATATTTACTCTCTCTGCATTGAACCAGAGACATCAGGATTTCAGCTGGAAAAGAAAAGGCAATCACAAAATGTCAGTATGGTCCACACTTATTTTCCAATAGAATGGGTTTACATAAAAATTAACATATATTTGTGTACTACACAAAGGTGTACACTGTATATGCACCTATTTCCTTTTATCCATAGCTTCTGTGATAGGCTCCCGACCCCCCACAATCCTGAACAAGCCAAGCGGGTACAAAAAAATTGATAGATGAATGAATATGTATATATGTAAAATAATACTTAATTGCATCATAAGATTTAATTTATTTATTTTTCTAAAAACAGATGAATGAATGAATGAATGAATACTTTAGTATGTGAATAGATATCGTATTGTTTACAATTTTAAAGAATTTCTTTAAGTGTAACTATGTAGAATAGCACAGCATTTTTAACTGTGTGAGAAAAGACTAACTGGACTCTATTATCAAAGTGGGCCAATTGCTTGGTTCATTGATTTGCATGGTCAGGGTCTAGAGGAATTTTTACAAAGGCCTTTCAATTCAAGCAGCACCATGACAGCCAGGAATTGCGATTACTGTCAAACTAGATCGAAAGAAGGTAAAGACCATGTAATTATGTAGTTACCCATGCAGAAAAAGAAGGCAATGTCTCCATAGCATGGTTGATTGCATAGCCAAACGTACTCTAATGCTCCATGTCCTTCCCTCTGCTTCACTTTCAGGTGTCATGCTAATTACTCACGACTAGTGTTGATGCACAGGCCAGGCTGCATTTCAGTTAAAACCTTCTTTTGGTTATAGAAGTTACATGAAATGAATATAGCACAGTGTGCTACTGAGATGTCTTAGATTGATTTCATAACATTTTTAGTTTTGTGTCTTTATTTGACATTATCAGAAATATAGGTCACTTAATAATTAAAATACTCAAAATATTCATTATTCTTCTTATTTTTTATTCTTTGAGAAACGGGCTTTTAAGCTAAATTAGATCAGGTTAAAATGATTCCTAGAGTAATATTGATTTTCTTAACTCACTGAACCATTTTTGTTACTACATATAGTGTATCTGAGCATTGCATGTTCCCTTCCTGTGATTGAGCTGTTCATAAAATTAAACCAAACACCAGTGTTTATATCTTTTGGCAGGCTTTCTTTTTCTTTTTATATAATATATAATAGGATTAAATGGACTTTCATCAAAAGACAATTTTTTTAAAAGTACTTCAAAAAGTTGAATGGAACCCAAATGAAAAACAAAAATTATCACGTCCTCTGTGTCACAGAAACACAGCATGGCAGCAAGCACTGTTGCTAGGAGACACAGTATGCTCCTTTTTGATGAAGAGGGAGAAGGACACAAGTGTCAATACTGGACTCCACAGCATCCAGTAAATTCCCTCCAAGAATACGTAGGTCCTGCCTGCATATGCATATGGTTCATGCACAGCCATACATTTTATTGATATTCTCTCTAAGCAACGAGCTGACTGCTGATTCATTCTTAGCAATATAAGGTCTAATTTCTCATTATACTTCTTCACTTCTATTATGAAATATTATATTTATCTATTCATGTATATTTTTTTTATTAAAAATTTAAATGGTAGAAATGGATTCTAATAATATTGTGGTTATCAGTAAGAATGTCTATAAATTGCTTATTCTGTAAATGTGTAGCAAAATGGTGTGTGTTTCTAGAGAACAATACTTTGCCTATATTATGTAAATCAGCAAGGATCCGTTTTTGACAATTGGTTAAAAATCAAAGAGGGTTAATCGTAGCAACAGCCTTGATTCCCCCTTTGGCAGTTTATCCTGCCACAGCCATTCTGTTGGCTGCTTATTTCTGCTTGTTTCTAGCATCCACACATTGGAAGAGTGTCCAGGGCAGCCCCTGGCTCCGGGACACTGGTGGGAGCTTTTGGGCAGGCACCACTGATAACAGGTGGGATTGATGAAGTGGAAGAGGCTCTGTCTTTAAAGCCACACGCCATCGTTGGCTGTTATCAGACACTGCCAGGCTGCTGGTGTCATTGCTGACAGGGGATGAAATACTGGAGGGTTGGGATCACCGGGACGGGAAATGGAGGGAGGGGAGTTTGAGGGGCAGGGCTTGGTTCCATGATGACGGGAGCCAAATGGTACATCTATCTGAGTCAGAGCAAATGGAGATCTAGTTATTCTTTGAGACAAAAAAACAGTATGAACTTGATGGTGAGAGCAGTCAACACTTTGTTAAAAAATTTAACAGGTATGTTTAGGTGAAAAAAAAGAAAGAGAGATGACTTTCACAATTATTTCACCATAAAGTCTGCCATATAGTCATACATGTGTATTGTATATGCATATATTGAAATTCTATTTCTGTGTAATTATCACAACTAATTCTTTAGAAGAAACAACAAGTGAGGGAAAAATGTCGAGAGATTTTGATTTTCACAAATGTTCTGTAAGGTCATATTGACCTTCTATCCAATAACCGTACTGGGAAATGAAATATGTGCTTCAAATGTCATTGTTTAGGAATTACCATTAACATTCATTCTTGTATTTTGGAGTCAAATTACAAAGACTGGAATTTTAAAACTTATTGCGGGAGATAGAAACAAGCATTTTAATTGTGTGTCCAGCTATACCCACTGCTTGTAAACCCCATGCTTTCTTTATGATAAGAATTGTCTTGTAAAACAATTGTGCAAATTGCAAATTACCATGATATTATAATAAATATAAATTATACATTCCATAGGGATGTTTAACTACATTCTGGGAATATAATCTCCATTCTGTCATACCATGTTTGATTGCTTTGCTGTGGTGGATGTTGCATGAGAGCACCGCACTGCCTATTCGATAAATGATAGGAATATTTTTTTAAATCCATTATTAATCATAATATCCTTTTATAGGTAACCTTTTTATAATAAGGCTCCCCTTTGCCACTTGTAAATGGTAGTAACTCATTAATAAAAAGAAAACTGTTATCTTGTTTAAAATTTTCTATTAATAATTTACAAAGTGTTACAACCTAATTAATAACCAGATTATAAACCATTCATAAACTCTTTATATGGGTAGTCTTACTATAAAGTGGCACCCTTTTATGTTCAAAGAAAGAAGTAGAACAGCTAAGTCATATATGGTGTTTTATATGTATATTAAAGCATATTTTTAATATTAAAGCAATAATTTGGCTAAAATTTAGACTTTCCATCACTCTATACTGCATAAGCAGTTGTGGAGTGGATGGACTATTGACATTCAAATAAGGCTACTGGCAATTTTTTACCACTTAACCACAAGGGGGAGCGATTGTTCTTCCAAAGTAGAATGGCTTTTGCAGCAGTGGCTGCAAATTGTGCAAGTTGCACAATTTAAAAAAAAAAAAAAATACAGGTATCAAAAATGCAATGCATTTATGCTGCATATCTGGAACTCTTAAACACTATACAAACACCAAAATTGAATGGAACACTTGAGGTGTGTAATGAATAGATATCACTAAAGCATTATAATGCTTTACTATGAAGCCGGAAGTAACAAGGGATACAAAGGACAGGACAATGTTTTCTTCTGTAGTGCAGCATTGGATTACAGTGAAAACTCGGGGCAATTCCTATTAGTATTATTATTACTTGTACTATGAAGGCTAGTTCAAGGGCATTTTCTCTCGGCTGTAATGTCCTAAGCAGAAATGAAATCAATGTACAAACTGCAACATGCCATTTTTATACAAAGTAGAACAAAAATAATAGTAATATAATTATGGACATAAGTTTAAAACAAGCATAAAATGTATATTTATTTCATTATATTACGTTAGTTATTGGGAATACATAATAACTGGAGTATCATTAAATCTGTAATGGGCTATTTGTGTTTTTTTCAGAATGAACAACTGTAAACTTATTCATTCTTAGAGATTATTCTCTCTTCTTGCAAAGCTGCAACAGCAGTGGACAAACTTGGGCAGGACCTATACACTGCTAGATAAAAGGTAAATTTTACAAATGCTGTAAAACATTTGTTTCATATTTTCCAGTAGGGGGCAGATCAACCACAGTTTTATATGAGAAAACCATGTCTCTTAAAGACGGGAATAAGGGGTGTGACGACCTGAAATACCTGAAATAAATTGCCAAAGTTATAGCGCATATACCCAAAAAAGACCTATAACTATTTACTCAGCTTATGTTTCTCAGTACCAAGAACATGAAGATTGTACTTGTAGTCTTGGGAAGAGTGTCATGCTAACTTGCCACCCAATAAGATTTCCAGAGAAACTAATTCCAACAGGAAATTTTTATGCTTAATAGATCTTGATGTTCCATAGCTCCAAATGAACATTAATTAACCACTTGACAAGTATGAGTAACATACAGAGTACAGCTTGACAAGTATGAGTAACATACAAATTTGTTGGTACCCTTACAGCTCATTGAAACAACGCTTCATTTCTCCTGAAAAGTGATTCAATTAAAAGCAATTGTATCACAGGTGCCTTCAAGCTTTTAATCAGCCATTCAACCTGTTGAAAAGGAAAGATCATGCTACTGTGTTGTTTGGTATCATTGTGTGCACCACACTAAACATGGACCAGTGAAAGCAAAGGAGAGAGCTGTCTGAGGAGCTCAGAAAGAAGATTATAGATAGCCATATTAAAAGTAAAAGCTATAAGACCATCTCCAAGCAGCTTTGTGTTCCTTTGACCATAGTTGCTAATATTATTAAAAAGCATACTGTTCATGGGACTGTAGCCAACCTCCCAAGACGTGGACGCAAGAGGAAATGTAACCCGAGGTTGATCAGAAGGATAGTGCGGATGGTAGAAAAAGAGCCAAGGAAACCATCGAAAACCATTAAAGCTGAACTCCAAGGTCAAGGTATGTCACTTTCTGATCGCACCGTCGCCTTTTGAACAATAATGGGCTCCATGGAAGAAGACCCAAGAGGGTTCCAGTATTGACAGAAAAACATAAAAAAGACTTAGTGGAACTGGCCAAAACGCATGTTGACAAGCCCCAAAGTTTCTGGGAGAATGTCCTTTGGACTGAGACTGATTGCTGCAAAAGGTGGTGCCATAAAATATTAAATTAAGGGTACCATCTTTTTTTGTCTGTGCCATTTTCATTTGTTTAATTATATAATATTCAACTGAATCAATAATCAAAAGCAATGTCTGATTTGTGTTAAATATAGAAAAAACAATAAAGGATGCCGTTAAACTTTTGTCAGTGTCAAGTTATTTCAGAGATAGTTGTGTATTTTGTGGCAGGGTACCAACAAATTTGTCCATGTCTGTATGGTGGTCCAAAAATGTTTTTGTTCATCAAAGGCAACTATATATTTTGTAAATCCATACATATTCTGGCAG
Source organism: Isichthys henryi (assembly GCA_026776945.1). Classification (NCBI taxonomy): domain Eukaryota; kingdom Metazoa; phylum Chordata; class Actinopteri; order Osteoglossiformes; family Mormyridae; genus Isichthys; species Isichthys henryi. The sequence continues at coordinate 39,379,588 of JAODJX010000001.1, forward strand.
GACAGCAAGTACAAAAGAGAGTATACATTTAACATCAGCGCGGATACAGCGGCATGTACTGTACTCGGCGGATACCGGCAAATTCTTCCTGTGCTGCACATGGAAGCTTATTTGGCATGCTATTCCCCAATGACAGACATTACATTTACTATTGTCCATACCTCTGGATGCCGTGCATGAATAATTCATGAATTCCCTGCTGAGAGGGGCTTCAAACAGGGGGTGTTTTAGACTGGAAGTCTTATGTGATTTGGCATCGCTGGAACTCCCAAGTGCTTCAGTATAGAGGAAGTCCTTTCATCTGGGCCTCCAAAGTGGTTAAGGTCAAAGTTCACCAGGAGATAATGATACAGATGTACATCTGGATTAGCTCACAGTACCAGCATAGCTTGGTGGGAAGGCATAGGTCATAGTGATTCCCAGTGGAAGTGAGAAATCAATTGCTAGATTATTTGTCCAAAGAATATACATATATATTTTTGTAGATTATGTCACAGGATTTCAGCTATGTCCATTCTTTCATACAACAATGAGCATACTAATACTATGATACTATAATGCCATGGTGTTTGTTAGAACCTTTTGGCTTCAGATAATGACCCATCTTAAATTTAAAGGAACACTGTTAGTGGTATACACACTGTTGCAAAAACAAGTCTATTTACTGGGGGGTGACTGAATCATACACATCCCCCTGGTTATTCCTATGTTCCTGGTAGTAGGGTATGTAGTAGAAACCAATTATTGATCTTATCCAAGGGACAAAAAACAGGACTAAAAATACAAAGTCATAACAAAAATATGTGATTGACATTCTGGCATCTTGAGTCTAAGAATTTTTTTTTACTTTGGGAAAACCCGCAGAATGCAGAAAACATGGGAAGTTCGAATCGGTTTCTGTTTGACTTTCTCTCATATTGTTGTCAAGGAATTTTGGCCCACTCTTCTTTACAGTGCTGCTTCATTTCATTAAGGATTGTGGGCATTCGTTTATGCACAGCTCTCTTAACGTTCCACCGCAGCATTTCAATCAGATTGAGGTCTGGACTTTGACTGGGCCATTGCAACACCTTGGGCCCTATTTTCCACCAGTGCCAAACGTGACGCAAAGTTGTTTGCTAGTTTCATACCAGCACATTGCTCATTTTCACACCATGCACACACGTCTTCAAAATTGCAAATGATTTTGCACCTGCTTTCCGCTCGTAGGATTGAGATTTTTTTTTTAGTTGTGGCTGGGTGCATTGTTGGTGCATTGCTATTTTAAGGCAGTGAAATGACAGTGCACTTTTGACCAATAAAAACCATGTGCAAAGTCATGTGCAAAAACCATGTGCTCTCGCATTTTTATCCCGTGCAAAAGCACATCAATTTCCTCGGGCAAAAAGCGATGTTTGCCAGGCAAATGCGGCATTGTAATATCAATTCACCGTAGATCATGTAGCTGCTCCCTTTTAAAGTTGAGGTGTTGTGCCATTTCAATTGGTTCATTTTATGTTATAGCAAATAAACCAAAGTGAAAATACAAACAAGGGCAAAGCAGAAAACAAATAAACCAAACAAATCATACACAGTAATATCAAGAAAAGAAAAGCAAACTGAAAATAGCAATAAATGAGCAGAGCTGCCGAGGAGTCTTGCTTGCAGCTTTTCACTTTGGGGCGACGGAAGTGACGAACATCGCATATGGCGAGTCGTGGGCGGGGTCTGGATTATTATAGTAAAGCTGAAAGTTTTATCATTTTGAAATTAAGTGTAGGCAGGTAAAATAGAATACATGCAGGTAAAATGACATCTGCATAACTGGTCTTTTGATTATATGTATGTAACTAATGCCACTCCATTTGACTCTCTAACACCATCCATTAATCACGTCAAATCCAATTTGTTGAGCAACTCCTTAAACTTAAACTATAAAGCCATCAGAATGTCATATTCAACGATTTCTCTATAGCTTGTAATGAATCATTTGTTTACTGCAAGCACAGATAATAGGTATTGGAAAGCTTTCAAACTTTTTGGAATAGAACCATTTAGCTACCTGTTATTTATTTTTAATAGTCTTTGGGGAGATGAGGTTGCTTGAAATAAAAATGGATGAATTTCCATGCCTTTTTTAGTGCATGTCGTGATGTATACATTTTAACAAATGACACTATCCAGAGGGATTCATCAAACTGTTGAATAAGTAGAGATCTCTGCCTAATGGTAACATTAAGCTAAATGTGCACATGTCTGTATATTTACTCATATGCCATTAAAGGAAGAGGTATGTTAATAGTACAACTCTCTCTATCTATCTATCATCTATCTATCTATCTATCTATCTATCTATCTATCTATCTATCTATCTATCTATCTATCTATCTATCTATCTATCTCTATTAGGTTTTTCTCTCATCATGTCACCTTTAGCAAAAAATATTTGATGTGAAATGGTTGCAGGCTTTACTATTTAGCATTTTGTCAGTGTAATATTATGTATGGTGGTCGAGAGTATACACCATTATGACACAACAAAGGGAATGTAAACTGCTGGAATAGTTTAAAGCGTGAAAGATCTAACAACAGTTATGGAAAATGGCAGTGAACTTTAGATAACTTTAGAATGACTATCACTGATCACTCAAGCTACTGTATCCTTTAAAAAAACTAATTTTGAATTCATGGCACATTTATTCAGGCTTTTGAGGGGGAGGGGAGTATGACAGGTGGCTCCCTCTGAACTGGCTGAAAAACATTTTGAATTACAGCTTTGTACAGTTACTTCTCTATTATTATCACTGTTTAATCCCTGTCACCAACTATAACCAATGACTTTAGAGAAAAGATACCTGGAAACAAACCCTTAAATGGCCACCACCTATACAATGGAAGCGTGATTGCTTTCAGCTCCCACAGTCCATAACTATAATTCTCACGTGGAGCCTTCAGTAAGTGACTCCTAAGAAAAAAACATAAATTGATATAGGAAGTATCCTTAGTTAACCAGTAGCAGGCATCTTTCCTTAATATAAAAAATTACAAATACCAATGCAATAGTTAGGAGGATCATACTCATTGCTGTCGTTAAAGATACTTTACAACAGAGTAGGGTGGTGGTTACCCTGGTACCACAGTTAAACTCCTATTTACAGTATCACGTACAAAATCATATACTGTGGGACCCTAAAACACAACAATGCTGTATCAGTGCAATTTATGGAATATATTTTTAAGTCATTTTGAAAGCTTTGTTAACTGCTTTGCATGTGGTGGCTAACACAATGATCACATATATACAGTATTTAGTTTTCTGTGTAAAATTATTACAGTGGGAAACTACATAATCTAACTTGACCAAGAAGACTAAAGCAACTGAAAACTATGCCAATTTGCACATATGTGCTAAATCATTTGGAAATTTGTGTGAAACAATGAGAAATGATGTTCTGCTTTGTGCAATTAACATTATGGTGTGGGGATTACACTTGTTGTTTTGTAATGGTCATTTGAGAAATGTTCCAAAGCAATTGAAATTTGCAAATATGGTGCTTTTTCACTGTGTGAATGAAAAGCTGAAAGGAAAATCATATATGCTGTGTAACATAAGTAAAAATGGCATGTTTTTTCTGTCTAATTAACCTTTATAAGGTAGACCATTATCTCATTTTAGTGTGGTTCCATGCCCTATTTCCTTTTGAATTATTTAGATCCAACTTAGTGTGACACTAGCACAATATATTGCTTGAATCAATCTCAGTCAGTCTAAAAAAATTGCTTCCACCTGTAGGAATGGTGGTCTATGGCACTAGCCCTCAAGACACATGATATCAGTGTAACATAATTTATATTGGGTCAAGTCAATTAATATGAATTTACCATCATTCAAAACACAAATGTCTTTTAAGCTGTTTTTTTAAGTTACTGTCTTTTTTTAAATCATAGAAGTCGGGCAAATTATTTTTTTAATTGACATAATTACTCACCCAAAGCTGTTAGTTTTTCTTGAACTGTTTCTGTTCTTCCCTCGCTAAAGCCGAGGATTTGATTACTTCATCCCCGAAAATGCTCAGTTGAGCAACAGACGTCTGTCCTGGCCCAGCGACCTCAAGAAAAGCGATCTGAATCTACTTCCCCTGGAGATCATAGTTCCGGTTCCTCCTCTGGCATTTGCTCCATTGCAGGCTACCGCTTCTGGCCAAGGCACAGTGAGAGACTTGTTTTTCACCACCCGAGGTTCTCCAAGAGGTGTTAGAGGAACTTCTATTGTGGGGCTCCCCCCCAAGGTAGTGATGTTGTTGCACCACATCGGGGAGGGTGCTGGCCATCTCACCAACCTCCTCTGATATGATTGGGGCACTATGGGCGCTAAACCAATAGGTGAAAGAGGCAGCCCTTCCAGCTAGCCTGCACCAAGCCGATGACCTGCCACACAGGTTGACCTTGAAGCATGCTGAATCCCAGCCACTGGAGGTTGAGCAACCAACCTCAATCTTGGCACCCTGCCCAGGGGAATTTGCTGCTGCCGCCGTGATGACAGAGCCCAGTCCAGAAGGGGCCGCTCTGACTCTGCTTGTCCCCTCGAAGCGAGGGAGGCGAAAGTGGAAAAATGAGGCATGATCTGTCCCAGGACCAACCTCGCCTGAACCGGACAAGGGTGAGATCACCGCCGAGCCCTCTGCTCCTGGTTTTAATTGCGTCCCCAGAGCCCGTCCTCTCTCTCTCCGCTTCCAACCCAGAGGAGGCCACAGTCGTTGCTGCATCTGGCTGAGCAGTGACCACCGAAGTTCCACAAGTGCCCAGCCTAGAAGACCTCAACACTGCTTCACAGACACCTGGCCCAAAAAAGGCCGCTGCTCTGCAGGCATCTGGCCAAGAAAAGGGCACTGTTCTACGGATGGCCGCCACTTCACTAGCATCTGACCATTAAAAGGAAGCTGCTCTGCTGGCATCCTACCCGGGGGAAGTCTACTACTACCATGTCTGGTTTAAGAGAGACTGCCATGCTGCAGCCCAGAGGAGGTTAATTCGTCACTTGCCCACTGCTCAAGGTCCCTGCTGTATCTTGCTTGTTGTCCGAGCTCCTCACCATGCACTGCCAATTGCCAGAGGATCCCACTGAGCTCTGACTGACTCCAGGGGCATCTGAGCTCCACTTGCTTTCCGATGTTCCCTGCCTATGTCCAGAGATGTCTGCGCTCTGCCCGACTTTAGGGGCATCTGAGCTCCACTGGTCTCCCAAGGTTCCCGGTCTATCTCCTGAGGTCCCGTCCAAGCTCTGCCTGTATCCTAAGATGCTCGCCAATCTCCGTCCGTCATTCAAGGTGTCTCAGCTCTGTTCGTCTCCAGATATGCATCAGCCCAGCCTTGCTTGCTGCCAAGCGCCCTAGTCCCTGCTCCACAGACAGCTCCTGCCTGACTTGCCCTGACTTTGCCAGATGGTTCCTGCCTAGCTTGCCCCTGGCTCTCCTAAAAGCATTGCTGCCCACCCTGTTCTCGCCTGCTTGCCAGCCTGCTAACCTGCTGCTGTCACTGCAGGACATCACCTGACCCTGCTGACTGCACTATACCACAGTGTTCCATGGGTCTGCCAATGCCAAGGGGGATGGATGCCATGGAATCGACACCCATCAACCAGGGATCACCAATCTGACTTTGCTCTCTTTCCTGCCTCAGGCTTTGCCCTTCTCTGTCTGGTTGTGGTTTTCCCTGGGTTTTCATCCTGTCCGGTCGTCTTGTCCTAGTCCATTCCCCTAGTGGTCAGCACTGAAGGCCCTGTCCCTATCCTGGCGGTCCTTCCATGTCTCAGTCCTGTCCCTGTGCTTTTGTCTGCCCAACCTGTTGTCCTTGCAGTCCCTTGCCTTGCTTCTGTCCATCCCCTGGTTCAAGTCAGGTCTGTCTTGTCTGGTGGTGTCACCTGTTGGGTGTCCCCTGTGATATCTGCCATTATGTCTTTGGTATAGTCTGGTTCTGTTTTTTCTTCCCAAGTCTTCAATCCATAGAGTCTACGCATCTTGAGTCTGACCCTGTCCAATGTCCGTGGTCCTGCTCGTGTCCTGGCTCCATGTGCTCTTCCTCTTGTCTAATCCCTTGGGTTCCCTCTCTGGCTTTCTTGGCACATCAGGAGTGCGTCAGGAGTTTGTGTGGGGGTGGGGGTACTGTCATGTCTAGCCCCACCCTGCTTCTCTGCTCCCTGCATTTACCTTAGGCATTGCTTCTAATCAGCTGTGCCTGAAACTTGTTTGTCTTACCTCTTGTTCCTGCCCTCTTGTTAGCCAGCCACAGCTGCCTTTCATTTACTCCTCTGTTAGTTATGTATATTAGCGTCACGTAGTCCTGCGCTCCCTGTTCAGTCATTGTTCTCTGTTCAGATGTGCAATCCTGCTTGTTCCCCTTACTAAATGCTCCTGCAAGGGGTCTACTCACCCGCAGTCTGCATTTGGGTTGTCCTTCTCTACATTAGACATGACATATAGAGCATTGCAACTGTTCTCTTTGATATGAATAAGTATCAATATGCTAAAGAAAACTGATCAGTCAGTGACAATGAGAAAGTGTGGCTAAATGCATGAACCATTTTGAGAAATGTTGTTATAGTTATGAGACAGTTAAATATGTTTCACGAAATGTGCCAAACCGATTGACAACTCCCTTGCTTGTCAAAACAAGCCCTTCAATCTCTTCTAGGGGGTCTTGTGCTGTTCAAGGCCTTTTCCATTCCCCTTATAATCATGCTTCTTTCTCATCTGCCAATCTTGTCTACCAAACACAGACAGTATCCTTTGTTTCTAAGATCAGATCAATATCATCAATTCATCTCTTTGTATCTCATGCCCTCCCATCAGCCATATAGCTGTGTCTATTTCCTCCTAGCAAAATGGGACTTTATGAATAAATAAATTATGAAAATCTAAATATTTTTTTATCAAAAAAATGACTTCTCCCATCATTAAAAACCCTCAAACTTTCCTATTGTTATTATCTTGGTATATATTAAGAGGAAATTGAAATTAAGAGGAAATACTGAAAATATCCTTTTCTTCAAACAAGGACTTTGCAAATACTGATCTGCAATTGGTCTTAAAGCATTGTAATTCCTTAAAACATTGTATTTCCTTTTTCCATTTTTTAGCTTTAGGGAATGTGATTTATCTGACCAGTCATGTTGGGGATTCTAGAACAAAGTGTAAGAGTGACAGAGTTTCATATTTTTTCTTCTTAGAACAGTGGATTTTTCTTTTTCTTCTTTATATTCTAAATCATAAAAAGGTATGAAGATGACTAATGGCTTTTTATATATTGATTATAAATGAAGTTTTATTGTCCATTCAGTTACAGTAAAAAGTCATTGTTACACCCCATGGGTTAGCATCTCTCTCTCCCCGAATTTAAAAACCAGACTTGCCTGTCAGCCCCTTGTGAAGTATTACTGCTGTCTCATACCAAATACTTAAATAACCCCATCTTCCATCTGTTTTGTCTGGATCCTGCCCTGTCTGCTCCTGCTCTGCCTGTTGCAGCTCTACCTGCTCCTGCCTCACCCGCACCTGCCCGCCTGTTCCTGTTGATTGTCTCTTGTGTTTGTGTAGGATTGACTCCCAGCTACTGACTAGTGACCCCGACTCCGATTCCATCCCGACAATTCCATTTCTGTCTGCCTGATTCCCTAAATAAACCTCTTGGTCTCCCGCAGTTGGGTCTCCAAGTTTCTGTACCCGCTTGACTTGATGTATTCAAAAGAGAACAAAAATAGAAAAATATAAATAGATATGTATAAATTGAAAATACTCCTGATTATAATCATAGGGAATTATTCATTCATTCATTTAGAGATGCATAATTCAAGGAGGGCACCCCCAGCTTACCATCCAGAAGACAATTTTAGTATGTTGGGTTCGACCAATAATGGCTGCACCCACTGCAGCAAATAGCAAACAATTAAAGAGGCAATAAATATGCAGGTATGTACAAAGTATTTTTTTTTTTATTTTTCAAATTTTCAGCTTCCAAGTCTTCTGTAACTTATAAACGCACATAACATGTATATTTGCATGTGTATATGATATATGTATAAGTTTGTTTGTATGTGTAAGTAATAGGCATCTAAGAGGTTTGCTACTTTACACAATCATCATCTTCCTACAAATAGTACCAGCAATAGTCACCTAACGTTTCCACTTTAAATCCAGCTCTGAGGTAGGAGGAGGTTGCTTTTGCAGAAAACCCATTTCATCTGAGAATTTCTGAAAGCCATATTAAAGTTTCATGTTAATCAAGAAAATTCCAAAGAAGAGTTGACAGGCGCTTTCTACTCTACTTATTCCTGTCATGATGAATTAGACTTTTCTAAAGGACAGATACCACATTATTACATGTGGAACTTGCTGAAAAGGTAACTTTTTATAACTATGTTTGATAAAAGTCTCACACATGTAAAATGTATCCCTTCATATTATATTTATTGTATATAAAATTTGTTGCATAATATATTTTTTAATCCATTACCATGATCAAAGCCACAATGTTGTTCTAATTAGCAACTGATGGACATAATACATTCTTCCTGAAATCAGTGTTAATTTGTCACTTATGTTAAAACAAATGGAATTTTTGAATTTTGCCAATGACTGTCACTCAAACAGCATAAAATTGGTAATGGTTCAGAATGGGTTATCCCACAGGAACTTCCAGGTACCTAAGAAGAACACAACTGGGCTCGTATTCACAAAACATCTTAAGCGTCTAGAAGTAGCTTCTAACTTGACGATTTAGGAGATACTCCTAAAAATTATGCCTGTGTCAGTCCTAAGAGTAGGACTCCTACTTCTTTTTACTAAGACCTATTCACTAAGCCACTTAGTGCTAAAAGTAGCACCTAAGCTTGGGAGAACTAAAACGTGACTCCAAAGTCACTAAGACCAATCCACAAGCATTCACAAAATGCCTAATGTCAATCCACGTTGCAATGTCTTGGAAACATTAAACGAACCCTGAATTACTTAAAGGACACCGGTTGGGAGGGAATAATGATTGTCGTGGAGCTTGTGAGGGATGCAATAACATTTTCAACAAACCAAAACAACCCAATCATATATACAGTGGAAACGGCTTATGGTGATCATTAGTCATGTAATGATAAACGTGATATCACGATAAAAAAATTACTCGAAACCATTGTTGGACTGTTCCGATATCAACCAAGATATCATGTGGTTATTTCACTCGTATAAGCTCAGTCTCAAAAAATACATAGTACATTAACGAATGCTTTGTGCTCTATTGGCCGTGTGTAACCCACATTAAATCCATTTCAAAACAACTATTACAACAATTGGTCAAATAGAAACAAAAACACATTTACAGTATACTGACAAAACGATAATTGATCTCTAAAAAAAAAGACAATTGTATGCAGATTGTGAGGTGATGTCACGAAGTAACGTGGAGAGCGTGGGTTGTTTTTTGCAGAAAAACTGGCAGCAGCGAATGCTGCCATAGGATTTAGAATATGGTAAAAAGAAAACTTGCTAAACTTGATTTTACAGCGTATCAGGTGTAAGAAGATTTTTTTTTAATTAACTAAAGGAAAAGGAAGATGGAAGAAATATTTTAAACCACGATAAATTGTTTTTTTCTGCGCTACATGGACACTTCCGAAGATTGGGAACGGATATTCCTGTATGTGCTTCGCCGCACGGGGACCCACCGAACGGAGTTCATAGCAGGATGGCCAATGGAGCAACTGTGAAGGATGAGTAGAAGGAACTTTGAATTTCTTACAATGTCTGCAGTTTGGATATGATGGGCTGAATTGAACTGTGTATTAACCTTTGGACATTGTTATGCCTGAATGGTATATGATGTGATTTTGTTTTTTCCCTTTATACATGTTGAATTTTGTTTTTGATATGTAGGCGGAGGTTACTGATTTAAAGGAAAGATAAATATGTGCTAAAGATACTGGCTAGAGAATTTAAATAAGGATGTATTTATTTATTTATTTACTTGATTATAAATAGATACAGGGGCGGCATGGTGGTGCAGTGGTTAGCACTGTTGCCTCACACCTCTGGGACCCGGGTTCGAGTCTCCGCCTGG
>JAODJX010000001.1:39427774-39462153 GCA_026776945.1 Isichthys henryi
GAGTACCCGGAGGAAACCCCACGACGACATGTGGAGAACATGCAAACTCCACACACATGTGACCCAGGCGGAGACTCAAACCTGGGTCCCAGAGGTGTGAGGCGACAGTGCTAACCACTGCACCACCATGCCACCCTAGTTTACCACATTATTTGTAGCTTTTTTGGAAGAAGCAATTATGCTTTTAATCTTTAAAACAATAAAGTCGCAGCTCTTCACTAGACTAAAGAAGGTAGCAAATTAGCTACATATTCAACCTGACTTTCTTGGGAGCTCAACTTTAGAAGCCATTATACGTGAGAGTGACTTTTACGCATCTCACGCGACTTTTACGAGTGTCGCCCTCTGCCACCTGATATCCATGAAACAGGTAAATGGTCACATTCTCAGCTCCATTTCTGACACCCAGGTGAATACTTCAAATCCTCCCTCCACTTCACAACACTGGACTGGATGCTTACATCTTTGTGTGCCTTCAAAGTCCTGCTGATCATTCAGCTCAGTACTGCAACCATTTGTGGTTTGCTTACACTGCACAAGTTCTGACCATGGAGCAACTCTTTTAATTCTATATTACACTGAATTTTTCAATGGTCTTATCCCTCATTTGGGTTCGTCATATTTCCCAAGCATAAAAATATCCAACCATCCATTCATCTATCTATCCATCTTATAACCTCTTATCATTCTGAGGGACACAAGGGGCCACATGGCAGGGGTTACTCATCAGAGAGCACAGATATACAGTATGTACACCCTCAGACACTACAGGCAATTTAGAGATGCCATTAATCTAACAGCAGGTGCTGTTGCAGAGAGAATGCAAACCCCATGCAGACTTGCCAAAGGTGTAATCTATGACTTATTACTGATGAGCCAAGATTTTTATGAGTAGAGTGTACAGTGTCTTTAATGGTCTAATTTTAAATCAGAATTGCAGTGTACCGGTTATAAGTTTTCTCATTTTTTTCTGACTATACTGCGAAAACACTTTAGATAGATAGATAGATTGATTGATTGATTGATTGATTGATTGATTGCACAGACCGTGTATAATGCTGAAGGGACAATAATGTTATCATTGTTGATTTTGCAAAGTCTGCACCCTGATTGTGTCCTTCTGCTACACCTATTCTACTCACCTCTGTCATGTGCCCTGTTAGAAATCCTTCTGGCAACCCTCCCAGTTACATTCAAGCAGCTGTGGATGAAACACCTAACAAGCACTTGTCAGTACCTGGGCATCACACTTTTGACAGAAAGTCCAGTGGACCTTCTCATCAAGAGAATTTTATGTGTGAGAGCCCCTTCCCCCATCCCCAACCTCCTTGCAGTCCTCTGAAGAAACAAAACTCATCAGATTTTTCTGGCCCTTGACATAAGGTCATGCACACACCCCACTATTCTCTTCTCCTTCCATGACACTGGATGGACCTAATCAATACCACACTCTAGTAAAAGGTGAAGTCTGTCGCTGTACTGGGAATCCAGTGTAATTGATGGGATTTTTTTACCGCAGGGCAGTTCTTTGCCTTCTAGCTATGAAGGAGCAAAGCTTGGTTGTGTCTTGTGGTCAATGAGCTGCGGAAATAGTATCTGACAGAATGGGAAGAATCTTTTTTGTAACAGATTTTCCAATTTGAACATTTCTTTGCATGGGATTCCTTCCACAGTCTCGGTACATGAGGTCAATTAAGGTCTATGTGTGGATATGTATTAATATGTGAATTCCCTTTGACCTACATGTGCAATCATAAATAAGAACTATAAGAAAAACCATGCCTGCATATATCCTTGCCAAGCATTCAGTACATGGCAGCAATATAAGTTATACAAAGATGTTCCCAGCAAACTTTTGCTACTACATTTTTATCGGAAGTTTATACCTTGAATTCGGTATTATTTACATACATAAAGAAAAATCATCATGATCTGAGCACACTTTCCTGGCATGGCTTTTGTCTGTGTATCCTATTATTAATCAATTAATAATGAATAATATGGAAGCAGTCATCTTCAGTGTATGACCCTCCAGCCGTATATGCAGGTATGATATATTTGTTTACTTTCATGTTTTGTGGATATCATTGTTTTTTTTTGTGATGTATAATCCTGCTATACAGTATGTTACATGTTACTGACTGGTTGGTGTGAGTAAGAATTTATACACCACTGTAGAAAAGGCAAATAAGGAATACTGAATCTTAAAACAGCAGAATAATTCCTCTGAATCTATGGGACATATGTTGCTTGTGGAAACATAGTATCAGATGAAGATACTGTAATGGGCATATGTTGTTTGTAGGAACATGTAACAGTACAGAGATACAGTTGTCTATCATCTCGGACCTTCCTAGTCCCTTTGAGAATTTAAGGGGCCACATAAAAGTGCAGGATTTCCGTGCACTAGGTATGAGCTGTGTGGATTCCCAGTGGGGAAATGTTGTCAGATTGTTCAAGAACAGGTCCATAGCATTCTTAACTTTATTCTATATGTCAATAATGTCAGCATCATTAACAATGTAATATCACCCCAGGAGTCTCCTGAGATGTTTTTCATATTTCCTTTTACTGCTCACTACTTAATTTATTATATCACATTCCAATGTCAATGAGTTTACGATAAAACTTAAAACAATAGATTGGTTAAATCATTTGGAGCGATGCTTTGTTGTGAAAGCTGAATCCAGTTATCTATAACTGCTGTGTCCCACAGAAAATATTTCTTAGTCTTTGCCACTGATTTTTTTTTTCATTTCTTTTTATGTTTGTAAAATGAAGAAAAACTCCTTGACCGGTTTGCAGGAACCTGGACATCAATACAAGCATGATACATTATGGACAGTCTCATCATTTTTCTCCATATTAAAGCTCAGTATATCTATGTCAACTACCAAGTTACTAAAAATTGCTTGTATTGGATTACCCGAAATATTTCTTGGGCCCAAGAGAAATTTGAGAAAAGATTCATTCTTTTCACAGCTCTTAAAATGCAAGAAATAAGCTAACATGTTGCATCAGGCGATATTATTATTGACATTCATCCTAATATGTCTTTTTTCCCATCTTCATGTTTTTTTCATCATTCCATCAGATTTTCTGCGTAACTAGTAAATAAGCTTCTATAAGTAATTATCTAACTGGACATTGGATGCCATAACAACCCCTCCACCCCAACAAAGTTTAACTGTGAAATCATTTACGATAACTTTTTACGTATTAGCTATGGTTTTGTTTATTATTAAACACTGTACAGTTCTGTGTTAATTTATTAGAGATTTAACTAATTCTTGGCAATGCTACAGACCATGCAGTTTCCATCCCAGCAGACAGGGAGAAGTTATCAAATTTGGTTTTCCAGAATGCTAGACACATGATCTCAGTGTTGCTCAAAGCAAGGAAATGTCTGTCATCCTTCGTCATCACAAGTGATCAAAATGGGTCAGAGGGACCCAGTGGTGATGTCTCACAGACATGAAACACTAGACTGAAATGGTATTTGAGTATATAGTGTAAAATATATTGAATAAGACCATTCCATTAGATTTATTTATATTTATATTTACTAATGTTCTTTTTATAATAAACCTTGATCAACAATGAACACTGACATTTATATTATTTAGCTTTTGTCCATAGTGATATACAAGTGAGATAAATAGCACATTACAATCATATGTACTTAGAATAGTTAATTATGTGTAAGTGCAGCTATGCTGGGCTTCTGATGAACGTCCAGGTACAAGTGTAAGTAGGATATAAGTAAGAGTTACACAACATCTTCCAACAAAGTAAAACCCTAAAAAGACAAATTAACAATGGGACATTGATGAGACAACATTAACAACATTCAGACAACAGAGAGACATCATTTTTACTTAATACTCTTATTTAAAATAATTTTAGTGCTTCTCAAGGCTGGATAATTATGGTAGCAGTAAAGGAAATTGTTAAACTTAATGAACAAAATAATCATATCTGCTCATACAATTTTTTAAACATTACACCTCAAGCTCAAAAGTATATTTGGTCACGTTTACAATGGAAAAGAAGTCTTGAATCATCACGCAGAAATATTGCATGAGGGGTTGAATATTTTAATAAGATCTTCAGTCTGACCTTCATAAATGCACTGTCAGGTAGCGCACAGGCATGGAGCAGGAGAGAAAGCATAGGACTCGAGGAATCAGGCAAATGCAGGATTTAATCGGGATCAGCACACTTGGGGACATGAAAACAGCTTTACAGACGTTAATGACTGGACAAACAAGAAGCACACAGACATGGACTTAAATACACCAAAATAATCAACACAAGACACGGGGATTCCACACGAGGCAAACAAGGGGGCGTGGCACACATGAGGATCAGAACAATCGGGATGTGACATGCATAGTCATGCAATGTGTCTTTCAGCACAGTGACATATTAGGAATGACAGTTTCACATGATGGGTGCATGACGTGTCCTGACATGGGATTTTTGGGAATAGTATGAGTCACCAAGACAAAAGTCTGAGCAGCAGTGACATATGTAATTAAGTAGCAAATAAATGCATGGGTCAGAATCCGTGAATATAAAACTTGAATATACAGGCGTGGACAAATTTGTTGGTACCATTACAGCTCATTGAAACAATGCTTCATTTCTCCTGAAAAGTGATTCAGCTAAAAGCAATAGTCTAATGTATAATGGCATTTAGTATGTGATGGAATAAACCAAAAAATTTTGAAAAGAAATGATTTGTTATTTTATAAGATATGCTAACATAGTATGGACTGATTTGTTGGTATTGTTGTTATAGTCACGTTTCAAACTATGTGTTTAATCTTAATTAGTATCTCAGGTGCCTTGAAGCTTTTCATTCGCCATTCAGCCTATTTAATGGGAAATATCATGCTACTGTGTTGTTTGGTATCATTGTGTGCACCACACTGAACATGGACCAGAGAAAGCAAAGGAGAAAGCTGTCTGAGGAGTCCAGAAAGAAGGTTATAGATAGCCATGTTAAAGGTAAATACTATTAGACCATCTCCGAGCAGTTTCATGTTCCTTTGACTACGGCTGCCAATATTATTAAGAAGTATAAGGTTTATGGAACTGTAGTCAACCTCCCAAGATGCAAGAAGAAATGCAACCCCAGGTTTATCAGAAGGATAGTGTGGATAGTAGAAAAAGAGTCAAGGAAACCAACCAAAACCATTCAAGCTGAGCTCCAAGATCAAGGTATGTCACTTTCTGATTGCATCATCCGTTGCATTTTGAACAATAATGGGCTCCATGGAAGAAGACCCAGGAGGGCTCCACTACTGACAGAATGTCCTTTGGACTGATGAGACAAAACTGCAGCTTTTTAGCCAGTCACATCAGCTCTATGTATATATTAAAAGAAAAGAACACCATACCTACTGTGAAACATGGAGGGGGCCTGGTTTTGTTTTGAGGCTGCTTTGCTGCATCTGGCACTGAGAACCTTGAATCTGTTCAGGGCACAATGAAGTCTCAAAACTACCAAGGCATCCTGGAGTAAAAGATACTGCCTTGCGTCAGTCAGCTCAGCCTCAGTAGCTGGTGTTAGGTCCTCCAACAGGATAACGACCCAAAACATAAAACACTCAAGAATGCCTGAGAAAAAAAAACATTGGACTATTCTTAAATGGCCCTCCATGAGCACAGATCTTTATCCTATTGAACATTGATGGAAAGATCTGACAGTTGTAGTGTGGAGACGCCACCCTATAAACCTGAGACAGTTTGAGCTTGTGCTCAGGAAGAGTAGGCCAACCTACCTGTTGGCAAATGCAAATGTCTCATTGTGAAGTATAGAGATCACTTGTTGGCAGTGATTGCTGCAAAAGGTGGTGCCACAAAATATTAAATTAAGGGTACCATCAGTCTGACTTTTGTTAATTATGGAATAAACAATAAGGGATGTCATTAAACTTTTGTCAGTATCAAATTATTTCAGAGATAGTTGTGTTTTTTTTTTCGCTTGTTTTTTGTGAAAAGGTACGAACAAATTTGCCCACGTCTGTATTTCAGTTTATAGCTAACTGATTATGACAAAGCAATTCAAACCTGTATACGTAGAACACTGTTGTGGTAAAGAAATATAATAACTGCCTAATACGAAAATAATGAACATGCTCTGTATTTTGTATTTTACAATGTTTTTGCTAAAAATAATTTAATGTATTGGCACTGGTTTTAGAAGAACAGAATAATATTTATAGATGAAATACACAACCAAATATGAGGAGGGGGAGATAAAAATGGGAACGAATTCATTTTATTTTTCACAAGTACGTAGTAGGAATGGAGTAAGAATTGATCGAAGTGATAGAACTCTGGGGAATTTTTTCACGTTCCAAAATGTAAATTTTACTTTGAAAGGAAATCATTGTTTTCTTCACTGGTCTTTTGAAACTTGGTCACCTTTTAAGCAGCGAAACATAATCAATTGTGTTACTGATGTAAAAATTGTTTATGCATGTTTCTTTCCCACTGCTGATTTGAATCAACCTTTGGTGTCAGAAAAAAAAAATACACACACATACATATATATATAGCTACATTATCAGATTTCATAAATTTGCATTTCTGTATGTATGAATTGTAACAACTATTCAGTGACTGAAATAAATGTGACGGTAAAAACAAGTTAACTTTCTATCCCTGTTAGCAGAAACTTCTAAGTATATCGTTGCCAGACTCAGGGTACCTCTTGCTGTCACATTTAATTTGCGTTTAATATCATGTTTTACTTATTGATTTTTCTTTGTGTGTGTTTTCATTTTGAATTATTCATTGACAAGCTTTCTCCCCTCTTTATCCCTCTCTCATTCTTCCTCTTATCCTTGTTATGGTCAATAAGCATAGCCAGTTTTGAAGATAATCAGTTGAGGCTGTTCCTAGTGCTCATAGTACCCAGATGAGGTGTTGGAATGTATTGGTTAGGATATCCGATAATAGCACATGAAAATCAACCACAGTAATCGGGAAACACTGCTATGATATATTTTAGGTTTCAATAATAAGTCAATATTTTGCCAGTAAGAAAGGGGTACTCTAGCCATGTGTGTGTGCGTGCTCTTCAGTATATTGATGTTTTTTCATGAACAGCTGAATCAGTCCTAGCCAGAACCAAAACATCATTTACTGCTGCACTGTATAAGCTATGCTTCAATTTTATCAGTTTAACTATCAAAGTTTTAGGTGGGTACAGAGAAAATTATGTCATTTCTTTGATGTATTCTATGTATGTCACCCTGTTCTTATTTCAGCCTGCATAAAATCACTGAGAAAACATGACATTTCAGTGAATGCCTTTGTGGCAAACAAGATCACTAAACTGCTATTTCTGGAGATCACACAGATTGGTAATACTACAATGAAATGCTAATCTAACTGCTATTACTGAAACTGGATACTGGGGATGATATTGCCTGCTGCAGGAGAAGAAATGTTAATGAAAGCACACAGCTCAGTCAATGCCAGTAAGACGATCCAGGGCTTGACCGGGACTGAGCTCAGATGTGACTCTGCTATTGGCTTCTAATTTATGCTATTTAAACCAAAGCAAAAATTTCAAGAACCATCGCAGATAGTAAAAATGTTCATTAGAAAGCATGTGACATTTTACAAAGATGGAATTTTCTTAATAGAGAATGGCATGATAAAGAGTTCTATCTAAATACACAGAAACAGATGTATACATGGTGGAGATTAGATTTTGAATATTCTGTATATTCTGTATATGAGCTGAATGTTATGTAGCTTAATGGAATATTTGTCCAATACAGTAACTTCATAGGTAAATAATCATTAGGTTCAGAATTCACAAATGCAGGGGTGCCCATATCCTATCACACTGAATAAATTTTTAATATGTCATTATTATGCCAGGGACTTCTTTAAAATCATTATTATTACGAGTGTGCATTACAATTAACAAGTACATGGGACTCCACATGACCCGGTTTGGCCAGCCAAAATTAGATTGTAATGAATTATCTTAGCATCTAAATACCTTTGACACAAATTAGATATGGATGATGGGTATTAAATACAGATTATTTGTTTTAAAAAAACAACAAAACAAAAAAAAAAAACAAACGAGTTGGGGAGTATAACATACTCAAAGCTGTAATTAATTAACAGCTTTGCCAAGCCCTACTCTAAGCTGTTTCCATTTGAAACACAATGGACTGTCCATTGGTAGCCAAATTAGCACATTAATCTCCATTCATGTATATAATAAGGGCTTAATTATTCATTACTAAAAGACTCTTCCTACAAATATGTGAAAGGACAGTAATAAATAATAGTAATTTAAATAATTTTTAACAATAAAGTAGAAATATTCTAGTCTGAAAATAATATTGAATTTTGAAGTGTTATGCCAGTTAAACTGTGGATGTTTTTCTTCCACAGTTGTGCAAATATATTATAAATGCAATACTGTTTTATAATATTCATATAGAAGAATAGCAAATTAAAGTGAGACTGTGAGGAATGTGAAGTTGCTGCTAGTAGAGGTGGCTTACAACATGTATTCCTCCCTACCTCTGCCTAGCCAAAGCATTCCCAAGCTTCGCAAATTGAGTTGAACTAACCTTTCTGACCATTTTCTTTCCTATCTTCTCTGTCTCTTCATAAAATATTTAATGTGCTTCTGAATGACCAGCCTGCTTCTCCCTGGAATCTTTTTTTCCTGTCCAAATGACGTCATGGAAACTTTAGAACTGCAATACTAAAGCACACTAGCGTCACTGTGGTCCAGTGGTATGAGACAACTATACGACATATACACAAATACTTTAATATCAAGAAGATCATTTGTCCAAGTTGTTCAAGGTATCCAGTTTTAGAGGGATAAATGCTAGACTGATAAATCTCTCAGACTCATTAAAGAGTTACTGTCACTGCAAAGATTATTGGCGCATGAAGCATGTAACATGTATTGATGGGCTCCCAAGTGACAAGTCTCATGATGGGCTGAGTCTGTACCACAGTTGGCACTCCTGTTCTATTGATTTATGACTTATTCCATCACTTAAAATGAACCTGAAACAGTTGTGTATTTTTGTTCAATACATAGTGAAGAGTTGTGTGAGACTACGTATTCAAAATATGCAATAAAAAAGAAACAATTATGTTCCTGAAGTCCAAATAATGGAAAGATCATGAACATCACCCATTTTTTACATGCAAAAAGGTTATTGTCATTCTATATTTCTGAATGCATCATAATACATGGAATAAGGGATGAAGTATGGTCCCTCAAGTAGTTTTCTTGTTAAATTATGGATTTATTAAATAAATATGCTGTCCATCTGATTGTACAATTCTTTCAATTGAATTCAATGTGTCAACATTGGTTGAAGACTGAAGGCTCATTGGTCCTGCTTGGTTACAAAGCAAATAGAGGGTTAAAATGAATACAGATTTCAAGAACACTTTCGCCCCAGTGATTACATTTCTATTCAGTGGTCATTCTTTGTGATCATTTTTATCATAAGCATGATAGTCCAATGAGTAGAATGAAGCTCTTCGAGTCTATCCAAATAAGTTTACATTAATATATTTAAAACTATTTGGTGTGTGTATATATTTAAATATTAGTATTGTACTATACTGCCTATGTGTACCATGAAAATATTTTATAGGATTTGTTTTAGAAGTTAATTCATATTCACTCTTAATAAGCATTTTTTCTTTCATATTCCTTTCAGATATTAAGCATTATATGAGTATATAAACAAAAGAGACACCTTAACAAATCGTTGTGCATCTGATAGAAATATAAATGCTATTTGGATACAATTTTTATTTAATTTCTTCCCGATTGGTAGCCTAATTAAAAAAAAAAAAATACAATTAAAACCAATGCTAAAAAAAGGTATCCATTAAGTTTTCGTGGAATTGATAAATACAAGAGTCCTGCAACATCTATGATGCCCCTACTTTTTCTTTACTGCAGTTCATTTCCTGAATAATGCGCATTGAGTTTGGAATGATTGTGTTAATTTATACCACTACAGATGTCGTGTTTTTCATTTCATCTAGGCCATGTTTAGAAGTTCAAAAAACATCTCAGTAACCTGATTTATTCAGTCATTTGTTTGTTTGTTCATTTATTTATTTAGTAGTTTATCTTCCAGACTTCATTTATTTAGGTCTATACTAAATTATATTATTGCACAGATAGTATATGCCAGGGGAGTTTCTCACTATTAAAAGATCAGGGGCTAGGTAAGTCAAGTTTGCCTGAGGCTCAACTGTTTTTTGAAGGAAGGGAAATTTGCTTGGGGGCTAAAATACTTGTGGCTAGGCTTAAAATACTCGGGGTTATAGGGATCGGACCTAACGACACCTATGGTATATGTAATTAACATGCTATTTTCTGCAAAAGAAAACAATACAACCGAAATTGAACTAGTTTCTAAATGACAATACAGCACATGCAGTTCGAATTGAAGGGAACAGTTTCTGTTAACCATAACTTTCCAAGGTTCTGATCACTGTATTGTCTCATCCAAGACCAGGAAACGTATCCCCCTTACAAAGATTGATTTTTACTCTTGTTAGATGAATTTTGAAGGTGGGATATTGTGGAGTTCTGCTGATGAAAACTTTCTTGATTAATAGATCCATGTGGCAAACAGACTGACATACGGTGCACGAGGCAGCTGGGATTGGTACCTAAGGCATCCCCTACGGCCATTAACATATTAGAGGCTTTAGTGCAGTCAGACAGTCGGACTTCATTTTGAGGCACAGAAAGACAGCACCCCTGAGCTGTTTGATATAGGCTTTCAATAATGTATTACTCTTCAATTTGCAAGGGAGCTGTTCATGGTGCTGAAATATTACCGTATCGTGGAGTTCTATTGAAGTGTGTTGTGAAGTACAATATAGGCTTACACAAGAAAAGGGTTCTTCAAGTAAGTTTTCAAAATAATAATAATAATATTAATAAATAATAAAAATATAAACATAAGAAATGTAGAAGCTAAATAAAGGGTGTCATAATTGATCGATAACTGATGGAACACTTTAAGCTATACTTAAATTAAAAATAAAAACTAAATAAATAAAAATTAAAAATTAAAACAACAAAATAGAAAAAGAGCTTTTCCAACTGAAAAAACGCAAATTAACATGAAACAGGATTACTTTACATAATAAGTATGATAAAAACTTCATTAAGGACTATATACGAAAAAATATGTAATGTGTATGTATGTATGAATTACTTTCGATTTAAAAGTCTCCACTGTAATAAAGCAGGCCTAAATGTCCTTACTCATATAACGTCCTCTTCTCCGTAGCCAAAAGCCAAACAAAGCAATAAATGCGTGGTTTTTCTCCAGTGTACAACTCTGACCACTTTCATCAGCCGATTCTGTCAAAACCCCGTTAGCTGTCTTAAAATATTGCATTTTATATCAGCAACGACCGATTAATATTGCATCGCCCGCATTTAACATTTCATTGTAAAAGAAGGAAATGTGAAGCGCTCCCCAGAAGTACCGTTTGATTTTTTGAAGAATAATCTCAAAAGCAAAGTATCATTCACCAGTTGAAACACAAAAGTAGGCTAGTTGTTCTTTTTGCTATTCTCTTTCCGAGATTAACCCTTCTTGCTATATTCTGACTCGTGGGGACAGTTGAGTCTAAGTTCGTCTCGTATAATTATTATTATTATGAAGCCGAAGAAGAACAAGAATGCTGATGATGATTACTATTACTGCTGGTTAAAGTTGATAATAACCTAAAGCTGCTAATAATTCAACACATTCGTTTTTTATTAACTTAATTACACTGACATTAATTTATTGATACATACGTTTTAAAACAAAGTAAAAAAATACATATAAAGCTAGATGTATCCCATTTAACGGGATTTTCTTTAAATCCTAAAAGAGGAAAGAATTTGTAAAGGAAACAAATAGTACAAACAAGTGTTACAGAATGTAGTTTGGAATTGTCAGGAAATAACTTCTAGAAACTGCAACGCCATAAAGTATAAAACGTAAGATAACTTGCCTTTATTATTATTATTATTATTAATGTGCAACAAGAGTCGATTTTTGTTCTGAGATACTTTCTGCGGTAACGTTTTAGAGACATACGGTCAATTTATTGCACTTTCAGCACTGAGCCATGCCCAACCACTGTGTACTTCGTATTACTGTAATCTTTAAGAGGAATTAATATCAGTACAAGCTAAGTTTAAAAAACATGCGTATTTTCAAACAACAATAATTAAAAATAATTAAAAAAAAAATTTGGCAGTTAGCGTTTGCATGACAAAGATTTCACACAAAGCAACTTTTTTGTATTTTTTTTATTTGCAAGATTTCCGGGACACAAATCCCTGTGACTAGATTTGGCTTAGTGAAGTAGGCCTAATTTAATTTAAAGTAAAAGGGAGGAAACAACAAAGAGGGATACCCGTGAAAACAATAATGAATAAACAAACACCCAAATTAATAAACGAATTAATAAATAAAAAGACCACAGTAGTACACTAATAGGAGCTACATGATGATCACAGAAGCACAATTTAGAAACATAAAGTGCACCAAATAAAATATTACTCGTAATTTCTTTAAACAGTCAACACGACAAAAAGTTGTTATAAGCGGAAACGGGCAGTAAACAGTGACTATCTGTAGGTACTATGTGTAGTGCTTAATTTATTTTGATTTAAGAATGTAATGCATAGAGTGTTTGCACAGCAAACCATAGCACAGACTTGTCAGTTTTATCGGAACCCACTGGAATCATGCGAATGCAAAATTACATTTGGACAAGCCAAAATAAAGGAAAAACTGAGAAGTGACTGATTTTGCCATTTATATATACAGTACAGGAGTCCATTTCGTTGAATCTGATTAACGTACCTTTAAATAACTATAGATTTTAGTGCAAATTTAAAATAAAAATTTGATAACCAACTTTATATTACACCCATATGTCAAAATTCTTATTTCAAAATTTCATAATTTCATTTTTTAATCATGCAAATTTTTTACAATATTGGGCAATGACTGAAATGATATACACTGTATGAGCACATACATCTCTGAATAAAAATTTAAAATATTTAAAATTTAACTTTACATGGAAAAACAGTAACTCCCAGTAGTATTAGTAGTAGTGGTGATATTAATAATGCATAATAATCATAATAATAATAATTCTTATTATTATTATAATTCACACTCCATATCACTGTTTTCGACAAGGAGGTATATCTTTAAATGCTCTTATCACTTCACAGTTATCTCCACTGAGATGAACACGTTCTTTTGTTTAAAACTTGCAATTGGGTCCGTTGGACTAACCAGGCAAATTTCACTAAAGTTTGTATGACAGTGTCTCACATGCTAGTGAAAGGTTCTTATCTGCTTCGATGCCACTGTTATGCTAATAATTGCTACTTCGTTTTTAAAAGTGTTATCTGGTCTCCTCATTTGACAGTGGAATTTAAAAGGCAACATGGACTTAAGTCGTGTTTTTCCATAAAACCAACAGAGAAAATTAAGTGGATTACCTGTTATTTGTATGCTTCACATTCACCAATAATGTGAAAATAAGACAAATGTGGACGCCTCACAAAACCGATTATTTTAATAATCTCTACATCGCAAAAAAAGCCTTCGGCAAAAAAGGAAGACTGAAACGATGTGTGTATTACTTGGTCCCTATATGTGTGGTAAAAGTAGCTACACTTAATGCGTTGCAGAAAATTTCAGCCGTTTTTGTTTTTGTCTTTGGTTACAAAACCACACTCGTACCACGTTCTTTTTGAGGTCCAATTTTTCTGCTATTGCAGCTATTTTCTCCGATGAAGGTCGAGGCTGAACAGCAAAATATGCTTCCAATGATCGTTTTTCCGGAGCCGCTATGGAGGTCCTCTTTCGTTTTTTTTCTCCCCCATTGAAAATATCGGGTTTGTTCATTTTCTCTCTCTGGGCCCCCTCGGCCTCTTCCAACCACGCTTGAAGAATTGGCTTCAATGCTATCATATTGTTGTGTGAGAGCGTTAACGACTCAAAACGACAAATTGTACTTTGACTAAGAGAACCCACTCCAGGAATTTTAAGATTTGCCAGGGCTACACCAACATCCGCTTGGGTTACCCCAAGCTTGATTCTCCGCTGTTTGAAGCGCTCTGCGAAAGCCTCTAACTCCCTTGGATCGGTGTCCGAATCATTCATAGAAGGAAGCCCGTTATTCGCAGGTCCCGACGCACCTTGAGCGCTTCCGTGGTGGCCCGGTAAAAGTCCATGATGGGTAAGTGGTGAATTCATGTTCATAGCAGCCTGGTGGGATAGGTGGCTTAAGCCGTGCATGTGTGAGTGAGGGTGCGCAGCGGTGGATACTAGACCTCCTCCGCCGCCTCCTCCGCCACCACCTGCCCCATCGTGTCCTCCAGTCATGAGGGTTAACGAATGAGGACTGATATGGTCCATAAGATCCGTGGGTTCGAGGTTCTGGTGATGATGATGATGATGGTGGTGGTGGTGATGATGTGCAAGTGGCACGGTGGAAGTTGACGAGCATGGCACGCTGTTCATGGTGTGGTAAGTCGCATCGGGCTTGAACGGGTGGGTCTTGCCCTGAGACACTGCAATATCCACTGCCGCCAAGGCTTCGGCCCGGGCCAGAATAGTTTCATCCAGGCTAGCGAATATATTGCTCTGTAGCTGTGTTCAGAAAGCGAGTAAGAAATAAAAACAGGGAAAAATGGATATGTTACACTTGTTACACTCGACTGGGAAATCCTGTCAACACAAAACACATAAATAATAGTAATTCTATAATATCGAATTTCCGAATGAATAAGAGAAATGTCAGAAGGAAACCATCCTTTTCAAAAGGTCTCCAGCATTGCCGCGGTATACATGAAAACTCCTAACTGGACAGGGTGCACAATGCAAAGTATATCATTATTATTATTATTTATTATCCATACACACATGCCCTGGTATAAAAAGAATCCGAAAAGTTTAGTGTATTTACCTGTGGAGTCTGTAGGCACGCTCTTCTTATTGCTTCTGAGCTGGAATGCAGAGAGGTGTATTTGTGTTCAGGTAAAGCTGGATGCATGGCAAAATGTGGTTGTTTGCTGTTCATCGACATCATATTTACAGCTTTTTTCAAATTAAGCCAAGTTTAAAAAAAAAAAAAAACGAAAAAACTAAGAATCCTACAGATCTCGTTGTGGTATAATGATGCAATAGTTTGTATTACTGAGTTCTGGTTCGAGTCTGAAGATTACACAGCGGTGCCTGCAGCCCCTCGGTCGTACTTATCTGTTCACTCTTCCTTACTGCTGGGACGAGAGGAGCTCTTACACCTGAGCCCTTCAGATCTCGTCAAGCATATGCGGCTTTTCTCGCGAGATGTTAAACAGCACGGTTTGACAAATACGAAGAGCGTCAGGCATAGGAGCTCCTGTTGTTTTTAAGTCAACATGTAGAAGATAGCACTCGGTATAAGTTGTTGGAGGTAGCAGAGCGTGCATTCAACACCTGTAGACTCAGCGCATTCATGTTAAATTACTAAAGACGCGGAATCCATTTTACATTCTTCAAAACTGCAGGCCCGAATTTACTTTAAATCATTGATGCATATTATTAGCCAATACGCAAGAAACCTTAATACAGCAAATACAAAGTCGAATTTAGAAGCAAATCTTATGACATTGTCCTAACATGAAATTACAGAATGGTAACTTAAGTTGTATAAACCTCTTGAATTTATACTGACTGAAGAAAAGTTTACCATCAAAGCTTACTTATCGATGTGGGTAGTAGTAATTTAATGTAATTTGTGTTAGTTTTCTTTGCGGGCATGCAGGACATGCAAAGAACATGTTAAAAAATATTTTATTCTATTTCATATTAGAGTACAAAACCTTAACCAGACGTACATTGCTTTGGTTAATTATACTAATGTAACAAATCCATGTATATTTTACAAGCCTTTAATCACTACATTAAACTTTAATTCCTAAACTGTGTTCAATTTAACTTAATGAAGGGTTAATTCATTTAGATTAATTAATTTAGGCCTGTGTACAAGGTTATGGTGGATATTACATCAATTTGTTTAGTAGTGGTGATGACAGTTTTAATGATGTGACAGGAGCTAATTTAATGAAGCATTTAAGATATTTAATGAGTTCATGAGTGTACCATCTAGCATTTTCATAACTTTTGACAAAATTGCATATTTAGAGTTAAGTTCCTCATAGTTTAATGCAGTAGCATTATGTCACAATGATCTTTTTTCTTTTCTTTTTTGATGGATAAAAGCTATCTGGGCTTGCTTTAATATTTGGGAGACAAGGTAAGCACATTTAGGAAGAATAAAAGGTACAACTATGAACCAAACACTATTTTCCCCCTTTTTAGGTTATTTTAATATAACCTATGTATATAATACATTCTTCAAATGAAAATACAAATATAGTGAAGTTGGCGGGGCTAAGTATACATGTAAGAAATGTACATCTGAATAAACCACTAATCACTTTTGGGACAAATGATGCATTTACGGAATATGATTTTATTTTGTTGTGTCATTGCTTTAAAAAAAAAACATTTATTTTGCAAATGAGCAAGGTTTAATAACCAATATTAATCTTCATTACGAACTGAAGCTGCAAAACTTCAAAAAAAAATCTTACGACCATTTCTGCTTGGCTGGGCAGGTTGAGACAGGGATATGCAAAAGAAAGATTTTAGGATACACAGTGCATGCCTGCATTATGTAAGATTAAGAATCATCTGAAAGCTGAAAAATATAGTGTTAATACAAAATGTTAGCCTCAAAGCAACTTCGATACTTTAGAGGGACTTGACACGTCATGACATTCGGCAGTTTTTCTTTTAGTTGATTGACTGTTTCGTACTTTATCTTCTGCTTTGTCTTCATTTTCCAGTAAATTATGATCATCAGCCTGGGTGAGGTGAGAACTGGGTTGACTGGACAGAAGTAAGTACGTGGTCCTTGTCTCAAACCAGTCAGGAGGCTGAAGTGAAAAATTCCTAATTGAGGAAATGTCAGTCAGAGGTTCAGTGATGACCGGATCTTTGATTCCAGCACAAGAAGTATCTTCCTTGCTGGGATTCAAGAGAGTCCCACCAATCTGTGCCCTTATACCACAGAGGTCAGTGCTAGGTGAAACATTAAATTTCACTGGCCTTATGAGATTTCTGCTGGCATCAACCTCTTGCATCAAAGAAATATCAAAGTCAGAGGACTGTGTGGAATCAATAGAGTAATGAGGGACCTTATAGTTTTCACACTCTGATATCATTGAATCCAGTTCAGAAACTTTGTCAAAGTATGCGGCATCCATGGAAACCTCACTTAACATTTTAAGACTTTCCATTTTGCAGTCAGTCCTACACTGTAAAGTGCTGGCCTTGGCATGCTCTTCTTCAGAGTCTTTCTGTTCCTCGTCGACTTTAGTTAGAGAGGTCGCCCTAGGAGAGTCTGGGTTTAGGCTGCATGTTCCCCAGAATAGTGGGCTGGAGGATGTCAGGTTAGCTTTATGATTAATGGCCGTTCTGTCATTGATGTTGGATGTGTCTGAATGTTTGTTTGCTGACACAGATGTGCTACTGCAGCAATCATCAAAGCTGAGCTTTCTCAGGTAGGACAGGGGCTTACATTGAGTCCTTTTTTCAATATGAACATTTGGACTCTTTAGACTTAGGCAACTCATAGATGTCGATGGGACTGAAGAATTATCCACATACAAAATATCTGGAGTAAAAATCTGATCTTTGTAAAACGTACTGGGTACAGCTTGTTTTACAGCAGTTGTCAAGTGAAATCCACAAGGACCTGACAAATCAGCCATCTCACTGTCAGGTTTTGTGCAGACTATAGAATTTCCCATTTCACTCAGGCTTCTTCTCATTGTCACAATCCGTGTGTGTGTCCCCGTCACATGGCAAGCATGGTCGGCTCTCCCCTTGTCAGCCAGAACATCAGTCATGCTCTGGTGACATATATCATCAGTGCTCTTAATGGCTACCTTCTTGTCACACTTGCTCTCATTTTCAGAGACCTGGGACTCTAGCTCTTCAATGTATTTATCACTGCGCTCCAGCGCTTTTCTCAAGAGGTCCACATCCCGCTCATACTGGCTGATCTTTGCCTCCAGTGCAGCCACAGTATACCTGCCAAACCTATTGAGACAAAGAACCATTAAATCAAACTGACAGATTTCATCATGTTGCAGTCCTTCACTGTATTTAAATCTGAAAATCATTCATCTGGACCTCAGATGAATACTTGGCAGGGACTTTGAATCATTTCTTCAAGGAGTAAGCAACATTTGTATAACTGTCACACAACTTTGACAAACACACATGGGCACAAATCTTGAAAGCATACATACTTTTGAGGTGACCTACTGTCCACTTCAACTTTTAGCCGCAAGTTTTCTCGAACGAGATCAACATTTTGAGCACGAAGAGTCCTGTTCGCCTTTAAAGGTAAGACATATTTGGATATGGTTCAATCCAACATTGTAAATAGCTCAATCCAGCATTTAAGATGCGTCAACTTTAGGATAAGCAAACTTTCATCATCATGCTATCAACATCAGATCTTACACTAAGTGTCAATGGAATGTTAGAATCTCTAGCCTCCCTACACACTCTCCCATATCCCCCAAAAATCTTTATATCAACTTTTGTGACTGTCTCATGTAATCAAGTTCACAAGATCTGCATCTCTGGTTGTCTGTCAGGTGCAGCCACTGTGTGAAAATGTTTCAGTTTTGGTGTGATTTGTTTCAAAATTAAAACAGTTTCAGACCTCCTCCTATACAAAGTTCCCGTGATGTAAAAAAAAAAATATCTGACAAATATTTTCTGTTGGGCTGTGAGATATGACCAATATCTCATATCCTAATAACGATATATATATCTGCACCTCATACGTATGGATTTTTTTTCTACAGATCAGCTGCGGTAGGAATTGGACAAAAATCCGCAAATAAAGAGGAGCGAGGTCATAAATGTAACATAATCCACAAATGGACAGGAAGTGATCCACAAATGTGCAAAACCCTTTCCACGTGCACAAATCGCTCCATATATTTTGGGATATGATTTTACAAAACACAAATTTAAAAATACATAATTGTGGATAGTGATGTATTTGTGTTTTTTTCTGCAGATCAGCTGCAGTATATGGTTCTGGGTGGGAAAATATATTTTTTAATTGTTTTGCATACCCTTGCAATACTTTTCCGTAGCTAATAATAACTGTATTGTATTCATTTACCCTCGCAATACTTTATCATTACTAATAACTGTTCTGTGTCCATTTAACCTCGCAATACGTTTCCGTTACAAATAACTGTACTGTATTCATTTAAAGTACAAAAGGTAGAATTAATGAACTAATAAGCATAAACCCAAATGATACGGACATGGCCAGTTAAGTGTGCTTTAAGCATTAAACTTTGGGTGACAATGCACACCATGTAACTTTCAAATATGTGTTTCTATCCATATTTATTAATAATTACACTATGTCCATTCACCGTCAGTAACTGTAAACAAGACAGCTGGGCTGCTGAAGGTGAAGTGCACACACAAACATTGAAATGTTAATTAAGACCCTCCCATAAAGGAATCCAGAAAACCAAGGGGTATTGCTTGCTTTTGTTGAAAGATATTACAGCCAGAAAACTGAAAACAGTGGTACCTTGGAACACAAACTAATTAGTTCCAGAAGGCTGGTCGAGTTGTGATATGGTCGAGGTCCATGTCAAATTTCCCCATAAGAAATAATCCATTCCAGAACCCCAAATGATGTCAATTTAAACTAATTTACCTACCTAACTAATGACAGAGAAATAACAAACCAATGTAAAAGTAATACACACATGAAAAAGCACACATACAAAAGCAATAAACATGAAATAAATGACAATCCCATACTAAGCAAGAGCAGACACAAGTGCACGACTTTCAAGTCTCACTATAATTTCCTTAAGTTCTACAGCTACTCTCAGTACTTTAACTGTTTGGTTTGCTGGTCTCACTACTTATTTAAAAAAAATATTTTCACCCCCAGACCTCCCATGGGCTCCGTCGCAGTATGAACTGGACAAAAATCCATAAATAAATAGCAGGAAAGTCACAAATGTAACTTGGTCCACAAATAGATAGGAAGTTATCCACAAATGTGCAAAACACATTTCACCTGTACAAATCCCTCTGTATTTTTGTGGATATATTTTTACAAAACACAAATTTAAAAATACAAATTTGTGGATAGTTAAATATTTGTGGATTGCCTTGTATGGAATACAAATAATACAGTCCAATAAAAACTTCTATACAAGTACTACATTCCACGAGGCATGTAACCTTGCAAACTATCACCCAAAAGATGAAAAAAATTTGCCGTAAGCAGTGCATTTTGCAACACCACTAAATAAATGATAGAGCATAATATGAAATGACAGATGTTTTTATTTTGTCATCTCATACATATCGTCATATCGCAGTCCTACTAACAAGTTATCTTTGCCATTAACTTTCTCTTTGTTACCACAATGTGGCACTGATTTGTTCCCCCTTACAACTTGTCTGCAAAGTTTGAAAAGGATCTGTCAATTACTTTTTGAGTTATCATGTAGAATAGATAAGTGTCTGAAGAAGCCCAGTCCCAAAATCATATTAATTCCCAATCTGGGGAATACAATAAAAATAAATTACCTCTTTCATTCTCTCTAAATCCAGCTGTACCTTCTCATAAATTGCAGTGGCAGCTCCAAGCTTTTTTTTCCATTCCTCTAGAACATCAGAGTCAATCCTCTCTTCCAGTGAGCTTTCTCTACAATCTTCACTTGTATCTGAGGCGGTGATAGGACAGGCTTGCTGACAAATTTTAAGCTGTTCTTCTGTGCTCATGTTTTTCTTTCTGAGTTCTTCATTTTCATTATGCAGAGCCTTGATTTCCTCCTAAATTACAAGAGCACAAACTATGCTAGTTATTCCTTTAACACCTTTATGTTACAAATATAATACTGAACAGTTAAACACAGTTAATACAGTTAAACTGTAATGTCATAAGAAAAATAAAAATGTTTGATTAACCTTACCTCATAATCCCTCAGTAATAATTCAAATCTGGTCCTCCTTAATTTCTTTTTAACTGAAGCGCTGTCATTACATGCAGTTT
The DNA here is from genome assembly GCA_026776945.1 of Isichthys henryi. Lineage (NCBI taxonomy): Eukaryota > Metazoa > Chordata > Actinopteri > Osteoglossiformes > Mormyridae > Isichthys > Isichthys henryi. The sequence continues at coordinate 39,449,012 of JAODJX010000001.1, forward strand.
CATTTGTTGCACCTGGATTGATATGAAATTCATAGTAAACATATTTAAACCCTGCAATAAACAACAGCAATCCTTATAACCTTATATACCTATGATCTCTCGGCATGGGTTTGCAGGGGTGATAGGGATTCGGCAAGTTGGACAGTGATTCGACTTCGTCAGCCACAGTTCAATACAAGCAGAACAGAACACATGGTAATTGCCACAAATAACGGGCTTCCGAACCTAGGACAAAAGAAAAACATAAGTAAGTGGGTACTTCACTAGTTAACTGACTTATCGACCGAAATTATACTAGCACTTCCTCATTCCATGGGATGAAAGCCTCTTTATATACCGTGTCTGTCAGACATGATACAAAAACATTAAACGTCTAAGAACCAAAAATGGTGAAACACAATATGCAACATAAAACATAAACAAGCAGCACTCAGTTAAGAAGATACAGGTACACAGATAATGAAATATGACTACAAAACAATGTTGCCCTAATGCTATCACAGATGTGCTCCATACACAGTGTTGAGAAATCGATATACCTTTCCCAGACAGATTTGGCAAGATATCGGCAAAGTTAAAGATACAGTGACATTTTGAATATTCTGAGCCATAACGCAAATGCGTTTCGCACCGCAGTAAAATTAAAATGCTGTAACAACCACCGCTTTGACTACAATTGTTCCACAAAATCGTAATTGCGCAGCAATTGCACAGATACGCCGACTTGAAATGTAGCACAAGGACGCAGTTTAAACGCATCCGTGATGTTCAATACCTCCTTGCTCGCCTATTCGCAGACTTTTCAACTACGGCAAGCGAGTGGGATAAAATAGACTTAGTGTGTTTCACTTCCTTAATAGTGCTTCTAGAAATATATATATATATTTTTTTAAATATAATAAATATAATAAACTCAAATGAACAAATTTGCGTCTGTTGAATATTATGGTTATTAAGAAAAATGAGCTGTATGAAAATAGAACAATTTGGTATGTGTAAGAGGACATATTTATCATGCTTTCTGAAACCTGCACCAAACCGGCAGTTAATATTGTTATTAATAACTCCTTAAGTGTACAATTAAAAGACATTAGGTTATTTTTACGTACTCCAAAGCTGTGATGCTTAGCGCAGCAATGGACAGCTATCCTGTGGTTCAAGCAGGGTTATCAACTTTGGTCAGCTGGCTGGCGTGAAATTTTCAATTCGAGAAAGGTTCACACACTCATTTAAATGTATGTAACAATTTTATTACCTTGTAAATAATCTGTAGGGTTTACAAATTACCCCAAGGCTTTTGATGTAGCTAATAATTAGGTTTATGATGGAACAATATAGATTTGCTGCAAGATTTCGTCCGTGAGCGTGATATTTAAAAAGCACGAGTGTTACGCCAGATTCGTGAGAGTTGGCAATCCTGTTCATGTGCTGTTATAGTCAAACGCGATAGCGGACAATCCATTTACAACATCTGACACTATTCCATTCAACACTATTAAAAACATATTTACAAAAAAGTTGAATATATTTGAAGTAAATATTATGTGGCCCATCCTGGGTTATTCTCTGCCTTGTACTCGTAGCATCTGGGACAGGCTACCGACCCCCGCGACCCTGTTCAGGAAGCAGCTACAGAAGAAGATGGATATATGATGTACCATAGCATTGTCTTATTTACTATTAAGTGTGTTTATTGAGTTCAATAATGAAAGCATAGGTCTGTATTATAGGATAACATGCCCACTTCACTGCATGTTTGCTTTCAAAAAATTAAAATACAACATAAAAAAAACATGGGTTTAATTCAGGATTCCATTTCCATTAAATTAATTGTAGGTATTTTTTTTGTGATCACTGCATTCATAATGATGCTCCAAATGTTACTCAGTCACCTGCCCCCCGCTATCATGCTTTTATCTACAAGAAGGCATGTAGGTGTTCAGCCTTGAACATGTGGCTCCCATGTGGGCACTCTCTAGAGAGTTTCCAGAACTGTTGATAAATTTTGATAGTAACACTACAGCCAGAGGCTTTTTCCAACAGCATACCTGGCTTGGCCCTACAATAATAAATTAAAATAGGGAATTAAAAATGAAAAGAAAGAAGCACTGAAAACATATAAGTGTTCTATTCTGCTCAAATAACAGTGATTTATTTTCCATTTAAGCTATGGAATGTTATAAATTAGAAAGGTTTATATTCAGATCAGCCATGAAATGTTTAACTATATGTCTGTGATTAACAAACTGTAAAACATGATTTTTGTCAAATGTAGTCACACATTTAACTATGTTTTAGAATAGTGAGATCGCAATACATCTCAATTATAGTACATATTTTTCGTTAATTCATTGCATATTGCCACAGTGGCCTACTGGTTGTTGGTTATTGTAAGTCATTGGATCAGTTACTAATTTTTACTTGTCTTGTGGAATAACTCACATTGCGGTTTTTCACACTCCTGGTTGTTAGAAGATAGAAATTGATATGTTAATGGGATATTGCTTTGTGTTTAATTATAATACAGTCTATTATTATTATCATATACATTTTAAATTGGAAATTATATCACTGTTTTTACTTAAAACACAGATTTTTCTAAAGATATATTCATATATTTAGATAATATATACCAGCAATAAAGTATGTCAGATTAAAAATATGTATTGCATGTTCTTGTTTTAAGCAAAGTTAGATGCAATAGTAAAAAAAATCAGAGAAGCAGTTTTTGCAAGGTTTTGTTTCTCTTAGCATACAAGCTTATTAATTATTTGTGACCATATTACCTTATATTGTGATGCTAGTGGCCTGGTCAAGGACTATAATTACCACTTTACTGTTTGTATCGTATTTATCTGTCCTCTTCTTAGTGCCATATTACCCAGAGCATCTCCTTTCCTTCCCCGTATACAGGACCAAAAGTGCAGGCACATCATTTATTGATAAGACAAAAAGAATGTAATGAAATTATCAATGTTCTTGAATTAATTATGAACATGATTAAGAAAGCTAAAATCTCTGGAGCCGGGGTCTCATTACCCATTCAGTCTTAGGGATTGCTTTCATTCAGGGAAGGGAAAAGGCTTTCAGCAGTACCACTTTTGCATTTTGCTCTTCTTTATGATTTTGTTCTAGTGTTTTTGCAGTGGTTCCAAGTATCATTTGATATATTTTAAAGTCAGTTATTTACGTCCTTTTCAAACTCTGCATGGTTTGTTGTGTGACTGGCCTGCGGTGCTCCATCATATCCATGGATGTGCAGACACCACCAACATATTCATGTACTGGTGGGAATCCTCCTTCTCTGAAAACCATGCTGGAAGGTGAGTTTGGAATTCAAATTAGCATGTCTAATTTGACTGGAGGTACTGAATGTCAAAGTGATATTTTGCTTTCCTTTTTCTGGACAAGACTTATTACTGATGAGCCAAGATTTTTTTGAGTAGAGTGTACAGTGTCTTTAATGGTCTAATTTTAAATCAGCATTGCAGTGTACCGGTTATAAGTTTTGTCAGTTTTTTCTGACTATACTGCTAAAACACTTTAGAAAGATAGATAGATAGATAGATAGATAGATAGATAGATAGATAGATAGATAGATAGATAGATAGATAAAAATGGCATTTTAAAGTATGTATTGTTCTGCTTTCAATTCTCTATAAATTGTAAATAAAACCCAGTTGGTTAAGACATTGATTACATAATAAATTATCACTAAACTGCACAAGTAAATGGTTATACAAGACTGATATGTTGCATAGCATTCTTACAACTGGCAGCAGAACATAACCTGCATGTTGACTAACACTAGATATAATTACTACAATGTTGTTCATGATACATTAAGTATGTTATTAAAACTTTTAAAGCATTCAATGCAATTAGTACCTCTAAATCACATTAATCTTATGTGAAAATCAGGAAATAGGAATGGTTTCACAGAAAAAATCTCAGATTAACTATATTTTTGTAACAAGAAAATTGAGAGGAAAATTTACTATATACCAAACAACAAAAACAACAATACTAATTATAATAATAAAAAAATCTTAACTTGAATACTTTGTTTAGATCTATATGAAAGCTTAATGTTTTTGCTGATCATTATATTAATAAAAATATCCATCCATCCCTCCATCTATCCATTTTCTGTAACTGCTTGTCTCATTCAGGGTCGTGGGGGGTCCAGAGCCTATCCAGGAGGCTATTGGTACAAGGCGGGGAACAACCCAGGATGGGGCGCCAACCCATCGCATTTAATTAGAATAAAGTAATTTCCATAATATTTTGGTTCTGGAATATTCTATAATAATATTAATGTCACTTAAATTGTACATTAACAAAAGACTTGATATTTAATATTGTAATAATGTAAAAAATAAATAGAGATAAATAAGGAGAGATTTGATCATTGGCTTTCAAGAGATGCTACAACCTCAGTCTGAGTTTTGTTAAGGAACTCTGTTGTGTAATTTGGCACTTCATAAAACTGCATAAATCTCAGAAATTGTGAACTGGAAGCCTTGCTGGGGAAGGGTTAATGGGTTAATTTCTCTGGCTCGGGATTGATCCAGGTATTGGATCGCGCATAAAGCTGCTGTTACTGGATATTACCCTTGCTATCAGCCTGCCGCGATAGCAGAGATAAGAACTGCTTACCAAGGGGGATGTTTCGGAGGAAGAGATATAGTTTCTAGTCCCTCAGGGAGTGACAACTGAACAATGCCAACTCAGGAAGTTTTACTTCATTAACTGATCCTAACATTGAATTATCATTTCCAATCCTCAATAACATTCACTAATTGTTATTAGTGAATGCTTGGGCAGCAGATAAAAGCTAATAGTAATAAAACACTGAATATATGTAAGACCAATGTAAAATAAAATTACAATCACGCATTTCTTTTATAAGGACGTGATTATTTTACATTTATTTACTGTAGATATAGTAGATATACCTATTTTGCAAGGTTTTTAACAAATTGCTAAGGAAGCTGAGTGTTTTCTCATGTTTATGTGCTGAGTTAAACACATGGTTATGTCTTAAATAAATAAGTAAATTAATTAATATTGAAATACTGGAATTGTAACAATGTAAAAACATCAGATAAAACAAATTTAAGATTAATAAAAGCAAGCACTATGAGTAGCTATACTACAGAATTGGATTTTTGCTTTAAAAAAAAAAGATTCCTATAAACCTTTTATGCTTTTAAAAGGTAAACTGCTGTCCTGGGATAATGTACAGTGGAGTTGCAAGGGAATCCTAATTTTGTCCCATGCTTCCAATGGTAGGAAAACAAAGATATGGATCATTTTCAGCAGTGTTTGATATACAAATCTAGCAAAATATATAGAAAACCTGCTACAGACTACTTTTCCAGCACTAAAAAGTGCCTTCTAAATCATAGGTGCGTGATATGGCTATAAAATGTTAAGGTGGAGTAATGACCATTTTGACCCCTCCACTGTAAAACAGGGAAAATGTGGAGTCACAAGTGGAATTATGTCACTGCAGCTTTGCTTCTTCCCTGCTGTACTCAAGTGGCATCTGGCAGCCAGCTATGATAACCCAGATGGTCTGTTTAGTAGGGCAACTATTCTACCACAAAGCTATGATAACCCACCCCAGTGTAGGCAATTTCACTGTTTCTTAGAACAAAGTTTCTGCAGTGTGACCTTTTCTTCTAGCACTTAAAATAATTAAAGGAATAACTGAAATACACTACCTCCGTGAGAAATCTGGTATTGTTCCTGTAACATTCATGGAATCAGCGTGCAGTTTTGTCAGTTCCCATTTGAAGGAACACTGACTTTCAGTTAGGATGACTCAAATGGCTTTGTCTTTCTAACCCTGTGTAAGACAAATGTTAAATATTAATTAGCCATATACTGTTGTAATAAACTGATCAGTAGACATACTAATGTATTGTATTTGAGTTGGTTGTATATGAGTTCTTTATTTATTTGTTCATATATTTGATATTACAAACATTTTTTGTTCCTGAATCAACATACGAAGGTGATGTCACCACAGGCCTGGATTAGATAATTGGTATGGAAGATGGATAGATGGATACCAATGGATATGTGTCATTAATTTTGTGGTAACCAGACGACTAGCAACACTTTATTTATGTGGAGAATTTTAAAGCTAACATCTAAAATATGGAAAAAATTATGTCAGCATAATAATTGATCAAGGTTATAAGATATACTGGAAGGTTGGTTGCTTAAAGACCTTGTTTTTATCAGGTCTTAGCGGCACTAGGAACCAATGACAGTGCTGATATCAGTTCAAATGATTTTACTCCATTTTCTGCAGACCCACATCAGAGGACAGTCTGTCAGCTGCTTCCTTCTATTTCAGAGTATGGTATGTTCTGTTATGTATGTCTGGAGATAGACATTGTGTGATAGACAGTATTAATGTAGAGGTGGATTAGTAGCTCTCAGTGAACCTGCTGTGGATGCTAAACTGTACCTGCTGTCCTATATTTGTTTTCATAGTACTCCGTGGAAGACTTTGTTCCGTTCTAGGGAAGGAGTAAGAGCTTTCTTGGCACAGACATACAAAAGCAACAATTTCAGTGTAATGATGGGTAATGGATGGTGGAGTTGCTGCCATGACAGGAGAGCAACTTTTGTAGTTAAGTAATTTCTTCACATTTTAACATGTTTTTCAAGAAAAACTGGATTAACATAAATTGTCTAAAATAAACAGCCTATCCTTTATACATTTCTTTTATGTTGATAGAAATCTTTGGTGTCATTTTATGTGCTGCTGGATATTAACAATGGAATATTCTTTTTTAGTACCAGCCCTACCGTGATAAATTGCTAAAGCACTCATAGTTAAGGGCAAAATAAAAACTGTACCTGGCATCCCTTGACCCTTAGCTCTGGACCAACAGTGGAAAAAAGAAAAAAAAACTGGAATATCCAATAAGGAGAGCATGGTGCAAGTTGCAGAGGCCTCAGTGATAACATAGTGACTTCAACATTATAGGTCTTTAAGCTGAAATTGAGCCCTACGTCTTGATCTATTGGCCATTGTCAGTGAAGAGCGATGAGGCTCCATCCCCTATATTAAGGGACATTGGGTATATGAGTACCCAGGGACCAGGGCTGCGAGCTTGAAGGGACAAGCTGATAAAGGCAGTACCGTTAAAAGCATGGGGACCACCTGGAATAGAGGACTGTGAGCTGCTGACAAGAATGGCAACTCCAAGGCAATCCTCACTTAAAAATGTTTAAGAAGTAGTCTGAGGCAGTTAGGTGATACGTGATGATTTCAGAGGAAATGCATGTAGAAGAATTACAGCTTGGCTTGTCAAACAGTGTTCCACTGATTGAAATGACATGTAAATGGAAATTAGCAGCATAAAGCTAAGCTTATAAGAAGTCTTCTTTGATGAATGTGTTTAGAACTTCCTATCATCAGTTGCAGAGAAGAAGAGGTATGACGGTATTGCACCCTATTTACATTTGAAGAGTAGACCCCACATTAATTCTGTGTATCACTGAATAAATGTGAATGTGTCACAGTTTTTAATAACCTGTATTTTTAACCCCTGGTTCTGAACCACCACCATCTTTTCCAAACATATGGACCTAGTTTTTCAGCAAAGCCACTCTAAGCATATAAAACAGCATGACTAGACCACTCTCCCAAGATCATCTATGCTTCTTTCCTGGGTACCAGCCCTCAGCCATCAGAGTGTCTTCCCATGTGCTTTGGGGATTTCTTCTCACAAAATGCAGTCATGGCAGGATAAGCACACCATTTTCCTGTCAATACAGTCCTATTAGCCCCTCAGATCCATACGTCACCGTCTTGCTGGCCTGCAGTTTGCTTATCTCTAGCTGTGCCTGTCTTTGATTTATCTAACACGCAGGTTAATGAGACACTGGGTCCAGGGTGGCTCCAAGGATAATGCACTCTTGTATGAAAATGCTTAGTGGGGGATCAAGTGATAATCCATAGTGGACCAAAAAGGCCTAAGACTTTTAAAAAAATTTGTACTGCTAGTGTCTGAAGTTAGGTTCAAATAGCCTTCTTTCAAGGAAGCAATAGAGGAGAAAATAGAAAGGAAATAAAGTGTATTAAGGAATTACATTTTACTTTTTTTTCCCCCTAAAGTCAACCTTTTTAGCTGCATATCTCTTTTGAGAATATCAGCATTTTTTTTGAAAAATTATATGTTTTTTCTACATTTAAATATGTAAGCAGGCATAATGGCCTACATTATTATGGAGCATATTATTTATTTTATATTACTTATACACCAAAGGTCCAGTTGTAGCCAATTTTTACCTTTTTATGTTTCTGTTGTGGTCCAATTGTATGTTTCATCATTAAACAAAAATCTAACATATTGATTATAGCAGTATTGGCATGAACATAGTAATTAATGGTTCTCTGATTGAACATTTTATGCCATAGGTTATACTTTAAAATGAAATAGCAGAATCAAGAATATAAACAGTAAAAAATCTTAATAATTGATTTGAAAATCTATAATTGACTCTTATTGTATAATAAACTATGTTAACATGACATGTGAATCTTGTCATCACAGTGAGCTCATACCCGTGTTACCCTGTGCTGCAAAGCAGTGCAACATCTAAGAAAAAAGGCAAAAATCATGTGGTTTATTGTCCTGCTTTTATTTCAGTTGGAAAGTGGTCACAAAATGGCTGTTGAGAAGCATCCTTATGTATTTGGGCTTTTTCTGCATCTGAGTTCAGTGAAGAAGCCCGAGACCAAAGCACGTCCACCTACCCTTGTATATATTCATCACTGACTGCTAAGTACCTTGTAATTAGTATCTCCAAGCTACCCTGCATCTGTAAACCTGGTGTAGGTATGGATGTAGTCTTCCCTCATTTGACAAATTCTTTAAGCTTGTACCTACATCTGTGTGTACGATGAACGAGATACATGCATCCAAAATCTGTAATTCTTACTTCATATACTTTTGTACTTCTACTTTATTCAAACGGGTTATTTCAGTTCCTGTCAATTATTGATTTTTGTGTTCCAGAGTAAGGTCCTTGAGATTTTTATGCATTTTACAAGGGCATTCAAAATCCTTTTCTTCTGGTAACAAGAGCCTTGTCCTGTCTAGCATGAACTTGGGATTGGGTGTGGATGGATAGTATTGTAACTAAATAACATAATAATTTTTCATCCATAATGGGAAAACAAGGCCAAAATTAAATTATTTATATACTGGGCAATTTAATTTTAGTTTACAACAAGCTTGCACATGTAGAACTGGAACCATCTACTAATAAGGCAGAATGGAATTTGCATGTGAAAAAGTGCTAAGCATTTATACACACCGGGTTTATGGTGGTATGTTTCCAAAAACTAACTGTCAAGTGTCACTTCAGCTGTCTCAGGGAGTGAAACATTTTCTTAGGATTTCTGATAGAAATTTATTTTCCTGTTAACATAGACTGCCTTTGGTCACCTTGATCTTTATTTTAGGAAACACACTGCTAACTGAATGAACTCCTACATATCTAGATATATGTGTGCCTGTGTAAGCTTCTATGTGGTTTGCTATTCGTGACTGCCATGTTAATAAATTGTTAATAAATTGGTTTGGTAAGATATAAGGATATTGAGGTGTCAGGACGCATAAGGAATTCTTAATTATTAGACTTAAATGTATAGCATTCCTCTCTATTTTTTGAAACAATCTTATTTGTTGGCTTTACTTGTTTAGAAGCAGTTAATCAGATGGTAATTTATATTCCAGTGTACTGACATTTATCATGTTACATTATAACAGGAGTATCTCTTGGATTATGACTTCAATTTAATTGTGGTCTTAAATTAAAACGAATACATTTGAGAACAAAATTTATTTGAAAGGCCATTAGTTCCTGTTTTTAAAATCTGATTACCACATATTGAAATGTTGCAATGAGTTAGATGTTATGCATTTTCTTAAATTAGCATCCATTTCTTTTGCAGATAGGATTTACACAGGATTATACCAGGAAGGAGATTTTAGGATATCTTTTGCCTGTACTGTGTTGCAAAGAATATTAGCACATATGTCCAATAAATTAAATATTTTTTCTTTAAATTAGAAATGGAAGAAAAAAAATGAACATTATGATTTAAGAAGATAATATGAACATTGAAATTTTTTCATAAATCAGAATGTATAAAAGTGTATCAGGTCACTTTTATATTGAAATGAATGATGACTGTAATTGATTGCTTTATTACAGCAATCAAGCAATTTATTAAGCTGTAGTCAATGAATTATGCCTTCTTGATTTCCTGTTTTTTTCTGCCCATGTAACATGTCACATTACAAAGAGAGTGCCCAACTATGGGAACGGCAATGTGCATTATTCTTATCAGTAGTCATACTTGTAATGATTTTTTTAGCAAAATTACAGGAAGCACCCACAGGCAGATTTGAGGCTGGTGCAAGGAGACAGTAATGCAGAGGCTGCTACAGGTGATGTAATTGGTCTTTATTATATGTCAGTCTGCCATGTTGTAATATGAGAGCATTTCATTTTTTTTTCTTTCAGCCAATGGGGAATGGATGACCCTCTTAGGTTACTCGGCAGCTGAAGGGGAAGATCTATTTACTTCAAGTAGTTAATTGATTATGGTGAGTTCTACCCTAATGTGGGGTCACTGTGCAGCTCTTTTATTGATTATGCGATAGTCTTCAAATCCTTAACCTTGCTTGAGATTTTGTGTTTCGCATTGTTAGCAAATTTAATTCTGTGTAGTAATTCTGTTTATTATGCAAAAACTGCAGACTTTATGCAAGTTTACAAGTGTAAAACGTATTTGTTATTCTGTTTATTAAAAACACCAGGTCATGGCTGGTAGTTGCATTTTTGAATTTCAAATAGGAATGTTATACTGAGAATTAAGAGATTTGTGCTTAATGTTACCCAAGAGTGACATATCCAGAGCTCAACACTTAGCATGACATCCAACGCTATAGAAAATAACTGCTATGGTTTATTTTCGACAAAGCATCTATCTGCTGTTTGTAAGCAGATTGCTAACTGGTACATTCATTTTATTTATACTGTATGTGTATTTGTCAGAACAAATGTTTCATGTCTGATATATTACAGTATGTACTGCAAAAAACACTCTGTTTGGGGGAAAGATGTTGTATTGCCCTTGAAATCTAATCTAATCTTTTCAGAAAAAAATATTCTTTGAATATATGGATGAATTTCTTTTAGAAAGTCAAAGAAGTTGCCATTTAAATTATATAAAAATGTATATTTTCCCATTTACTCTGTGCATGGTTGACATGTTACCAATTATATAGATTAATAAAGATACATAGGGCTGCTATATAAGGAAGTTTGGGTAAGAATCGTAATAGTAATAATAAATCTGAAATATGACAAAGTGAGAGTAAACATGAACTTCTTTCCAAAAGGAGCATTTGAACATTTCATAATTTTTCTTGCTCTACAGCAAGTTGGAACAAAATATGTGAAATAGGGTGTTAGCTTTGTGCTAAAGGCAAAGTCACCGGCATGGCATTGTGTTAGGATTTTCCATGCGTATTTTTATTTATTGCAAAATATCAGTGAAGAAAAGATCTCAGTGGACTAATCCACTTTCCTGTCTGTTGTTAACTTACATAATAGGGACATCCCATGGGTACTTGGGGTTTGAGTGGAGCGAACTAAGATTATACTCTGAACCTTGAGATGGAACCCCTCTCCCTCTCCCACCATCCACACACACATGCTCAAACACCCCAGACCTTGTTTTGGTTTTCTCCTCCATCCATATTGTCTTTGGTTTCCTTGTCCTTCCATATATTTGGGTTTTCAGCAATAAAGGCCAAGCCTCTGAGGAGTAGCTGTCTGAGCAATATATAACCAGATCATTCGAGCCAAAGAGCATATGTGCACTAAACAGTTTGTTTTGAAAATCTTCATTAATAATTCAGGCCAGTGACTGCTAGCTATTATAACAAAAATAGTGAACTGCATCTGGACATATGCTGCTTGCTTGTAAGTCAATAGATATGCTTTACCTATTCTGTTAGGTCTGTTGAGAACCAGTCCAATCAAATTCTGTGTAATTTTCTACGCAGCCAATAACAGGGTGTGTGTATTTGTGTGTGTGTGCGTGTGTGTGTGTGTGTGTGGTGGGGGTGGGGAGTTTTTGGTCCCCACAAGCGGAAAAGTTTTATAAAAATCTGTGACTGTAATCCATCCATCCATTTTCCAAACCGCTTATCTTACTGGGTCGCGGGGGTAACTGCAATCAAAAAACTAAAACAAAACAAAAACAAAAGTCTTATATTTTGTTTGGTTACTTATGGTTAAGGTTAGGGCTGGGTAGGGGTTAAGGTTGTCGGTGTTGGAATTAGTAATTTCCCCATAGAAATGAACGGACAGTCCCGACAAAGAGATAAATACTCGTTTTTTTCCCATAAGGGAAAACTCAATTTAATAAAAATGCAATGAAAAAACTAAAATGCAAAAACTCTTGTATTTTGCTTGGTTACTTATGGTTATGGTTAGGGCTGGATATGGGTTAAGGTTGTTATAGTTAGCGTTAGCATTTTTCCCATAGAAATGAATGAGCCGTCCCTATAAAAATATGTTTACCAACGTGTGTGTTTGTATGTGTGTGTGTGTCTGTGTGTGCTACAAATTTGTTCCCATAGGTTTACTTTAATACTTGTTATGGATCAATTAAAAATATTACATTGTTTGCAGGGCAAATAAGTGACTGATGACGTCGTTGTCACTTGGACAAGTTTTGGTGCATATTGTGTTTTAATAGTCTTCACTTGCTGAAGGACAGGGCACATTATGTTGGAAAGAATGTAGAGTGCATGGCTTTAATCATAGTGCAATAAAATACATGTGATTTCACTACGCGATGGTTTTGCATATTCTTCACTTATTGTAATACTTCTGACCTGGTTCTATGCATTACAAAGTGTGTGTGTGTGTGTGTGTGTATATGGCGGTGCAGTGGTTAGCACTGTCGCCTCACACCTCTGGGACCCGGGTTCGAATCCCCACCTGGGTCGCTTGTGTGTGGAGTTTGCATGTTCTCCCCATGTCGTCGTGGGGTTTCCTCCGGGTACTCCGGTTTCCCCCCACAGTCC
>JAODJX010000001.1:39465382-39487359 GCA_026776945.1 Isichthys henryi
CGCCCGCATGACTGCTGACGCCGCACCGATCCGCCTGTCGATCTCCCGTTCCTTCATTCCCCCACTCGTGAACAAGAAAAAATTTAGTACTAATCAAAGACCATTTTAACCATTTTAAAACAGCATGATCATGTTCATTAAATAACACTCAATGACAGAACTAAACACTGGATTGGGATCATCTGTTTGTTTTCCTAAATGTTCCTTCTTTGAAAAAGATCAAATACAAACAATGTCTATTGATACAATGAACTTGCATTCTAAATGACAAGGGATAACTGTAAATGAATCCGATGTAATTAATCTGTGCTGCGTGACAAAGTAATCAAGGCTAATTAGTTAAGAGCTGAAGCAACAAGGATGAACTCATTAATAAACAACTTGATTAGCCACTCGTGTCTTTAGTTCGTTAAAAGATCTGTTACCATGATGTTAAAATTAATGTTTTAAAACTGTATTAAGGCTGCACATACAAATATTTCCGACTGCTGTTAGTGTTCCAGTAGTTAATATAGTTTTGGAAGTCCACTGATTCATATTAAGCTGGGAGCGACAAACTACTATATTGTCACGCACACGCTCGGGCCTGGAGCGGGGAAGCACCACAGACGCCGTAAAAATCGGGTAAACGAGGGTATATTTGGAAGAAGACACATCGGGAACATAGAATAAACGAAAGACTAACGTCAATTACCGGACTGGGAAAACAACCGTAACGCGGACTCAAATACACCAGACTGATTAGACACAACTAGAAACGGCTGATAACACGGGGATTCCACACGGGTTAGATGAGGGGGCGTGGCACACTGGAGGATCGGACGATTGGGGCAGGACATATATTATGTAATTTTTATTTATTTAATTTTTCAGTACACGTGTATTAACATTATAATATTGTATCAAACCATATTACTCAAAATGAAATAAATATATCTATAAATAAATAGATAAATAGATAATTATTTCAATAATGAAATGGATCAGTTCATTTTTAAATATTTTTTTAAATTTTATATGATTACTTAATTCGAGTAATATTTCACAATAACCTTTCACATTGATGCATTTTCGAATGACGGTTTTCGAGCCAGCTTTTTATTTCATATTGCCACCTTTCATACTAACGGTCCCGTAGCCTATATAATAGATATATTAATAGAAACTTAATAACAGTGCAACTGTTTATATTGTTTTATATTGGGCTGTATAGTGCCTTATATCCCGATCAGAAATTCAGTCCTACTCCGATCCTAACTACTTTGCTCCTTTTACTTCACTTGTTCCAAGTCAGACATATCATTCAGTATACCAAACAAAACAATGAACCGCTTCGTTGAAATTTTCGCAGATTTCATTGGTTGACATTAAAAGTCGAAATATTATCAAAGGCCCTATATGAACCAATTAAATGCACTGCAGACTGATCCATTTGCCCTTGAATAGAAAAGTACCAGCCTAAGTAAAGAATTAGTAACGAAAGACCTTTTTAACGGGTCCATTTGTACCGTGTTGACGCGTACGGTGTAAAATGCATGTCTACATCGTGTATTTTAGGTTGCCTAAACACGGGCATTTTTACTATGTCTAGAGAGTTAAAAAAAATACCATGTGGAGACGTATAGAGGATAAAAAAATGCTGCGTTGAGATGTATTCTGTACTACGGTTTATACCCCGACGGCGTTTCATAGGGGTATTAGTTCTCGCATGAAATTTTGCAGTGTCTGCATCGCTAATCTACGGATCCTACTACCGACCTACACAGTTTCCTGGGACTTATGAAACTAGGCTACTTCCTATATCTGCTAGACCGAAAAATAGATCGCAAAGGATTAGCAAATCACAAGCTCAGTCCCACTCCCCTCCAAGTGATTCACAGCGTGCATCATTATTATGCAAAGTGGCATTATGAAACAAATAGCTGGTTCGGAAACCATCATTCGGAAATATATCAATGTGAGAAGTTGAACTATATTGTGAAAAATAATTAGAATTATGTAAGTAATCATATAAAATAATATAAATATTATTTTAAAAATTAAAGGACATAAATAATTAAATGTTGAAATACATATTTATCTATTTAAAAGTAAAAGGACACCTTTATTATTAAAATATTTACGTGTTAATTTTTTTATTTATAGATATATTTATTAATTTCACTTTCAGTAATATGTTGTTCCATTGTGTTGACGTTATTTTGCTCGTTTTTCTGAAATTGTTAATGCATTTTAATAACAATAAAAATAAATAATGGTGATCATGACGATGATCATTATTATTATTATTATTATTATTATTATGCTTTTTTCAACAGGCTAAAAAAGAAAATGCATGTGGGTTTAGATTAAGTAAGTAGAAAGCAACTACCTTGACTTCTTGTAAAGGAGTTATAGCTAATTAGAGAGGAACTTGTTTAACAGGGAATATTTAGAGCATGATAAATGACTTTAATAACGGAGTTTCTAACGCTCTAACAAAGACAAATTCTCTTGAAAAAAGGTCTGCCTGGAAGACAAAACTGTCCTGGCAGTCCCTAAATGGACCTCTTCATCTTCCTTGTGCTTCAGGAAAAGTGCAAAAATAACCTGGATATCTTTAGAACTTGACAATTTACTGAGAATTTCGAGATTCTGGACCATGTTTGCGTGAATATTTGCAAAAATACTTGGAAGCTCTCACTTGGAACAAGTCAGCGCAGAATAGACTCATTATAATGTTTTGTATTTGGTAACCACTGGATGCTAAACAAGTAGCTTGTGCAAGAATGTGTGTAGTAGGAAGGCAACTGCTTGATGTTGCTACAGTCACTCTGTCTGTAGCACTGGTAAACAGGCAGACATTTTCTTAACTGCAGTGTATCAAAACCTGTATTTGTAATTCTACATCAAGTATTAGCAATGAAAGTGTTTATTTAAGCAAAAACCTATTAAGTAAAAACCAATGAGGGATAATGGCATGTACTGCAGATTTATCTAGGCCTACCAGAAATAGATAGCCTAGCATTTATTGAAGTAGCTAAAGAGTTGATTTCTTCTTATACCATTTTGCAGAGTATTTGAAAGAATGAAAATCCTCTGTAAGTTAATTTAATTACATATTGTGCATTTTAAGAATCAACCACAAAATATACTCTACATTAACTATTAAATTTTAAAATATATTTTCTAATGGAACCTTTTTAATCCTTATAAGAATTTGTTAAGTATTCTGCATCAGCCCAGAGAAGCCAGGTGAGTTCACTTAATCAAAGTGATGACCTCTTAACCCAAGTCAAGCTAAGCTTGGAGTAACAATGACATGTGCCCCTTGAACACAGACCACTGTTCTTATTAATTTTGAATAAAAGATAAAATAAATAAACATGAGTGTTTAATGAGTCTGCAACCTTTGCTGTTTTGTAGATGACCTAATGTCAGCTCCTCATGGAATATTTCAGAAACTTAGATTTGCTACATTTTGTATTTAGATGTAATGCTCAATGTATTTGCCCTTGCTTTTCACATGCACATAGTATGGTTTCATAATATGTAATATAGGTGCAACGGTGTGATGTTATGCTTTGACAAAGTGTCTGAAACAGCTATATACACAGACAAGTTGAACGTTTCTAATTTAAATGTAATGTAAATCTAAAACCTATTTGACAAATAACTCTAAAAACTGAACCCTGAACACTATTGAAAGTGCCCTTAATAATTGGAAAGATCCTCATAAGGTATTAGCTTTCAATAAAATAAAGTTAATACGGCAAATTACAACATATTTATCCTCTGGGATGTTTGGCAAAATCTTAAAAAGAAATGACCCAAGTAACAACAATTCCTCACTTTTCCCCTCCATCAACATCTGTCATGAGCTGCTTGTCCGATCCTCCTGTGTGCCACGCCCTTTCATTAACCATGAATTCCTGATTGTGACCAGCTGTTTCCTGTTATTTCAATTTGTCCTGTGTATTTCAGTCTGCATTCGAGTACGTTTCCCTAGGTCTGTCATTGACGTTGTTTGCCGTGTGGTCCCTTGTCTGCCTGTTCTCCTGAATAAAACCCCAGTTACTGATTCATCATCATCCTCCTTCCTGATTCCCTGCTCGCCCAACCAGTCATAACAGAATGACAGACCTCACAGAAGAAACGGCAAAGCATCGGTTTGCTACAGGAGGTAATTTACTGGCTAAATCAACCCGAGGTCCGGGGTGACCCCGTGGCTCTGGATCTAGCCAATCGGAGCGGGACCATCTTACAAGAGATGTTTCCGCCCGGGAATGCACACCTCGTTTACGAGAATCTCCGGCACCTGGTGCAGAGAGTGACGGAAGTGAGGACCCAGCTGGTCGCACTGCATAACGGAAAGGGTGCTGATCTGCGGTCCGTCCTCTCAGAAGCAACTCAACCTCCACCGACAACAACTAGAAGAATAAACGGAGAAATCAGACACCGTAAGACGAGCCAGCGATCTTCCTGGGGGCCGTCTCTCTATCTGCAGCTTCTTTCCCCACCGGATATCAGGAGGAACTCGTATTGTCCGACCCCCACTCCTTTCCCCTTAGGGGAGGAGGAGCTTGAATGGGACCCCTCTTGGATTTCCATGTTGGACCTATTGGACCCCTCTGGGGGAGTGACTCCTCCGCCACCACAGCAGGACAGATCCTGGCCAGGTCCCCACCTCTTTGTCTCCCAGAAAGGGAGGAGACACCCGCGTCAGGGTCGGGTCCCGTCTGCCCTGCCCCCTGACTTGCCCTCAGTCTCTTTGGCAGTAGCTCGAGGGGCGCCTGCGGGTCCTCCGGCTCCTGCTCTGCGGCCACCCTCGGCCCCGCCTATGACG
Source organism: Isichthys henryi (assembly GCA_026776945.1). Taxonomy (NCBI): domain Eukaryota; kingdom Metazoa; phylum Chordata; class Actinopteri; order Osteoglossiformes; family Mormyridae; genus Isichthys; species Isichthys henryi. The sequence continues at coordinate 39,470,208 of JAODJX010000001.1, forward strand.
CCTCGTAGGTCACCTGCAGGTTCCCCCGCGTCGGCTCATCGGTCTGCTTCGCCTTCGCCGGCTGTGGCTGTGCCGTTGCCTCTCGCGGCTTCACCTCCTTCCTCGCCTTCGCCGTGGTCCCCTCCATCTTCCATCTTGCTTCGCCTGATGACCCCTCCGACTTACTCCTCTGCCTGTCTCTCCGTCTGCCTCCTCGCCCCCTACGAGGTCCCCTCCTGCTCCTGCCTTGCTGTCGCCGAGGGTCCCTCCAGCTTCCGCTTCTCGCCCACTGGGGTTCCCTTGGCCTGTTTTCCCCCATCCTCTGCCTTCCTGCCTGCTGGCTTTGTGCCCGGTGTCTGCTTCTCATCCCTCTGTGTCTCCTGTGTTCCCTCCTGGTCCCTTTGTTTCTCCGGTTGGTATTCCCCCAGCGTCTCCTTTCTTGGTGTCCCTGTGCTTGTCTGCAGTCCTTGTAGTTTGTCAGCGGTTGTCCTGCTTCTTGTGCCTATTCTGTGTGTCCATCTTACTTCCGGTTCCCCGTTAATAGTCTTGTTTTGTTTTCCAGGTTTCCTGTGCCTGGTCCCGCTTCCCTTGAGGCGTGCCTAGAGTGAGGAGTTTGTGGATTAGTAACCTTTTAAAAACAATGTATAGACTAATATTCTCATTACCCATGTCACTGATCCTTGTTGTTTAGGAGTGATCAGACTAAATAAAAGGCTAGATTTATTTAACATGCCTAAAATCAATAAGAATTAAATTCTTTTCTTTTTCATGTATGTTTGTGGCAATAATGAGTGGCTGCGTGGGTGTTGTGGGGGTGAGGGGTTAAACTGCGATATATCACAAACCATGACATACCGTTACCATACTGCAAATTTTTCAAAATATAAAATATAGTCAAGTATAGCTGTGGTCCTGCAATGGATAAGTAGATATGTATGGATGTGGAGATGGATGAATAATTTTTCCACATTCTCGGTCACCTCTTCTCTAAAACTCTCTATAACAGACAAATATTTCCAGTTGATCGAAATCATCTCAGCTTCATTATTTAGAGGGAATTATAGTAGGTCTACTCTTGTGTATTTCTATGCTTTTCTGCCTGTCTTTTTGGCCACTGGTTCCCAACAGTTCACCCAAGGCTTTATAAAAAAATGTTAAGTTTTTAGAAAGACAAAGGGGTTCATTTAAATTTGAGATAATGCAGTGCCTTGTCAACTGTCTTCCTATGCTGTGGACAGCTGATAATGGTGATCTTGCATACATCCTGGATTGGGATGTTCACAAAATTAGCAGAAAGCTACAAGCAAACATGCTGACTCACTGTGGGATTGATAAAAGCTCTGTCATGCCAATATTATTATTGTTTAAAGTGTACTAGCCAAGGAGCTCATTAACGTCCCAAGGAAAGGATTGCAGGCCCCTAGCTGTCCTCTTCAAAAGAGGCTTCAGTCTCAACATTACATTTATATTGTTAATATCATCCCCTGGCTACTTTCACAAAATCACCATACTGTGAGCCCTGCCAAGCAAATTACCACATTACAGCCACGTTGATGCTAATTACAATGCTAATGAGACCAGAAAAGAGAGCAGTGAAAAGATGTATGTCCTGGAGTAAAAAAGAATGCAGGGAACTGCATTGTCTTGTTTGTGAGATGTGGATTATTTGTGTTGGTTTCTGACCAACAGTATGGTAAATTGCACCAAAAAGGGAAGAGCTGTTTTCACTCGCTCAAAATGTCTATCTTGTATGATTTACTAAAAATTACTCTGAAGAGTTTTGATGCTTTATAATGTTTCATTCCTGTAATTTCCAATGTATGCATTTGATTGGATAAACACAATAATTACAGAAATATGCTTTATTGCAATTTAAACATGTAATTTCAGATATAAAATAACATGTATTAAAGTTTACATTTTCCTTTTGCTGGTTTTATATGTTTATAAAGGTTTTTAGTAGTTCTTTGTTCTAAATTTCTTAATGGGATAAAGCCATTACAGTTCCATTTTAATTTGTATTTTGTATAATGTATATAAAATAAAGAATATTTGACATAAATACTTACGATTCCAAAATAAAGCAGGAGTATCTATGTCTACAGGTTGAGTTAAAAAAATAACATTAGACTCGCTAAGAGGAATGTAGAAAGGAAGACTGCATTGGAGGCTAAGGAAGACATTAAAAGTTTCAACTTCCAATATTTAAACTCCAAAAGAGCTCTAAAAGCTGAAATCACTAATCTGCAGGACAGTAAGGGTCTTATAATTGAAAATGAAATTTATACAGTAAATGAGTTTAATGATCATTTTACACAGGAGTTCACAATAGAGAACACAAGTAACTTGCCACCATTTAGTACAAACACAGCATCATCTATAACCAATATATGTATATCTGAGGCTGATGTGGTACAAAGTCTAGCTAAGCTCAAAATAAATAAATCACAGAGCCCTGATGGCATCTTACCTATAGTTTTAAAAAAGATGAGGGATATTGTTAGCCAACCTTTAACTTTACTATTTCAGAAATCCTTATCTACTGGTGTGGTACCTTCTGATTGGAAGCATGGTAATATAACGCCCATATTCAAAAAAGGGGATAGAAGTAATCCAGCAAACTATAGGTCAATCAGTTTAACTTGCATCACTGGAAAAGTAATGGAAGATGTAATCCAAGTGAAAATGGTAGGTTACCTGGATTCTGATAACATTCTGAAGGATAGCTAACATGGATTTAGGAGAGGTAGACCCTGTTTAACTAATCTACTTGAGTTCAATGAGGAAGCTACAAGAGAAATTGATCGCAAAAAGACCTACGATGTGATCTACTTAGATTTCCAGAAGGCCTTTGATGTTGTCCCCCACAAACGACTCTTGCTTAAGCGCAAAGCTGCAGGGATTTTAGGAACTGTAGCAGCTTGGATCGAAAACTGGACTTCATTCTGTGTTAGCTTTCTGTGCGCATCTTGGTGCCGTCTTAAATCAGTCATGAAAATACCCTCAAAATAATTATCATCCAATTTGTTTCTTACCTCTTGGTTACCTTGTTAGGCTTCCTTATCCAAGAAAAGATTGGTTTTAATATTTTTGGTGTGGCTTTTTGGACCTTCCTTTTGACAGCACACGTCTCATTTTCAATAAAAAAATTATGGTAAAATAAGCCTCAAGTGAATTAAATAACATGCCTTACATGTCTGGGCATGCCTTGCCTAGTGAATTTTTTTTTTAATGTATTAATTTTTTTTAATCGATTTTCCTGATGCAGTACACAAATTTATGCGGTGCTTTAATGCATTTTAAGCTTAAAAACGGGTCAGTACTGACCCCAACACCAGAGGTGTTATAGTCATGACCAGAGCATTTTTAATTTAGTGATTTTTTTTTAATTAAATTTTGTTTAAATAGAGTTTCCAGACAAAGTCAAAAAGCCTTGATGCGGCAAATAAATTTATGTAGTGCTTTTATGCATTTAAAACAAATGGGTTAGTGCTTACCCTAACACCACAGGAAGGTTAACAGACAGGAAGCAGTGGGTACTTATTAGCAGTGGCCGAACAACTGCACACAAGGCCCCGGGGCAAAACACCGATCGGGCCCCCCCCCCACCAACCCCCGCGCGCACACGCGCACGCACGTGTGTATGTGGCAGCGCTGAAATGAGTTTTAAAGTGTAGGTGCAGGATCACAAAAAACTTAACGAAAGAATTCGATTCTCCCTCACAAAAACTGTAAAGTTTTAGTGGCTTTTCAGACAGGAGGAGATCTGTTTGGCTATGCCTAGAAATTTTATATAGAATTTAGACAGCACAGAATCATTAACTTACTTTAACAAATTTATTTATACAACCACATACAGTATTTCCCACATTTTGACATCAGTGATGCAGTGAAGACACAGTCTCTTTATTTCTTGATTCCAACCCTCCCTATTAATCCGGGTTTGGGACCAGCACCTAGTTGAGCTGGCTTGCTCCCTTAAATGGCTGGGTTAGGCTAAACTAAATACATATTTACAAAGACTACAATAAAACTTCCCGAAATATGTAATCTAACAAAACGCAGTTTAAAGAAGGTAGCCTACCTGGCGAAATTGCAAACAAATTAAAAGGCCCACAGCATATAATCGGGCTATATCCAAGCAGCTTTTAAGGATGTAGCCTACATGGTGAAATTGAATTACTTTCTGAACCGACAAACGCAACCAGGCACCTTCCTAGTCTTGATGTATGTTGTCAGACGCATGGGGACGTTAGGCAGCCTTTAGATCCTACCCTTCATGCACTGAAGTTTTTTGCAAATTCCTCAAACAGAAAACCATTAAATACAAAAGGAACAGCTTAGTTTGACTTCAAAACATTACTGTGCATTATATTTTAAGTTTGTTGTAGGGATTTTACAGATGTTTTTTTTCAAAAAATTTAAAATTACACCATACACCCACCATAATAAGAATGTATACAAAAAATGACAGATATATAAAATTGCAAGTCACAGGGAGATTGTAAATATTGTGCTTTAACTGTCAAGAGTTACGAAGAAAGTATATCAGCATAACTGTAAGTGTATTTAGTATATGGGAGGGTCCTCTTTTTGCTGGGGGGAGGGCCCAGGGGCAGTGGCCCCGCCTATAGCTCTGCCCCTGGTTATTAGAAGCACAATGTCACAGTGGGCTTGTGTTCATATTGGGGTACCGCAGGGTTCAATATTAGGACCAGTATTGTTTCGAATTTACATTAATAATATTGACATCAATACATACAGTAAACTGGTTAAATTTGCAGACGATACCAAGGTGGGTGGTGTAGCAAATACTAAAATAGCAGCACAGAGGCTACAACGGGATCTTGATTTAATTAGCAACTGGGCTGATGCCTGGCAGATGAAATTTAACGTAGATAAATATAAGGTACTCCATGCAGGGAGCAGAAATATAAAGTACAGATATTTTATGGGTTCCACTGAAATAAAGGTAGCTAATTATGAGAAGGACCTCGGTGTATATGTTGATGCTTCCATGTCCCACTCTCGCCAGTGTGGGGAAGCAATAAAAAAGGCCAATAGGATGTTGGGTTACACATCTAGGTGTGTGCAGTTTAAGTCAATGGAGGTGAGGCTACGATTATATAATTCCTTGGTAAGACCCCACCTAGAATATTGTGTGTAGGTTTGGTCACCATATCTTAAAAAGGGCATTGCTGCCTTGGAAAAAGTTCAACGTAGGGCTACAAGAATGATTCCTGGTGTCTCATGGAATGTCTTATGAGGAGAGGTTAGCTCAAATGAGCTTGATGGGCCGAATGGCCTCCTCTCAGTTGTAAATTTCTTATGTTCTTGCTTACTAATCTTACTTACTTGACCACAGAATATGCTAATCAGTTATAATATTTCCAGAAAATGTAATATGCTATTATTTATGAGAATTTTATTATGGCATTTAAAGGTCAGTTTTTGCTAAAGATGAAATATGTCATATAGAACTTGCAGTCAATAATGGACAAATAGCAAGGTAAATGTGTGTAAAAAAAATCCCTGAATTTACAGTATACATAAAAATCTGATCATACAGGCAGAAGATAATCTTACATTAAATAACATAATTGTCTTTCATTTTCAGACTTTGTAAAGAATCAGGTGATTGGTGATGAGAGGTCTGAAATTTTAAGAATATCTTTGATGTGCCGTAACATTTGTATGCCCTTCACACTGATGGTAAGGGTCTTAATTAATTGTAGTCATATTTTGGGACATGCCAGCAAAACATGCCTAGTGTTTTAATAGAGTATTCAAATAAGCAGTTTCCTTTGGGATAACAAAAGCTTTTTGTGATTCTGATTTCCCTTGTATTTAGGTTGGCCTAACTGGTTAAAGTAACTTTTTTCACACCTACAGTAAATGTTGTATGTTTGATTGCTTTGCAAACCAAAATAATTCTAAAGAATCTTAAAAGATGGTTGCCAACACCAAGAACCTCTCTAATTTGATTATATTTAAATTGTACTTTAAGATTTTGGACAGATCACTTGAATTATGGATCTGCTTCAGTTCGCCCACCAGCCCTGCCTAGGAGTGGACATCATCTACGTACTCAACCAAGTCTACACCCACCTTGACAAGCCAGCGAGCACTGTGAGGATCATGTTTTTTGATTTCTCCACTGCGTTTGACACCATCTGCCTGGTTCTCCTGGGCGATAAACTAACAAGGATTGCTGGTGGATGCCCCACTGGTATCCTGGATTGTGGATTATCTGACTGACAGACCACAGTATGTGTGCTTAAAGTGCTGTGTGTCGGACAGAGTGATCAGCAACACCGGGGCAATGCAAGGAACTGTGCTCTCTCCTTTCCTTTTCACTCTCTACACCACGAACTTCAGCTGCTGCACAGAGACCTGCCACCATCAGAAGTTTTATGATGACTCGGCAGTAGTTGGATGCATCACTGGTGGTGACAAGAGCGAACACAGAACTGTGGTGGACAATTTTGTCACTTGGAGCAAGGAAAACCACCTTCAGCTCAATGTGACAAAAACAAAGGAGTTGGTAATAGAAACCAATGTGCCAGTGACACCGGTTTACATACAGGACGTCAGTGTGGACAGGGTGGAGGAGTACAAACACCTGGGAGTGTACTTGGACAAAAAACTGGACTGGTCTAAACATGTGGACATCGTTTACAGGAAGGGCCAGAGCCGTCTCTATTTTCTGAGACGGCTAAGGTCCTTCAGTATCTGCTGGATGATGCTGCGGATGTTCTATGAGTCTGTGGTGGTCAGTGCCATCATGTATGCTGTTGTCTGCTGGGGCAGCAGCCTGAGGGTCATGGATTAACAGACTCAACAAGATCATTAAGAAGGCCAGCCAAGTTGTGGAAGTGGAACTGGCCTCTTTCAATAAGGTGTTTGAGAGGAGAACATTATCCAAAATAAGGACAATACTGGACTTTCCTTCACAGCCGCTCCACTATATGCTGAGCAGCCACAGGAGCTCGTTCAGAAACAGACTAAAACTTCCATGCTGCACAACTGAGAGACACGGGAAATCATTCCTGCCGGTCGCAATAAAACTGTTTAATTCACATATCTGATCACTCAAACCACAAAACACAAACATAAGCACAATCACTTTAAATAACCATGTATACGGTATATATGTTTGCTGTAATATCCCAGGTACTATACAAATTATCTATACAAATTATGTTTAATTTATGCCAATGTTAACTATAATTGCTGCTATAGGTTTAATTTTTATTGGTTATTTTATTATTTTTATTTTATTGCATTTTTAATTACTTTATTGTTCTATAGTTCTATCTAAATCTCTTCTACCATCTGTACATAACTTTCCTAAATCTTTAATTTTCATCAGGAGTTTGTTTTTGTAGTATAAGAGAATTTCCCCATGGGGATTAATAAAGTAATTCTGATTTTGACTCTGATTCTGACTAATTTGGGCCAGTTGATCAACACCTTCTTGCAAATTTACAAAAAAGTTGACCAACAATGAAGACTTGTCTTTAAGCTTAGCATTTTGATTTCTTAATCAAATGAACCACACATGCCAGAACAATGGGAGCATTTTATATCCAGTTTATTATACAGTGTACATTTTCTCAATTAATGCTTCCAAAACCAACAGTGTACGGCTGTTACACTGTCCCCAGTAGTAAATTATTCACTCCATCGCTAGTGGGGAGCTATATCTGACTTCTTGGAATGAATTACAATGCACATTGTCATGTAATTATGAATGTTCCAAATGCTGATAGAAATTTTAACATTAAATATTTCATAGATATATCTCACTTGCAGGAGATAATGTAAAATTGAACACTCATTTTCGGAGGAGTACGCAGTTCATGGCAAAGTTTGCTATTGGGTTATATATAATAATGGGGAATATATGTTGTGTGTATGTTTGCATGTTTGCATGCATATACACACACAAACTCACATACTGTAAAATGATTAAATGAGTACCAGATTTAACATCTATAATGACCAGTAATCAAATCACACCACAAAATTTTTATGTAAACTGGTCACTTTTCCCTGAGCGCTTCCTACTTGAATAATTCACACATCCATATATTCAAAAATATAATTTCAACCTCAGTTGAAAATTCACTGATTGTAGGTTAATTTAAATTGTTAAATGTACATGAATTATTAATCATCTTTAAAACAATAGGTGAGAGAGTCAGAGTTAAGACCTCCCCTGGCCTGCAAATTCAACTGTATTCACTTTACGTGGTATATCTGAGAACCTCCCTACATTATGGGCAGCTACGTCCTTACAGAAGTCTAATAAAATATGGGTATGCTGCTTACTAATGAGACTGTTCCCTAAGGTGATCACCATGTATATGGCGTGAACTCTTTTGCTCTGCAGACACGCCATCATAATCCTTATTATCTTGCAAATTGACTCAGGCATGAGGAATAGAAGGTACACAAATATTGAAATTTGACTAATTGTGTTTTTTTCCAACAAAATACCCATGATAGTAACAAAATTGTTTTCACTTATTATGTATTGTCCAAATGGCTGATTTGGACAAATGAGACTCTTTATGCTGATTTATGCTGATATGTTTACTGATTTCATGGACACTGATATACCTAGAAAGTAACAAAAGTAAAAAAACGTTCTTAACCTGTGCCAAGTGATGGGGATTATTAGCCTCTATGTTTTTATTTGTCAGTGCAGGATTGTACTGGGGCTTTGGGGGAGGTGTTTGCTGATTCTCTACAGAGGCAGCATGCTAAACAACTGCAGTGGGAGCAAGGCAAAGATTTAAATTTTACATGATGCAGAAAGTCAGGTTCATAAATAAGTAACTCCAGAATAAAGCTTCCCTGGGTTATTATTTTTTTATTTTTAAGGTATTTCTGCTTATTGTGCAGAGTGGTCTTTATCAATGAAAGAGCACTAGGTACACTGTAAAAGGTAAGCAGTGAGCTGATGGGTTCTGAATGAAGAGATGTGCCCAAGTAGCCTTTGGTGATGACTGGACCATGGCGGAAGAAAAGTACAAATGCAGGTGTGTTTTGTTATGTAATGGAGGTAGACAGAAACAAAGAGAGTGGCTCTCAGAACCACAAACCAAGTAAAGCTTTTTAAAATTCACTATATTTATCCACCATATTAATTTGCTTATTGCTAATGGTCTCTGTGTGTTCTCCTTCGTTAGCTAGATGGAGTGGCTGTTGTCTGTATGGACTCACATGCAACATGATATGCAATATTAATTCTGTCAAAGACAGATTTTTTTTTTTGCTTTAAACTGCATTGTAAGACTTGTGCTGGGGGAGCAGAGAATAGAACCATGTGAACTGAGTATGGGGCAAAGGAATATAGATTTTCGTTGGGTACAGGTGCAGAGAGTGAACACAGGTGAACAGGTGAAGTCAATGAATATGCTGGTCACTTGACTTTGCCACATCCTGGGATGTCCACTCTCCTCCAATACTCTTCACAAACATAGCTCATGCAGATATAATGAAAAAAAAAACACATTTGCATTAGTATAATGCAGAAATGAGGTTTATTGAATTTCTTTAAAAAACCAGTGGGCCTTTTGGTGGAAAAAATTAGAACATAAAAATTAGAAAAAAGTCAAGTGAGCTTTTTGAAGTGAGAGGGGCACCGTAATGCTTGAGGAACTTTCTTTCCAATGCTATGACGTATTCCTTATGCAAATAAGACAAAAACAAATGTTCTGTCCCAGCAAATCATGCAGAATTACTTAGCACCCACTGAAACACTCCTTTATTCTCTCATGTTCTTCAAAGAGCTTGAGAATTCCTGTATTCTCACAATTTAATTTTACCAGACCATTATCTATGATGTGGAGGTTAAATATATCAGGGCAGCCATTATGTGAAAATAATTTGTAAGTAATGAATAATGCAATAATTCCACTAATGAGATGTAATGATTTTTGTAATGAAGTCTTATGGCCATCCTGACAAATGAAATTAAAATATTTAAACGCTGTTTTATGATATTCCTGTACTCATATAATTTCCTGTACTTACACTGAGTTGTTGAATTATCACCATTTCCATGATGATGAAATAATGCAGATTAATGCAATACAGATTAGTCAGTGATTAAATGGATCATACAAACCAAGAAGCCATAATATGTAGCTCTGCTCAAGAGGTAATTGCCCATTGTTTTTCCCATTGCTTTTGGTGCAACATTTTTTATAATATAATAATATAGCCCTGCCCTAAAGTTTGTGATATCAAACATATCTATACAAATCCAAAACCAAGGCTCTATACAGGGTGACAATTCCTAAGGTTGGGACATTAAAGGTCAGTTAAGGAAAACAAAGATTAAGGGAAAAAAACCTTCATGTAATGTAGCTTTATTTCAGCCAGAATTTCTCCATTCACTCTCATGCATAACATTCGGTAAATAAATTGTCTTTGTTGCAACCCTTGTTAATGTTTGCATGTAGCTATCGATGAAGTAATTCTGTAATAAGTTTCACATGTTTAACATACATTACCAGCAAATTGCCTCTGTAAAATCAATAAAGTCAACTACTTCTCATGAGGTAAATAAACTGAAGATCTGTCCTGTCTTCATAAACAGAATCGGTGAAAATAAAAAGGGCAGAAGGAAATTAAAAATCATTTTTTACAATTATGATACATAATAAAGGCTACACATGCATACATGCACAAACACATACTTTAGGCAATAATAAGATGTAATTCACCTAAACACATGACTTGGACTGCAGGAGGAGACTTGCATAAACACAGGGGAAAATCCAGTGAAATCCAGTGCACACAAAGAGAGATTAAAATCAGACACCCAATGTTGGATGTGTGAAAGCGAAGTGCCACTCACCGAGCCACTGTACTTCCCAGTTTATAAATCCATGTCGACATATATATGCTGAGTTCTGATCTAAAGCCTCTCATACATGAAACAGTACACCTAAACACTCTTAACTATTTTCTTGACAGCAAAGTAGATCACAAAATAGATCACCACGATACCTAGCCTCATGGACATTTATAACAAATGCTGCAGCAACAGAGATCACACTCCATCACACTTGACCCCTTGCACCAATCAAACAGCCTGATCTTCCCCCTTACATCTGTAAAAAAGATTCTGGAGCTTTGGTCCACCATCACAAGGCTCTGCAACAGTTTTTCCCTCAGACATCTCAATTCCCAACTACCTCATGAACACTGATAGCAATTTGCAACATTTGTTTCTGTTACTTGCCGTGTACTGCAGGGGTACTGAAATGTCAGGCTCTAGTCTGCATCTAAATCAAAATACAGTTTAATCTGGATCACGGAACTGCAATTTTGTTTCATGTGTGAAATGACAAAGTGTGCCAACAACTTTGTAGACCTTACACTATCCATTTGAGTCAACTGGGAACGAAAGCCTGTCCTAAAAAAAAGAAAATAAATTGATTATACATTAAGCTGGCCAAATGATATGCAGGCCACTATCTTATTCATTATTTTGTTAAGGAGGCACCTTCTAAGGATTTGTATTTTTTTATATTATACTATGTACTTGCTGAATAGTATGAGCAGTATGATAATGAAAAGACACATATAATTTTTTTATTTCCCTATATTGGGAGTGGAGCTGAACACGGCTATACGTACCACAGACATCTTTTGGGCTGGCTGGCAAGTTTTTTATTAAGTCCATAATTCGGAGACGCCAGCCTCGGTGTATCTGACTTGTAAAGCAGGCTTAATGATGGCATGCAAAGATGTATCAACATAATACATTATAAATTACTGTAGCAGTGTAGATTTGGCCTTTTTTACAGAATGCTGATTGCAAGGAATTACAATGAAACAATTTCCATGTAATGTTCCAATCACACTGCTGGGGAAAAATGGTTTAAATATAGTTGTATTAATAATACATGCTTTAATTAAACGGCTGGAGGTGTATCCATCAGAAAGGATACTCCACCAGGCCTATTGCACTCACTTGATTCATGGGTAGTAAATATGCAAAGCCTTATGCCTATAAGGCTGGGATAGAACAAAGACAATATGCCTTCTGTTATCTGGGCAATATAATCCATCTATGAAGCCATATTAATGAAAGAATTGCAGGAGAGTGTAGGCAGTGATATGAATAGGAAGAATAAAGATGCAGCATTGTCAAAAGAGAATAGGAAACAGCTCCCTTGATAAAGGATAAGGTTAGTAGTGCAATGCTCACATGCTTACTGTATTTGTGTTTTGAGAAGAGGCATCCTACAAATCAATAAATCAGACTCTAATATGCAGCAGTTGCAATAATGCTGAGAAATCTTCACAAGAAATACTTACATTTTTGGGAGGGAAGAAAACACATGTAAATATACACATCGATACACCGTAATATTAAAACCACCTGCCTAATATTGAGTAGGTCCCCCTTGTGTCACTAAAGCAGCTCTGACCCATTGAAGCATGGACTCTACAAGACCACTGAAAGTGTTATGTGGTATCTGGCACCAAGATGTTAGCAACAGATTCCTTAAGTCCTGTAAATTGGGGGGTAGGGCCTTCATGGATTGGACTTGTTTGACCAGCCAATTGGATTGAGATCTGGGGAATTTGGAGGCCAATACCATAAACTCTTTTCCATGTTCCTTAAACCATTCCTAAACAATTTTTGCTGTGTGGCAGCACGCATTATCCTGTTGAAAAAGGCCGCTGCCATCTGGGAATAATATTGCCATGAAGGGGTGTACTTGGTCTGCAACAATGTTTAGGTGGTTGGTTTGTATCAAAGTAACATCCACATGAACCCACAGAACCCAAGTCTTCCCAGCAGAAGATTGACCTGGAGAATCACACTGGTTCCATCAGCTTGCTTTCTTCCCATAGTGCAACCTGGTGCCATCTTTTCCCCAGGTAAATGATGCACATGTACCTGGCCACCTACGCAATATAACAGAAAACGTAACTCATCAGACCAGGCCACCTTCTACCATTTCTCCATGGTTCAGTTCTGACGCTCACCTGCATCATCGTAGATGCTTTCGGCAGTAGACAGGGGTCAGCATGAGCACTCTGACCAGTCTGAGGTTATATGGTGTCTTACGCAGGAAGCTGCGATGTACAGTGTTTTCTAACACCATTCTGTCATTGTCAGCTCTCCTGTGAGATCGGACCAGGTGTAACCGGTCAGTCCCTGCCTGTACTCTGCGTTGTGTTTTAGGGTTTTAACAGGTGTGTGTGGGGTGCAGGAGGAAGGGATATAACAGACGCCATTGTCGTTCCCGAATTTTATTGAACCTCTTCCCACATATGCAATACACCAAAGGGCAGTCAGCGCGCCAGAGGAAAAACGCGCACATTATTCAAACTAAACTTAATTGGAAAATGATACAGAAAATAATGTCAATTTAATACAAATGAAAACATACCTGTTGGGAACAATAAAAGGGGTAAACTTCATAAGCTCTCGCCCTCTCGCTCTCTCTGCACAAAGTAAGACAATGTATATACTTATGTATACACATTTTTTCTATTCCCTACTTGATTAATAATAAATCAAATAATCATACAACAACTGATTTATTAACTCGGGGCACCCTGCCACTAGATCCTCACCTCTTTCCGCATGTGCAATACACCAAAGGGAAGAGGAAATGAGGTTGGGACTCTTATAAAGGGGAAAAGACAGAGGGAGGGGCGATGCAGGACAAGAGTATCATGGGAAAGTTTAAAGGATATTGTACCCATCAGGTTAAACAGAAAAAGGAAAACAGAATCTTGTATAATTATAAATTAAAAGTAAAAAAATAACCTGTTACACAGGCAGGCTAGGCTTCACTCTCCGCATGAATCAGTTAGCTTTTGGCGCCCATGACTCTGTTTCTGGTTCACTGGTTGGCTTTCCTTGGAGCACTTTTGGTAGGTACTGCCCACTGCTTTGCCGAAACACCCCGTAAGGCCTGCTGTTTTGGAGATGCTCTGACCCAGTCCTTTAACCATCACAAGCTGGCTCTTGTCAAAGTTGCACAGATCCTTACTCTTGCCAATTTTTTCTGCTTCCAACACATCAGCTTCAAGAATGGACTGTTCACTTGTCTAATATATAATGTCACCCTTGACAGGTGTCATTGCAATGAGGTAATCTATGTTATTCACGTCAACTGTCAGTGGTTATGGCTGATCAATGTTAATTTCTATTTATTTAATCTCGTAATGTACTGTACTTTTTCCCTTTTCAGTTTGTCTGACTTGCTGCTGCTGCAGTTGATGTTTCAGATTTCCACAGCTCTCTGTCTCAGTTGTAGATGCAGAGCATGGTGAGCAGGGAGACAGGTACAAACCCTGGACCTGCACAACATTAATAGGACAGAGATGGAGGCAAAATCCTAACTGTAGAAGCTGATGAGGACTGGATGCACTGGAAAAGCACATGTTGTTTGTTAATTTTATACAAGAATATATACAGCTCTCTCCAGATACCTGTAAATCTACAGTGGTGGAAAAAATTAAGAGACCATAGCACAATTTTTTGTTTCACTAATTTTTCAATTTATGGGGGTACGTCTCTAAATAATATATGACCCTCCAGCACAAAACCGTACGGAAGTCGCATGGCCGTATTTTTAGATATTTGAGGATTTTTTTGTGCTCTTTCATTTGATACCATAATCCTAATTTCAAATTTTTGACCCAAGTGTAAAGTTTTGTGCTGGAGGGTCACATATATATACACACTTGCAAACTGCTGCCTGGTTCTTCCCTGTTTCTTATTTATGGATAAGTTAATGGTCATCTCTGGCATTAGAAAGTCGCTTCCATCATCTACCTGGCTGGTTTTTGGTTGTTCCCAGTGTATCCAGCTTCACCTTATTCTTGTGTACTGCTGTTTTAGATATTTTAAACCTTTAAGTAACCTGCTGCTCAGCATAGCCTTCTGTCAGCAGAACCATGATTAAACCAGGATTTAAAAATGCAGATTTGTTTCAAAATATAGAATAGAATCTTCATTTATTCCACAGCTGTATATATTTTTCTCTGTGGAACTCTGTAATTGTATTGCTATATTCTATGTCACCATTAAATGTTAACCTACTAAAGCCTTAAGAACAGAAAAGACTCACCACATGTCTTTTGGGCCTGTTCCATTTTTAATTTTAAATTAATTCAGTAACTTCTGTCAATCCTCTATATAGACATGTTTCATTGCTTCAGTGGATGGAAATACCACACTGACATACAGATGAACCAAGATATTTGCTGAATATCTGTTAATTAAAGGAGGCTAGAGTGTTATTCCATGTAGACCATGAAACAAGCTAAATCTGCTTCTTTTGTGTGTATGTAAATAGATTTTCAACTATGCAATATACCTTTGATTATATATACCTTTACTTTAGTTGAATTTTGATACTACACATTTTTGTTAATTACATATGAAGTACTGCAATAGTACCAGAGTTTGAGAGACACCATATGGTGTGAGGTTGTAACAGCATGTTCAAATGACAGTATGTGTAAAAGGATAGCTGTTTACATAGTTTCACATATTACAAATAAATAAGTAAAAGAGCAGTGAAGGATTTTAAAATACTTTATTTAGACATTATTAAATAATCAAATAATCAAATAATTAAATTAAAAATGAAACACATTTGTTATATCATCCCCACCTGAGATGACAAGGTAGTGCCTAGAAAATAAAAAACAGCAAACAATTCATACAATTGTACAGCATGCTAAAATACACATATATATGAATGCATGAGTCAAACAAAATCTGTTGGTGTGATTCTGAAAAGTTCAGCCTTAATTATTTATGAATGTGAAATTACAAGCTTTTCAGAACAAAATTGCTGAAACTCCCCCGTTATTCGTAAATTATTACATTTTATGTTTATTTTATATTCATTATTTAATGTAGTATAAGTGGTATTGTGACTCCCCCCCCAAATTCTACAAAATTATAAATGATAATTAAATCGACTCAAGTGGTCTTTATCTAGTATTTAGTACTATTTTGGTATTTCATGTAACCAGAATCAAGAATCTGTGTACTTGTGGAAGGGTAATACATTGTTTGTCGTACATTGATAAACTAATGCAATTACAGATGGGGTCACAGAGTCAGCTAATTTAGAGATATCAACATGGGGCTCTGGAGTACCTCTCCCTCCCCCCTCCCCCCGGGGGATCCCTGGTGTCTTTATTAAAGCAGGGAGGTTAGAGAAGAATCACACATTAGGATTGATCTTTTGACCTCTGGTGGAGCTCTCTCCATTTGGACAAAAATGCTTAGCAAGCACAGGAAATCACAAGTTCGAAAGCCAACCGAAGTTCCACACAGGTTGGACCATAAGGGTCATGCTGGCATTAATGGATAAAATGTACATCCCTGCCTGGACATTTTTGGAAGCAAAATAATGATTTGATCACTTCCTCGGCCAATGATTCAGTTAAATGCTTGAAATGTAATGTATGATTTATAAAGATTCCATAAGGGAAAATATAACTGTGTATTTATACAATGTGTATAATTCTGAATACAGTGAATACCGAGGTACACGAGAATAATATATTATTTGATTTAATTAACAGTCCATTTCTGGGTGTGATTTTTCATCAGAATCAGACATGCACCCATTAATCTATTCACCCATGAATCTTTAAACAACCAATTACTGAGTCAAATTCATAGCAGTGCGGGTCCTATCCAAAAGTTACTGGTTCACTTGAAGCAGCACCCAAAGGACATGCACGAAAACACCAAAGAGAATCTGTAGCCCTAAACACTCTCCTAGAATGAAAGCGATCATCCAAGGAATCTATGGATGCCTCTCAAAAATGTTCATTCTCTTCGTTCAAGTCCAAGAATGGATTGACAGATATCTGCATATTTTTAACCTTTCATAGAAAGTCAGAAATTATCTGGAAAGTAATTCACATACAAGTTGCACTAATTAAAAAATATCAATTCCACAAAAACAAATCAAAAACAAATTTTATGAACATTACTTTTAATTTGGCCAATAAATCTGTTACGGAATTGCTAACATACAAAGAAAACTACATTCCTGAATTATAATATCATATATACTTCATGTGGGGGTGGCATGGTGGTGCAGTGGTTAGCACTGTTGCCTCACACCTCTGGGACCCGGGTTCGAGTCTCCGCCTG
>JAODJX010000001.1:39492072-39511575 GCA_026776945.1 Isichthys henryi
TATTAGAAGTTGGCACCTCCACATCATTGCATTCAGTTTTTATTCACGATTTGTATAGTGTCCCAACTTTTTTGGAAACCGGTTTGTATATATAATATATTAAAATATAATTAAATAACATAACCAGGTATCTTAGTGTGTCCTAACTATCAGAAGTTCTTTCTTTCTTTCTCTCTCAACCCCCCCTTTTCCATATTCCTCTGTGGGCCTTATGTGATCTTTGTGGTCCATTAGCACTTCTTTGTCTTCTACTATTCTGCATTAAAAGACTGAATTAATGTGTACATTATCAATTCTGCAGAGCAGATCATTGAGATAAGAGCACATGAAGTGTGAACCTCCAGGCTGGTATGGCATGTTTGGAGTCAAACTGATGGAAAATCACTCCTGATTTCAAATCTGGTCAGTGGTTACCATGAAATTGTATGTATCAAAAGTTACACCAGTTTAATGAAAATCATCAGTAAAGTGGCATCAGTCTAGTCAAAAATACCAAAAGAACTGCCACAGACACCCCACCAAAAACTAGATGGCCAGCCATTGGTTCAGGTGTCGGATTCCTGGCCATCCCTATTCATGAACTTTAGACCATAAAACCTGGCACCTCAGAGCAAAGCCTCAGAGAGAGGAGAAGATCAGCCCCGTGGAGGAGCAGTCCGGAGAGAAGCCCGCGAGAAGCCCTCCAGAAAACATCAAGAAATTGCCAGACCATCACGAAGCCCAGTAAAGGAGCCCATCCTAAAGTCTGCTGGTGAAGGCCTGCCACCCAACAGTGAATGGCAACCCCAAGACAAAGCCTTTCACCTTAAAGCTTCACAAGAAGAGAGAATCTAAGGGATTTCACTTCAGCAACGCTCCAAATGTCGCGCCTTCTTGAGTGCCACCATTCCCTAAGTTCATCACCTCTGCAACCAACTGCCAAGAACCCCCTTTGCAGAACAGTATTTCCTTTTTAAGATTACCCATTTTAATCTGGTCACTGGATTTTTCATATTCCTTTATTTCGTGTATGTTAAGTGTAATGTCTGTTTTATGTTAGTTATAGTGTTAGTCAGGAATAAATGCATGTCTTTTACACCACTTCAGCCTCCGTTCATTGAGTGCTCACAATAGTCACTGCCTTTGTGCGAACTAGTTAATACACTCTGAAACCTCAAACTTGCCTGAAATATCACGAGACTCTCTCTCAACGGCCGTGAGGGGAGCTTCACTACCAATCGTTTACATTACCTGGTGATGTAGCTCGCTGGACAAGCATTCCAACCCAGGTTACATTTCCATTTTAACCTCAAAGGCACATTTAGGTCTAACACGAAGACCTCCACATCCAACAAGCACCATAGTTGGAGATATTAAAATTTACCTGAGCTAATTATTCCTACACAGTACAGACCCTAGATCAAACTCCCACTAGGTTGGGGTACTTGATACAGAAACTATTTATTCTTCTGAATGAAATTCCTGCAGTGACTGTAAGGTTTTATACCAGAACATTCAATGAGCTGGTAACGACAACAGTCTGTTCTACACAACAGTGACAATTGGCAGGAAAGTGAAGATGGGTGGCATGTTAGATAGTGGTTCCATGGCCTGCCGCATCAGTGAGATGGCAGAAACGAAACAGAGAGTCTGGAGTGATAATGGACCAATAGCAAATAGATGTGGATGTGGTGCTTGTTGGATGTGGAGGTGTTAGGTTGAAGAAGCTGTTATTAATCATTTATTATCATTTCTGTATAATCAGTAATGAATGTAATCATGTATACGCATTATTTTGTTTTCCTTTAACCTTATATGTTTGTGTAACTAACAGGTGTATACAGAGTTAAGGTTTAGATTATATTAATAATAGCATTCAGTTTGCACGTGCTCTGAGTATGTGCTTAATGGCCGTCCACCTTAGTAAAACCAGAACTTCTTTTCTTTGTTCCCATTTCCCTCTCTTTTGTAAGACCACCTCCCACTGACTATAAATAAAGGAGATAAGGGGAACCACCCTTTGTATCTCACTCAGCAGAGAGTGAGTTACCCTTGCGCAAGTAAAACTTGAGTGTATGTCGCACATATTTGATGTGTGCAGCAGATAGGGTGAAAGCTTTGGCGCTTTCCCTGACATAAAGCTTTGGCGCTTTCTCCAACAGGAGGTCTTCGTGTTAGACCTAAATGTGCCATTGAGGTTGAAATTGAAATGTACGGCTGTAGAATGTTGGTCCCCATACTAGTTCTTTAGGGACAACATGACAAGTTGATTCAAGAGACTAATGTCATATATGAATACAATGGGAATGCCTGCCCATTGATATCCTTTTCCGTTCTGTCCTTCATGATTCGGTTGTCACTAATTATGATAAATATGTGACATCCCTCACGAGTGATATGAAGGAGGCCATGGGAATTGCCCAAAAGCACGCAATGAAAGAGCAATGCAGGCATGCTCTGATTTATAACAGGGGAGTTAAAGGGGCTACTATTGATATAGGCAACTGAGTTCTCATGACTAACAGGAAAGAGAGGGGCAAGAAAAAGCTTGCTGATCATTGGGAATCGACTGTCTACACTGTGGTGGACATGAATAAGGACATACACACGTACCAGTTTCATGACACGGTTATTGACCATGAGAAAGAAATCTACTGCTGCTGGCTAATTTCTTTCCAGTAGGGGATGACCATGGGTTGGCTGGATGTGTCGCGTCCACAAATGCTGCAGAATTCTGTCCCTGACTGTGAGGTTGACGCTAGTACCGCAACTCAGTTTGGAGGAAGGAGCCCGAATTTCCTGGACGATAATATAAGCCTTAACTGTGGAAGTGATGGGGGTCTAGCTGTGGCTGGGAAAAGCAGCCAAGCTTTGATGATTCATTCTGAACTCGTGGACTCAGAAAGACGTATCAGGGACTGGGCTACACAGTTGTCTGATTCAAGTCCCACCCTGACAGGGTCAGCACCCATTTGTCCCAGTCTTTCGTGTCTTCTCCCCGTTTAGGCAGCAGGTGTCACTGGCCATCCCATCCTCCTTGTTCTCAGTCCTCAGTGTGTTTCCCCTGTTCCCCAGATGGCTACAAGGCTAAATGAGCTACCTATAAACCCCCTCAGTCGTGTGTTAAAATCCCGCCTTTGTTTTTGTTCCCTAGTGTTTCATTTGTATCAGTTTTTCCAGTTCCTGTGTTTTGTGATTTGTAGTGGGTTTTGGTTTTTTGCTTTGTGCCTGTGGTTGTTTTTTTATCTGTGTACTATTCCCCTAGTGTTAGATTCTGTTTCCTAGTTTGAGTTTCATGATATAGTTTTATTAGTTTCACCTGTTGCCTGTTTAACTAGCCCCTATTAACCCTCTGGGGTCGACGCCATCGTCAGTGATGCCGCCTATCTTTCTCGTGTATTTCAATTTATAATTCGCTGAAATCTTATTGTAGAAATATGAAAAAGATGCTGACTAAATCCGTAATCTGTCTTCTTTTCAAAAGGTCTATTGTCGGAAGTATTAAAGTTTTTAAAATTGGGTTAAATTGGCAAAAAATAAACCATGTCACCTTTCTTTGTTTTACCTGCATCCGGAGTGTGTAGTACCGCCCTCACCTGAAGATCGCTATTCACATTCTAAATAGCTGCATTTTCACAAATTCAAATCACATTCGCATGGTAATTTGACGAACAACGCAACGGTAAAACGCAATCCAGATACGACCCCATCAATGCCATAAAAGGGGGGGGCGGGGTGTGGCCAGGTGTGAATGGCTCATGCATACACATAAAAGTTGCTACATATTCAATGAAAGGAGCCAGAAATAGTGACATGAGTTAGGTTTTCTTATTTATTTATCCAACTTAATGTAGCAACTACACCATTTAGTCATCTTCATGTAGCCAAGACTGGTGATCAGATATCTGGGATCAAAACAAACTGCTACCATTGCTTACTATGTACTTTTTATAATGTTTCTGCAAGTGTTCCATACTGCATTTTGCAATGTCTATACTTTGATGTCCAACTACAAACTTGATATAAATCTGCCATATTTACAAAGTACACTAAGATTAAGATTAGTTTAATGCCAAAAGAAATACATAATAATAGATTTTCTACGAATTAAGTTTATGATATTGAATGAAATGTGTGACCATGCCCCAGTCAGTGGAAGTGTGATCCCTACCCCTAGACCCCAGAGGGTTAGTTGTTTTCACCTGTCCTGCATTACTCGTTAGCCCTCTGTATTTAAGTTCCTGATCCTGTTCTGTTCCTTGTGGAATCATTGTTGTTAATTGTATTCTTGGTGAGTGTGGTTTTCCTAGTTTTGATTCCTTGCGTAACTAGTTTTCCTTTGTACATTGTTTTGTTCTGTTGTTGTTCAGGTACACGAATGTCATTTGGGTTTAAGTTTGGTCATCTAGTCAGGCCCGTGAGTAGGCTAATACAAACCATGTCCAGGCAGGATGTTGTTCAGTATAAGATTACTCTTAAAGCTGTTTGCAAGCAGGTTTTGCAAGCTCTCATTGCTTTAGGGAGTGGAAGGTGGACACTTAGTTCCTTTGGCAGAGTGGCAATGTGTTGTGTGATTTTGCTTGCTTTCTGTAGCGGGCTTGCACCGTGGAAGTATGTCCGAGTGAGGATTTCAGGGTCTGGTGGAGTGTAGGAAGGCACTCCATTGTCAGTAGTTGGACTGAAGGATAGCATTGCCCTTATACCACTACATCCTTCCTAAAAATACCTTTTGTGGTGGTTTTCTGATGCTGACCCTTTTTGCAGTGTTGTGTGTGTTTTTGTAAATGCTCGCGTGAACACACATTATATAAAATTCAGTGGATGTGGGTGTTAGAGTGGAACTGCACCTTGGCATGTACTTTTCTTTTTGACCATTGTTTGCCATTTTGTGTGTGAATTTTTTTTATCTAATTTTTTGTGATTACATATGCAAGCTCATTGCTGCATGTCACCCCCCCCCCCCGTGCTTTTTAGCTCCCATAGTTCTGCCTCTTTCAAAGCACTCCTTTGCACTGCTGAAAGTAGGATGAAGAAACTACAAGGTGAAAACAAATGGGGGATGTCCGTCAGTGAATGCACCTCCCTTTCTATGTTCAATCAATATCTCCAAAAATGCGCTTAAGTGCAGTTTTCATTGAATCAAAGGTGAGGTTTGTGCAAGCAGTTAAAGCTAGTTGTTTATTTTTAATATCCAGACGAGCAGAGTCTAGTAATTTGAAAACTAACACCGCATCAGGTAGTATCATGCCATGTTTGCTCATACGAGTGTACCACTGTTCAAAGTCAAAAATAAAGTCCGACATCATCTTCACCTCTGGAAACACTGTCTAATTTCGTGTATGCTTCATAGGTATGATCTTTCTCTTCAAGATAAACTTTATCCAAAGCTCTAATTAAAATGTCCATTCCTTCATTTTTATCCAAATCATCCACTGGAATTTCTAACCCGGTCTCTCTCACTCGTCCCTTTAGCGACAGTCTAACAGCAAGCGCCTGTTTCTTCTTTTCCAGTTCGGTAACACGAATCCATATGTTTAGTTCATTTTTCCATTTTTCGTATGACTCCTTTTGTCAAACACAGGGGCAATCCTACAGTTAACAGCTGTCCTCTGCTTCCAATGTTAACTCAAGAAACATACCTCCAAAAACTTATGGTAATAACAGACTATATTTTCGATCTTACATCTGATCACAACATGCTACTCCCCACGAACACACTGCTGCACGCCTCCCAACACGCAAGCGCAAACCCAATAACCATCGCTATATACAAAATAACTGAACAATTAAAGCTAACCTGAATAGTCTAAACATTGTTTTCTTTTGTAAAACATAAACATGACAACATGTTACAATTGCAGGATTTTTGGGTGCCCAGAAGCCTTCTTCACAACAATTTAATCTCCCTCCTTGAAATTCTCGATGCCCCGATAAATGGTTGATTTAGGTGCAATCTTACTAGCAGCAATATCCTTGCCTGTGAAGCCCTTTTTGTGCAAAGCAATAATGACTGCATGTGTTTCCTTGCAGGTAAACCATGGTTAACAAAGGATAAACAATGATTTCCAGCACCACCCTCCTTATAAAGGAAAAACAGAGTAATCATCAGCCTTGTACTCATCAACACTATCACCTATGTTAATGAGAGAATCACTGAAATGACAGCAGGGCTGAAATGCAGTGGAAATGGGTTTTTTGGGATTAAGTTCATTTTCATGGCAAAGAGGGACTTTGCAAGTAATTGCAATTCATCTGGTCACTCTTCATAACATTCTGTAGTATATGCAAAATGCCATCATAAAACCTGAGGCTGCAGACATTGTGAAAATCAATATTTGTATCACTCAAAACTTTTGGCCATAGCTGTACAAGAATTTGTAAAACCACAATTCATTTTGTATGACTTGATATGTTTAGAGTGGTTCATTACAACTATTCTAATTACATTTCCATAGGTGTATATAGTTTTTTGTGCAAGTTAAATTGTTAGATTGAGCATTGTCAAAATAATTGAGAGAGATAAGGAACATGTACTGATAACAGCGTGTTGCTGAACCAACCACACATCAAACCACCTTCGGGATGAAAACATGAGTGCAGCTGTGCGATCTCATAACCACAGTAGTATGAATGGAACAGTGCGAGTTTTTTCTTGTGGCTGGAGTGGCAATCCTGTCACCAACCCCCAACTTGTCCCTGTAAGTTAGAGGACCTGCTTGCAGGGCTGGATGTTGATTAATCTCATACCCAGGATAAAGCAATTGCAGATTAAGAGCCTTACTCAAGGGCACCACAGAGTAACATCATTCTGTGTATTCACAGGATTTGAACCAGCAGCCTCCTAGTTGCTGGCACAGATCCCTAGCCTCAGAACTACCACTCTGTCCACACTAAAATAATCATGCTTTACTAGAACTTGCTGAGGATTTATAAATTTGCTTATACAGGACTGTGATCACATAAAATATTGCATGGGAGAAGTTTAAAACAAGATCATTCGTTTTCCATGCAATGCTCTGTAATAAAATTTCATTCCATTTTCAGCATTTTATGTTTTAGGTGGAGTCCCACTTCTAGCTTAACGACTCCCACCGCTTGTGGTACAGTCTGCGCACAATTACGGACTTTATAGGTAAAAACTCCACTGCTCTGAGCGATGTCTCCACGTCTGCTGACAAACTTAACTTCGTACAATATAAATAGCAAGCCATCCACCGACAGCCTGCAAGTGCAGTGCAGGGACACCAGGGGTGAACTCTCAGTGTCTGTGACGGCGCGCAACATGCACATGGCCCAGCAGTGAGTAAACACCAGGAAAGCTGTGGGATTAGATTGCATCTCTGGACGAGTACTGCAGAGCTACACTAACCAGCTGGCCGATGTGTTCACCCATATTTTCAACTAGTCTCTGGCTCAGTCTGTCATACCAGCGTGTTTAAAAAAAAATCCTCAATTGTCACGAATACAAAGAGTAACAAACCCTCGAGCCTCAATGACTATCACCCTGTGGTCTTAACATCCCTTGTCAAGAAGGTGCTCGAGAGACTTATGAACTTCATTTGTTCTTCCATTCCTAACACCATTGATCCACTGCAGTTCGCCTACTGCGCCAACAAATCCACTGAGGACGCCATCCCTCATGTCCTACACACTATCCACATTCATGTGGATGGAAAGAAGGGGAATTATGTCAGAATGCTGTATATATATAGACTACAGCTCAGCATTCAATACCATAGTCCCTCTCAGACTGTTCACTAAGCTGAGGGATCTAGGACTGAGTGACGAGCCGAGCAGATTCTGGATTTTCTTACAGGAAAACTCCAGGTGGTGAGAGCAGGCAACTGTGTATTCAGCGCAATCAACCTCAACACAGGAGCTCTGCAAGGCTGTATTTTGAGCCCACTGCTGTACACCCTCAACACCTACGAATGTGTAGCCACATTACCTATGTGAAATTGGCTGACGACAAAGTAGTGCTCGGTCTCATCTCCAACAAGTCAGCCTACTTGAAGGAATTGGAGAACCTGGAAAGGTGGTGTCAACATAACAGTATCCAACTGAACATCAACAAAACAAAGGAGCTGATTGTGGACTACAGGAGGCAGCACACACCTGTCCACATCAACGGTGCTACAGTGGAGAGGGCGTCCACCTACAGGAGGACCTCACTTGGTCCACACACGCATGTATTCTGGTCAGCAAGGTGAGGCAGCGGCTCTACCATTTGAGACAGCTGAGGAAGTTTAAGGTCTCTCCTGCTGTCCTTAAGGCTTACTACTTGGCTGCCATAGAGAGCATCCCGACCATGAGCATCACATCGTGGTTCGGGAACTGCTCTGCCCAGGACCGGAAAACCCTGCATAAGGTGGTTAGAGCAGCTGAGCGCTGCACCAGATCTGCTTTGCCCTCTTTACAAGACATCTACAACAGCCACTGTAGGACCAGAGCAACAAATATCTCCAGTGATCCCTCCCACCCCAATAACTCTGAATTCAGGCAAACGCTTCCACAGCCTTATAACCAAAATGTTAATGTCAAGGAGGAGCTTTTCCCTCCAGGTCATAAGGCTCCTAAACAAGGACAATACTCAATGCCTCTAGGTACTGCTGTCCAAATTGTTGGCACATACCTCAGGCCTCTTGCTCATTGCACATATATGCCTATTGTGGAATCTATCACTTATGTATAGATAATGTACAGCTATGTTCAAATTTTTTTTCTTAAAATACAGAAAAAAAATATATCATGCACAGCTGCTTGGAGTGACCAGGGTTACATTCCACTACATGTTGTGTGTGTACAACTGTGTACATGGCAAATAAACCTCTTGAATCTGTTAGACGTTTCTTGTAGTTGGTCACCAGGTTTGCACACAGCACAGCAAGAATTTCAATTCACTCCTCTTTGCAGATCTCTTCCAAATCTTAGTTTTTAGGCTATCACTTAGAAGCACGAAGCTTGAGTTCCTTCCATAGGTTTTCTATGGAATTAACTTCTGGAGACTGGCTAAGGTACTCCATTCTTCTTGAACCACTCCTTTGTTGCCAGTCATAGGCCTAGGGTCATTGTCTTACTGGAAGGCCCAACCACAATGTATTTTCAATGCTCTCACTAAAGGAAGGAGGTTCTCATTCAAGATTCTGCGATACGTGGTCCCATCCATATTTCCTTCAATGCAGTGCAGCCGTCCTGTACCCTTGGCAGAGAAACACCCCCCAAAACATAATGCTTCCACCTCTGTGTTTGATGGTAGAGATGGTGTTGCTGGGGTTATAGTCAGCATTCTGTCCCTCCAAACACAGCAAATAGAGTTGATGCCAAACAGCTCAATTTTGGTTTCACCTGACCACATCACATTCTTCCAAGCCGCATTAGAATTAATCAAGTATTCACCGTCATACTTCAGACTGGGCCCTCTGGAGTGGGGTTCCTTTACGAGCACTGCAGGATTTAAAACCATAACTGCCTAATGTGCTATCAACGATTTTCCAGAGTGCAAAAATTTCTCTTAAGCCATTCCTTGGTAGCTGGAATGCTTTGGATCGTTGTCGTTGCATAATCCATTTCCATCCCAGTTTCAACTCCCTGACTGATGGTAGGAGATTCTGGTCAAGAATTTGATAGGCCTGGGAATTCATGGTCCCCTGGATAACATGGAGTCATCCAAGTCGGAAGGCAGACAATCACATGGGAGGAGGTTCTTTTCTTGATATGCAGTGTTGACTTTTCTCCAAACACAGCGCCTGTGATTGTGGTCAAATAATTCAATTTTGTACTCATCAGTCCAGAGAATGGACTTCCAGATGGCCTCTGGTTTGTCCAAGTGCTCTCTGGCAAAGATTAAACGGCCAACTTTGTTCCTGAGAGGCTTCATTCTAGCAACTCTCCCATGAATGCCATGTCTATTCACTTTTCACCTGATTGTAGGAGCATGTATTTATCCCAGATGCTGTGAGAGAGGTCTACAACTCTCTGGAGGTGATGCGTGGGTTCGCCTTTACCTGAATTATTTTTCTGGTGCTTCTATTCTGGTGAAAGTTTCGATGGCCGTTCACTTCTGGGTAGAGCTGCAATGATGCTGAATGCACGCCATTTGTAAATGATTTTTCTTGCAGGGGATGGATGGATGAAGCTAGAATCTTTTGGAGATGATTCATGTTTACCAAGTCTAAGCAGAGGCTAGTACATATTGCAGGACTCATCTGACCAAAAACAATACAGCCAGAAGTTTTAGATGACATAATACTGCATTGAGGAATCAACAATTTTAGGTGAAATAAAGATCTTTAAAAACAGCATGGCAGCAAAAATACAAACTTTCAGAAATGGCATGAATAACCATTTATATTTAGACATATACTGATGAATTCAAATATGATGTTCAACTACAACAGTACTTAAAATACCACTTTACTTTGGAACTAGTCACACACACACACACACACACACACACACACTTCATTGACAATTAAGTGGGAGGGTTGGCCATCCTTCTGGATCCCATTAGGCAAGACAGCTTGAAAAGAGGAAGAAAATAGGTTAATTCTGCAGCGACAATGACAGCTTAACTTGTTGAAATGGAACTTAAGGTGTACATACCTTTGCTAAATTTTGAAAGTATAAACTTACAAATTAGTGTGAAAAGTGACCCTACAAACTAAAAATTATCTAGAATTCAATACTTTAAATTATATAGGAAATTCCCACATTTACATTCAGCTTTAAGCTAAGCAACCTATAGCCCTCCCTTATTTGCCACACTATACTGAAGCCTATCTAATCTGTACAGTGCATGTCACACTCCATTTACTTACCTTCACCATTCAAGACACAAAAACACCGGCTCTTACCTTGCATACGGGTACCCAAATTGAAGCTTTAAATGGATTTTTGCTCTTTCTGTGAGGATGGGGGATTTGGGGAATTTGAAATGGTCTTTTTTTTCTGCTTTTTTTAAATGGATATTTTCTCTTTTGCCATTTCCAATGTTTTTTTTCTTTTTTAATTTTTAAGCAGTTATGCTAGACCATTTCAATTTTTTTTATTTTCACATTTCAAAATAAAGCCAAGTGACTAAATCAATGCCATCATACAAATCATTAAAATTCATACATAAAATATATACACAAAACAACCACCAAAGGCTAAGTACACAAAGCCTACTTATGCAGCTCTAGTAACTTTACCAAAAAAAAGTCCAAAGGTTCTTTCAACTTCCCATATTCATTAAGGAATTCAACATATCTATTCCATAATATGGAACCATGACTGAAAATAAATCTGGTCATTTTTTAGACCAAATTAAAAATGGAAAAAAACGTACCAATTCAGTTTAACAGTTTCACATTACATAAAAAGCTGTACTTCCTGTTATTACTACAGTATAGTGAATAACATTGTTTTTTGGAAATATTTTCCAAGCAAATTTGTATTAAATGTTAAATTCTAAGTAACTAGTTGTTAAAAACAAGCATTTCAAGAGAAAACTGTTATATAAGCCTCCTGTTGACTGTCCACAGTGGGCCCCCAGATGTCTTCATCTTCTCCAGGATCGAGGTTCATTGTCATCGTCCTCTTCGTCGTCATCCTGCAGCAATGCATTATCCGCAAGTGGTGTATCCTGAAACTGCAAGCAAAGATTTAAATGACATTGTCATGCATTCTCTTAATATAGAAAGCTAGAAGGCTACAAATAAAGCAATAGCACAATTACTAGAGTCAGAGGTACCATTATAGTCAATCTGAAGTGGAAAACTAGAGCTGAAGACAATTTTAATTAAACCTCTTCACACTACTACTGGCAGAGGCCTTTATAAACCATTACACGCAGATACAAAAAGGTTGCAGCCACTCAAAGACCAGACCCACTACCTATCAATCATCTGACTAGCTGGTTTTACCCCCAGGGTGCTAATAGTCTATTATAATGCACCTGTCCCTTAATTTTAAGGTCAATGCCTGTCTATGGACTAGGGGTGGGCAATCTAATGATTTCATATTGCGCTTGATCTTGAAGATGTCCATGATCTATTTTTCACTGGATTTTTACCCTCCTCTGTATTTCTGGTCTTAGTATTGGATCTGGTATTCGGCAGTCAAGTATGCACCGTGAGAAACACCCCTTAATGTGTAACTAAGGCTGGATCCCACTGACCTCCTCATCTTCTGGCTCCATGTCTTCAGCATCTATAGAACAGAGGGATGCAGTAGGCTTATGCCAGGACAACTTCAGGTCCTGGTTGTTGAACTTCACCCCATGGACTGCAGCCTACAACAAAACTTGAAAAGTGAAGGCAAGCAGTAGCAAAAGAACCAATGAATTACCAATCTGATGGACCCAGGTTCAACAGTAATTAAAGGATATGGACCAAGTTTCAGTGAGGGCTCACACTCATACCTCTGTACAAAATCCTGTAACAATGAGCTCAGCAAAAATATCAAGAATTCCTTTCAGTTTTGCCTATAACAGCATGTGTCTATTATTGATACAATTGATGTGTCTTGAGATATATACTGAAAAGGGTCAATTAAGACTGAAAAGCCCAGCAGATGCTCAGTTCATTTAATATATACCATAGGTTCTATTGGGTCCATGATCTAAAGAGATGAGGTGAAATAAAAGTACAGTATCTACTTGCCCACACTCGCTTCAGGACACATCCAGCCCTGCAAAAGAGCTAACATGCAGTACTTACCATCTCGGCCTCTGCCCTTGTCTTGTAGGTGATTACAGCACTCTGAGCAGTCTCATTGATCTGGCAATCTTCGATTTCACCAAATTGCTTGGCAAAACACCCATGCATTGTAATTAAAGTTTATGACAAAAACACCTTAAACACGTTAATTTTCAGCACTGTTTATTTAATGTTAATCGTAACAGTGGAAGTGTGCTCCAGTACCTTCCAGAACATAACTTACATCTAGCTGAGATTGTTCCTTTACACCATTTTTGAAAAATAGCTAAATAGGGAGAGAGAGTTAGACTTACTGCAAAATGGGGGAGGAGGTCCACCCGGTCCTGTTCAGTAAACCCTGAAATCTCCAGAGCCCGTGGGCGATGGTCTACTACAGCATGGATCAAGACCCCCCTACCCCGGCCTCTAATCCCATGTCCCCTACTACGCAGGGACCCACGACCATGCATATGGGCACCTCGGCCACGGCCTGAGGCCAGGATACCTCTTTTGGCAGCCTGCAGAGGAAAAGAAAAACAAAACAGGGCAAGATTCCACAGCAGTAATCGTTACAGCAAGAATGTGGGATTCACACCAATGCAGCAAAAATGAAGTTCAGAAGAGTAACTATGCATTAACCCTCTGGAGTCGGCCATCCCGCCAGCGAGATAACAGAAATTTCGTCAAACCGTTTAAATAACTCTGCGAGTTTTTGTCACATAAACATTTAAAGAACACCCTCAGAAACCTTGGATGGTCTACTTTTCATACATATTATATATATATATATATATATATATATATAGATAGATAGAGGTAGAAACTAAATATTTTTTTACAGCTTCATGATACGAATAAAAAGAATAAGTGTGACTGACTTAAGAATCTGCGTCTCGAAGCACCACAGCAAATTGCGCTATTCGCATAACATGATAATCTGACCGTTGGTATTGGGTAAAGCAATATGTGAATAGACCCACTGTGACTCAGATAAACAAGAGCACAAGTCTGGTGTTTAGTGTTTACACTGATCGGCTATAACATGGCACACGGACACATCTCTGCTGCTGAAGCTTTGCACCAGCGTTGCCACTTTCAGCAACGAATCTCATGCCTGTGTTCATTGTAGCGTTGTTCATTCGCATGCGAATGTGGTTTGAATATGTGGTAATGCAGCTATTTAGAATGCGAATAGCGATCTTCAGGTGAGGGCGGTACTACACGCCCCCAATGCAGGTAAAACAAAGAAAGGCGACATGGTTTACTTTTTTGCCTATTTAACCTAATTTTAAAAACTTCAATGCTTCTGACAATGCGCGTTATAAGATGACAGATTATGGATTTAGTCAGTGTATTATTTCATGATTCTACATAAAGATTTCAGCGAGATATAAACTGAAATACAAAAGATACTCGGTCCACGATGCCCTCGTCCCCACAGGGATAATAGTGAATTATTTTATTTCCGTTAACTCTGCATAGGCACTGCATCATATTTGTTTTCTATAGCGACTGCTCACAGTTTCATTTTTCATTCCATATACCAATAAACTGTGAAAAGGATTTTATTATTGCTACTTTTCTTGCGTTTCAAACTGCCTTTCCAATGTGTTGGGTGTGGGGTGCAGTCACATTCAACACTGATGGGTGGTTGACAGTATGCAAACTACTACAGGTATGGGGACACCTATCATCGATATTCGTTGTGTAGGCCACTGACTTTGAAAAAATAAAAAGTGTCACTCCAAAGTTCTCGCACTTTAGTAATAAAACCACACAAAATTTCTGAATCTCATGTGTAGCCAGCCCCTGTGTCTATAAGCTTCAGAGCTCAAAAATCTTGGCTAGAAATGTTTATAAAGTGATTTTTTACAACGTCTGAAAATTGGTTTTTGAAAAGTATTTGTTTAAAGTTGATTTTAAAAAATCCAACATTAAGTGGTCTCAGATTATTGGTGGTGAGTTTGTGCTGAATAAAAGCACAATTAACACTTCTGAATAAATGTTTTTTAGATAGGTGAAATATTTTAACATGTCAAGGTATGTCAGACTACCCCGAAAGTGGTTGAGAGGCCTCAGACGCCAGAGGGTTAACAAGCTCTTGAAAGAAAACAGTATATGCAATTACAGGTTAGTTTCAGCAACACCTATCTTCCACTTCAAACACTTAATGTCACACCATGCTTGTCTTTTATTGCACACCAATGGGTGCAGAAAGCCCCCATGTGGTATGAGATATAAACTACAGAAACAAGAGAATGTGGAGATTGAAGGGGTACCTCTAGCTGTAACTGTGTGTATTTCTTCCTCAGCTGTGCAGTGTCTTCCCCAGCTTGCATCTTCTTGTACAAATCCAGCTCAGTGTCTAACAACTCCTTCTGGGCCTGTAACCCAATTACAAACCACATCATTGTACCAAGCTTAGTAAAATGGCTCACAGATTTTGCAAGTGTAGCCAGATTATCTGTAAATCTAGAGACAGAACACATCCTCAAAACTCACCTGAGCTTTGCTTTTAGTGGTCTTCATAGGATTACCACTTGAAATGGCTTTGATCTCAGCCTGTAGCTTGGTGATGTTTCTAGTGAGCGTGGTCAGCGTTTCCATGATTTGAGATTTGTCCTCTGGTTTGATGGACTTATTTTTCTCCAACTTGGATATCAACAACTATAAAAAATAAAATCACATTGCTATGTTAGGAAAAAGAAGATTAATTAATTAGTAAAATCATTAGAGGTGTTTGGAAATCTCTCGCAATAGGTAACTGGCTAGTGTATTTTCTTAGTTTTGCTTAAAATGGAAGGAAATCTAACCAAATTCTCTGCAACAAACAATGTGAAGACTAATTACTTTTTGCGTTTCAATATGCTTCTCCAGGATCTCCTGCTTCTTCTTCCGGACATCTTGCTGAAGCTTCAAGGCTTCCTGTAAGAATTACCACATGTGTAAACATGGTCAGTCCTTCACACAGGAAAGGGTTCCTACATTTCAACACATGTCAAATGGCAGTCTTTCATCAGGGACTGCTGTACCTGCTTCTTCTTAAGAGCCTCTGAGGCAGCACCTGGGCTCAGGAAAGGCAAAGCCTTCTGGGACGCTTTTAATGCTGCTGGATTGAACACCGTTTTGGTCAATCCCGTTGAAGTTGAAA
Source organism: Isichthys henryi (assembly GCA_026776945.1). Lineage (NCBI taxonomy): Eukaryota > Metazoa > Chordata > Actinopteri > Osteoglossiformes > Mormyridae > Isichthys > Isichthys henryi. Next base: position 39,507,880 of record JAODJX010000001.1, read on the forward strand.
GAACCTGCAGGTCATGGATGAATAAACAGGTTTTTCAAAATTCCTGGAACCTTCAGAAGGACATCTAAAACTTTCAACAACCTGGATCATTTCATTTTCATATAATCTGACGAAATATACCTTTCCTCCAGCAATCGGTTTTATGGAAAAGCCCAGCCGATCTTTTACTGGAACTTTAGCTGTGTTCTATTGGAAAGGGTAAATGAACACTGCTACATCAAAACCATAAAAGACAGGGTAAAACATTGAAGCAGGGAGAGAGGCTGAAACCCACCTGCAAGGCAATACCTGACTCCTGGGGGGGCTCCAAGTTCCCCGTTGGAAGGGGGCCCAGGCGATCTTTAACGGACTGCTTGAGGGCCATCGCTGGGGGCTGCTGAGTGGCCTGCATAGCCTTATTCAACGACAGAACCATACCGTTACAGGTGAGTGACCCGGGCTCTGACTGAAGCTTTCGAAAACCATAAATATGTCAATTGCCAGGGTGCTGACCATCTGTGGCTGAAGCTGGGGACCAGCGTCTTCGCGGTGCCAAAACACCTTGATAAAGCGGTTGTTCAGCACAGCCTCTGTACTCAGAATAGCTCGTTTGGCCTCCTCGTGTGTTGCGAACTGGATGAGTGCTCCTGCAGGGTCGTTCTGGTAGGCAACCTAAATGGCAGAGTGAATGGCCTCAAATTCTATTCCAAGACCACATAAAATCATATTATGGTTTATAATATAACCAGCTACCATCCCTTCATACAATTTGTTTATAACCTTTCCCAGCACAGGAACCTTTTTTCAAGAGGTCCAACTCAGGAAATGTGAAAAAGATGAAATGTATTAATGAATAGCAGTTTTTGCTTGCATCTCCATGTTCCTGCCTTGAAAAATTCAATGTCCATAACTTGACATGAAAGTGCTCAGGCTTGCTTTTTATTTATTTTTTTTTTAGCAGCAGTGCAACGATAATTAAATTTTGAGCTATACTAATGAGTTTATGCCCCATATCACCGATACGGGGGGGGGGGGGGGGGGAGAGAGATTAGGGTTAAGGGGGCAATGTTTTTTTTTTCCTGGGGAAAACAAAAGCCAGAATTAATAATAAACATCTTGCAGGCAGTATAAAATGGTATCACAGACCAGTATTTTGAAACCTTGTCTGTGTAGATTTGCCATCCACCTCGTATTTTACAGTAAAATGCAGTGTTTGGTGTTGAACCAATACGACACACAATTTGACCTGTATTTTTACTCAGAGATTAATCTAGATTAATTTGTTTTCTCTATGTCATTCATTCTCTATAGGATGCAAAGGTTAATACTGTGCATTCCATAGGATGCAATAGAAATTGGTTGTCTAAAACCTCTAAAAAAAAAAAAAAAAAAATCGCTCTATTTCACGGTGCTTATTTCATATCGACACGGTTGTCCTCGGCAATGTAACAAGTTATTTGATTGGCTAAAAAAACAGATGCCCATATATCGACAAATGGTATTCGCTGTAGTGTCGATTACTTCATCGCCCTTCATTTTAGTTGCCCATATGCTGAATGACCAGGATGCTGCTGAAGAAAGTTCACAGTCCTGATCCTTCACACAGGAAATCCATCAGCCAGTCCATCGCCAGAAACATTAACGACGGATTTAAACAATAAATGAAACAAAAGCAAATAAAATCCGCAAGTTTAAATGCAAATTGCTATCCAGGTACAGCTGGCTTCGGTACATAGAAGCAAGCGATGAAAGGCCTGACTTCATGTTCTGTTCGGTATGCGAAGTCTGTTGTATACATTTTGTTGTCATATTTGTAGATTTTTTCCATATTTTACAACTTGGGACTTGTTTTGGCTCTGGGACTCCATTGTTTTAAAACATCAGTAATTTTTAGATTTCTCTCTGATTTCACTGCAAAGTTTAACCATGATACTGTGAAATAGTTTTGCTGCCGCTGTCAGTTCTTATAGTTAAAATCATTTATCACAATAATGGAGAATTCCTCCCTTATGTGTAGGACATGGGCAGAATTTAAAATTTTCAGTAGGAATTCAATAAACAAATGCATGAATTTTATAGCATTAGCGAAGGCAGAGTTCCCACTCTTTTTAAGGGATTATTTTCCAAGACATTTTCAGGAGCTTTTTCCAGAAATTCATGACAGGATCTGGTCATACAGTCATACACTTTAGTCGCAGGCTTAACGCCATTTTAATTTCTTTTTGATTATGCAGGGACTTTGTCACCGATATGCTAAATTACATAAAGGCAACACCAATTAATGCATTGATATATAGGGGAGTTGTTCGACCTCTAATTGTTACACACTGTTTTTAACTGCAATACCATTTAAAGAAATAAATGCCTCTTGGATTGTAGAAAACTATCCAAACACTGGCATATACAGAACAATTCCATAATGTTGAGTATAGAATTGTTGATCACACCATGAAATAGACTACCATAGTGACTTAATCTCAGTAAAAGTTACTTGCATATTGCATATTACATCCATCCATTTTCCAAACTGCTTAACCTAATAGGTTACACAGGACACACGCACACACCATTCACTCCAGTTAGCCTCAGCATGTCTTTGGACTGTGGGGGGAAACCGGAGAACCTGGAGAAAACCATATGACGACATGAGAACATGCAAACTCCGCACACATGTAACCCAGGCAGAGACTCGAACCTGGGTCCCAGAAGTGCGAGGAAACTGTGCTAACCACTGCACCACCATGCCGCCCCACATATTACATTTTCTGTCATTGTTTGTATTAAATAATGTCATGTACAATGTTCATATTAAAACTGCATAAAACTGATTTATTGGCTATATCATTTGTATGATGCCTATAACACTAATATATGCAACAACTGGCACACGACAAGAGAGAAAGTCAGTTAACTTTCAACTGGTAGCTTTACTGGGAATACAGCAGCTGCAGAATTTGCATAAGTCAATGACAAAGGTTATAATAAAGAATTTATCTTTGTGGGAAAAGAAGCTAAATACATCTATTTTAAATCATGACAGCCTTGTCATCAATTCCTGAGATGAAAACTTGGTTAAACTAGAAAGAATACTAGGAACAAAGGATAACAAAACTGTCAGTTGCACCATATGCACTGTGGTCATACTTGCAGTCATGCAATCAGCAGAAATTTCAAGTGATGAACTGATGTTCTCTTGTTCTCCTGTCAGCTACTGACAAGCTAGAGCAACTAGGGTCAAAATACGACCCATTATATTTCACTTAAGTTGACGTCATTGTCCAAGGTACGCAAAAATTAAAACGAGGCGGTGGCCATTTTACCGGGATGCGAGTGTCAACAGTAGCAAGAAAACCCTGAATCTCAGTTTCTTCTGTAAAGCTTCGGATTGTACAAATCAAGGCAGAGACTGAACAGCTGCCGGAAAGGCTACAGAAAACTTGGCTAAAATCCATCGATCGAAAGAACTTGAACGACGATACTGTCAAGAAGTGGCGCATTCTGTGTTCTGAGAATGGGCAGTATTTCAGTTAAATGCATTAGAAATGCATATTCGTTTCCTTTTGAGTATTTTGTAATTTGTATTTTGCTGGACGGAAAAAATCAGATGGAGGCTAATTTGTAAAAATAGATTGAGAGATTGCCTCTCCTGGAGCCGACACCTTATCGTGGTGGAGGGGTTTGCGTGTTCCAGTGATCTCAGGAGCTATGTTGTCTGGG
>JAODJX010000001.1:39511675-39522543 GCA_026776945.1 Isichthys henryi
AGGACACGCTGGAGAGACTATGTCTCTCGGCTGGCCTGGGAGCGCCTCGGGGTCCCCCCAGAGGAGCTGGACGAAGTAGCCGGGGAGAGGGGGGCCTGGGCCTCCCTGCTGAGACTGCTGCCCCCGCGACCTGACCCCGGATACAGCGGAAGATAATGGATGGATGGATGGAGATTGAGAGATTGTATTCTGTGTATTTAAAATACTTAATAAAATGTCATTTTAAGAACGTTCATCGCTAGGCTTACAGACTTTTAAATATAGCCTATCGCCATCCTTCGCTTTATTCCAAGGAGAGAAGCTGCTTTGATGAATGGAGCAAATTGACTATTAGTTTGTGCAGTAAAATAGGCATATTTTGCTGACTGAATGTCAGTATGATGATTAGCAGTGCTGTGCTCTAGAACTTGTAAATTAACTCGCTAGCCTCCTAAGGCTAGTGGCATTCTAAATTAAGTTCATTTCAACAGACATGCTCAGGCAGTGGCATCTTGTGTTTTATCATATATGGAAACCTTTGTTAGTGATAAATCAGGCTAGCTAGTTTTGTTCCTAATGACAAAGTTAATTTCTATCATCTAACCGTGGAAGTTTTTATAGCCACTGAGCCTGTGTAGAAGGGAGTACCCACTGGTGAACTTGACGTTGCATATCATGTGCGTCGCAGTCGCTGGTCCCATTTGAGATTTGAGAGTGTATATCTAAATAACAGTTTCTTTGAGTTTCGGCACCCTACTGTAAAGCTGGCAATTAAAGTATTATGATAATTTAAGAAAGCGTTACGGCGCCTCATTGTGCCTGCATTTACACTTTATGGTTAACTGTGTGGAAGATTACTTCCTTCAAATGATACGAAGAAATGCCTCAGTCCCATTTGCTTGAACAAAATACAGCTTTTCAAAGTCCTGAGCACTCGCTATACATTTAGTTTATATGAAACTTTCTTTAACATTGAAAAGAAATACAGAACTTTATGCATCTGCGCGACGGACGTCTCCGACATACCCTGGTAAAATGGCCGTCACGCACAAATCGTGACGTATTACACATGTAACTTAATACAACCCATTGTCTATACTGTATATGTCTCAGTAAGTGGAGACATTGTGCAGCAGAGGCCGCGACCTAGCTCAGCTGTCACCATACCTAGACTTATGGACAGCGAACTGTTTCAAACTGAAATATTAAGAAGCGAAAACAGAAATAAAATTCCAGGACAAGAAAGATTATTTCCAGGACATTTGGCCATTTCTATCAGTTTCCAGGTCATTCCAATGACTGGATAATAACCCTCAAAATTTTCAAGTTTTCCAGGATGCATGGGAACCCTGCAAGGCATTTTTAGTGGAATCTGGTTCCCTCCTTCTCATGACAAATGCTGTTTGTGTGAGAAAACAACTTTGGCTAAGTTGAGATCATCAGAAAAATAAGCCATGATCTAGACAAGACAGAAAAAGATAATGACTGAATCGAAAAAAGATGGGATTGGTGACTCAAATACCGTGATACAAGCTGAACTGTGAGTTTTGTGATCTTTTGCACCCCTAAACAATACCTATCAAGCTACCTATCGAACAAACTTCCTACACCACACTGCTACTGGTGGCACATTATGGGTTTCCAGTACAGCTGTGGCTGAAATACTTCTCACAAACAGAGAAAACAAATCAGTAGCTATGTATAACCCAAACTTGACAAATGTGGAAAAGGGAGCTAGTTATGGTTATATCAGGAAATGATACCGATTGGTTGTCCATGTTAAAAACGTCATTCTATGCGACAATATTTTTATGTAGCAGCTACTAACTGACATAACTTAAGCAGCAGTGGTACAACTGACAAAGAACACTGCCCTAGTTTATAAAACTAGCTAGTTTCAACGTGATTTAATATTTACTTTACATCCAACCTTGTGATTGAACTTACACTTAGCTGGTACAACTCACTGCTAAACTTTATTAGGAAAGTGCCTTATAGAGTTATACTAATTTTGCACAGAAACGTACAGAAATTTCAGACTGATCACAACAAATCAAGTACAATATTTGTTTTGTCTTAGATATAGCAATAAAAGCTGAAGAAATCCAGCCTTACCTGCAGGTTAACAATGGTCCCAAACTTACTGAAGTGTTCATTGAGTTTGCTGATGTTGTTAAGCTCTTTGGGAATCTGTCTGACATCCAGCTTTGCATTTGGTGAGCCAAATGGCATCTTGTGAAACCCCTGATTAGGTTTGTTAAAACTGTGCCTGCTTAAAATAAAAGATAAGTGTATAAAATGTAATCAAAGTAACAATCATTCACTATACACAGAAGAGATCTCATAAGTTATCTGTTTACCCACATGCTTTTTATATTTTTTACATCACTGCCACCAAGAGGACTTTTGAGGAACTGGAATTATACATTTGCAACTACAGTGCGGCAAAAATTGACTGATGCGTCACTTTAAAAACACGTTTGCAAAAACACTGAATACATTCTATGATAGGGATCTGCTATTCCATAGGCAGTTCTGACATCCATAAGCAGCATGCTGTACATAATGGGGGGGGGGGAAACATGCATTTTCTAACATACAATATAAATGTTTTTAATGAAGACAAGTGCATAGTAACACGAAAAAAAAGAAAAAAAGGTGAATCAGACTTACTTGTCAAACCATGGCTTCTTTGCTGGAATTCCATCGTTTAGGCCTGCAGATCGTTTTCTGGAATCTGACTCAACAACAATCCTGACACTATTGCTGTTTGAAAGTTTTTCTGCAATGATAAAGGAAACTCAGCATCAACATTTCTGGCTTAACTTACTAATTCAAAGCAACAGATTAGAGGTTGAAGCAACAATTTCGCTGTAGACTGAGATAAGCATACCCCGTGGGGGCAGGTCCACCTCCCCCATAGTCAAGCCGATGAGATTTGGTCTCTGCGCGTGCACTCTGTGCCTATACACAGGTCTGGAAGAGTTGGTGATACTGGGAGCCTCAGGGTTGTACATGTCTGTCTCAAAGGTGTCTGAGTGTCCAAGGGAGCATGGAAAATACAAAGCTGTGTCAATCAAGAGCTGGCTTAAATAAGAACTTGCCTGACTGAGGACTAATGTGTGAAACAGTAATATCATAAACCTGCCCATAGGCACCACCGGTTACTTGCATATGCTTTTAAACAAGTTCTGCATTTATACTGAAATGCTTTATTGCAAGAAGATTCAACCATGAAATGAAGGCTTAATGACATGTGAATGCAGTCGTCATTTTCTACTTTTACAGTTACTCAGGTCTTACATTAGAATTACTGCAGTCATTTATTTAGCTCTTAATTGTTCAAGGGCAACAAAACAAAAAAACTAAATATTGAATACATTGAAAATTTACATAATTTTTTGGATTTTAGCAGTGAATTCTCTCACAATTACAGTGATTTGTCAGTTTGCTTTACCATAAAAATTAAAGAGAACCCGTGGCTGATTATTTACCATAATTTTCAATAATCAGAACATTTGCACAATTAATTCCAAAACAAAATAAAGACAAGTTAAAAGCCCAGTAAGGCAGAAATTCTGTGCACACTATGAAGGAGCCAGGGTCAGGGAAACACTGATAGAGCTACCGCTACACAGAGCAGCTCCTTGGAAGCCATACCTGATGTAAATAGAGGTGTTGGGGACTGTGGTGGGGGGAGGCGGATCCCTGATGTGACAATAGTGGGCACAGAGCTGGTGATGGAGTTCGGAGGGGCATCCATTCCCGACGGCTGAAGAGGGGGGAGTGGCGGTGGTGGACCTACATGAAGATCATCATAATGCTCAGAAGCACCTATGGCAAAATCTATTGGCCACCTTTGCTTTACATTTGCAACTACAGCACACCACATAGTCAGTTACTAATTTAGTACTATGCTTATGGCTGGCTGTACCTGCTATAGGAGGGAGGCTGGGTGGCAAGGCCCCTGGAGGAGGCACTTGCGGCCGCAGGTTCACGGGTGGTGGTGTCATAAGGGGCGGAGGTGGTGGGAGACCTGGAGGAGGCGCTGCCTCCACCACGGGGAGGGGCTGTGCTTGAAATGGAAGAATGCTGGGTAGGTTCACGTCCTCCACAACCACTGGGTCGCTGCCGTGGTCAAATGGGCACATGTCACCGCGCATGCAGAAACCTTTCTCTGGAATGGAAAAGACAGTCTTCAGTGCCAATACTACATCCAATCAGAGAGCTGAAAGCTGATATTTTAATCAGATATATTAACATGGTAACAGTGCAGCTAACTAACCATGAAACTGTCTATAAACCAGAACACCTTAATATGTAAAGTTACCCTGCATCAATAGTAATTGACAAATCAGTGAAATGGGAATGTTAGCCTCCATAGCAGCTAAGCTACCATTTATTAATGACAGCTAATATTACATGTTTTTTTATTCATTATTTTATCAGCATACCGCTTAATGTGCTTGGTAAGCAATGGAAATGAACGTGATTCATAACCATGAATGTCATTGTTTCATGCTATTCATAGTCACCATGACCTGGAAGTTTGCTGGAAATTCCTCCACCTTTTTTTTTTTTTTTTTTTTTTTTTACAATGGGCCCATATGGGAATGTCACCACTCATTTTTTTCTACCGGTCTGTTAAACGTAATGCAGCATAAGCATTTTGTGTAATAATCCTTCATGTGAAACACGGTGATCACTGGGCAGTACATAGTCTTGTGGATTAAATGAAGTATTGAATCAAAGAACTTGGATCAAGGATTTTTTTTTTAAGAGTTATTCAAGTTATTCAATGAATCATCGCAGCCCTAGTATGCACCTGAATGTGTAAAGATTCTTACTTCAAAGGCTACAACCCCATTTCCAAAAAGCTGGGATGCTGTGTAAAATGCAAATAAAAACAAAATGCAATGATTTGCAAATCATACGAACCCATATTTAACTGAAAATCGAAGAAACAACATAAATGTTGAAACTGAGAAATGTTTTATGACAAATATGTGCTCAATCTGAATGAGAGCCAGCAATAAAAGACTGGAAAAGTTGTGTAACGCTAAAACAAAACATCTGCATGAATATCTCACAGGTAATATTAGATTAATTGGTAACAGGTCTATAAGATGATTGGATAGTAAGAGAGGTAGAGTCTCTGTGGAGTGAAGATGACACTGTGTTGACTGAGCTAAAGAGGAGAGGGGACCATCCCAGCTTGTTATCAGAGAACAGTTCAGCATCCATGATGTAATGGGGGTACATTAATGCCCATGGCTTGGGTAGCTTGCACATCTGGGTAGGCACCATTACTGCTGAACAATATATACAGGTTTTAGAGCAACACATGCTGCCATCCAAACTATTTTCAGAGAAGGCCTTGTATATTTTAGCAAGACAATGCTAAATCACATTCCGCAGAAATTACAACAGCATCACTGCATAGTAGAGTCCAGGTGCTAGACTGGCCTGTCCGCAGTCCAGAGCTGTCACCCACTGAAAACATTGGGTGCATCATGAAACAAAAAAATTCTACAAAGGAGATCCCGACCTGTTGAGCAGTCAAAATCGTGTATCAGGCAAGAAAGAGACATCCCACTCCAGCAGCTGGTCTATTTGTTCTATTTTCAATTAATTATCATGTTTCGTAAATCATTGCATTCGTAAATCCGCTGGTCCCAGCTGTGCGCCTTTAAGAACATGCAGAAAAAGCATCGGATATAGCGGACTCGCATATAATGGAATTTCGCTTATAATGGACAAACAATTTGGTCCCCAGGGCTGCTTTTAGCTGTAGTTTTGTTCGACTATAACAGACATGCAGCTCTGCCTACAAGGCGCGTGGTGTTCCGGTGATATCCAGTGCAGATACGTAGTCGGGATTATTAATAGTCACGCATCTGGTCAAGTTAGATTACTACATATACAATATAGTAATCTATACCACAAGTGAGTCTGCCGGGGTGTGGCATGAGTAAATAGTGTCATATAGTTGTGTTCTGGGCATACAGCAACTCCGGAAATAATGGACTGTTTTGACAGGTCCCTTGAAGTCTATTATAACTGGATTTTAGTGTATACAAAACTTTTAAATTGTCATATAAGGTTTGATAGTAGGCAAACAATGCACGGGTGTACTGGATGATTGCTGCATATTGGGGTATATATTTTTTATATAGGTTTTTAAATGATCACACTCTTACTGACATATCAGTTTTTGACCAATATGAAGATCACTTTAACATTTTCTTTGACTGTTGAAGAGTTTTGCACATTACTGTATGTTACGTTGAACGTAAAAAATAAGTCATAATAAAAACCCAATACGTGACACGCATACTGTTTCTCAAATACGTTACCATCATAGTCTCTGCAACGTTTCCTCTGCGGTGCCCCCTGGCCAAAGGAGCTGTGGTCCAGCGTGTGTTCCTCATGGAATTCCGACCAGCTTTCCGTGGTGCTGTTGCCGTGGTGTGTGGGAGCGATGACCGTAATGGTGCTGCTGAGAGTAGGCACTGGGAAATGCCCAGAAGAGATGCCGGGCACCAGTGGTGCAGGAGTGTAGCTCTCCGGGGGCTCTAGCCTCTCCACACGGTCGTGGTCATACTTTGATTTGACAGTGTCCCTTTCTGTGATTAAAGGCAGATTAAACCTTTCATTAAAAATGAATTCCAAAGGTGGCTGTTCAACACATTACGTTTCATTAGGAAGAGTAGCAGCTTAACAGAAGACATGTTGTTGACCTCGACTTCTAGTCCTGCTCTGGCTCCTGGAACGACTTCTGCTTCGGGACCTGCTCCTGCTCCTGTCCCTATCCCGATCACGGTCCCTGTCTCGATCTCTCTCCCGGTCGCGATCACGATCCCGCTCTCGGTCGCGGGGGCGGTCCTTGCTCCTGCTGCGGCTGTAGCTCCGACTGCGGCCCCTTCTCCGGTTATACCGATCCCTGTAAGAGTCCCGTCTGGGAGGCACGCGGTCATAGTCACGCTTTCGGGAGCGGTCATCCTTTTTGCGATCATCACTCCTTCTGCGTGCAACAGATGAACATGAAACACTTCATTAACAATAAAGTTTGAAAACAAGTCAACTAATTTTAAAACGCAAAAACTTGCCTTTTCCACTGAACACTAACACCCAAAATACACACTGCAACAATCAAGGAAGTTCCATAAGCAACAACACAAAGACATTGGGGGGAGCGGGGTGGTTATTGTGAAAAACTCCAGAAATTCAAATTCTTTCATTTAAGGTAATTTTATTTCTACAACAAACTATGTCATTGCAGGGCTTTAAATAACGGACAGCGGCTTTTTGGCACTATATAGACCTTATTAATGCCTACAATTCGATCAGCGCATTAGAAGTGCGCCTAAAATATTAGGGACATCACAGCATGCCTCTCAAGTCAGTAATCTGCATAAATCCAGAGCATCCTTATGTTTAATGGAGCACACCATATGCTGCTGTTTTGGTATATCATGGATGCAATAAACTTTTAGGAGGATACATTGTGGATATAAAAAAAAAAGTAAAAAGGTTGGTGGATGGTGGTACTTTTTGCACTCATGCCCAACATGTTTCCCAGTAAATATAGTTCATTTACAAGCCCAACACGTACGAACACACATTGACACTATCAACCAACATAGCATAAGTAGATTTCAGCCTAAACATTTTCTCACATATTCAATAGAGATTCTAAGGTGGCAGGCAGATAATTTTATGGCTTTATTAATTAGTGCATTTAGCAGCTACAAGAACAAAAAAGTTATTAAAACCCCTCCATACTAATTGTAATATACAATATTTAAGGTGGCCTTTCCTTTTCTGGTGGTCCATCATACAGAATAGCACCTGTCTGTTCTCTCTTCAGGTGTTTGTGTATAGCGTTAGTGCCGAAACTTTGCGTAGTGTAAAACCACCTTTTTTGTTTTGTGATAATTTGAAAAACTTCCACAATTATATAGTGATATTGAAGGAAACATGTCACAGTGAACTGAAGCATTTTAGAAATCAAAAAGAATTTTAATGTCATCGACTGACGACTAATTGCGGTAGCCCTAGCTCAGATATTATGCAACTAAATGACAAAGCTCTCAGCAGCTAATACATATAGGCCACTCTGTACATAGCGACATGTACAGTCACCCCCAATAGTATTAGAATGGCAAAGTCAATTAATTTGTTGTTTCTATACACTGGAAAAATTTGAGATTGAGACCAAAAGATGGATATGATCAGAGATCAGAAGAAAAAGTGAGCGCTACCATCAATCCTGTGTCATGCCAACAGTAAAGCATCCCGAAACCATTCATGCATGGGGTTGCTTCTCAGCCAAGGGAGTGGACTAACAATTTTGCCTGAGAACACAGCCATGAAAAAATGGTACCAAAACATCCTCCGAGAGCAACTTCACTTAATCCAAGAATAGTTTGGTGACAAACAACGCCTTTTCCAGCATGATGCAGCACCGTGCCTAAGGCAAAAGTGATAACTAAATGGCTTGGAGAACAAAACATCTACATTTTGGGTCTATGGCCAGAAACTCCCCAGGCTGTAATCCCATTGAGAACCTGTGGTCAATCCTCAAGAGGTGGGTGGATAAACAAAACCCCACAAATTCTGACAAACTCCAGGCATTGATTATGCAAGAATGGGCTGCCGTCAGTCAAGATCAGGCCAAGAAGTTGATTGACAGCATGCCAGGGCCAACTGCAGAAGTCTTAAAAAAGAAGGGCCAATACTGCAAATACTGACTCTTTGCATGAACTTAATGCAATTGTTAATAAAAGCCTTTGACATTTATGAAATGCTTGCAATTATACCTCAGTATACCATAGAAACATCTGACATCTTCAAGATCTACAAACACAGAAGGAGCAAACTTTGTGAAAACCAATACTTGTGTCATTCTCAAAACTTTTGCCCATGGCTGAACTGAGCAAGAGACATTCAACAGGTTGGCCAAGAAATACAACAGTTAATAACAAACACTGTAAAGCTTAATGAAAAAGCAAAAAAAATTCAGCATCAACAGGGTAGAAGATATCACAATCCACCATTCAAGGAAGACTTCAAGAGCAAACCACTCTTCAGCAGTAAGAACTGGAAAGAAAGACTGGAATTTGCAAAAAGCCACAAGAGTACTGGACCAAAGTTTTATGGATTGATACGACTAATATTAGCCTCTACCAAAGTGGTAAAAAGACCAGAGTGTGGAGGAAGAATCATGATCCAAACTCTGTGAAGCAGAGGGGAGGTATAGTGTTAAGGCTTGTATATCTGCTTCTCGAAATGGTTCACTAATTTTTTTGGTGATGCAAGTTGGGCTCACCCTATATGCACGTGGAAGTATGTACATAAAAATGCACCAATAATGAAATGCGCTGAGCAATCCTTCTAGCTGTGGTGTTAGAGTGAGGCAAGAAGGATGTGGTCTATAGCAGATTTTTTTTTCCCCAAGAAAAATAGAAGAAAAATCATGAGGCTGGTGGAGAGAGAGAGCCAAAGAGGTTCAGATTAAAATATTTTGCAAGAACAGTAATTTATCATTTTCACGTTTGTGGCTGTCATTCGCAAATTAGCTGTGAACACCTAAACGTAAATATTTTTGCAGCTTGCTGAAAGATTGCAAAAACTTAGACATAAGAACATAAGAAATTTACAAATGACAGGCCATTCAGCCCATCAAGCTCGTTTGGGGAGAATTTAACTAATAGCTAAGAGTTGTTAAAATCGTATCTAGCTCTGATTTAATGGAACCCAGGGTTTTAGCTTGCGCTACACTAGCAGGAAGACTATTCCATACTCTAACTACACGCTGTGTAAAGAAGTGCTTCCTCAGATTAATTTTAAAATGTTCTCCGGCTAGTTTCTACTTATGGCCACAAGTTCTAGTATTTAAACTAATATTGAAGTTGCCATTTGGCTGAACAGCATCCAGACCTCTTAGAATCATATACCTGAATCATGTCCCCCCTTAGTCTCCTTTGTGCGAGACTAAACAGATTCAGCTCAGCTAACCTCTCCTCATAAGACAGACGATGTGTAAACTAAAAACAATACTGAAAATGATTTTGGTAACATGAAAATCATAATTCAGTAACAATTAATAATTAGTAATAATTATTAGTAATACATGATGTGTCAGGTAGATGTCCGAGTGACTGAGGAATTTTGCATTTGTTACTTTTAAACTTTTTGTTGTCTTTAATGTTACATTTTAATAATGAGCCCAAAGTTTTCCCAGTTCATACAGTAGTAACTCTATGTAGTGTTGGGCGGTATACTAGTTCATACCAAAAATCGTTTATTATTATGATATGAATTTCTCATATCACAATACCGATTTAAATAGCATAAACAATATTCGGAAAGCGGCGCAACCAGAAACTTTAAGGAGGGACCTTTTTCACTGCTACATTGATAAGAATGTACCACAAAAGATCAGAAATGAAAGACATAGCTGACACTGGAGTTGAAAATAATGAGACACTGGGGTTGTCAAAAAATCTATTCTCAGATACTAATCGATATTGAAAATTAGCATCTGATTAAATACTCACTTTTACCATTATTAATACCAACAGTGCGGTTTCTGCCACATTTGCCACCGCTACAGCACAGACGCGCGCGCACACACACACACTAATGCAGCTCCTCCCCTCCTCTCAACAGCTGCTGAATGCAATTGCGCTGGTTAACACGCACATACTGAGTTGGTCGAACATGGCATATGCTGCAGCTGAAGGCACTTTGCAGGTTGCTTTAGTTAAAAAAAAAAAAAAAAAAAAAAAAAAAAAACACAAAAGTGCTGTTTGGAAAAATTTTTCAGATTTGCAACCAAAAAATAAGGTTGGCGTTAAACCACGATGCAAAAATTGTTACAAATT
>JAODJX010000001.1:39522643-39533397 GCA_026776945.1 Isichthys henryi
GTGTTGGTCGCACATGGCATATGGTGCAGCTGAAGGCACTTTTCAGGTTGCTTTTTTTAAAAAAAAAAAAAAAAAAAAAAAAAAACCACAAAAGTGCTGTTTGGAAATATTTTGCAGATGAGCAACGAAAAACTAAGGATGTCGTTAAACCTCTATGCAAAAAGTGTTACAAAGTTGTGGTGACAAAGTCAAGCAGCACGTCAAACCTGACGAAGCATCTTAAAGACTTTATGAGAAATTTCGTGAGATCAGTAAAGCTTGCGTTACAGCATCACTGTACTATTAAAGATCAAATGTTAAATTAGCCGGCACACACCTTAACATTAGCCATTTATCTATAAGTAGTTAGCCAAAAAACAGGTTAGTCGCCTGTTATTAAGATAGCGGATAGGTGCAATGGCTAATAATAGTTAATGTGGGAACAAAACAAAAATGTAAAACAAAAATGTGTCCTGTAAAATGTGGTAAACGCTCAGTCATACTTAAAAAAAATAAAATAAAATGCTGTCGTATACCGTGAAACCAATATAACTTTGAAAAATACCGTGATATAAATTTTTGGTCATACTGCCCAGCTCTAATGTACAGGTGCATAATTTAGATGGTCTGTATATTATATAAAAATGTCTTGCCAGAAAAAGAAAGTAATTTGACATGCAGTGTACAGTAATGTTTAAGAAACTGGTAATAGACTTAAATATAGCAGACATACGGGTAGCCGCTATGAGTGCCTTTATTTTATTATAAAAGTATTATTTGCAAATTGTCACATTTGTTGGGATTTTCTGCCCCAAACCCACACTAATGTGAAGGGTTACTGTATAAAGTCTTGAGTCACTGTCAGCCTTTCATCAATACAAAAACCAGGTTATGCAAATTAGAACTATTCATTAGCATGCAAGGTGAATGATTAACACCATGCTGCACTACAAAAAAGGGTACAACCAAATCGTGCACTGGCGCAACCACCTGGGAAAGCTGGTAGCAGCGGTGCTATCACTGGAAAAGTCAGTCTGGCGCCCAGAAAATACATCCAAACTTCTTCAGGCAGCAAGACAATGACCCAAAATGCACTACCAACTCAATAAAAGACTTTGTCTGGGGGGAAAAGTCGAAGGATTTAGACTGGCCATGTCAATCGCCAGACCTTAACTCAGCTAAGCATGTACTGCAGCTCTTGAAGGGGATAATGAAGGGAGATACCCCCCAAAACAAACAAAAACTAAAATGAGACTCCAGAGAAAGCCTGGAAAGCATTACAAATGAAGAAACCAACAATTTCATTATGGCAGTGAGTCACAGGCTTGATGCTGTTTGTGCATGCAGAGGATAAGGATATGCCACTAAATATTAAAGGTTATTTACTTTGACTCTGTTCCTATAAGAGTAAAAGGTCAAATTCTGAACCTGAATGCCAAATTCATCTTCTGATCACATACCCAAATGTCTTCAATGTATAGCAAAAAAAAAGTTCCAAAAGTTTTGTTTCAATCAACTTCACTTCAATTCAAAATACTTTGGCCTCTGAGGGACAATTCAAGGCAAGCATATAAGCAAACAAATTTCATTCACAGAAACAAACAAACACACACAGACAAATACTAAGAATCCTCTGACAATATACTGACGTTCCAAGACAATCTAAAAAAATACATACAGCCGCAGAAAAAAAAGAGAGACCACAGCACAATTTTTTGTTTCATTTCTCAATTTATGAGTGTGAATCTTAATATATATTTTCTTGCAAACTCCAGCCTGGTTCTTCCCTTCTCATTGATGAAGGGGTTCTTCCTTGCTTTATGGGACTTCAGTCCTGCTTGTAGGAGCCTGATATGCACTGTCCTAGCAGTGCAGTTCACGCCTGCACTTAATGTCTCCCATTCCATCTGAAGGTCACTTGATGTCAGCCTACGATTCATACAAAACTGTCGGACAAGTTAACGGCTATCTCTGGCATTAGATTGTCAGTTCTGCCCTTTACCTGGCTGGTTTCATTCCCAGTGTCTTCACCTTATTCTTCTGTACTGCTGTCTTAAAAAAAAAAATAACCTAGAAGCAATCTGCTGCTTTGCATAGCCTTCTGCCAGCAGAACTACAATTAAGCCAGGATTTAAAAATGCGGGTTTTTACGCGGCTGTACATATATACACTGACATCAAGATTAAAGTGCAAGTGCCTTCATCAAGGTAAACAGACTCTTGCACTGTTACTGTTCACCAATCTGATAAATTCTGGAATAAACCTAAACTTCCTCCTATTTGTTTTACATACAGGCTGTCTGAATTGCATTCCTGATGTAAACAGCTAGAAGTCATCAGAGGACGCGTGGGGTCATTGATAATCTTATGTGGTTTTTAAGGCATATATTTGTTTTTTCAAAATAAAGATGCACTAGAGATCTTTGTGTTTGCCAAAAAAAAATTTGCGCTGAGGAGGTAACTGCAATTTCCAAAATGAGACAGTGTGTCAATAATCAGGCAAGATCAGTACAAAAAATATGGGCATAAGGGAATATCAATTCAGCTATTCTCAATATCAATGGTCCATGTTACAGATGCACCCCACAAGAACAGATATGAGCTGACAGATTATCCTGCCATGCCCTCACCTGCTGTCTCTGTACCGTGAAGTGGACTGGAGAGGGCTGTGTGTCACCCTCCGTGAGAATTTTTTCTCCTTGTCATCTTCTTTGTTGGGCTAGAAAACAAGACCAGAACATGATTGGTGATTCTTTGAGTTAAGAAACTAACATAACGTAAACAAATAAATGTAGCACAGTGACTAGGTAGGGAAATCTGGGAGACCATGTCAGCAATAGTAATATCCCAATTGCTTTCACTACAAGTTATACCAATTAAATAAGCATGAAGATATACCAATATAACAATATGATACTATGTTAAGCAAAAAAGGTTACCTCTTCTTTCTTCTGTTCATCTTTTT
This sequence comes from Isichthys henryi, assembly GCA_026776945.1. Lineage (NCBI taxonomy): Eukaryota > Metazoa > Chordata > Actinopteri > Osteoglossiformes > Mormyridae > Isichthys > Isichthys henryi. The sequence goes on from JAODJX010000001.1 coordinate 39,525,587, forward strand.
CTTGCCGTTGGTAAACTTCGGTTTTGACGACTGTCAATGACTGCTCAAACTGAGGTAGATAACTCTTTGTGTTCACAGCTTCAAAAAGTTTATCTACAAAGATCTGTGTTTCTATGGGTACAAAATGGATTTGTATCATATTCCTGGATCTACGATTCAATACCTTTTATCGGAAAATTTCACTTTCAAACAATAAAACACTTAATACATGAACTGTCCATTGTGAACAATAGTTAAATTTCCTTCTAACAGAACCCATGCTTATAGACATGGTAAAGCCTTTAGTGGCCAAAACACATTCAAAGACTTGAAATTATGGTGACATCTTAAGTATCATAATAAAGAAACAGGGATAATCTAAGATCTTCACATACACAGAAAACTGCTTCACATAATAAAGCTGGCATCTCGTAACCCAGTAGCTGTTTAATGGGATTAGCAATTCACATACCTCTGCAAGTGAGCTGTATACAACATCCAGTTCATATTTTAGGCATTATATTTTTGACATCGTTGAAAAGAAGCAAAGGTCCAACATGTGCAAGCATGAATTTACCTTTCTGGAGAAATACATCCAACTGGTCAATGCATAGTGCTTTCAAGTCTTTCTCTGATTTATCCTTCTTCACCAAGGCAACAACATATTTAGCCAGAGCTGACGGGTCAGCATCACATCTAAAAGGTAAAAGGAAATAGTCACACTTCACATGATCAAACACACATACAAAACGAACTAGATTTCACTGTCTTGTACACCGATGAAACTGAAACCACAAGTGCTTAACAGCAATAGAACTCAAACCCAACATCATCTACCAAAAAACTGACAACTCCACAAGTTTATTTATGCGAAAGTCTCGTACTCAATCCCCTCCACTGACAAATTCTAAAATGCTCATACACCTAAACACCAGCATAAACTAATTACATGCATGTGATTATCTGCCAAGCATTTGGATTCACTCCTTAGCAATTAATTCTGGGAAAAAAAAAAAAAATTAGCAACCTTTTTTTACATACAGTGCATAAAATGTTCAACTGAACCAGGGAGTACACAGTACGTTTTCAGCTCAACTTTCAAATTACAGAGACGTTATGTTGATGTTTAAACTTAGTGATTAAATTAAAGTGGTGTACATTTATTAATCAAAGGTGTTTCCCGATAACGATGACTCTTAGAATATTATCTAAAGATATATCTTACAAAAGGTATTTCTTATCCTATGTCCGTTTCCTGAACAATCTTAAGAGACTGCTTAAGGGAGAGCTTCTTGAGTGCAACCTTAAAAATCACTGAACACCTGATTGGTTGACATCGATGGCTCGAGAATTGATTATATATACACATCTACAGCATTCGGCAGATCCCCTTAGCCAGTGAATACATTCTGAATTATTCCCTCCATGCAGCAACTGCTTGACTGCCACAGGAGGGAAAGTTGTGTTCTGTGTAAATAACACTCCAGAAATTCAAAATATTGCATTAATCAGAACTGGGCAAAACCTAAAAATAAAACGCAAAAATAAACTGAAACATCTAACCGTAAATATTTTCCCCGCCTCCCCAGATTTTAGTACCCTTAATGATGTTAATCTTATTTTAAATGAAGCGTGTGAGCCGACAACGGCCATAAGAGACAGCTAAGAACGGCTCAGGCCAACCTTAACGAAAGATTTTACGGAAGATACACTTAGCTAAGAACGTTTCGGGGAACATCGGCGGAACGCAAAGAAACGACAAAGGCAGAACTTACGAACGACGTAGCATTAAGAAAGTTTCGGCAAACCCACCCCAAGACATTTACGCTTGTTTACAAACTAGGAAGTCATCATTCTGGAAGGGATGACTGATTGTGTAAAGTGAAGATAAACTCGATAAATTGCTTCGAATTTAGTAAGCAGTAACATAGAAATAGTAAAACGTTGCGTCAGCAGCGCTAACGGTTTGTCAATGTTGCACATTAACATTTAGCTTGCAACGCATAATTCCGTTATATGTATCAACTAAGCTTTAGCAACGACTGCTGCGGACACTGAACTATAAACTGAACTTGATACAAATGTTACTTGGACAAATAAGTACAGTAGGAATTAATTTCACTTGCAACTCCCAGCTGAAATATTAAAATATCCCATCTGTCATACACAATTTAACTGTGATTAATTAGAAGCAGAGGATTAAATGTTTCGTGGTGCAAAGCAGTCTAGGTATTAGACAGACAAAACATGTTACATTTAGAAGTTAGCAAATTAAATAGCTAGCTGGCTAATTTCAATAATCGGGTGCTACTTACATTGGTTCAAGGGTTTTTGAGAGCCAGGACTTCAAGGCATCAAGGTTCTCTATAATCATTTTTCAGAAAGCAGTCTACCTTCTCAAATACAGTAAGGCTTAATCCTTACAAGGGACAGGAGGCTAAATAAACCGAAAGTAGCAACACACGCGACGTGCAGGCAGCGTTAGCTACCGTCGCTAACTCAAAGGCCGCACGGAACCAAAGACCTGCTCAACTATGCCAAAGTACGCCCTGTTTCACTCAACTTGCTCGTCCTGTTTCTAACGGGAAAGGGGGAGATTAGCAGATACAAGAACGAGTGTTCCGTGATCGGCGTGAAGCATACAGCTAGTTGAACATGCAAATGTATTGGAATCCTTTCCAGTAGTTTTCACCCACTCTCAGCCCCGCTCCGTAAACATGGCGACTGTTGACTCCCGCGAGAAACATCGCGAGATAATGTACGCGTCCCTCGAGCATGTCCTACGTCAAGTACGTTCTACGTACTTCAAACCGCGATGTGAGAGCTATATGTTGTAATTAAGCACCTGTGATTTCTGTGGGATAGAAGAGAAAAATGCTATACATGTTTTATCATTGTGTATATACAAGATTATTCTGGATAGATATAAAACAGTTTATTAAGAACAACTTTAAAAATGATATAGTGATTGGCCTATTTGATGTATTTCTTTAATGTTAAAGGTAGTAATTGGATGTTAAACAATCTATATGTTATTAATTTACTTTTGTTTGTATATATATATATATATATATATATATAATTGGATTATTATATTGTATTCATACACCCCTGGTTGTTCATGTTCATGTGTTATAATGCAGACATATGTCATTGTACCTTATATTGATTACTTTAAAAAGTATGGTTTGCCAAATAAGAAAAATGTGAAAAGTGGCAATTTGCGCTCTGTGCCCCCGCACCCCTCTGAAATTTTATGTCTGCATTAATGAGTTTCTTGTTTGTATTTATTTTTATTTAAAAAGCATAAATTGACCTTTAGATTTGGCGAAAATTGTTCTGAGTAAATCATAGTGTTTCATTCTTAACTTCTGATAGCTATGAAGTAGTTACTAATTTGTGTAAACGTGTATCATTTGGAAAAATTGTAACTCGATAAGGATAATTATATAAATCGCAAATATGATTATCGCAAATCTGTTGTCTTAATAATAGGCACGCTGCCGTATAATATTGTATTTATACAAAAATGATTTTGAACTAGCAAAATCATCTTCACCCCTTCAAAATACTAAAATTATTAAACTGAAAATCCATGACAAGGGAATAGTTATCTTAACTGATTTTCCCGCGTTCCTGCATTCCACAAAAATTGCGCTAGAATTCCGCCTTTTACTAATTACTCTGAAAAAACTGTTATATAATTTATGGAAAATTTAGTTTAATCATTATTATATGCATGACATGGAGTGTGTGTGATGTAATGAAAAATGCGTTAAATATGATACATGCTAATTCTTATTGGTGACTAATAAATTATTATCTCGCCCAGCAATAAAAATCTTACATACTTGGATGGAGGTTTTTAAGCTTCATCGAATATCACTGATTTTCCACAAATGCGCGCTATAAACAGGAATCTTGTGAACTGTCCCAGCGGCTAATTACTACTGAGCCGAGCGAAGCCGAGTGAAGCCGAGGCGGGAGTCCGTAGTCCTCCGCCGTCGCTGTACGTCACGGAGCCTGCGGTTGTTTTTTTCTCTATTTTATTATTTTTTTATCTAACAGCTCTCGGGGTCTGGGTGCCTTATACGATGTTCTTTGATCTAGGAAGTCGCGTAGGCACTGTTTACGCAATTTAAACCATCTGACCCGAACGACGTGGGCCCCCAACCGCAGCGGGAGAGGTGGTTTAGTGGAGTAGCAGCGTTTGATCTCGATTTCCGCTAGCCGTCTTCGCTAGCTTAGCCGACGCGATGGACCATCACCAGGCGGCAAGCCGATACCGAGTGGTAAGGAAACAAATAGATCCCCCGATACTGCCCGAAACAACGAGTAAACCAGACAATATACATTAAATGTAACTAAAGGTGTGGTATATGATATAAGCGTACGAGAAATATAACTACCTGAACATCGTTGTTATCCACACTTCCGCATTTTTAGCTTGTAAGCTAGCTAGCCAGCTGTGTGGGCGTACGTGCCAGCTTGACATCGCTAACCATCGGCCCTCCATTTCCATGAAACGTAAGCCTTTAATTCAGCTTGTTGTATATGCAAATATGAGACGTTTACTGTTTCTTCTCGGTGGTTGTTTAGACGTGGGCATAAATGCGGTGCACGAGCACGGCTTTATTGCGGTGCGATCGGTCGTAGGTTCATGGGAAAGGGCGCTTATGTGTTAAGTCAGTATAGGCAATTTGAGGCGTTGTCTTTATATAAAGAAATTTATTTAGACCATTCATCGATGAGCGTCTATGGTACTTTTGATCCTGTCTTATCAGTGTTTAATTTTGTCTTTTATGGAGCATTTTGCTCTCTGCGTGATGGTAGATTGACACATGATGAGAAAACCAACCAACGGAAAATCAAAAACATATGATTGCGTTTTGAACGTGCTGATCTAGTGGATTGAAGGAAACTGAAAGCTTGCTGTGACGTTGATATCTTGCGTAACACCTTTCATGCTTTTCCTGATGTATAAATTGAGACAGTTGTATTTTTTTGTATAATGGTGTTATTTGGCTGGTGTTAGACAACCTTTGCCATAAGCGAGCTTCCAGGCTTATTGCAGGCCTGTGTTAGATAATCTGTATGGAAAATTCACAATGGATAGAAGTGTCACCTTAGACCTCCAAGGTTGGGGGTTGCACTGTGTTTCTGTGCGTGTTCTGAGTAATGTGTGGGTTTCCTGCATGTACTTCATGTTTCTCTTTCATTCTCAAAGACATGTAGTTGGGCAAACTGGCAATTATTGATTACCTACAGTGTGATTGTATGTGCTCTTGATGGACTGGCATTCCATCCAAGGATGGAATAGAAAATATGTATAATAGCATAACCATCACAAACATTTGAAAGTATTGTAGCTAAAATTCATTTTTATGTGCATTTAAACTTTTGATAATGAACTGATGTGAATGCAAATTTTTGTGTATGTAATAGGCAAAATGGCAATATTATCAGTATTCAGCAATCTCTAGTGTTTATCTGATAGTGATTCTTTGGCAGTCATCACCAGCAAAACAAGATATCAGGAATGTATGTATGAAAGTATGATTAGGTTTTCAGTTCAGCATTCTACCCCCCCCCCCCCACACACACACACACACACACACACACACACATCTTCTTCTTTGTATGCACCATATCATAATAGCTTTTGTATATTCATCTAGCAACTGCATATCTAATTCAAGATCCCATTGGTGGCCTGGACCCTATCCCATACAGTAAAGGGCATGTGTAAGTAGTGTGTGTTGTTATACTACCCAAAAATAAAAATCTCAGTAACTACAGAAATGCAAGAGAATCATTTGGTAATTGTAAAGCAATTCTTAATGCTCTCTAGAAGAATATTTAAATGGCTGGATTAAGTAGTTTAGAACACCTGCATACATTAGTATCATTGGAATTAAATGGAGTTATCTAAGAGTGAAACATACATAGTACCCTTTGTTATACTTCCTCAGAGAAAACACTTTTTAACAAAACTGTTACATTCTGTTGGTGTTGCTAGAGAATTGTAAGAAAAACTAGTTTCCCAAGGCGCCAGATAATCTGACAGTGGCAGCTGGGGGAACTGGAGATCATCTTACAATGGTGTGATTCTTTCCTGCAAGAACCATGTTGTTTACAAAATTGGAGACCAGTACCATCCCAGTTTGTTTGGATCTCTACTGCTTTCAGAAGTTGCTTTGGAAAGTAAATGTGTTAATTGATTCCCAGGTACGTAGAGTGCTGATGGCTGGGTGTCTGTCACAACTGCAGATAAGCTGTTGTTCTAAATTCTAAATGATCTTGCATAAAATGCTTCAAAGTGTGTTTTAAGCCTTGCTCATGAATATTTTATTTGCTGTGAGATTTTGCAGTGACTTTTACGCAGTGAAATGATTGCTGCCAAAATATCAGCAGATGCTTTTTAAAGTGATGAATGGCAGTATGATTGTTAGTGCTGGGCGTTATACCAGTTCATACTAAAAATCGTTTTTTATTATGATATGAATTTTTCTCATACCGCAATACCGGTTTAAATAGCCTACACAACGTTTGGAAAGTGGCACAGCTGGGAACTGTTTAAGGGGAGACCTTTTTCATTGCAACACTGCTAAAAATGTACCGCGAAAGATCAGAAGCAGAAGATGCAGTTGACGCTGGAGTTGAAAATAATGAGACACTGGGATTGTCAAAAATTGATTCTCAGATACTAATCGATATTAAATTAGTATCTGATACACATAGTCAACATTATTGATACCAACAGTGTGGTTTTCACCTCATTCATCACACTTCACACAGCACCACTATAGTGCAGATGCACGCACACACTTGTGCAGCCCCTCCCCTCCTCTCAGCCACTGAATGCATTTACCCTGGTTAACACACGCATACCGACTTGGCCAAACATGGCAAATTATGCAGTTGAAGACACTTTGCAAACTGTTTTAGTAAAAAAAAAAATAAAAATGCAAAAGTGCCGTTTGGAAGTATTTTGCAGACGAGCATGGAAAGGCTAAGGATATCGATAACAGTACCTTGTATATGCAATATTAAATTTAAAAAAAAAAAACATAGTCTAACATCAAGTGAGCTACCTGTCTAAGCCTTCTGGGTTGGAATTCTCTCTAAGTTTTGGCAACCTTGAAGTGAATTGCTTTCTCAATTGGGACATACTTGTATAGGCAGTATTAAATGTAAAAATAACACAATGCAAAATTAAGTTGATACCCTAATGAGATGCCTATTTCTTCATGGTGAGGTTTTTTATAAAAAGATAAGCATGTCAACACTCTTTGAAGCAAGTGTGCTGCTACCAAATCTTATCTTATGAAGAGAAATCATTTTAAGCATAACAATTTACCACAAGCAATCACAACACAGTAATAGTAGACAGATAATCAATATTACAAACTCCACACCCAAGAGAGCGCAGATTGTTTTTGATGCAGCAGACCCAAACAAGCAGGCAAAAAAGTATTGTGGCGAGTGGTCAAGTCATTTTAATAAAGAAGATGACAACACTTTTAAAATATAATATTCGTTATTCTCCGTTCTCTAAAATACTATCTCTTTAAATCACTATTGGTTTATTTAATACTAGCAGCAGCACAGACAAGCAAACCAACAGTTTACATGACGCTGACAGCTACACGCTAATGAAACACACACATTCCACAGCAAACATTACACACTAATGATAATTACAATTAACTATAATTCAGGAATGCACACTCAAATTTACACCATTTACAGTTTTCAGGGATGCACCGAATATTCGGCCACCGAAAATTTTCGGCCGAAAATGGCCCAAAAGTGCATTTTCGGTTTTCGGC
>JAODJX010000001.1:39533851-39555117 GCA_026776945.1 Isichthys henryi
TCATACATAATAAGATACAACACAGCTAAATAAAAAGATGTGTAGTAATGCCTTTAGTATTCAATGCAGGCATAGTGGCCTACCACACAGCTACCTGAGCACATGATCTGAGCATACTAGGCTATAGGCTTAGCACAGCATTGTTTAACTTCAATTGTTTATTTAATTACTGACCTTTTTAATGACAGAAACACTTACATTTCTACAGTATAGCCAATCCTTCAGTAATTAGCAACGTTTATATGGATGGGGACAGATTGCAATTCTGGTGATTTTTTTTTTTTTTTTTTTTTTTTCCTTTTGTGAAGCAAAATATCATCTCTTCAAAACAAATGAAGTTATGTGGTGCCACCTATCATAACAAGATATAAGTGCCATCTTTTGCTGAAGACTTGAACTGAAAGACATTTACCTTGATTTAAAACAAAAGCTTCAAGATGTTCATGGCTAGGTTCACGGTGTAGCCCCTCATAAGGATGTGCGCCATGGGAGAATTCGGAAGAAATTTGAACTTTTACACCTATTTGAAAGGACTTAAGTCTTTGAGCCTAATAAAAATTTGAAAGGACTTAAGTCTTAGACCCTCAGAAAAATTATTTCTTTATAATGAAAATCATGACATACAATGGCCAACAGTGAAGGCAAAGGCAAGATTGCACACTGTGCTTTAAAATTTTGCAGAAAATGATGCCTTAATTTATGTTGTATTTTAATTTATTCAGTGATATGTTTTTAGACATTAAAGGGCCTAAAATACATATTAAAACAACCCAGAGCATCTATCTAAGCCTTCCATGCATTACAAATGTCAAAATAAACAAATCCATGATTTGCCAGGTTATTTTTCAAGTAACTGTCAAATTTGCACTTGCCCCCGATTTTCGTGCCCTTTTGACCTTTGGTGACCTCAATAACATACTAATTTGCATAATGATTATTTAAACGAATAGAGTACTTAAATACAAACATTTCAAGGGGTATTTTGTTGTTCTGTGATTAATACTTTTGAAGATACAGAGATTTATGTTTCCCCTACCCCTAAATTTTGGTTCCAATACGGCTTCGATGGGCGTGGTTTATGACGTCATTTTCGTGGTTATTGCCGGGTTACCAAAAGTCTGCCTGAATTTTTTTGATGTGCCACATGGTGTACTACAATAATATGAAAAGAAACTTAGGGCATCTCTCATGCACTCGGGGACCCCCTCAGCCTAAGGACTACTAAGAAAAACTGTAAAAATTAGCATGGTACAAAGCATGCTGGGTGCTGACCAATTCCGGCATCCCATTATGTCAGCCAGTTGTCAACAGTGGGTGGGATCATTGCGCATGCAATATGGTATTATTGAAATGACGTTGATCATGTAAAGTATGCGGCTATCTTTATTGTATAATACCATGGTTCATGTTTGCATATTGAACCGTCTGGAGCACACCAAACAGTTAGATAATGCGTGTACTGATGCACTCCTATGATGCTTTTCCGTCAGACCAGGTACTATACTTTGGGTACTTCAAGAAAGTACGAAAAGTATGGTACTTCAAGGTGTTGGCTTTTCACTGTTGTAAAAACTGATATCAGCACTGAATGACTTCACAAAGGTGAGGCTGGGTATTTTGTACTGAATTTCGAAAAATGGCTGTAGCATATTACAGGGCTGGACAATGTGTGTTACTAATACCAACAGGGAACGTGGGGATTTTATTTCGCTAAAATATTTCTACTCTGTCATAGAATAAAAAATGTCAGCTTACTTTGCAGTTCTAATTATTATTACTTTTATAGATAAACTGGTTTTTGAACATGTATTAGATCAAGTTTACCTCCACTGCTTTTGCATGAACGTTGCATGCATTCTGAGATAATCATTTTCATCTTTGCTGTTTAAATCACTCCTACATGGGTTTGTGATACATTTGTGACCCGTACAATTGTGATCAAGTGAGTCGGAATGAGGAAATTTTCAAAAGGGAGTTATTATTATGTTTAGATTCTCCTTTTTAAAACCTTCAAAATGATGTATGGTTTGTTGGAATCGGACAAAAACTGACCGAGTTACATCCGTTAGAAGTTTACATCAACAGGGCTTTTTAAAATCGAGCTCTGTTGGTTCAGAGTGATGTCATTGGAAATTCTATGCAAATTTTTAGAAAGTAGGTGAGCGTCGCTTTACTGTGATACTAAACTATTGGTGGGGGGATTCCCAGTCATGCCGCGAGTGAGTGGAGAAGAATACGGATTTTCTAAGAATTTAAGATAAAGGACTAATTTCTGAATACAAAGCCCATACAAAACATTCAAATTATTATGGTTCAAGGTATTTATTTGCTATTTTGATTATTGGGATCGATAGATGACTTAATGGACTCATTTTTGGGAAAATCTCAATTTCGACGAAAATTAACTTTGACATTTTTGACTCTAGCTCATAATTAGCCTGTGCGCATTCTGACTCATTTTGCCAGCACGGGTCACATTTATGAGCTTGTTTTTGCTTTATAAACACTCCAGTATTTTTTAAAACAAAAAATACTATACTGCCGTAGTATATTACTTGAAAAAATTTCTTATGCCGTCCTTTTTTTTTAATCTCCTCTTCCAACCAGATTGAAATGTTTTTTATTATTATTATTATTTTTTTTTACTTTGTGTATCGTTGTTTTCCAAGTTCTTAACTTTTTTTTCTTTCTTTCTAAAGATTGCGGTTGTATTGCGCTTCAGAGACAGGCTATTTGCATAATCAGTCGTTCCCACCCTGAAGAAGCAAAGAAGTGCCCCAGCTGGTTTGGCACTTTTGGTACTGGTACTCAACCAGAAGTCAATAGAAAAGGGAAAGTACCAAAAGTATGATTCTTGCTGCAGTGGAAAATAATGCTAAGTTGGCTCTCCTACTGTGGTCACGTTTGCCACTGTCTCTAGCTGCGATGATTGATTGTTTTTGAGTAGCAACATGTCTATGAAAGTATTGCATCCCCTTTAACTGCTTTATAGCGTGGGCCTTTGCTTTTGAATCATATCAAATCTTTCATGAGCTTATAAATAATGACACATGAGAAAGTTAGGTACCAGTTGCTGGTAGCACTTGTGCTGCAAAAACATAGTGTCAAATACATAGCACTCCTGGAAGTGAATCACATGTTGCTTAAAAAGTTTCAACATGTTGTCGGTGTTTTCACCCTATGAAATAATCATTTTGCAGACATTACAAATGCTCTTATCGTCTTTCTTTGTGAAATATAGCCATGTTTTGGACCACTTCTTCCTCTCTGCTATGGTGACTCCTTTTTTAAGGCAACACAAGACATACGTGTATGATGATGATGATAATTTGCAAACAATGCGCACCTGCTGGCATCAATAAAGGAATTGATAGAGGCGTATGATGCCGATGCTTTGGAAAATATTAAACCAGTCCTCTAGTGGCACGGTTCACAATTTCATCCCTATTCGCGTAGCTCTCTGAGTGACTATGCAATCTCTCGTTTCTCTCAGTAACTTTCTAACTTTTCATTACAGTTAATTTGCATTTTTAGTATAATGAAATATTTTTAATTTAATAATGAGTCCAAACCAGAGTGCTTCCCGTGCATTCAGTAGTAATTTTGTACATACAGGGGCATAATTTAGATGGTTTGTATATTACATACAAGTGTCTTGATAAAATATGACAAAGTAACTTGATGTGCAATTTGTACACTATTGTTCGTTTAGAAATTGGTAATAAATAGACTTATCATTCGGGCTAGCTGACTGTTATGGGTAGTAGTTAGGGGTGCCTCCCGTAACCCTCACTAATGTAGTGGGATTATATCAAGTCTTAAGCCACTATCAGTCTTTCATCAACAGAAAAACCAGGGTATGCAAATTAGGATAACTATTCATCAGCATGCAAGGTCATTGATTAATACCATACTGCACCAAAAAGAGGGGTGTGTTCAAATCATGTGCTGGTGTGACCAACTGAGAAAGCTGGTAGCATCAGTGCTACCACTAACGCCCTGGTCTGGAAGGTTTCAAGTCCCGGGCTGGCAGAATAATCATACCACCTGAGAAAAGCCCCCAGCTGTTCCAGGGATTGACATTCCTCACCTGTATCTCACTTAGGACAAAAGATTCTGCTGAATAAATTAACCTAATGTAAATGAGTTGTCTCAGTAACCATATACAGGATGCAGGCTTGTCTTTGCAGTGTTTGCCTCATTAAAAATAATGATCTCCTATGTTTCCAGTTGCATAATGAGGATGACCCCTCTGAAGCTTCCTCCAGAGCTGAGGCTTCCACATCCAGCCATGAGCCCCCTCTGGCAGAACCCACTTTGTCAGTTGATGTGGAGGCACCACCCCCTCCATATGCCAGCATTGCGACTGGAGCAACGGCAGCACCAGGTAAAATATTGTTAGGGTGGTCTACAACCCAAATGAGGTTGTGCAATACATTTATGAGCAGAAGGTAGTCCTGTACTGTGCTTTAAGTGTTATTGTACCATATAAATAGGCCAAAAAAAAAGTCTTTTGAAGGAAAAGGCATTGTGTCAGCGTACTATTATTACTATAACTTTTAAACAATATTGTTCACAAAACAGTGTTAATATTTTAATTTCAGCAGATTATTGAACTTAATATATGGCTACCTCTTAGTAAACTACACTGTGCTCTAAAGCATTTTGTTGAGGTAACTATGCATATCCATGTAACTGCCTGTCCACTTTGCTTCAGATATAACTATGTCTTTTGCAGTGTCTTTTGCTAGTCAGAAAAATGCTGGTTTGTGCAGTGAAGTGCTATTTCACTCTGTACCTTGCACACACTGGGCCATTTCCTTAGAATGACTTGTCCTATAAAGCAAGGTAGGTCATTATATTTAGAATACTGTACCATGGCAAATCCAGAAGATGGTTGGGTGGATGATCCACACATTAGTATTCTCACTGCAAAGTACAGCCTTCTGGCATGCAATGTGAGGAGGTGCAATTATCTCCTTACAAGTGAACATGAAAGATAATCACAACTATAATCCCTCAAACACCATCAAGGTGCTTTGTGTTTTCAACTTCATTACAAGCTTTACCCTGGTGTTTGTTTGTTCATTCAATATTTATGTTTTTAAATTGGCAAATATCAGGTCACAGTGGCTTCAGAGAGCACTGACTGGGAAGAGAAACACTTTCTCTGTGTTAAGTTTTGTTTCATGTAACAGCAATGCAGTATACTTTTCTTGAACTACCTAGAAGTGGCAGAGAAACCGGTCTAAACCATTAGTCGTCTCTGTTTCCTCCAATACATTTTCCTCCAACATAAGTCCTTTCTTAGTACTTGCCCTCTGACGAAGGGAATATGGCTCACAAATGTGTGAACCCTGTTGTGTCTGTGCCTTCCATTTAATAATTGACCAGCACACTGACGATAAGGCCTTTCTATCTCCAATGTCTCACAGAGGCTGGCTTTCAGGGGGACTTCCCGGTCCCTCCCCCATACAGTGTGGCGACCTCCCTCCCCACCTACGACGAGGCAGAGAAGGCCAAAGCAGCTGCCATGGCGGCAGCAGCCGTGGAGGTGGCACAGCGGGTAAACTTTTAGTGTTGGCTTGACCTAGCTACATGGGATCGGAGAGGGAGGGGAAAGCAGTGTAAATGGGGCATAACAGAGCCTTTCTCCACACAAGATTTTTTGCTTGCACCAAGAGTGCTAAAATAAGTTGCCTTTATTATGTAAATAATAAAAAAGGTCAGTTGGGGCAGTTCAAGGGCAACTACCCGTGGTAGTTCTGTCTGCTTTCACTCTGCTTGGCTGTCTCAAGTACAGATTAAGGAAGTCCTTTACGGACTGATGTGGGCAGCACCTGCTGTACTTGTACCTGATTCTGTTGAGCACTACTTTGATGTGATATTTGGATGGTATTACCCCTTTTTTGAGCGGTCTCTTGTTCTGTGAAGTGCATTAATATGGATATGCTGCTAGGCAAAGAGGATGATATTTTGTGTCAGGTTCAGACGCTCCTCTACTTGCGAATGAGATACGTTCCGAACAGCCGTTCGTAACTTGAAATGTTCGTAAGTCATTATTCAACATTATTTTAAGGGTATACGCAAGTACAAAGAACTAGGATGCTGGGAGTACGCATGCTATGCTGCTGCACGGCGGGAGTAGCGGCCAGAAGTTGTACTAGGCAGGACTGGAGCGCAGAAAAAAAAATTGATGTTGTGGACAGGAAACGGTAGCTCAATGAACACAATTTGGACTTACAGTCCGTTCGTATGTCTGAAATTTCGTAAGTTGAGGAGTGTCTGTGTTGCTTTTCAATGAAGTAATTGATATTTGGAGGAAAACATAAGTGTTATTGTACCAGCAAAACAATATGACATTCTGATAAAAGGTTGCCAGTGATCAAAGCTTGCTGCCATTCTAAATATTTACTGGTTCAGTCAAGCACTAATGAAATCTCTTCACTAGCCAGTAGACATGAGTAGTCGATTGTTGAAATATTTGGGTACAACAAGTCTTCAGTGTTCTTTCCATAATATATTTGGCAGGTAAATAGATGTTAATAATGTTGAACAAAATTTATGTTCTTCCAGAGTCTTGCATATATCTATAAGTATAATTAAAATACAAAACACACACACAGGCACAGCCTCAATTTAGTGACTGTTCTCCTTAATTCTGCTTCCCATCTGTCCCTTGGGAGTAATGCATTTCTCTTTCTGAAGGAGGAGGAATTTCCACCCCGGGAGGATTTCAGTGATGCCGACCAGCTGAGAGTTGGCAATGATGGGATTTTCATGTTGGCCTTTTTCAGTATGTAACTTAATTTTGTTAAAAAGTAAATCCAGTTTTTATGATCTACAAAACAATGAATGTTCACAAAGGCATAATATATCCCTGGTTGTGAATTTCTGTAGTAACTTTCCAGAGCTTGTCAGTAAGAACAGGCTGAAAATGTAATATTCAGGTGTCTTGTATCAGTCAATGAAATAATATACATTGCAGCCCGTAATCAATTGGAGTGTAGGAGTTAGAATTGAAGTGTTTAATTAAATTGAAACATTGTAACTAAACATACAACCACCAGGGGGCATCCTCTGCTAAGCTACCATTATGAATATACACTGCTCAAAAAAAGTAAAGGAACACTTTTTAATCAGAGTATAGCATCAAGTCAATTAAACTTCTGGGATATTGATCTGGTCAGTTAAGTAGCAGAGTGGGTTGTTAATCAGTTTGTTTCAGCAGTTTGTTTTCAGCTTTGGTGTTAATGAAATTAACAACAGGTGCACTAGAGAGGCAACAATGAGTCGACCCCCCAAAACGGAAATGGTTAACAGGTGGAAGCCAGTGACGTTTTCCCCTCCTCATCTTTTCTGACTGTTTTTTCACTAATTTTGCATTTGGATGGTGCATCAATACATTCTATTGCCAAAAAGTTTGCTGTGTCTCTCAGCACAGTCTCAACATCTTGGGGGGAATTCTAGGAGTCAGGCAGTTACTCTAGGAGAGCTGGACAGGACTGTAGAAGGTCCTTAACCCATCTGCAGAACCGGTATCTACTGCTTTGTGCAAGGAGGAACAAGATGAGCACTGTCAGAGCCCTACAAAATGACCTCCAGCAGGTCGCTGGTGGGAATTTCTCTGACCAAACAATCAGAATCAGATTTCAGTGAGGGTGGCCTGAGAGCCCGACGCCCTCTAGTGGGCCCTGTGCTCACTGCCTGGCACCGTGGAAATCAATTGACATTTGCCATAGAATACCAGAATTCGCAGGTCCGCCACTGATGCCCTGTGCTTTTCACAGATGAGAGCAGGTTCACCTTGAGCACATGTGAAAGTTGTGAAAGTGTCTAGAGAAGCCGTGGAGAACATTATGCTGCCTGCAGCATTGTTCAGCATGACCAGTTTGGTGATGGGCTGGGGATGCATATCCACGGAGGGACATACAGACCATGAAACACTAGACAACGGCACCTTGACTGCCATTAGGTATCGGGATGAAATGCTTGGACCCATTGTCAGAACCTACGTTGGTGCAGTGGTTCCTGGGTTTCTCCTCATGCACGACAATGCCCGGCCTCATGTGTGCGAGAGCATGTATGCAGTTCCTGGTGAATGAAGGAATTGATACCACTGACTGGCCCCCACGCTCGTCTGACCTGATTCCAATAGAACACTGGGACATTATGTTTTGTCCAGGAGTTCAGTGATGCCCTGCTCCAGACCTGGGAGGAGATCCCTCAGGACACCATGCGTCATCTCATTAGGAGCATGCCCCTACATTGTCAGGCATGCATACAGCATGTGGGGGGCCATACAAACTACTGAGTACGATTTTGAGTTGCTGCAATAAAATTTGGGCAAATGGACTAGCCTGCTGCATCATTTATTCACTTTGATTTTGGGATGTCTTTGAATTCAGCCCTCTGTAGGTTAAATTTAAGTTCTGTGAAACAATGTGGCATCCTTTCATTCCTAACACATTACTCCATTAGTCCATATCAGTATAGATATCCAGCATGTTTTTTTCCTACTGAGATGTGATGTGTTTTCAAAGTGTTCCTTTAATTTTTTTGAGCAGTATACGTAGGCCTTATTGTTTTGTCTTGTATTTTATTTGCTAACTTTTGTCAAGAAATGCTAGATTATGTTAATATAAATAAATAGCAGTTTCTCTCTCTCTTCCTCTCTCTCTCTGTGAAACAGTGGCTTTTCTTTTCAACTGGATTGGGTTCTGCTTGTCATTCTGCCTGACCAACACTATAGCAGGCAGATACGGTGCCATCTGTGGGTTTGGCCTCTCTTTGATCAAATGGATTCTCATTGTGAGGGTAGGTGTGGCAGGACAGCTGTGAGTAACTGTTACATGGACTTGTTTGCGACCCTGGAGCATAAAAAGATTGGGTTTCAGTTTTTTTCTGATACCTTTAGATCGGATTATGCAGTTTTTTGTAAGGAATGGTGCAGTATGCTAATTGAATGTAAGGCGTTGCTCTTGTTTCATTTCAGTTTTCAGACTATTTTACTGGATACTTCAATGGGCAGTACTGGCTCTGGTGGATTTTCCTTGTTCTAGGTGAGTAGATATATTTTATCTGGTTGCCTTTAGAGAAGGTGGGATCACTGCATGGTTTATGAATAGTATTGCTCTCGGCTGCATTGATACAAAAGGGCACTTATCACAGTGATCCTTTGAAATGTATATAGTGGTTATATCTATATGCAGATAGTAAGATTGTTTGATGTAATTTAGTAAGACTTATAGTAACACTTGCTCACTTCAAAGGTTGAGTTTTGAGACTTTGGAAGCAGAAACAGTGACTGATTTCTCCACTTTGTTGATTAGTCACTTTGAATCTTATGATTCACTGACTAGCTGATGATAGAACAACTAATTTCATACTCTGTCATGATGTCGGAGCAAGGAAGTCTTTCACTAAGTTTACATCTTTCAGAGATTCTATTTTAATATTGCATGTAATCAGAATCATTCATATATGGTTCAGAATGTAAAATTGAATGATTTGTTGATACCAGCCGATAAATATACCAACGTGAATAAGGTAGGTACCGGCACTATTTTTTTCCCCCACTTCAAGCACTATACATATACACCAGGACTGTACATATGCTCTATAGAATTTTTGGTGAAATGGATTGCATTTAAATAGCGCATTTTCTACTCCTAAGAGCAATTTTACAATTTTGCCTCACATTCACCAATTCACACTCCCATTCACACCCCGGTGGCACACATGAGTGGTCATTGTTGACAAACCACACACAACAACGGAATGTGTCCTCTGCATTTAACGCATTTGTGACATTGTGACATAGCAGGGGGCAGCTAATTCAGCGCCCAGGGAGCAGTGCTTGGGGGCGGAACCTTGCTCAGGGTACCTCAGTGGTGCCTTGCTGGTCGAGGATTTGAACCAGCAATCTTTCAATTACAAGTGCACTTCTCTGACCATTAAGACACCACTGCCCACTGTACAATTTGCTATACAATATCCCATTCTGCAGTAACTTTTATATACATTAAGATGAAGCGGGAAATTCCAGCAATCCTGCATTGAATTCCAAGTGCTGCTTTAGTTAACTACACACATGCCTGATTTCAGATACCACCGTGTACATACAACATTAAAATAGGATCTCTGAAAAATGTTAACAGTGTAAGACTTTCTTGCTCCAACATCATGACAGAGCATAAAACTGGTTGTTCTCTCATCGACTGGTCAGTGATTATCTTCTTCATCCTCCAAAGCAAACAGCCAATCATAGGATTCAAAGTGATCAATCAACGAAGTGGAGAAATTAGCCACTGCTCCCGCCTCTATAGTCTAAAAACTCAACCCGTTGAGCGAACGAGCGAGCGTTGTGTACATGCAAGAATGTAAAGATGGCCCAGCGTGCCCGAGCACAGAGAGATGATGGGTTTTCTGCTTGCGAGCACATACGCGTGTGGGGTTCGGGTTTTGAAACTAAAGGCAAGCGAGTGTCATGCATATACGAGCACATAGGAAGGATGGGTTTTCTGTTCACTAGAGCATATGTGTTGTTTTTATGTGCTTGAATTTTGAGAATAATTGAGTACCATAGTTTTATCCATTTACCACCACACTGGTTAAAAACCTGCCACGGGGAACATCAGACATAAGACAGGACACGTCCAATGTGCAATATTCATGCCTGCTTTCACCAGTGCTTGCGTACAACAAAGATGAACTCAGGCTTTTGCCTGAATTGCGCAAGTGCTTTTTATAGCTCACCAATTTCATTGCAGGCTTGAAATTACTCATTATGTGTGCATTATGTGTCAGGGACTGTGCTAGTCATTCTTTCCTAAGAATATGCTCCGTTTAGCTGTGCTTTGTCAAAAACATAGGCAATTTGACTTGTAAGTTGCATGTACTGTGACTTATGTAGACAGGATTTTTGTTTGAAAACAAAATTGATACCTTTTATAGCTACTTTTGGTGTTTTTTTTTCGTACCTGAAATCTATGCTCAATTAACTCGTGCTGCATCTGAGGACCTATTTTTTTGTGTCATCTGTTGCATCCCCCTTCGGTGTTTTGGCCTCACCACTTCACCATTGAGCACCCTCTGGACACTTCTGTCCCTCAGCTGATCACTTTCAAACTCTGCTCCATTTCATTGCACTCCCCTACCCCCAACATGGATTTCCATTCAAACACGTTTCCCATATCAACCAACCGAGCACACGCTGCATGGCTCTGAAGAACAACCTATTGCTTTGAACGCATTTTTTTGTGTGTTTCTATCACTGGCACTGTGCCTCTAGTCAGTGCATCTGTTATGGGATTTACATAAAATTCATCTCCAGTTAAGCAGTTTGTCCAGTGGACCTCTCTGTCTGGCAGTAGAAGTGGTCTGTACATCCTGGACATGAAGCTGACTGGGTCATGTTCACATCTGAAGGCTGCTGAATCAAATATTAACTTTCAGACCCAAGTTGCTGTGATACAAGTTATGTTAATTTTCAGTATTTTTTAATAACACATTCATGTCCTTTATGTCTTGTTTTTCAAGGTCTGCTGCTGTTCTTCAGAGGGTTTGTGAACTATCTCAAAGTGCGTAACATGTCTGAAAGCATGGCAGCATCCCACAGAACCCGTTTCCTATTTACCTATTAGAGGTAAGGAATCTCCTCAGTCCTGTATGTTATGAGCCATGGAGGTAGTCACCGTAAAACCAAATGTGTATTTTTTTTAATTTTTTTTTTAACAGTCTGTTTATTTGAGAATGGCTTTCATTTTGAAGCCTTTCTTACAATTATAAGTTAAACTTTATCTGTGATGTTTTTAATTTTTAAATTGGTAAAACTAAATTGAGCAGCGGTGTTTTTTGACTGTGTGAACAGATGGTCTCTGGTTCAGATCCCTTGGCTTGCAAAGTGACGTCACATTTGGGCAAAGCCCTTAACCCAGTTAGCTCTAAAGATGCTGGCTGACCCTGATCTCTGTGCGTCGCTTTGAACAAAAATTTCTGCCAAATAAATGTAAATGCAATGTAAATAAATTGATATGACTAAGGGCACTCTTATTTTCTCATAGTAAGGTCTTTCTAAAAGTAAAGAATAGGATAGATTTTTTTAGATTTGACAATTCTTTTTCTTCCTTTTCTTAGTACTTGGTATGGGATAAGTGTAACACCATGAGTGAAACATAATAACTTCCTTATGTTTTGCAATCTTTTTCTTTTAAGGTTGGGCTACCAGATGTCCCCTGCCCCATAAATGTCAAAACCTCATGATAACCGAATTTAAAATATAAGCTGTATCCCTGGCTACAGGAACTAAGAAATGGCGCTGTGAACCAAAAACAAAAACTGCTAATAGAATACATAGAAAGGTCTTGTTAACGCTTCTTTTAAAAATCCTCACCGATCATATTTACTTTCTTCCCCATGAGGAAAAAACAAGCCTCATCCCAGAAAGCAGTAGTTGACATGTTAGCAGCATCGAGTGTATTTAAAATATGTTTCTTCCACCCCACCCCCCACGATATAAGACAAACAGTGAAGAGTTATGTAGTCCTGAGATTGAGTTACACAACACAGATTTGCCGCTTTTAATTTTCGGTCAAGAATTTCGAATTTGCAGACTTTGCACTGTATATCTGATATTTAAACAATATTCACTTTTTATTAATCTTCAATCTGATTTGTGTCATAACTTAATCAGCCAATCCATATTACAAATACACTATTCAAGAACTTATTTTTTTCCTTTTAACCTGATGTGTGACATTGTGGTGTGTAAATGTACAGCCTTGCCAATTGTTTATTAACTGGAATTTGTACTTAATCATGATATTTGCATTTTTGCCTTTCTTGCAAAAGGGAGTTTCATTTGAATTACAGATTTTGATATGTAGCATAATATGCACAGTACATAATATCTGACATTTGAACACTAGCTCCAAGGATGACTTTCTGCCCAAATTGTCCCCGGTGCTGTCCATCGCTTGAAATTTTTGTGGTAGTTTGAGTCTGATCTGATCTTTACAGCCCTCATTTTAGTGTGGACAAATACTGACCTGACACACACTGGGACACATGCAGAATGTAGTATGCATGCACACCAGGGGTGTCTCTAGAGCATGGTGGGTTACTAGAGATGTGTCAGAACTCGCGCTTGCACAGCAGATGCTTTTGTGACTTCATGTTATGCTTCATTCTGTGCAAAGACAGTAGATGGGGATCGGAGATTCCCTTCTGGAAGTGTCATCAAGCTTGGAAGTTGGAATTTTTGATTTGAAAACATTTATCCTTTGTTATAATTAGCTGTATTTTTTCTGTTTTCTCCCAAATGGAATGTATTTTCCTAAACTGTGCCATGTCTTGAAGTTGATTTCATTATTATTATTATTATTATTATTATAATTGAGCCCTTCTCATGTCATTCCATAAGACACTGTTTAGCAATTTAAGGTCTTAGAATTAAAAAGACCACAAATGCATGGTTAACTTGATTGAGCTGGCTGATATAGTATAACAATGCAATATTAGTGTTTAAAATATACTTTTTTAAAATTGGAAACACTTCTGATTATCTTGACATATGTACGTTTAATGTAATTTGTTCAAAGTCAGCAGAACACTAATAAAGTTTAAAATGCATCTTGTAAATGATTCAGTTTTTATTGACTGCCTTGCATTAATCATTGGATGCCTTCTGCATTGAGGTATTGAGCACCATAAATTGAGTTTTTTTGTGTCTTACGTGAGTTTCTCAACATATTCAGAAATGGTAATCTGCAGTATATATTACTTATAATAATGGTAATTGTCATAGAGGTGCTCTCTGCATATTTTATCCGTGTCACATTCTAAATTTGATTGTCTTTACATTTTTTGGCTTTTTTTTCTTATTGTGCAAACATTGTGGGATGTATGTGAGTTTTACAGCTTATGGAAAATTATTTTACCTGTTTATACAATGGCAATATCAGCAACTCCGCTAACCTCTCCCCCTTAACTGTGGCGTCATCTACTGCTACATTTTTGCCTGCGGTTTACGAACGCTGTGGTCTATGAACAATTTGGTTCACGACCAAAAAATTTCCTGAAAAAAATGCATCGGTTCGCTGGTTGATGAACAGATTCCTTGACCAGGTTCCTTTTTTAATATTAGTGTAGCTCCAGCGGGGAGCTTATCCCAGCATGCTCCGTGTGCAATTGTAAATAGAAAGATCACAACAGGCACCCAACAAGCACCAAACCCAAATACACAGACGGGAAGAAGTACTCACGGTGGAAGATTTACACATGCTAAATACACACAAGGATCGAACCTGGTACACACAAGACATGGGCAAAAACACTCGACAATAGGGAAACACAACCATTAACATTAACAACAACAACAATACAAGGGTTAAGGACTGTTAAGAGTGAGATTTCCCCAACAAGCAAGTCTCCATCTCTTTCTCTGCTCCCGCGATGCTTCAATCTGCCCATTGCCACACTATATTGTGTTTTTCTTTTTATAGTTTTTAATATAGAAATTATTACTTGTAGGCTCGTTGGCGAAATTACTTGTTGGCGAAAATCATATTTCAATTATTCAATCATATTTCAATCATATCACAATTTAGATTCCTTACCAGACTAAAGACTGTTCAGCTCCTATGCCAGCTGATCCTCCTTGCCCGAGCTGCCATCGGCGTACACTCCCTTTCCTTTGGCATAGGCACATGCAGTTCCACATCGCGTCTTGTACGTCCTTAATTCTAATGAACGCAAAAGGTTTTTTTTTTTTAATTATATGATTCATTCTTTTCTTATGTGTTGTTTTCCTTTTGCTGTTTCATTAAACAGTATGATTATGTGAAGGGACCAGATGTACTCTATAAACACAAATGAAATAAAATAACAAAATACCAAAAATACCATTAGTGCACTTCGAGCATGTATTAGTTTCAGTAACGAGTGTCGTGGACCTGCACATTTCTAGAACTTGCCGCTTAAATACTGTTTAACAATGCACCAATGACTTTAGCCAGGTTTTTTGTTGTTCAAAAGCGCAATGACATTGCACTGCCTTAAAATAGCAACGCATCGCCTCACTCAATAAACACTACTCCTACAAGCAGAAAGTGGCGGAAAATCATTTAGTATATTGAGACGAATTTGACACTCCAGGGAAGTGCATTCCAGGGAGGAGAAATAAACAATAAAGTCATAATTCATTGCAGGAATCAAGTATACTAAGTAAAAGGTAAATATTTTTTAAACAAAATATGTACCTATTAGTATTTGTAACTTTCAATAGCCAAAGTTGTATTCTGGCCAGTTCACATGTAACATTTAACGCATGTAATGTGACCAATCAAAATGAGAATTTCTGTAGTATTGGAGACATTTGTTTAACTAGCCATTATTCAGATATTACCAAAGCATATCATTTACAAATCCAATTACATGTCTGTTGTTATATATGCATTCTCACTTATTTATTGGACACAATTCTTCACAAAAAAGTAAGTATTTAAACATTTGAATATTGAGTTAATTGAATAGAGCTGTCCTTAGATTAATTTGAAAGAAGTAAAGAAATGGTACCACTTACAGGTGCTCTACAAAGGGTACATGATACCAACATAAGCCCTTCATGACAGCCAACATATCTTGACATTTATGAAAGTTCATTCAAAATTTGTAGCTGATATATAAATGCTGACATTGGGAATTCGTGTGTCAAGTTGACATATCGCCTATGTCAACTGTCACAGGTTTATGCTGATATAATGCTGTGTTATGACACTTTTTATTCAAGTGACATAAAAGGCTTTTAGACTGATTCTACGCAGTGTGTCGGAGTGACAAAGTTATGTAATTTGTCATATAAAGCCAACTGTAAACAGAAGCTGAATACTTTTTAAAGGAAATATTATGCCTGGCCACAATGAACAGCAGCATAGCCTGACACCTCCAGAGGCTGGTGGTTTGTATTATGAATTTGTGTGTCTGTGGTTCTGTGTGGTGGTTTTCCTTCAGGGTCTCTTGTTTCCTCCCGTGTACAAAATTCAAGTTGTTACTGTGTTCTAGGCAACAACACAGAACTTTTCCAAGACTGTTATCCATGTAATGCATGTATATGCATGAAAAGGATATCGTGCAATATCTGCTTGCATGCAAACTGTGTGTACACTGTACAAGGTACAACACTGACTCATGGTGAATACTTTGACACTGACAGTAATGGTTTAATCTATTTTCTCTTAAGTGAGTTATAATCCAAGTGAAAATGGTAGATTACTATATTTAATTATTTTTTTATAAATTGTAATATATTTAGGTGATCAGTGTTGACACACCACAGCAAAATGTGTCCTCTGCATTTAACCCATGTGTGACATTGTGACATGCAGGGGGCAGCTATTTCAGCATCCAGGGAATAGTACCTTACTCAGGGTACTTTAGTGGTGCTTTGCTGGTCAGGTATTCGAACCTGCACTTCCTTAACCATTAAGCCACCACTGCCCACAGTGGTTTCAAATAATATTCTGAGGGGTAGCCAGCATAGATTTAGGAGAGGTAGATCCTGTTTAACTAATCTACCTGAGTTCTTTGAGGAAGCTATAAGAAAAGTTGTTCACAAAAAGGCCTACGATGTGATGTACTTAGATTTCCAGATGTCCTTTGATGTTGTCCCCCACAAACAGCTTCTGCTTAAGGTCAAAGCAGCAGGGATTTTTGGAACTGTAGCAGTTTGAACTGCAGCACAGAGGTTACAGCAGGATCTTGATTTAATTAGTGACAAGGCTAATACCTGGAAGATGAAATTTAATGTAGGCAAATTACAAAAGGTAATGCATGCAGCGAGCAGAAATTAACTACAGATATTTTATGAATTCCACTGAAATTATGGTGGCCGATTATGAGAGAGACCATGGTGTGTATGTTGTTCTTCCATGTCACTCTCTTACCAGTATGGGGAAGCAATTAAAAAGACCAATAGGATGTTGGGTTACATCTCTAGGTGTGTGGAGCTTAATTCAAGGGAGGTGATGCTAAGATTATACTAGAATTCCTTGGTAAGACTCCATGTAGACTATTGTGTGCAGGTTTGGTCACCTTATCTTAAAATGGCCATTGCTGCTTTAGAAAGGGTTCAGTGTAGGGCTTCAGTGATTCCTGAGTGAGTCTTAGAGGAATGTCTTATGAGAAGAGATTAGCTGAGCTGAATCTGTTCATCCTCAAGCAAAGGAGGCTAAGGGGGGACATAATCCAGGTATATAAGATTCTAACAGGTCTGGATGCTGTTCAGCCAAATAGTTACTTCAATATTAGTTGAAATAGAAGTATTCGTGGCCATACTGTAGGTGCAAATTAGTGGGAGAACATTTTAAACTGGATTTCAGAAAGCATGTCTTTACACAGTATGTAGTTATAGTATGCAATAGTCTTCTTGTTAGTGTAGTGCAAACTAAAGCCTTGGGTTCCTATAAATCAGAGCTAGATAAGATTTTAAGAACTCTGAGCTGTTTGTTGAGTTCTCCCGAAACAAGCTTGATGGACCAAATGGCATTCTCTCATTTGTAAATTTCTTATCTTCCTATGTTCTTTTTTTTTTTATTGCAGTTTGCAATGTTTGCATGAATGCCTATGTAATGTCTTGACCTAAAAAGTTTTTTTTTTACTCTTAAGTGAGTTACACTTTGCAGTTTATAAGATTATAGATTTATAAGATAACATAAATGCCAATGTATGCCATGACACAGTAATAACTGTAAAAATGTTTTTTTTACCCTTACGTGAGTTACACTTTGCAGTTTATGAGATTAATATAAATACCCATGTAATAACATGACAGTTTTTTCACTGTTAAGTGAGACACTTTACAGTAGATAAGATTAACATGAAGGTATGTGTACTGTCATGACGCAGTAATAAATAAAATAGTGCAATGTTATTCTGCCATTAAGTGCTGACAAGTTTCTTGGTCAGCAACGGCGATATTAGACAAAAGTATTTTTATCGGTTATAAATCAAAATTTCCATTGCAGAAATATGGATTCGCAATCAAAAAAGCACTCATTAATGGATTAAATTTAAATGAAGTACAAATATAATTCCACCTGCTAAATTTCTCTTCTGCTACTTCTGTCTCTTCTCCGGCACTTCCAGATTAGTGTGGTGTGGTCAACCCATCAGCAAGTTTATTGCTATAAGACAATTAGGCCATGAGATGATGGCCAAGATTAGACAACAGTTAACATTTTAGAAATAGAAAATCCAGGCAGTAATATATGAGTAATATATGATTCAATATGAAGGGGCTATATAATGATTAACATTCTGGTGATAATCAAATACAGCCAAATAAAACACTTTGATTACCACTGTCTCTTGAAGGCTTAACTAAATCAATGTAAATAAGATAAGATTATGTGTGAATTTCTAAGTCTCTACCTTTATCATAGAGTTGTCAAGATAGATATTTTTCAATGGAATTACTTAGACTGCATTTTTAAATGTAGCTGGAATCTTGCCTCCTCTTAAATGTATGCTGAGTGTAATAGGCCAGGTGGACAGCAGAAATGTTTCTGCAAATTGATCAAGATTGCAACGCCCCTAGCTCTGGAGTCGAAACTTGAATGAAAGATTTCATCCACCTATGGAGATTTAAGCGTATTCTGATATTTAATGCATAGATGAGATTCTTGGAAGAAAGGCATATCTGTTCTAAGATGTTTCAAATGAGTACAAACCCTATATCTCTCCAGGGCTATTTACACCTTTCACATTCCAGGACAAAAATCTATTGGGACTGCCTGCCGTATTTCAATCAGGCATATTCACACCTTCCAAATCGTATTATACCAATGGTGCAACACCTTATGATCAAAGAACAATATGAACATTGGCCCACTACGACTGCTATGAGCAACTCACTAAACAACTAAAACAGAATATATAGCAAAGATGGTTTGACTAGGGTCTAAACATCCCCTCCCCGACAAATATCTTTATAGGACAACAAAGGCTATCTATCTGGCTGTCTGTCTATGTCCGTCTATGTCCTTTCGGACATTTCTTTGCCGACTTCGATATGGTGCGATGTGCATGATGCGTGTGGACTGTGAAGCGCTGGCATTGTCTGTTGAGAAAATCTATACAATGTAACATTGTTAAAATAGATGCATCTGACTGGTTGCATTTTAATTGAGACGCGTAATAAATAATGATACTGTTCTGTGAGGATGCGCTGTTTTCTCTTTTTTTCCCCATCCCATCGAGACTGCTATGTCCGAGACCAAGACAAGACCAAGACTAAATAGAGTCGAGACCACAAAAAAATTGGTCTCGAGACCAAGACCGGCCTTGAGAACTACAGCACTACCTATCACCACCTACTACAAGTATTCTGATGACACTGCTATACTGGGTCTGCTCAGTGACAGTAATTTAATTATAGCCTATCAAGATTCTGTTTCACATATCATACATGTGCTCTGACAACTTCCTGGAACTGAACGTGGATAAGACAAAAGAACTGGTCATTCATACTTCACACACATCACCATCTGGCTGGACTTCCACCTCAATTCATAACAAAATGGTTGAACAGGTTGAACATTTCAAATATCTTGAACTCACATTAGACAAGAAACTTACACCTGATCAACACATCATGGACATTTAAAAGCAGTTCCAGCAGAGACTACGTCATTTGCAAGCTTTGTATTTTCTCTGTTGCCCTCCGTCTCCTCTTATTACTGTACAAGAGCATTATCCAACCAATCCTGTTGTACTGTTCTCCCTGTTTCTACAACATGCTCTTTTTATCTAATAAAAACAGACAAACCAGGATCACACATAGAGCAGCCAGGATCATCCGCCATCTCATTCCAAATCTGTCTGATGAAAACCACAGAGCTGTCATTTCCCTTGCAAGAACCATAACCATTGACTCTAGTCACCCTCTTACAGTTTACTCTGCTGCCATCAGGTCGCAGATACAGGACTCTGAAATGGAAGCGGTCTCGCTTTGGCAAGAACAGTTGGCTTTTTTTGGGGGGGATTTTTTTGATAACACTTCAAGCTTTGTACTTACATAATTCAAACTTAAGTCATTTTTATTATGTGCTATGTAAATATCTTTTAAACATGTTCGTGGCTACCACAGTCTGTTAACACTTTCACAAACACCAGGTGTAAAGAGACTTTGGGAGTGACAATGGCCAAAACAACAAACAAAACACCTCTACCAATCGAAACCCAATCTAAGCTAATCCTACATGAGAAACAAATTACAAACAAAACAACAATACTACCTCCTTGTTCCCTAACAAAAACCAACAATTAAGCAACCTCTCACACAGAACAAAAATGGCAGTCACTCCGTACGCACCTACAGCACAAACACACAGGAAACACACAATCCAAGACGACAGTGTCCAAGGGGGGCAAGCAAAAGAATGGTCAACAAACAGGTGGGAGGTCAAGACCGAAGAAAACAATTAAAGCCGAGGCGAAGGTACAGAGAAAGGGCAACGCAAAAATCAGAAACCAAAACCAAAAGAAGATTCATACACAAGTAATCAAATCAACAACAATCCAACAATAATCCAGGCAATGAGCAAAGCTCTCGTAGTTACTAGCCATGGTCTTTTCTATGCGACGAACTGGAAACAGGAAGCGGTGCTGCAGATGGGAGAGGCGTGGCCAGCTCCGGGAGGCGGAGCTGAAGGGAGCAACCGGCGAATGGCGACTGGAGGGTGGGAAGTCCAGAGGACCTGTAGGGACATCCCCAAATTGCTTACGGCACGTAACAAAGGGTTCTAAACCTAAATGGCATACAGTCATTTTGTAATGGGGGGGGGGGCGCAAAGACGCCACTCTATGTTTTTTTTTTTTTTTTTTTATTAAATCTTGGTATAATCGTGGTTCTGCGGGCAGAAGGCCACACTGAGCAGCAGGTTGCTTCCATTTTCAACATTTTTAAAACAACAGTACACAAAAATTAAGTGAAGCGGGAAACTCTGGGAATGTCCAGAAACCAGCCAGGTAAAGGGCAGAAGCGACTTTCTAATGCCAGAGATGAATTGGAGGAGAATGAATCAAGAGGCCTTCAATAGGAATTGGAAACATTAAATGCAGGTGTGAAGTACACTGCTAGGCAAGTTCATATCAGGATCCTAGAAGCAGAACTGATGTCCCATAAAGCAAGGAATGGTCTTCCATTGGATGTGCGGGTTTCAGGCTCACTCTCAATATTCAAGTCTAGACTAAAAACACACCTGTTT
>JAODJX010000001.1:39612692-39623072 GCA_026776945.1 Isichthys henryi
TGTGCTGTGACACTATAAGTACTATAATATACACAGATGTACAATATACAGATATACAGATGCGCTATGTATGTGCTTGTAATTTAAAACAAGTTTCATTAAAACAGTAATTCTCAATCCAGTTCCTTGTATCCCCCCACACCAAAATGTTTTCATTCCAACCCACACTGTTTTCAACCTGTCACATTTCACTATTAGGACCATATAAGCCTGATTATGGTAGGGTTAGAAAGATAACATTCTGGGCGGGAGGGGCGCCAGGAACAGGATTGAGAACCACTGCCTTGAAAGCTTTCTAACAGAAGTCCTCTGTATCTCAAACATGAAGAAAACATGGCATTTGTATTGTATATCTTAGCAAACTAACAAATCTAGTATTTGACCAATACTTGCTACAACCTAAACTGTTAACTATCCCTAAGCAATTATGGAAGTTATAATATTGAATTAAAGTACTCCAATGCAGTGCATATTTTTGGATGTCCCTCATCCTGCCATATTGATTTCTGTTTTCTATTGTTGTTTATAGACAGGAGATTTATTTGCCTGGATGGAGGCAATTCAAGCTGTGATCCAATCTTTTTCCTCTGATCAGTGCGGAGCATATATAAAGCCAATATAATCGTTGACAAGCAAGAGAAACAGGTGTGGATAAAGCTTGTGACAGAAACCCCAGCAGACCTGTGAGGCGAACTGAGGTCCGCGGTCCAACACAATGTCTTCCGGGATTCCATAGTAGAGGAACAGTCATTGTACCAGGAGATCCGCAAGCTCGGAGGCGGTCTGAAGCTTCGCGAGCATGATCAGGTGGCACATCTTAGAGAATCGGTCCACGGCGGTGAGTATGGTGGTTTTACCCTGTGAACGTGGTAGATCTGTAATGAAATCCATGGCTGGGTGCGACCAGGGGCGTGAAGGCACAGGCAAG
The DNA here is from genome assembly GCA_026776945.1 of Isichthys henryi. Classification (NCBI taxonomy): domain Eukaryota; kingdom Metazoa; phylum Chordata; class Actinopteri; order Osteoglossiformes; family Mormyridae; genus Isichthys; species Isichthys henryi. The sequence goes on from JAODJX010000001.1 coordinate 39,613,621, forward strand.
GGATGGAGTAGCCCTGCCAGAGCTTGGTAGATGGATTTCAGTTGGACACATTCCGCACAGGCCTCGACGTAAGCAGTTACCTCTTTTCCCATCCCGGGCCACCAGTATTGCCGGGCGACCAGGCGTAGAGTGGCAGCGAGCCCTGGGTGCCCAGGACCTTGCTGGGCATGGACCCACCGAAGGAGGCTTGCCTGATGTGTCTTGGCCACATACAGGCAGTCCCCGTGGCAGCTTGAAGGGATGGGGCGAGTCTCGTTCTCCGGGCGGATGACTTCCTCCAGTGACCAGGTAATGGTGGCAGCAAAGCATTCTGGGTTGAGGATAGGGCTGGTTCGGTCTCCGGCTGTGAGGTCGAACTGACGCGACAACGCATCAACCTTGATGTTCCAGGACCCTGGAAGATAGCAGACTTTAAATACAAAACGGGAAAACCAGGTCACCCACCTTGCCTGGCGGGCTGACAGGCGTTTAACACTTTGTAGGTATTCCAAATTGCTGGGGTCTGTTAGCACCACAAAGGGCTTCATTGCGAGGAGCTCTCGTTCCCCTACGTTGTAGTTTCTCTCAGCCGAAGATAGCTTTCGCGAGAAGTATGCACAGGGGTGGCGACGTCCCGTGGCTGGGTTCCTCTAGGCGAGGACAAGGGCTGAACAGAAAGCCTCCTTTAAGCACTCAAACGCAATGACAGCTTCGGGCTCCTAGCATAATCAGGTTGGTCGACCCCGGGTCATTGTGGTGAGTGGAGCCGCTACCTGACTGAAGTTTCTAATGAACCTTCGATAAAAGTTCGCGAACCCCAAAAAGTGCTGCAGCTCCTTAAGATTCCGGGGGCGTGGCCAGTCCTGGATGGCCGTCACCTTCTGGGTGTCTATGGCTACTGCCCCAAGTTGAATGACATAACCGAGGAACGTCACTCTCGACTGGTGGAACTCACACTTCTCTCCCTTAGCGTAGAGCCGGTGCTCGCGTAACCGCTGCAGCACCTGCTTGACGTGCTGAACATGCTCCCACTTGGAGCGAGAGTAAATCAGAATATCGTCTATGTAAACCACCACAAATTTACCTAGCATGTCCTGGAAGACGTGATTCATGAACCTCTGGAATATAGAAGGGTAATTAGCTAATCCATACAGATCCCTCAAGGATATCTATTGTGCAGTCGCATTCCCAGTGAGGCGGTAGCTGGTAGGCTTTCATCTTGCTGAAGATGTACTCGAATTCCTTGATCTTCTTTGGGAATAGGGCTCTCCGGCTCCGGGCTCTGAATCCTGGTAGCCATGCAGGGAACAGACATGCAAGAGGCGAAACAACTGGGAGGCCACCTGGTCAGCTCACCGGTTCTCCAATCAAACTGCGGGTTTGATTGGAGAACCGGTTGCAACCCGATTGATTGGAGCAACCCGAGAATCAAGGGGTCCTTTGCCTTCGGGAGCATGTATGCCTATAGGCTCTCCTCATGGAGCACTCCTACCTGTAGTGAAATGGGGGCGGTGCGGTGCCGGATGGTTCCCTCGGATGGTGCGCTAGGGAGAGATCAGTGAACGTGCCGGCCGCTCCACTGTCGATCAACGCATGTGTAGCAATCTGCTCGCCACCCCCTCGCATTACCACAGGTACAGTCAATTGGGTGTGCGGCTACACAAAAGGCAGAGAAACCTATTGGCAGACAGGGCGTCTGGGGGATTTATTGTGGGGAAAGCCAGGGAAACAGAGAGGAAACATCAATTAACGTTAACTAACATCAATGACGGACAAAAACCAGGGCAAGACACGGACTGATATAAACAAGACTGGGCGAAAATAATCAGACACAGCTGGGCAAGATCGGGGAAGCACACGTGGATAATGAGGGGGCGTGGCACACACGAGGATTGGACAAGCCGGGCATGACAGTAGCCTTAAGAAGTAAAGTGGATCAAACAAATAATTCCAAAGTTATTTTGCATAGTTCTAAGACTAAATTAAATTCTTGTTACTTTATTTGATATCAAAAAAACACTAGGAATATAGTTACTTTGAAAGTAAATGTTGATAACAGACAACAGTAAAACAGTTGTATTTGACTAATATATACAACCATAAAATAAGAGTGACAGATAGTATAATACTGGAGGACATAAGTCTAACCGAAAGATAAAATGCTTCATTCTGTTGCTGTGTTATTGGGTGTACTTAACTTTTTTCCCTATTGTATTATTTTCCCTGTTAAAATAAAATATTTATTACAGAATTTCACATGTGATTTAAAAATATTTTGTGTAATAATGTTATAAGATACTGCACTAGCTTTGTGGGTGCTACAGAAGATTTTAATCAAGGTTATCACAACACATTTGTTGGGCAACCTTCGGATCAACTTACATAGAAATTGTGATACATGATATAGGCTCTAACTAAGATTTTTAAATTGAAATATCAGGCCCAGAAGATGTGTACATTGGGTATTCTTAATTGCGGCAAGTATGCTTAGTTTTCACTATGTGAAATGTGCTGCTGAAAGTGGTTTATAACCCTCTACAGCCGCAACAGAATGGAGAAAATTTGCAGTATGACTTCACAACGGTTGTGTCGGCATCCTCTGGAAGAGGGTTTCCTTTGCAGATACTGTATCAGATGGAAGGCAATAAGGCAGAAGGAAATTGAATCCTGTGAGGACTGTTCCCTTGAACATTGTGATACAAAGAGATCTCCAAAACAATGAGAAAATACATCTCGACCAGACATTCCCTTCTCAACCACTAGATGGCAGTATTCATTAACTATCTATCTATCTATCTATCTATCTATCTATCTATCTATCTATCTATCTATCTATCTATCTATCTATCTATCTATCTGTCGATCAATCGGTCGATCGATCGAAACAAAGTAATAGTCTGCAGCAGAATTCAGAAGCTGCAGCCCCAAATGATCCAGAGGTGCTTTAATCAATCATTGTTTATAACAAGTATATCATTGGTTGTGCAATACCTAATCATACATAATACAGGTGAGCTAATTTCAACATTAATGGCGAAGGCCTGCATTAATTTATGTCATGCACAATCCATAAGTGCTTAGTCTTAGAATATAAATGGCATAATGTCAGTCTGTCAATCTGTTTATGTCATGTGACGTCGCAAGAGATGAAGGACTTGAGGGCCTGCTACTTAACTGACCAGAGTATACGTGTTGTGTTTGATGTTTATGTGTAATGTCTGTCATATGTTAATGTATTGTTAGTTAGAAATAAATGCATGCCTTTTATATAACTTCAATCTCTGTTTCATTGAGTGCTCACAATGAAACAGTCACTGCCTTTGTGAAAACTCACTCCTAAACTCTTAATCCCAAGTTTGCCTTAAAATACTGCAAGACTCTCAACGGCAGTGAGAAGAGCTTCGCTATGCAATCACTATATTACCTGGTGAAGTATGTTCAGTGGATGATCATTCTATAATAGGTTACTGAGCAATACTGGTGAATCCCATTCAAGTCTCCCATTAACAGACTCATTGTGGATACTGTAATAGAGTTTGGAAGAACCAACCATTCTGCCTAATAATTAATTAATAATCATCATCAAATAATAAATAATAATTAGAGTAATTAATTTCCCTACACATTGGTGGAGATCGAAATTATTTCAGCTATTTTTTCCTACAAGGGGCAAGACAGGGTAATGGGGCAGGTACCTCTGTATGACCAGATGGAGCAGGTAATAGCTGCGGGGGGGGCTTCTGGATCCTAGGGAGCTGGGTGGTGACCCTGGGATGCAAACCTTCCCAGACCCGACCACAGGCGAAGCAGGATCCGTGGGGACCACAAGACCGAAGGGCCTTGGAGAGCCAGTGTGGCCGGGTGGTGCCGAGAAGACCGATCTCCCCCCTGGGCCTCTGCAGGAGGGCGGATCAGGTGGTCATTGTTGCGTGAGAGACCTTCTCTGCCTCCTGGGGATTCATGCCTGTGGTGAGCCCCATTAGTATCTCCCCTGCACACATGAAGAGTGCTGTGGCCTCAGCCCCCTTCCACAAAGTGGGATTTAGCCTCCACTCTAGGTGGGTGTCCAGGAGGGAGTACAATTCCTCAGCTCACGGGCGAAGTGGCTTTGGAGGGATCAGCGCGGGCACTGGAGAAGCAACGTGCAGCGGGACAGCGGTGGGCTCTAGAAAACCAGGAGTTCCAGGCAGCACTAGCTTGGGCCTGGCTTCTTCCATTCTCTTTTTCCAGTGCTGTAACTTGTACAGAATTGGCACTGGTGACACAATCCGAATGACAGGCAACTCCGCTAGCACATCGGGATCATTGGGCTCCTCCAGATTGCTGTCATTCATTGGATCAATTAGCAGATTGTCTATGAACCACCGAGGTGAACAGGACAAGGTTAAAGCTGAGGAAGGGTATGGGAGGGTTATGCAGGCAGAGATGCGGAGTGTAAGGGGCTCTGGGGAATAGTCCCTATACGACTCCAGTCATTCTGTCATGTCGCAAGGGAGAAAAGACTCAAGGGCCGGTGTCAGGAGAACAAAAGGGGCTTTATTAAAGAAACAGGAGCAGGGAAATAAAAAGAACTGAGACGGGTCATAAGAGGTAGGCTACCTCTGGGATGGGCATAGACAACAGGAGGACTGACGTTAATGACAAGACAGGGGAACACAGGACTGGGAATCACGTATATACAGGACTAATGGGGGTCTGATATGACGTTCACCACATTAGGATCAGAGACGACGCACAGGCCACAACTGGGAAGAAAACAGGAGGATTATGAAGGACCAGCAGCAACCCCTGCTGGTCATTCCAGGGGATGGACAGAAGGGGTTGTGGCACATGAGTTCTCTTACTGTTCCATAAAAGACCTCTCTCTTCACTAACCTACTAACAAATGTACCCAACAACCTAATTAATTCTGTTTTGACTGAAGCATCTTCATAAGGTGCAATTCCGGAATTTAAAGGAATTTAAAACATTGAAAGACGTTTTACAGCAGTAAAATTGTCCCGTTTCCATGGAGAACGTTCATACGCTTGCACTCGCGCCTGCTTGTGAATTGTGTTAAATTGTGTTAAATTGGTCAGAGGAGGAAAACATTATACTTTTGGAGGAATACAATAAAAGAAAGAACATACTAAAAAGTAAATTTGATCTGCACATCGAATGAAAACAACTGTGGGAGGAAATTGCAATGAAAATTAATTCATTAAGTCTGGTGAAAAGGTCCATCCAAAAGGTCCAAAAAATTTTATTTATCTATTCTGGCCAAAAAAGAGATCACTAATTACAGGATAGAATGCGACAAAACTGGTAAGATAACTCTTACCGCTGGCCCGGTCCGTAATCCGTCCCTGCATATAGTCCTTTCACATAATCTTACTTTTTAATTAAATGCCACAAGAAAAATAACATATATTAACTAAAGGACAAACCATATCATTGAAAAATCTGACTCATCACATTCATTATCAGAAGTAAGCATCTACTCTAATTGGAAGTACATTTGAATGGCTGAATATGCTTTTCATATATTTAGATAGGTCAAGTGGAACATGAAATGCAGCTTAGAAAATGTCGCAGCATTCTTTGTGACATGTTGTACAGTATGTTGTGTAACATTGCCATGCATGACGGATGCCTGTTGGACATAAATGAAGACATATTAGAGGATTTTTGAAGACATGATGCTAAATTGCATGTGTTGATGCTGAGAAAGGAGTGCTGCTACCTAATCCCATGCCTGCTTCACCCCGAAAGGCTTAGGCCAGAGATTCTCAGACTTTTCTGTTGTGCTCCCTTCGGAAGCAGTTGACCTTTAATTCCCCCTCCCTCCCTATTAGGATACCACATAACTGGTACGCAAGCACGCATTAGTTGTTTGAAGCAATATGTGCTGCAATTGTCATAGCAGTGCAAATTCATATTTATTTAAGGGTTGCTAACTCCCATGTTTTCGGCGTGACACTCACGCCATCAGATGCAAACAATTACGGCAAGAAATCTTATATCAAATCTATATTACTCCATTTTAAACCTAAAATTATCTACATGAAAAGCATTGGGGCAGTTTTCAAACCCTACCGGCTATGTGCAAGGTAATAAAACTGTTATGTACATGTAAATCCATGAGCATGTGTGTGCAGACTTGTCTTGAATTGAAAATCTCATGCCAGCCAGCTGACCACATCTGGCAACCCTGTTTTGAAACAAAATGGTCCAGGTTTTGTTCTATTATATCCATCGACAGTTTTTTGTTTCGTCCGTAAAAAACCTGTCCATGTTTTACTTCACTGCCTGAAAGAAAAAAATCCAAAAGCGCTGTTTACTTTTGCTCCCCCTTTAAACACATAAATGAAACTTTGGTTCTGCTAGACATTTTAGCTCACTCCCCATTTGGGATTTGATTTGAACTGAATATTGATTTGAACTGAAGAAGTCAGATGTTGCAACCGTCCCCAACATTCTGGTTATTGGGGGTAAGTCAAAAAAACAACTTGCAAAAAAAAAATACTTTCATACCTTCAAAACAGTTATTTTTCAATAAATGCAGCAGCAAATAATGAAACTGTATAGTTTCTCTCTGGTGGAGAGAGGGTCTAACTGAGCATGTGCAGTATGAGTATCATCACTCTAGCATGTTTCTAATTGGAGAAATAAGACTTGTTGCGACCGTCCCTTGTTGCAACCGTCCCCAGTCTCCCCTAGATCATGCACCGCTGCCTTTAAAGGTGAATTAGCATGCTATTCTTATTGGCTTATTGCTTGTTACACCCAAAACACGCCTCTAAATAATTAGGAGAATTATAACAACCTTTTTCTGCCTTGTCTGTTTATTCCATAGCCAAAATAGTGAAATGGATTTGGACATGCCCATAACTGTTGCGCAATACGCTTTGCATTAGATTGTTAAAATACAGTAGAGCCCTTGATGTTGTGAACACAGAAACTCTAAATTTTTTGATGGATATTTCTCAAACTTTGCAGACATTGCATGGATGAAGATTTGGAATTGGTTACTTTTTGCATGAAAATTAAAACAGTGCTGCATAATGATAAGAAAAGGGAAAGGCGATGTTAGACACTTGTTACTGTGATAATGCAAAAAGTATTTGACAGATGTTTTTCAACATTTGCAAACACATTGTTTCGGTGAAGATTTTGACCCAATTAAATATTAAGAGAAATCTCATCAAAACTGAAACTAAAGCTGGCTATGGATAGAAATGAGAAGGGCAGCCTCATACAATTGATCTTGTCAGCATGGTGACTCAAAAAATACTTTTCAACACTTGCACACACATTGTGTGAGTGAAGATCTGAACCTCTTCCAATTTTGAGACAAATCACACCAAAATTGAGGCAATGCCGCTTAGTGGCAGCAAAGAGAAGGTTGACTAAAGAAGGCACTTGACCATGTGTATAGGATAACTCTATTCTGAATATTCTGAAATAAAGCTTACATTTCTGTTTCATCACCAGCTCCCCCCACCCCCTTCAGCAAATTTTATTGGTAGCAGTCCATTAGCTGATCAGCAACATTTATAATGGCCAATTTCTCATGCGGGAATTTAATTGGGTTACATAGTCCTAGTCCTACTTAGTGGTGACACAGGAAAGAACTGATTCCTTGAGACAAATCACACAAAGCTGGGCTTTTAATAATGATTTTTTTATGGAGAGGTGGTATACAATGGTATTTTCACTTTGTGAAATTTATCAAGGATGTCAAACTTTGGTGAAACTTATAATGGGGGACCTCCTGCAGTATGGTACTGAAATAGCAAAGCTTTTGAAAAGACGGTATACCATGGAATAACATATGAATGGTATGAAAAATTAGGTACTGCCCAAACCTTGTGTAAGGGCGCTAGAGATAAAGGTTGGGGAGTGTGGGACGAATAGGATTTAGATGGAGGGAAGGGGGTGACGTAGTGGTCTGAGGAAAACTTTGTCATACTGGAAGCAATTAGTTACATTCAGCCTTTATGGTCCTTCAAATATAATACATCCACGTGTTTCTTCATGACCATGTGCTAGATTTCACTTTTGCAACATACTGAATGTTACACAATTTTCAGGATTTTAAAAATGCATGATTTTGTGGGAGAAACCTAATGTCTTTGACATCACTTATTTACAGCTGTCTCATAAATTTTATCCCTTAATACATGTAACCTTCCTGAAGAGACATCTTGATAGGACAGAAGCTCAAAATTTGATGTTATAAAATTATGAAAGTTCTTTGGCATTAGTCTGCAAGAGCTCAAAATGATAGACGTAAAATAGTGAAGTACCAAGGTTTTGAGAGGTACTTTCCACTATTATACTTACATCAAAGTTGATATTTGAGCCTCATAGCGTATTTCCTAGGTTGATTGACTTAAAAATATATACTGCATTATATTTTATGAACAGGATTTCTCTCATTGTATGTTCTGTCAAACTATAACTGTAGTCTAATGAAAATATTTTGCAATTAAAGTGTAGAGTCATATATCTTTAACCTTAATAACATCAGATTACGGGTTTTCTGGTTTACTTAACCTGGTTTACTTAAACTAGTGCCTGAGCCTAAATCTCACTGTAACATTAATACTTTTTTATTCTTCTGTTTCCATTGTACTGATGTCTTTATTGAAATTTTCAGAACTTATATGAATATACTTCTGAATGCATATATTTCTCAGAATTGGGATTTTTATGGCACAATTTTTCCTTTAAACTCGTTCTCTATTTTAGCTTTCAGATAACATACCTTTATAAACACAGGCATCCATCATACATACAAAATTAAATGCATCTCCAAACTATCTCAAAATTTCACTTCTCTCTAGATTAATGATGTAAATTTTTCATTTGAGATCTTAAAATATATCCCTTTGATGTTCCATACACTTCTAACACAAAAACTGCATGTATTTTACATGACAGTTCCTTGCAAACTGCTCAAAGACAACATCATTTTCAAACTAAGGTGATGATTAGTCCAGGCCTCAAGGACAGTGGTGAAGCTTTTTTTTTGTTTTGTTCCGAATATTAAATCAGTCGACTGGAAGTAATTCCATGTGAAATTCCTGGTGGTGAAATTGATATTTGGCAGGAACCCTAAGGTCTTCATTAGTAAATGTTGTATGCTGGAGTAACCTTGGACTTGGTATGAGACCTGGAGGAATAATTCCACTAAGAACAAAAAAGGTTTGAGGAGCAGGTTGTGATTTCTCATTCATTCATTTCTCATTATTAAAGTTTGTAGCTTCAGTCTTTTCTCAGTTGGACTCAGTAATTCATTTTATTGTGACTTAGCTTCTTTATTTGTGACATATCCATCTATCCATTCCTTGAAAAGTTTCTCAAGTAGCCCCTTGCCCTACTACTGGTGAAGCTTGAGATAAACTTCTGCGGACTAGGGGTAGGGAACACACTTTCACTGACTGGGGCATGGTCACACATTTCATTCAATATCATAAACTTAATTCATG
>JAODJX010000001.1:39747249-39758987 GCA_026776945.1 Isichthys henryi
GTGTGCATGTGTGAGTGAATGGTGTGTGAGTGTGCCCTGTGATGGGCTGGCCCTCCATCCTGGGTTGTTCCCTGCCTTGTGCCCATTGCTTCCAGGATAGGCTCCAGACCCCCCGTGACCCAGTAGGATAAGCGGTTTGGATGGATGGATGTGTCATGCCCGGCTCGTACGCTCCTCGTGTGTGCCACGCCCCCCTGATCACCCACGTGTGCCTCCCTGATCGTCTCCAGTTGTGTCCGATTATTTTGATCAGTCTTGTCTATTTCAGTCCGAGTCGTGCTTGTAGCCCTTGTCTGTCATTGATGTTAACTGATGTTCGTCTGCGTGAGATGTTTCCTGCTCCCCATGTTCCCAATAAATCCCCGTTTGCCCAACTTTGGCTGCCTCCTGCCTGCTTACCTGCTCATTCGCCTTCCCCGTCTCCAACGAATCGTGACAGAATGACAGACCAGAAAAGAGAAGCAGCTTCCGTAACTGAGGCGGACTACAGCAGTTACGTTGACCAGCTGCTATTCTGGATATCCCAGCCCGGCATTCGGGAGGATTCCCCGGCGTGGAAAAGGGTGAGCCGGAACTGGAATATACTGGACCAGCTGTCCCTCGAGGAGGGCGCGCACCTCGCAAAAGAGGTGCGCGAAAACTTTCGACAACTGGCCGAGCTCCGGAGGGAGCGCTACGTTGCTCCCAGCGAGCCGGGGACTATCCTCCCGCCGTCCGTGTTTGTGGACCTAGCGCCGCCTCCCGCCACCGCCGTGCGCAAGAGGAGGAGAAGGAGGAAACCAGCGATCGATCCGACGATCGTCCCTGCGTTCCTTCCCGGAGGTGATCGGGAAGTCCCGATCACCATAGAGGTCCCCAGCGCTGATAAGCTGCCTTCCCGGGCAGCTTCCCCCGTCTGGAGAACATGCCGGGCCGCTGCGCAGCCCGAGCAGCCGCCTCCGCTGCCTGACGTCCCTGAGCAGCTCGAGGTGCTGCCAGCTCCAGCGCCCTCACTGCCGCTTCTGCCCGAGGCTTCCAAGCCCGTGCAGCCTCCTTTGCCCTCAGCTCCAGCGCCCACGCCCGAGGCGCCCCTTCCGCCTGCAGCTCCTGCGCGGCCCGAGCTGCCGCGTCCGCTGCCTCCGTCAGCTCCCACGCCCGAGGCGCTCCCTCCGCTGCCTCCATCAGCTCCCACGCCCGAGGTGCTCCCTCCGCTGCCTCCGTCAGCTCCCGCGCCCGAGGCGCTTCCTCTGCCTGCCCCAGTGACTCTGCCCCCGGTGACTCCTGTTCCTAGCCCCACTCTAGTCCCTTCTGCCCCAGTCCCCGAGGAGGTCCCGGAGGACCCCACCGTAGCTCCTCCCTCTTCAGAGGTAGAGGAGCTTGAATGGGACCCCTCGGGGACCCTTCTGGTGACCCCTCTGCCCTCACCCCGGCGAGCTGGACCCCGGCCAAGTGCCCTAATGTAAGGGGTGAGGACACAGACGCAGGGCTGGGATCCCATCCGCCCTGCCCCCTGGCTCATCCTCCCTCGCCTGCGCTTCCCCCCGCTCCGACGCGTCGGAGGACGTCACCGCCTGCTGCGGCTCCTCCCCTCTCCTTGCCCTCGCCAGTGTCCCCTCCAAGTTCCTTCATCCCCTTCCCTGGTGCTCCCTCCTTCTCCCTCCTCGTCCCCTCCGTCGGTCCCTCGACCTGCCTCCTGCCTCTCGGTTGCCTGCGGCCCCTCCGGCTGCTGCCCGTCGCCCGCTGGGGCTCCCTCGGGCTCCCCCTTATTCCCCCTCCTTCTCTCCTGCCCCTGTCCCTTCCTGGTTTGCTCCTCTTCCCGTCTTTGTCCCTCGTCCTTTAGTTCCTCCTGTCTCCGTTCCTCGTCCCTTTGTTCCTCCTCTGTTCACTCCTGGCCCTTTTGTTCCACCTGTTCCCTCTGTGTCCTCGTTCCTGATCTGTCTGTCTGCCTCCCACGTCCTTTGTCAAGTCTTGTCTTGGCTCCTGCCCTTGTGTCAGTTCTGTCTGTCCGTCCTGTTCCCTGTCCCTCGTTGACGTTTTTTTTTTCTTGTTTTCCAGGTCCTGGTCTCCCCTTGTCTCGTCCATCGCCTCCCCTGAGGCGCGCCCGGAGAGCACGCCTTTGGGGGGGGGGTTCTGTGACGCCCAGCTCGTACGATCCTCATGTGTACCACGCCCCCGATTACCCACGTGTGCCTCCCTGATCGTCTCCAGCTGTATCCGATTATTTTGATCAGTCTTGTCTATTTAAGTCTGAGTCGTGCTTGTATCCCTTGTCTGTCATTGATGTTAGTTGGCGTCCGATGTTTCCCGCAGCCCGTTTCCCAGTCTTTTGCCTGTTCGCTGCACCCGTTAATCGGCGAGCGTGACACATGGGGTAAAGTGTGAACTGGAGGAATGTTGGCAATATCAGTTATTAGCACGTAGAAGTCGTCTTGTGTCCAGTGAGTGCCACCACATTCGTTCACTGGAATACTGCACAGAAGTAGCAGAGGAAGAGATTCTACATGCAAGGGTTTTCGATGAAATGATTGCTTGCAGTATGCTTGAAGAGACAAAGGTTAGCATTGAAAGCTTGAGCACCTTTTTCTGTCCTTGTTGATCTTGGTGGGTCAAAGTCATATTTGTTTATCCATCCATGAATCCACAAAATATCATTTCAGTCACCTTGGAAGAGTGATGGTTACATTAAGTATGAAGAACAACACGTGGCATTGTCCATGTGCTAAGCCACATATGCCATGCCCTCATAAGAAGATTGTAAAGTGACACATCTTTCAAATTAACAATAACTTCTTCAGAACACAGTTGGATTCACAGCCTGACACAGCTTCACAGTCCAAACAGGAACAGGCAACAGAGGACTTGAAGAGGGTAGTGAAATACAGTTATGACAGAAAAAAAAATTCCAGCAAGTCTTCCAGAGGACACAACAACTTCAATACCACCATCAGACTACCCATCAGATTTAATTCCAGCAGAGACTTCATGTGTCCTTTGCTCAAGCAGTCCAAAGTTTGACATGCCAGTGAATATCACAAATATGCCCAAAATAGTAACAACGCTTGGAATTGCTGAAAGTGTATGAAATAAATTCTATTCTTCTTAAATACTGTTTTACTTTGTGTTTCTTACAGCTATATATATATTTTTTTTTAGATATTTCAACCTACTTTCAGAGATGGCCCGAGTCTCAGATGACTTACCGTTATCAAGAGTGGCAAGATGGACTTCATAACTTTGATGATCATCTTGTGTTGAGCCTTGAACTATGTCTTTATTTAAGACACAGTTTTCAGGTAAATCTGTGTGAAGAGGTTGTTTTGTTGCACTGTGGCTTTGACTATCATGCCCAGCTCATCTGATGCTTGTGTGTGCCACACCCCCCTGATTATCCACGTGTGCTTCCCAAATCATGCCCAGCTGTATCCTGTTGTTTCGCCCTGTCTTGTCTATTTCAGTCCATGTCTTGCCCTGCTTGTTGTCCGTCATTGATGTTAGCTGATGTTAGAATCGTTGCTATGTCCTGTTCTCCCCATAGCCGTCTCTCCCTTAATAAATTGCCAGTTTTCCCCGTCTTTTGCCTCCCTGCTTCGTCATTCCATGCCTCCTTCCTGCCAGTCTGCCCGTCCGCATCCGCGGAACTTGACAGAATGACGGACCCGAAAAAAGAGGCTCTGCAGCAGATCGAGGGCCAGCGTCTCGGTCTGCTGCAAGAGGTATATTACTGGCTCAACCACCCCGAAGTCCAGGAGGACCCGGTAGTGCTAGATTTGACCACAAGAGCGGCGATGTCCTGTTAGAGATGTCCTCATCTGAGGGCAAGCACCGACTAGGAGAGGTGTGCACAAACCTCCAGCGGCTGATCCGGCGGATAACAGAACGGAGGTTCGGGCTGGTTGCAACACGCATCATGGAGGCTGTCCTCCGTCCGTCCGGTCAGACATAGTGCAGCCTCCCGCCACCACCGTGACCCGAAGAAAAAGAAGGAGAAAGCCGGCGATCGCCCCGACGACCTTCCTCGGGGTGTGCACACATGTCCCCGCTTCTCTTCCTACCAGTGATTGGGAAGACTCCCTGATCAATCCAGAAGTCACCGCGGCCGTTCAGCTGCCTTCACAGGTGGCTTCCCCCTTCCTGGGAACGTGCATGGCCGCTGCGGAGCTACCGCTGCCCCTTGAACAGTATTTCTTCTATGTTGGGCGGCTAGCAAATAAAGGGGCCAGCGCGATAAGGGGCGCTATTCCGCGAATCCCCAGGACTCTTAAAGGGGCAATGCCCCATCGCCGTGGAGCTACTGCCGCCCCTCAAGTGGCATTTCTTCTGACTGGCGCGGCTGGCTGATATAGGGACCAGCACAGTAAGGGACGCTATCACGCGTGTTCCCCGTACTCTCAAGGGGGCAACAACCATCCCGCCAGCACCTGTTCTGTCAGTCCCGCCGCCTGCGGCAGCCACGCCAGAGGCGCTTCCTCTGCCTCTGCTGGAGGTCCCGGCTACGCTTGCTGCCGTCGCCGATCAGTTCTTCACCCTCCAGTGACTTTACCAGCCACACAGGGCTCCCCGGAAGTGGATCCGCTCGCTGTGCAACTGTGGCGTGGCTTCACCGTGTTCACTCCCGCCTCTCCTCGGGGCGACTTGGAGAGGTTAGCGGAGGACCTGAGGAGGCTGCTCCAGTTAAGGAGAGCTCCGCCTCTACCTGCAGCAACACCTGAGCAGCTGCCTCCGCCTGCAGCTCCACCGCCTGCTGCAGTCGCTCCACCCGAGGCCTCTCTGACTCCACCTCCGCCGCCTGCTGCAGCCGCTCTGCCCGAGGCGCTGCCTCTGCCTGAGGCTTCTCTGTCTCCGCCTCCTGCTGCAGCTACACCCGAGGCTCCTCTGCTTCCGCCTCCTGCTGCAGCTACGCCCGAGGCTCCTCTGCCTCCACCTGCGGCTCCACCCGCACCTATGACCTTAATCCCTCCAACTCCAGTCCCTCCTACTCCAGTCCCCCTAGCTCCAGTCCCCGAGGAGGTCCCGGACAATCCAACCACCGCTCCTCCCTCCTTGGAGGTGGAGGAGCTTGAATGGGACCCCTCGGGGACCTTCCTGGTGACTTCCCTTCCCTCGCCCCGGCGAGATCGAACCCAGCCTAGAACCCCCATGTCTGTGTCCCGTAAGGGGAGAGGACACAGACGCAGGGCTGGGATCCCACCCGCCCTGCCCCCTGGCTCGCCCTCACTCACCTTGGCTGGGGCTCAGGGGACGCCTACAGGTCCTGGGACTCCAGGTCAGCGGTTGCCTGCGGGTCCCCCTCCGAAGCCTCGTTACCCTGCCTTACTCCTGCCTCCAACTACTCGTCGGTCACCTGTGGGTTCCCCTGCTATAGCTACTCTGTCGCCGCGAATCAGGGAACGTCGCCTTGGCCAGCTGTGGCTTCGCCGTCGCCTGCTGCAGCTCCCCCTCCCTCCTTGCCTTCGCCGGTTCCCCCTTTAGCTCCCAATTCGCCTTCCCTGGTGCCCCCTTCGACTCCCCCCTCGTCCCCTTCGTATGTCCATCGCCCTGCCTCCTCTGCCCCTCCAAGGTCCCCTCCTGCTATGGACTCCCGGTCGCCTGCGGCCCCTTCGGCAGCTGACCGTCGCCCGCTGAGGCTCCCTTGGGCTCCTCTCTGTCCCCCGGCCTTTCCGGTCTGGTCTCCCGTCTCTGTTCCTTGTCCCTTTGTGGCTCCCTTGTTCCCTCCGTGTCCTCTTTCCTCCCGCCTGTTCCCTCCGTGTCCAACTACTCGTCGGTCGCTTGTGGGTTCCCCTGCTATAGCTCCTCTGTCGCCGCGCTTCAGGGGACGTCGCCTGCTGCGGCTCCCCCTCCCTCCTTGCCTTCGCCGGTTCCCCCTTTAGCTCCCGCTTCGCCTTCCTTGGTGCCCCCTCTGACTCCACCCTCGTCCCCTTCGTATGTCCCTCGCCCTGCCTCCTCTGCCCCTCCAAGGTCCCCTCCTGCTACGGACTCCCGGTCACCTGCGGCCCCTTCGGCAGCTGCCCGTCGCCTGCTGGGGCTCCCTTGGGCTCCCCTCTGTCCCCCAGCCTTTCCGGTCTGGTCTCCTGTCTCTGTTCCTTGTCCCTTTGTGGCTCCCTTGTTCACTCCTGGCCCTTTCATTCCGCCTGTTCCCTCCGTGTCCTCTTTCCTCCCGCCTGTTCCCTCCGTGTCCTCTTTCCTCATCTGTCTGTCCGCGTTCCCCGTCCTGTGTCAGGTCCTGTCATGGCTTTTGCCCCTGTGCCAGATTTGTCTTTCTGTTCTGTTCCCTGTGCCCCGTTAATGGTTTGTTCTTCTTTTCCAGGTCCCGTATCCCTCGTCTCGTCCGTCACCTCACCTGAGGCGCGCCCGGAGAGCGCGCCTTTGGGGGAGGGTTCTGTCATGTCCGGCTCGTCCGATCCTCGTGTGTGCCACGCCCCCTGATTATCCACGTGTGCGTCCCCGATCTTGCCCAGCTGTGTCTGATTATTTTCGCCCAGTCTTGTCTATTTGGGTCCACATCTTGCCCTGCCTTGTTGTCCGTCATTGATGTTAGTTAATGTCAGTGCTAGTGTTCCAACCTGTCCTGCCCCTTAATAAATCCCCGTCTACCCCTACTTTCGCCTCCTTGCCTGCATCCTTCCTGTCTGCCTGCCTGTTGCATTAACCGCGATCCTTACACTTTAACTATTCTTCACTAGACTGGAAATGATTTTTGTAATTGCTGGGTCTTTCAGTATTGATTTATGTCTTCAGTCTAAGCTCCTGCTGAATGTCTTCCTGTAGGTTTTGAAGCCGGCACAGAGAGAGATCTTTTTCCTTGACTCCATGTACCGTGACAAAAGATTTGGATTTTCTACTGTCCAGTACATGGAACTATTGAGGTTAAAGCTTGAGTTTAAAGGAGTTTAAGTTCCTTGGACCAGTTCCATGATCATTAATGTGATCACATTCTATTGGTCATTTTCGACATTTAAGTTCCAAAAAACAGGTCACGTTCTTTGACCTATCTGATTGCTAGGCTGGTTTATATTTGATTTCTGCAATGCTTGCTTGCTCCAAATAAAACACGATATGTACATGATTCATGATGTGTGACATCATTACCAACAAATATTGTGGACAGCAGTGTCTCATCCCAAGCATGAAATAAAACTTTTTGTAGTTTTATTTAAACAATTATCTAGTAATTGTAATTATCTGTGCTAACTGCTGGTTCCTCAGACTGCTATAACAACTTCTCAAACAGCCACCTGTTGCACTTAGTTTAGTTCAGGTGGAGGATTAAAAGCTAAGTGTGCAATTATGTACAACAGTAGCATAAAAGCAACGCTTTGCTGAGCTGAGTATAAACCTTCTCTAAAACTTACATAATATTTTTTGCATTTGTATAACTGTATGTGCAATTCTATTTGACAGAAGTATAGCTCAGAGCATCCAGCCTGGCCACTGCGTAGAGAAAACAGGTTTTGATTTGGAGGTAGGAGAAGTAGATCACATCTACAACCGGGTCTAGTTAAATACAGTATATTAACCTACTTCTGAACAACAGTTCTTTTCTTGCTCTTGATTTTGTTATTTTGTTTCATTAATTTTTGTTGTTCTTGTGTCCCAGGCTTGTCTATACATTGCTGTTGATGCCCCTTTTGATTGTGTTTTCCATGATTCCTATAGAAATTTTATTTTATTTGTTATTTTATTTTATAATATTTTGTTTTTATTTAGGATGACATGCCTCAGATTAGAAAATGGTGGTGTATTCTTCTTTTGGAGAATTTGACACTGGGAAGGTATAGTTATCTTTGCCTCAAAAAACATTATTTTTTATTATATTGTCTAGCTGTTGTACTCAATTAGTGAACAAAGTTAACTAATTTAAGTTAACTAAAGTTACTAAAAGGCATGGGAAAATATTTGCTCACTGGACAGCAGAAGCTCATGCTCTTCTGCGAGGAGAGACTGATCCAGTGTTCAGATTGCCAAGGAGGCACCTGGAGCCTTCCCAGGTTAGTTTGAAATTGACTGTATGTATATCTGGGTTTATGTATCAATTTCTGCTTACTGTAATGACATGCAAGGTTTTTTGAAACTTAGTCTGAAGAGGAGTCCATGACAACCCAGGAGGAAACTTTATATCTCCCACACTCTGAAGTATGTGTCTACTTTATTCTTAGAACACTTTTATTATCATTTTAATTTTATTATTGCATACTTTATGTTTCAACAAACTGTACTTTGTGTAATCCACTGTAGGAACCAAAAGTAATGACACACCTGAAAACTGCAAGAAAATGGTACCAAGATCACCATGAACTCTTTGAGTCTCCTGTGGTCCTTCCCAGAATCCTCAGAAGGGAGGATGGTGATGTGATAAGATCACTAGAGAAACTTAAAAAGACTGAATATTACACTGAAGAAGAGAAAGATACCATCATCTATCCCTTTTTATTTCAGTTTTCAAATATTCAGGATATGCATTTGTTTTTAGAAAACACAGCCGACAAGGTCATGTTTTGTGGTTTAGTGTAGTAGGTTCACTGTACAGTGCATTATTGTCACAACTGATCGTTCAGCCCTTATGTGGATCACGCCCACCTCATTTACCTCGTGTGAATCCTGCTTGTTACCAGCTTTCCTGTTTGATCTTGTTTGTCTTGTGTATTTCAGTCTGTGTTCTAGTTTGCTCCCCAGATCTGTCATTGTTGTTGCTACGTGCCTTGTTCTGTGTGATTCCCCTTTTACCCTGATTAAACCCCGTTTATTCGCATTCACGGCTCCCTTCGCCTGCTTCTCCGCAGCCGATGTCACAGTTATTTTATATATTAGTTATATATATGCATCTGTTTTTAGTGAAAAATCCTTAATCACTGATTGCAGTACTGTAAATTGTTGTATATTTTCAAAGATCTCTGTTGTTCGTCTATAGTATTTGTTGTCATTTTATAAAGTAGTTCATATATTTAAGTGTTGTTTTACACTGTATTCTGTTGACATCCTGTTGGGTTTGAAAAATAAACAGCTTTCCTTTTGCTGTTTTGTGAGGATTTTTTTTATTATTAAAAACAACATAGTTTGTATATAACTAGAATAGTAGTTTTTCTTGTAGAAATTTAATTCTCATCGGCTCCTTAGAAAAAATTGTTTAACATAGTAAAAATATTGTATTTTGGCCAGTACCACACCACAACTTTTTACGAGCAAACGTTTATTTAAATTTGGCAATTATACAACTATTTCAAAACTTCACATTATATTATTGTCTTCATAATGTAATTAAAAATATTTTTATTTTGTTTTTTTTTTTCATAAAAAAATGACTGACTTCGTCATATGTGTCAGGGTCGTGGGTAAGCGACAGACAGGAAGCAGGCAAGGAGCAGGCAGGCAGGCGGAATACGGGGAAAACGGGGATTTATGAAAGGGAAGGTCAGGGAAACAGCAAGGAATCATCAACTAACGTTAACTAACATCAATGACGGACAAAAACCATGGCAAGACGTGGACTCAAATAGACAAGACTGGGCGAAAATAATAGGACACAGCTGGGCAAGATCGGGGAAGCACACGTGGATAATCAGGGGCCGTAGCACACACAAGGATCGGACGGCATGATAATATGTTTACATAATTTTGAGCTATGTATTAATGTATCATATATATATAGTGTAATACACGGTAAGAAAGTTCTAAATAGCTATTTAGGCACACTAGACTCCATCTATGTTGGTACATTGGACTCTGGACAACGTTATTAAAATGATATTACTTCGCATATATCTTGGGTAAAACAAATACGTTTTGTTAATAACCAATTACGCACAAAATATTTTATTAGATTATGACTTAAAAGTTTCTGTACAAACATTTAAATGCTGACATTATTAAAGTACAACATTTCACGGCATAAATATGGCACAAGAAAATAATGATTAAAAGTACATATTAGCTATAGTCTGATGTCTCACAATAATAACAGATACAGTAGCACTACATTTATTTACAACTATATTGTTCAGGTTTGAGACGGATTCCATCGTTTAAACAGAAATTACATATTGGGGTTTGGCAAGACGGATTTGTCCACAGAACGGATTGTTTGTTTGTCTCTCTGAAAAAATAATCTCACTCCAAATCTGCTGAAATATAAAACAACAACACACAACAGCGTGTTCATGGAGGCAGCCATGTTTGAACGGGAGATTGTCACCTCGGAATTTCTGGATAATCTGTCGTTTTAACGGAAATCACTTAGGGGCTTGGGAGTGGATGGGGCCTGACAGAGGACACGTGCTCTCAGGTCCCTTCTGCAGCCAGACCCTTCTCAAAATTCATGCAGATGCTGGACCAGTATACCCCAAATCTGTTGAGCATATTCTGTGCCAAAGGAGGAACAGTTGGTCAAACTTTGCAAAGAAAAATGGTTGCCATACACCCGGTATCCATAAAAATGTAATCTGCAATCAGTCTGAGTGGACATATTTAGGGGGTCTTATAAACGTATGCCACTGGTAAATTGTGCTACAATTTAGTACCCTGGTAATGTTACCATTGACCAGACAAGAGAAGTGGTACATTGTTTGGTTCATTACTTTGGTGAAAATAATTAAAAACTCATCGAAGAACATGTAAGTATCAAACTAAATCAACAAAAAACAGCAGAACTCATGCAAATTTTTGATAATTTTTTTGTGATCA
The DNA here is from genome assembly GCA_026776945.1 of Isichthys henryi. NCBI lineage: Eukaryota > Metazoa > Chordata > Actinopteri > Osteoglossiformes > Mormyridae > Isichthys > Isichthys henryi. The sequence goes on from JAODJX010000001.1 coordinate 39,757,903, forward strand.
CATAACTGAAGAATACTTTTTAAATCTTTCTTGTGTTCTCTCCTCTGTGTTACGTAGCATGCGGAAACAGAAGATGTTCAACAGGATCTCATCCACCACACAATAAAATTCTTTGTCTTTAAGAGAGCTGAGCAGAAGGACATCAGCATTGTCTTGGAGGGTGTCCAAATAATGCGTGGCCTAGGAAATGTGGCTAAGGCTTGTGCAATTCCTCTTGGCCTTATCTATGCACTAAATCTTGCTTACCCTAAATTTCTCAGATATATATTTGAACCTTTTCAGAAGGTTATCTTAGAGTTGCATTCTTGTAAGTTTTTACCCAAAATGATGTCCCTTAAGAATAAATTGCTTGCTTAAGTAACCACAGGAATACTCAACTTACTAGAGGTCCGCACATCACTGAAATCAGGTGTCGCTTCTCTTGGGACAGAAACCTTCAGACACTATGGTCTTTTTGCTATCAGGTTGAATGCCCCGAAGTGTACGAGTTAAGTTCTCTGAAATACTAACAGTAAAGAGTAAAATCTACATCCAAAAATTCAGTTTTGTGCTGGTCCTTTACATCACAGTTTGAGTTTTGTCATAATTTGTGCATTTCGGGTGCAGGCCATCAGTATAGTAAGAGAGAAATGTGGGACAGTAATATGGCCATTTAAGTTTTTTATTTTGTAATGGTTTTAGATTTTGAAAATGTGTATATTTGTTTGTTAGATTTTTATAAAGCAGATTCGGAAACTGAACATTTTATTTTTGTACATTGTAATAATACATGCAATTTATTTCATGAATATAAAACCTGTTAAAATGCAACTACTATGTTGTGTTACAAATATACTTAACCATATGTTCCTACTAATATTGTTGTGCTATTGTCTGTTTTATTGAAGTTATTTATTGAAATGAGATATAAAAAATATTATATTTAAAATACAATACCATACAAAATATGGTAATTAAAAACTTACACAAAAGTAAAACAGCTTAATTTATTTAGTTTATTGAATTACAATCCATCCATCCATTTTCCAAACCGCTTATCCTACTGGGTTGTGGGGGGTCCGGAGCCTATCCCGGAAGCAATGGGC
>JAODJX010000001.1:39773812-39790345 GCA_026776945.1 Isichthys henryi
TGAGTGAATGGTGTGTGAATGTGCCCTGCGATGGGCTGCCCCCCCATCCTGGGTTGTTCCCTGCCTCGTGCCCATTGGATAGCCTCCAGACCCCCCACAATCCAGTAGGATAAGCGATTTGGAAAATGGATGGATAAAAACATTGAAATGGGTGAGCTGGCCGTAGAGGAGGGACATATTAGGAGGGGAAAAAAGAAGGATAAAGGAGGGAAAAAAAAAGAAAAAAAGGAGTGGATAAATTCAGAAAGGAACAAACAAAATTAAAGCGTGCAGAAAGTAACACAACTATACAAGCATATACAATCTTAGTGTGTGCTTGGATGGGTGCGTGCAAGTATATGTACATGTGTGCTCAATTGTGTAGGCGAGATGCAGGCTAGTGTGTGTTGTGTGCGTGTGTTTTCAACATGGAATGTACTAAATAGCAAGGGTGGGAGGCCGCAACCACACCCCTCAAGAGCTAGAGGTCGGCGGAGACAGGCCCGGGAGGTCCAGGGCGTCCACAGCCTCCAAAGAGCACGGAAGAGCCGGGGCCCCATGTCCCAATGATAGCCACGCCCCCGCCCCAGCCAGGGGAGGAGGGAGGTCCCAGACGCAGCCCCCACAACCAAAAGGGCATGAGCCCCAGAGAACCTGAGGCAACAGGTAGCCAACCCCACGAGGGCGCGGCTGCTCCCGTACGAGCCAAGGCCAGGTCCCCTAGGACCCCAGGAGACCGGGTGCAACCAGTCCCCGAGAGAGAGAACCACCCACGCCAGAGAGGCCCGAGACCCCCACCGGGCCACCACCCCGAGGAAAGGGGCCAGCAACCATGCCCAGGAGACCAACCGCACCCAGGATGGAGCAGCAAGATTAGCGTGACCTGATTTGAGCTTGTTAAAAATAAGATGCCATCTCGTGGGCGGGCTTTTTCGAAAGACAACGTGTTCCGGCTACCATTGTCCTTAATGTTTGGGCAGCTCAAAAACCCAGACTATTCTATAAACATTAATAAAACGGCTCTTGAACAAGAGCCGGCTCCCATTGTTCACTAAAAAGAGTCGGCTCAAAGAGCCGTCTCGTTCGTGGACGACACATCACTAGTAATGAGCGTGAACTCTCGTGTCGATTGTATTTTGAGGACGTGGTGCACTTACGAAATTATTATTGTTTTTTTACCTTCTGAAACATAAGTAATTCCTTTCTTGCACTCATAGTTACTCAAACCGGAAGCAAGTGAGCCGTATTTCGCACTGGCGGATAAGACGTCACTGCTTTACGTGCAAAGAGCAGATTAGGCTACTTGCCAGCCGCATGGTCTCGTATCAGAGTATAGCAAGGCAGAAAAATGCTAACGTTAATTGAGATTTGGAAAAAACAGAGATGAATTTGGTTTCATAGCCGAACACAACAGCTTCAGTGTGGGAGCACTTTGGATTCAAACCGAATGACCATGTTGAACCACTTAACCTGTGCCAGCCGGTATGTCGCATTTGTTATAAAACAGTAGCAACTAAACACGGAACAAACATGCATCTGCACCTAAAACAGAATCATCCAATGCAGTTTTCACAGCTAGGAAAAAAAAATACAACAGATGCGCCGTCTCCGTCTTCCCGACAGTCCACAGTCATTTGGGCGTTTAATCGACAAACAAAATACAAAGAGGGCAGTGCAAAATGGTGCGCACTCACAGACAGTGTAGTTCGCTTAATTGTTAAAGAGATGTTGCCCTTTAATATCATTGAAAAGCCAGCCTTTCTAAAAATGCTGCAAACATTTGACAGCCAGTACGAATTGCCCTCGAGAACAAACGTGTCACAAACGGCAATTCCACAACTGTATAACTGCATGAAAGACGACATACTTAAGGACATTAAAGACATCCCATTTTACTCTGCCACTACGGATATGTGGTCAAGTTCCAACATAACCCCTTATATGAGCTTGACCATACACTACATAACGGCTGCCTGGACCCTGCACTCCAAGTGTTTAGAGACCAGATATGTCCGAGATAACCATACTGCTGACACCCTTGGAGAAAACCTGAAGGCTGCATTAGCAGACTGGGGACTGGATGAGCACTTCACTACAATGGTGCTAACATTGTTGCTGCAATAAGGAATCTTGGCTGGCCATGGCTCAATTGCTTTGGTCACAACCTCCATCTTGCTGTCTCCCATGGTTTGGACAGCGACAAAGATCAGACAGCACGTGCTATAGGGCTCTGTAAAAGTTTGGTCAATGCATTTGACCTGAGCTGGCTTAAGAGGAGAGACCTAAGGAAGGCACAGAGTGAGGCTAATCTCCCCCAGCACATACTGGTGAGTGATGTTTAGTTATTTTTCATGTTAATTTGCAACACAAAATATTTAAAGTAATTATTTCATAGTAGCCCGTAGATCTGTTGAAAAATTTGAGAATGTAGTACACTGACATATAAAAATAATATAGGATACAACTAATAATGATAAATAATGGAATTGTAAAAAGTAGTATTTGTTTAAAAATTTTGATATAGACTAACTAATGAACAAGAACAATATTGTTATCTTTCACAGAGGATGTTTTCACTCGATGGGGCAGTAAGCAGATGATGGTGTTGGAGCAACTCCCAGCCATTAGACGTGTCCTGGTTGAAGACAGAAAACATGGCCACCTCAACCCAACCTGGCAGGATGCTTCTGTGTTGGAGTCTATCAGCAATGAAACCACTGGCTGACTTTACAGATGTCCTCTCAGGGGAATAATATGTCACAGTGTCCTCAGTTAAGTCTGTACTGGAACTGATTAAAGGCAACCTTCTCTCTCCAGGCCCCGATGACACTCCACTGACAGCCAGTATTAAACAACACATGTGCAGGGTACTAACTAAAAAATACAGCTCACCTGCAATCCAAGTCCTTCTGAGAAAGGCCACCATCTTGGATCCAAGGTATCATGGCAGCATAGAGGAGGCAGGAGCATTGGATGATATCAAACATCAGCTTCTGCAAGAGCTACTGGACTTAAAAGGACCAGAAGGAAGTGGACAAGGTGCCAGTGGTGAGAGCTGCAGCAAAGCTGCTGGAGGAAACAAGGATGAACCTACTGCTGCCACCCCCACCAAGAAGAAGAGGTTGAGTGACCTTCTTCAAAACAGAAGAGCTCAACTCACAAGTCAGACCCATGTTGCATTTCCAAAAACAGTGCAGGCTGATGCAGAGCTAACCAAGTTCCTCCAAGAAGATGCACTTCATGCTTCGTGTGATCCCTTGATGTGGTGGCGTGACAATCAAAGAAGATATCCTTTGATGGCCAACTTGGCTCAAAAATATATGTGCATTTGTGCAACAAGCACCAGCTCAGAGAGAATGTTTAGCACAGCTGGACGCATTGCTACTCCTGAGAGATCCTGCCTTAAGCCACACAAAGTGAATATGTTGGTATTTCTTGCTTGGAATTTGCCAGACTAAATTAGCTAAGTAGCTATGGGTTCCTTCAAATCTGAGTTAGTTAAGATTTTAACAACTTTAACAGAGACTTCATATTCCATTTTATTTAATGTTTTTGGTTGTGTTTGGTTTTTATTCAAGTGCATTTTTTGTTAAGAAACTGAGAGTCCATTTTATTTATTGTTTTTGGGTGTTTTGTTTATTTATTTTGGATGTTAAAAATGTCTTCCAGTGTTAAATGTACTTTAGAAATTAAAGTTTATTGATCGTTGAAAGGGTGTACTTGCATTAATATGCCATTATCATTATCAGTTGAAAATGGTCTCACAACGACAATATTATCATTTATCGCAATAATTCCTGGGACAATTTATCATCCAGCAAAATTTGTTATTGTGACAGACCTAGTCATTAAGAGTTAATGATGAAGCTGATGACTTTTTTGGCAGTGGTTTGATGGTTGTTGTCTTGAAACATTGAGGTACGATGGCTTGTTTTAGGGAGATGTTGTATATATCTGTTAGGACATGTGTCAGTAGGTCAGCACATATCCTGGGATGTTGTCAGGACCTGCAGCTTTCCGTGTGTTAACCCTACATAAATATTTCCAGACATCCATTGAATCCAAATGTAGCCAGTACAATTAACGTCACACAGACAAACACAAATAATTTGGGGTTCTTTATTTGCTGGAATGCCCAAAAGAAAATGGAAGGGCAATTGAGCGGAGTTTTCCCGTTCTTTCCTTCGTTAAGTTTTACCGTGCGGTACAAGGACTACACTACACGGGTGCAAATCAGCTTTCCCCAGCAACAAATAATCGAAATAAAATAAATCAAACTTTTCTCTTTTTTTTTACCGAGTGTAAAATACAGCAGTGGACTAGAACTGCAATACAAAAATACAAAATACACATACAACCATTGGTTCTAAATACTAAGGTATACACTCAACACAAAAATGAGCAATAGCGCTCTTTTTAACTTACATTTCAGTATCGCATGTCTCTCCACGTACGGTTCGCTTCTTCAGGACGGCTTACATGAAAGCCCCAGGCTATTCATACCCCGTTCATGGATGACATACACGCAATGAAACAAAAAAAACTTCGCATTAATGTAAATTAATAAAACACATTTACATTACATTGCATTCCGCTTTACTAATACACAATACCCTCAAAGACACATAAAACATTATTTTTTACATTTCAATATCGAGGGAAATGTACATTTTCTATGCACGGATCACTCCGGCCTCGTTCCCCACGTGCTCCATGGCCATGCTTTCTCCAAAAGGGGTGGGGCAGGGGAATAACAAAAAATAAATGACCTCCGGGACGGTTCTCAACCTGGACAAGGCTACCACCTTAAAGAGAGAGAGTACACCTTTTCCAAAACGAAAACAAAGTCTGTCCCCTCCCTCCCAACAAACCAGTGGCAACACACTAAACAAAAACTACTTTCCCACCCGGTTACACAAATATAGAACTTCATCTTTTGTGTTGAGGGGAGTTTTTGTTGCTGTCTGGCAGTTTGTCTCCTCAAACCAGGTGAAGAATTGTTGAGTTGAGAAATTCACTGTTGTCTTCACAGGGTAGTGGAAGGGGCTTGTAATCCGTGATGGACTGGATGCCATGCCACAAGCCTTTGGAATCTTTCGAGTCAGTGAAGTGACTCTGTATCAGAATTTTTCAATAAAACTTGGGGAATTTTCAGTGTTCTCTATAAGGATCAAAATATCAAGTTTTCATCAAAATCAGGAATGACGCCCATGGAACTTTTCTGGACATTGGTTGATTTGGCATGGACCGACCCATCTTTATCCCCAGACTTAAAGGTTGCATCGCGTGCTTTTAGAAGCGTATGCACCTTTCTGGTGAGCCAGGGTTTCTGGTTTGCACGTGTGGTGACATTCTTGATGATAGTCACATCTTCCACACACTTGAATATAAATCCAGACAATGATTCAGCATACTCATCCAGATTTATATGTTAGTTGACAGTGGCAGCGTCCTTGAACACATTTCAGTCAGTACGTTCAAAACAGTCCTGGAATGCTGAAATGTTCCTTCAGGCTAGGTTTTTATTTGCTTCACTGATGGCTTGCCTCTAGTTAAGAGTGGCCTATATTAAGGAATTAGCATGATAGAGAGATGGTCTGAATTCCCAAAGTGGGGGTGGGGGGGCTGTTCTGAATGTTTGTTTAATTTTTGTGTAAACATGGTCGAGTGTGTTCTCCTCTAGTTGCAAAGTTTACAAGCTGGTTAAAATGTGGTAAGACTGTTTTCAGGTTGGCCTGATTAAAATCTCCAGCAATTATGTAAACACAATCCGGGTTTACATTTTGCATTGTGCTAATTGATTGGTAAAGTATGGACATTGCTTCTTTTGTGTTAGTACTGGGGGGAATATACACAACTGTTATGCTAACGGCTGTAAATTCTCTCGGTAAATAGAACGGACAGCATCTTAACATCAAAAACTCTGCATTCTCCGAGCAATGGCTGTCGACAATTTCACAGTGCACAATTTGTGCACCAGTCATTATTTATGTAAACACACACCCCTCCTCCCCGGTCGGAGATTTGCTCATCCAAGGTAATGGTGCTATCCAAGATTGTGGAATTTAACCATGTATCAGTAAAAATAAGAGGACAACAGTCTCTCACCATGTGCTGGGTGGTTATATCCAGTCTCAGGTAATCCATTTTGCCTTCCAGTGAACGGACATTTGATAGTAGCATAGAAGGAAGTGCAGGTCTGTAGGGGTTAGCCTTTAGCCTGGCGCTGATGCCAGCCCAAGTGCCACGTTTTCGTGGTCTCTAACACCACTTGCATTGTCTCCTTCGGCGTTCAGCTAAAGCAGGAGGGTCTGCTGATGTGTAGGTCTCTGGGTCTAGCTGATGGGCAATTCCTATCTTGTTTTAAGGTCTAAAGCCGGTAAACCGGTGGATATATTGCTGATTATGGTAGATTCACAAGTTCTAATAAAGTGTATTGATCATATACCAGTCTAGAGTTTAACTGCGACGAACTAGACATTTCATTTAACATACTGTAAAACGCACTTCGCTAACGGGAGCCGGAGTGGCCACTGTGCTGACCTTGATAGTGAGGAGAACCCACTGGACTGGTGGAGAGAACATCAGGTAGTCGTCCCACAACTGTCAAAGCTAGCCAAAAAATATCTCAGCATACCTGCAACAAGTGCTCCCTCGGAGAGGGTCTTCAGCAATGGGGGGAACATAGTGACCTGGCTTCGGTCATCTCTTAAGCCAGAAAATGTTGACAGGCTGGTATTTCTTATCAAAAATCTGTAGGCCTGTAATATGTTCCTGTCCTTGTAGTATGTGCATTTTCTGCATAGGATTCTTTTTTTCATTTGTTTGCACTTTATCATTGCACTCTGCAATTGCATATTTATTTTTGTTAGCCCTTAGTTTTGGGTAAATTTTATTTTATTATTTATGAGTTATTTTTATTTGAGGTTTCATTTTGAACTGAAAGCCTTTGTTCACTTACTGTTTGTTTAAAAGAGAAGGTGCAATAAAAATGTGCTTTACCTAAATAACGAATAATCGTGATTACAATATTGATAATAATAATTGTGATTATCATTTTGGCCATAATCTTGCAGCCCTACTTATAGTTATCTCTCAGTGTGCGCTCAATGCTGATCTGCAGAACGAGTACGTTCAGCTCTTGATTATACTCAAAAGCATGCATGATCGATGCTGCCAGCACTCCAGAGTGGAGGTTCGTGTTGCTGCCACGCCTACTCCAACGAAGACAGCCGAACCTATGCAGATTGGCTGCACTCTTCTCTGACTTTTATCAAGAGGCAGAGACGCTACCAGAATCACCTCTGCCTGTACTGCGGAGAACCTAGACACTCACGAAGACTCCGTGAAGGTAGGCTTGTTGGTACTTCTTTGCATTACTCAGATGCAAATCACAGTACCTGTCTTAATTATCTGTGGTGGTAAAAAATGCTTTATTATAGCTCTGCTGGACTCCAGGCCCTGGTAATTTCATTGACTGCTCCCTAGCCTCCCATTTGCGTGTCACGTTGGAGATACCAACTATGCCCCTGGAGGCCAGGAAGAGTATAAATGAACACACTTCACGAGTGGATTGGCAATCAGGAGAACTGGCATCATGGTCTCCCTCATGTATAACCTGGTGGATATCTATATCATGTAAAGCCTCTTCTATAGAAAGCCCTGTGCCTGAAGAATTGTTGAATGTCCCACCAGAGTATTATGACCTCCTGGATGTGTCCTGATTGTTTAGGATCACTGTCCTCCTGAAAGATTCAGTGATGGCCAAGTTTTAGTTTCCTGGCAGAGGCAGCCAGATTTTGATTTAAAATGTCCTGGTATTTCAAGGAGTCCATAGTGCCATGTACCCCAGCAAGGTTTCCAAGGCCTTTGGAGGAAAAACAGCTCCACAACATCACAGGACTACCACTATATTATACAACTGGGGTAAAGTTCTTTTCATTACAGCCATCCTTCTTTTTACGCCAAAACCACCTTGAATGTTTATTGCCAAAAAGCTCCATTTTTGCTTCATCAGAGCATTGAATTTGATTCCAGTCTAAGTTACAGTACTGTTTCACAAGCTACAGGTGTGTACGTTTATGGTTAACTGACAAAAAACAAAACAGAAAAAAAATACCTTCCAAATAATGTTATCATGAAGGTGACGTTTGACGTTTTTTCATTATACGTGGGGGTAAAATTAACTTGGGTCCTCTTCCAAGACGGTTTGTATCAGTTTCAGTTGTTGTCCACTTTTTTATTATTGCCCCAACAGCAGAAATTGGCATTTTCAGTTGAGTAGCTATTTTTAAATACCAATTTCCTAACTTCCAGTAAGGGAAACAATTATTTGACCTTCTGTTAATTTACATAAAAAATGAGAAGTCAATAGTTTCACTGGTAGGTTAATTTTAACACCAGAAGATAGATTTTCAACAAAACAAACAAGAAAAAAACATTATGTAACAGGTACAAATCAATTTGTAATTTATCTAGGGCAGAGGTTGGCGACCTTTTTACAGTTTTTTTTAATTGCTAAGGCTCGTTCTGTATTACTGAAATCACTTTCTCAAAACTCTACACACAGTCTGCAAAGCCAACATACAGTTTGGCCAAATAGTTAATCCTTCCACCAAAGTGCACTACAGCATTTTAGAATAGCATTTTCTGTCTTTCTGGAAGACAGAAACAAAAAAATACTTGCACTTGGTCAATGACTCTAGCAATACTATAGCTGTAATTTTCTAATCTATCTGATCCTATGGATTCAGCCACAAATTCTCATGGACGTTACATCTGATCAAGTCTAGTGATACATTGTGGGTAATATCTCTTGGCATGCCTGATTCACCCATGACATTGCTCTGGTGAAATATCTTGGCATCCAGAATTCATAGCATCCTTTAGTGACATATGACTTCACAGATTTGAGAATGTGACTTCAGTATTGCAGAATGCGCCTTAGCACTTGAAAAAAACTGTAAAGCAAAGAGCCATTTTATCCTAAATGTCTGACACAAGATTTACAAAGAGCCACAATGGATAGAGAAGAGGGTTTGAGATACATTTTTTAAATGTGATATCGGTACATATGCATTTAACACAAAACAAAACTTCAAGTACTTAAAATAAAATAAATAAAAACAATAAAGAAAAACTATTTTGGGGCGGGGAGGTGGGCTCTCAGTTTTGAATCACTCGGACGCAAAGGTGACTAATTTCACAATATCATTCAGTTTTGTAGCGACAGTCTTCACCCTCACCCCTTCTTTCTGAGTAAAGTTCATTTGGCTCTGCAGTTTGGCCTTCACTTTCCACTTCACTACTTGCAACTGTGCTTACCAAGCAGTGCAAAATGTACTCGCCACTCCAAACTCAGCTGGATATAATACGTAAATCGGAGAAAATATTATATTTTTTTTTAAGACCTGGGAGTTCGTGGTGGATTTACTACAAAATGTATATGAAAGAATTAGGAATCCCAGTAAACCTTGAAGCCTAAATTGAATCTCAGAAACTGAAGAAATCTCTGGAAAGCATACCATTTGACCGGAGACGTACTCTCATCATAGAGAAACTGACTTTCAGAAAGATGTAAATTGCAGTTAAAATGCAATTAAGACATCACAGAAGTGCACTTCGGACCACCTCATTCACATATAGCTGAAGAAATATCTAAATGAAAAATAATAGTAACCCATAAATAACATTTTAAAATGAAAGTATTTATTTATTTATGAAAGTATTATCATAATATGCTAAGATGTGAAAATGTGAATGCGTCTATCATTCTGAGCTTCAAGTGGCTCACGAGCCACGGGTTGCCGACCCTTGATTTAGGGAAATAAATATCTGATCCCCTACAAGCCAACAAGAAACTAAGTCAAGTACATGTGCACTAACACAACAAAAGTACTACTTAATTAAATATTAACAGGTACCAAGCCAGAATTCACATTTAATGGCATTACTTTAAGTTGTCTACAGTACATCTTCAACCTTATCACCATGGTAAATATAAAAGAGCTGTCTAAGGATACAAGACCATCAATAAGCAGCTTGGTGAGAAAGTGACAATTGTTACATAACATTCAGTTATTCACAAATGCAATAAAGAAAAAATAACTGTCAATCACCCTTGGTCTGGGGTTCCAACAAAAATCTCGTCTTGAGCAACATCAATGATCTTGGTGATCTAGGGTGAGAGCTAACTCCAGAAGTACATGGGAGGAACTCATTAATGATCTCAAACAGCAGGAACCACAGTCGCCACGAAACCAAGAAATGGTAACACATTATGCAGTTATGGTTTGCTCGCAAAGGTCCCCTGCTCAAGAGGGCCCAGTCTGAAGTATGCCAATGAACACCTGGATAATTCCAATGATGCGTGGAAGAATGTGATGTGGTTAGATGAGACCAAAATTGAACTGTTTGGCATCAACTCTACACCCTGTGTTTGGTGGGGAAAAAATTCTGACTATAACCCCAGGAACACCATCCCTATTGTCAAACACATAGGTGGAAGCATTTTGCTTTAGGGGTGTTTTTCTGCTAAGGGTAGAGGGTGGATGCACCACATTGAAGGAAAGATGGATGGGGCCATGTACTGTAAAATCTGGGATGAAAACCTCCTTTTCCAGGACACTGAAAATTTGTTGCGGGTGGGTCTTCTAGCAAGACAATGACCTTAAGTATATAGCCAAGGCAACAAAGGAGTGGTTCAAGAAGAAGCACATTAAGTTCATGGAGTGCCCTAGCTGGTCTCCAGACCTCCAATAGAAACCTATGGACGGATCTCAAGCTTCGTGCATCCAAGTGCCAGCCTAAAAACTTTAAAGATTTGGAAGAGACCTGCAAATAGGAGTGGATTGAAATTCCTACTATGCTGTGTGCAAACCTGGTGACCAACTACAAAAACATCTGACAGCTATGCTTGGCAACAATGGTTACTCCGCCAAGTTCCATGTGTTCCATAGTATCAAATACTTATTTCCCTAGATAAATGACAAATTACTCTGTAACTGTTATACATAATGATTTTTTTTCTTGCTTGTTAAAATTGTTATTTACAATCATTTTCACACTTCTCAGTACCATGTGCACTTTTTCCAAACACTTCAAACTGTGAACTTTACAAACATGCACCCGAACATATCAGTTAACTTTCCGTGCAAAATGCACTAAAACCACCAAAACACTTCATACTTCACCCAAAAGTGACTCGTGCTGCCATAACTATAGCACATGCACTCTCTCATAAGACAACTTTGTCACACAAAGTACTATGAATGAAATAACACAAACAACTTGAAGAACTGCAAAATGCATATATATTATGAATTGTTGTATCCTATGTTTTCACAGTGTTTATTGCAACATAAAAAAGAAATGTCTGACATTTATTGCACTAATACAAACAAATAATACAGTAAATAAATTCAGCTGCACAATATACTGGAAAAGAAAAATACATTACAACCACCTACTGAAGAAGTACATTACATTCAATACAAAAAAAAACAAAACAAAAAATGCAAAATAGTAAACTTTCACTGTATACAGTCAAGTATACTGTTGACCTGGTCTAATTCATTCAGTCCTCTGCATTTGGCCATACATTTTCATCGATATCACACCGAATATTTTCTCTTGCAGTACACCGAAGAAAAAATCTCTTTGAATGTCTTATCCAGCTCTGGATGTCCTCCACATGGATGCCCATACACCCAGCAGCCATTGCATCTAAAAGCGATATCTGATCATGTGGCCGATGGTCATATACCTTCCATGTCCATGCAAAAAAAAATTCTTCAATCGGGTTGAGGAATGGAGAGTATGGTGGCAAGAATAAAGACATCATCCTACAGATAATATATTTCCTCTTTGAAGTGTTCCTTAAAATATTGTTAAAATATTGTATCTTTTTGTTCTCGTAAACCCAGTATCGTGTCTCATCTCATCTCATGGGCTGAATATATCGTTACACCCCTAATTTAGTTAATCTCACACAGTATATAGGTATGGTGAATATGTGAAGTCTTTTGAAAAAGTGGACATGGTATTGAGACAAGTGTGAAAATGATTGAAAAAAATAGTAAACATGCCAGTGAAATTATAGACTTCTCATTTCTTTATTAATGGGTTAGCTTAATAATTCAGCTGAGAGTCAAATAATTAGCTGCAGGTCTTTCAATTCTATGAAGAGAAATACATAATGTAGGACACAAAAGGCAAAATTTACAGTACAGTCAAACCTTGGATTGGGAGAGACTTAGTTTGCAAGTGTTTTGCAAGACAAGCAATTTTTTTTTTTTTTATTTTAACTTGATAAACAAGCCAGGTCTTGCAATACGAGTATTATGTATATGCTTTGTTTGCCTAGCATCACGTAATCACAACTGAGCTGATGGTTCTCTCTCTCTCTTTCTCTCTCTCGCTGCAACAGATAGTGATTCTGTTAGTTATAGTGAAAGTCATCCTACAAAATAACTGTCATGACCTGCTCGTACGATCCTCGTGTGTGCCACGTGCCCTCATTAACCACATGTTCTACCCCGATTGTAACCAGCTGTTTTCTGTCAGTTTGAATAGCCCGTTGTTCTACTGTGTTGTTCTCTGTCCGTAATAAACCCCATTTTCTGGACTTCCATTTGCCCGATCCTGCTTCCCCGCTCACTGCTTGCTCACCCTGCGCACAGTCACAACAATAATCCTCCTCTTCTCCTCTCTGTTGTCTCCCTCACACCATCTACGATTCTTTTCAAAGATAAAGTACGTTTATTTGTTTCATGTATTTTTACTTTATATTTTGTATTACAGTCGTCCCTCACCACTTCACACTTCGACTTTCGTGACTTCACTCTGTCATGGTTTTTTTGTATATTCATTAAAAAGTTGATCGAGACAGTGAAAATTATACATCGCTACACATTGGAAGCATCTTTGCTCTTCATAATTAAATGTACAATAATAATAATATGATATTTGTAATGTCTAATATATGTTATTTTCTCTATTTTTATCTAATATATTGGGTAATACGAGTGCAATATTTATGACCTGCCTGTATGATCCTTTTGTGTGCCACGCCCTCTTATTAACCATGTGTGCAACGCTGATTTTGACCAGCTGTTTTCTGTCAGTTTGATTCATACGGTGTATTTTAAGTCCACGTCAGAGTCTGTAACCTCTGGTCTGTCATTGGTGTTTTGATGTTACATGTTCCTGTGTCCTGCATTTGGATTGATTCCAAATAAACCCATCGATCCTGATTCCTCGTCTCCCCGTTCCTGCTTCCGTGTCCAGCAATCATTACAGTAATGGTGACTAAAAGGTGTTATTTCATGTCTAATAATGTTAAAAGAATGATTTTAGAAGGTGACTAAAAGGTGTATTCGCTTTGATATACGAGTGCTTCGGATTACGAGCACATTTCCGGAATGAATTATGCACGCAATTCGAGGTTTTACTGTATTTTTAATGTACTACTGTAAATAAATGTACACATGTAAATACAGAAAGTGAATGTTTTTTGTACATACCAATTTTGCTGTCTGAATGTTCAGATAATTGATACCACATATGACCTTGAAATGTTTGGCTGACCCTTAAGCTATCCTCATGCATAGAGAGATCATGATTACAGTTTTCTTATCAATTGCTAAGGCGTGTTCTGCAATACTGAAGTCACTTTCTCAAAACTCTACAAACTCAAAACTCTCGCCGTAACAGTAGTGTATGTCGGCTAAACTGTGAATCCTTTCCCGTTGGTTTCATACAAAATGCATTCGATGACTAAATGCCTCAAAATTCATAAATACTTTCTTTATTCAAAATCCACCTCTATCAAAACTTAATTTTAGAAGGCATTTTGCACATCCTTACATACTGATTAAACATAAATTAGTACAATTCATAATATTTGTATTAAGGCTTGTGTGAAATACACTGTAAAAATTACCAGAGGATGAGAGTGAGTGAGTGAACACAAATGTTTTCGTATTTGTTGTGGTGTGGAATAATGTGGCATTGCACCACTCCAGTGCATTCACAGACTGGTTTGCAGCACACCCAAGGATGTCCTCATTTTTTCTTTCACCATACTCCCCCTTCCCAAACCCCATTGAGGAATTCTTTTCTGCATGAAGGTAGAAGGTTTATGACCGTCGCCCACATGATTACATGTCATTACTGGATGCTATGAGAGCTGGATGCCAAGATATTTCACCAGAGCAATGTCATGGATGGATCAGGCATGCCAAGAGATATTACCCACAATGTATCACTAGAGGGGACATTAGATGTGATGTCGATGAGAACTGTAGAGCTGTAGTGCATGTGTAGAGTTTTGAGAAAGTGACTTCAGTATGGCAAAACGCGCAATTGAAAAAAACTGTAATCACATGGTCTACAATAGTGGATCTAATTTCATGACTGACTGCTGCTCTTCTTTGCCCTCATCTGCCTCTTTCTCGTCCTCTCGCACATCTTCTCTGGCCTTGTTTCATTCTGCTTTGTTCCATTTTCTGTTTAAAATCAAACTGTATGACCTTTTATATTGTTGTGAGCTGTTTAGAGTTTGACTTGCTAGAAGTGTTTGCCCAATTGCAAGTTTGGTCCAATTCAGTAACTGTTTTGGGAAAGGGTCTTAGCAGCTGTTGCCATTTGGTCATGATTAGGTTAATGAGACATTCCCATATGATTTTTTTGTTACAAGATGATCACTATGACTAGTGTTTTGAAAAAAGTCAGCACTGATAAATGATAATCTGGGGTACAGACCTATAAGGTCACAGTTGGGGGTGATGGGATCAGGGTCTGCAACATCCGATCAGATGTATCCAAGAGGCTTCGAGTTGAGGATGCCTTTGATCTCGATGAGGACAGTGCTCAGTACCTCTTCGGTGACTGTTTGGGCTCCTATACTGACTGTAAGCGCTGCCTTGAGAGAGCAAATCTCCCTCTCCCAACACCCTCTAAAATGTGGAGGTCCAGGAGGCTTGAAGACAAACTTAATCTGCTAGCTGGCTAGTTGATCTTGGAGCTGAGGATGAATGCTGGAGTTCACTCCTTTGAAATTTGTGCCTTAGTAACACAGGAGCTCATGGAGTTTTCCCTGCCTAGCTATGAAGCATTCCAGGGCCATCAGGAATGCATCAGTATCCATGCTGCTGAGGAGGACTACATGAACTACTTGGGTAGTCATACACTATGTATGCCCCACGTCTATTCATTCTTGTATCCGACCTTAATAGTGAATGGTCCAAAACAATCAACATCCATAGAATAAAAAGCAGGCTTGAATATGTGCTGCCTTGCAGGAGCGAGGCCGGCCATCTTTGGTGGGTTTGGGTGACCTCTCCATTTCCTGCACTCAGCACAGTGCCTCTGGATGTGATGCATAGCTTCAAATCCCCGTAACACCCAATATCACCTCTGACTTCTGCAAACCCTCTCTGTTCCAGGATGATGCTGCTTGGTATCATAATCCTATATGATAAACCTGGTGAAGGGATCCTTAGAGTCGAGGATGATTGGGTGGACCGGGTTGTCTACCGATGACATGTATTGCCATGTCGCAGATCCTGTCAGCTCCTGGATCTCCGCGACTTGAGTGCCCACGAAGACTTTATAGCGACATGAATCCGACAACAGCCATGTAAGAAAGGTCAGTGAGTCAGACCATAACGTGCAGCTACAGATGGGAAGGGTCAACTCAGTGGATATGACCTTGTAGGGCTGTGTACCTGTAAGGGCTGTACACAGCTCCAGGTGCAGGATGGATTGCTGCTTATGGGGCGCAACCCAGGACTGGGCTGCAAGAAAGGAGACCTCAACATTTCCTTTGCTATTCTCAGTCCTGAGGTAAGCAATGGATCCATATGTTTTTCTGAAGCATCACAGAACATGTGGATGTCCCTCACACTGCTGGCATGATGCATTTCTGGGCTAGAGTAGCACCTGAGCAGTGTTATCCTTTGCAGGTCTTCCATCTCTGTGTTGTTCATCAAATTACCATGTGAATGCGATTGGAATACGCGGTAATGTGACTATTTACAATGCGAATAGCGATCTTCGAGTGAGTGTGGCTGTCCTGCCCCGATCCGATCCCCTTATTAACCCCGTGTGGATTCCCCATGTTTACTGGCTGTTTCTGTTCGTTGTCATTAGTTTAATGTATTTAGTCCGTGTTTCCGTTTGTTTCCCCAGTCATTGTATTGTCATTCTCGTTTGCCTTAATCTTCTCATTAAAAACTCTGTGATTCCTCCACTTGTCGTCCTGCGCTTTGTCTACGCTCCAGGCCCCTGATCGTCGTGAGAGAGGCACTACACGCCCCCCAATGCAGGTAAAAGAAAGATATGAGCGAGATATGAACTGAAATAGAAGTGAAAATACGCTGTATCGTCGACAATGCACTCTAGGGGTAGGGAACACACTTTCACTGACTGAAGCATGGTCACACATTTCATTCAATATTATAAACTTAATTCATGGCAAGGGGCGGCATGGTGGTGCAGTGGTTAGCACTGTTGCCTCACACCTCTGGGACCTGGGTTCGAGTCTCCGCCTGG
>JAODJX010000001.1:39836648-39853169 GCA_026776945.1 Isichthys henryi
TCCTCACCCAGGACCTGTTTGCCTTGGGTGACCCTACCAGGGGCATAAAGCCCCAGACAACATAGCTCCTGGGATCATTATAATGAAAATATCATTATAAAAATTGCATAATTACACCCCACTACACACAAGATGAAAGCTTACTTCGGGAAGTCTTGCTTATTTCTACTGCTGTGATTTACCAGGTAGTATAGAAGTTTCACACGTTGAGGATTGTGGGTTCAGTTTATGTACTCATTTCTAAGTATGTGTGCATGATCTTGCCTGTTTGCTCCCACAGTTCAAAGGCATGGACACAGGAAAAACAGTGTCCCAGAAATCCCAGTAATGAGATTAGGTGCAGGAGTGTTTGCCCTGTCAAACTGGCATTGCAGCCAAGGTGTGCTTAGCTTGTACACAATAGCCAACCTCAAGATGTTTAGATGGATGGATAAATATATGTGTGTAGTAGAAATTTTATTAATCATAATACAATCTGTTAATATTTTAGCTTACCACCTTTGCTTATGTGGGATGAGTTTTATGGAGTCTAAAGAATTAACAATAGTAAGACTGATGAGTACATATAAAGTTAAACAATTATGTAAGTCAATGCTTTTTATTTTAATCAGAGCAATGTTTTATTCTCTTTTATAAATTAAAAGCTGTTTTGATGGATACAGCTAAAGAACATCCATCTCCATAACTGCATTCACATCATTCAGTCCAATACATCTTATGGTTTCATTATTATTCTAATTATCCTTCATTTATTTACTTTTGTACTTTCATTTTTGGACTGGAACAGCAGAAAGCAATTCCAGTTTATTGGTTTTTATGAAATCAACAACAAATGCCAGCTGAAAGTTGGGGTACCGCTAAACATCATTAGATCAATTTCATGTGAAACATCCCACAAACTCAATCTACAGGCTAATGGTGAAGAAAATTAGATGAGATTTACATTAGATGGATGGAAGGCAGAGGGTGTACAATGTTGATTTGAAATGAATACTGTTGCCTCTACTTTCTTAAATAAGAGGAGAATGCATTCATGCTGGTTCCAAATAAAACACATTATAACCTATTTAATAAATAGGTAAACACTACAAAGATAAAGGAAACTTATATTTGGATCAAGATTCAGGCAAAAAAAAATATCTGCAAATTGGTTTGTGGGATGCTTTGGTGATATCGAGAAACCCGGATGTAGAATAATATTATTTGTATGTGGATCAGGCTGGCTGAGACTGGCAGCTGCGGCCTTTTGAAGAGAACGTGTGCCCTTGTGCTTCCATCCCCCGTGTAGCATGGATGGTGCTGCCAGCTCACTGATGGATGAGGGGCCTTTCAGGATTTGTGTGGCAAGGGAGGTTGACTGGCTCAGCAGTGACCTGGCGCTCATAGGCAAGCTTTTGCTCTTCAGCATTCAGGGCCAGCCGCTTATCCGCCCAACCTTGGACGAGAGATAGTTGGACCTCCATATCGGCGGAAGCAGTCGCAGGAGGTTCCAGGAGGGCAAAATGATGTGACATGACATGACACATAAGTCCCCTTTATGGTACTTGCAGCCAATATATACACAGACCAGGGCCAGAACACATCCAAGGACACATATTGCTTTCATAAGCACTATCTGAATATAAAAATGTGTTTCACACATGAATTTGTTCTTCATACATTTAATAAAAAGAAATACTTTGGATGGCAACTGTCAATTTCTGACCATTTTCGTAAATAAAAAGTACAATTATTATAATTACTATCTTTAACTAGTAGTAATAAACATTATATTTAATAGTTATTGTAATACCGAACACCCCTGATGAAGATATGTGGCTAGAATATGGATGAATTTATTATCAGCATAAATACTGTGTTTTCATGCCGTTTATAGTACTGTGTAAAATTCTAGTTAGAACATTCCACTGGAGCACTGAGACAGGTACTTTTGCGTTAATAAACCAGGCATTGGTGCAACATTGGCTTGTGCTAGAATAATCTTTGTGGAGTTCTAAGAAATATACTGCTGCCCACAGCAGATCACTCCCCCTCAAGCCCACTGCTGATCAAGTATCCCAGTAGCCATATAAAATCTCAAACAACTCGGCATTCTCACAGTCTCACCCAGTATGCATTCTCCTGTGATTTTTTTTTCAACACTGAAAGTATATTTTGACAGACGTCTGGAAAATGAGCACCGTGGTAACCTTCTTTTAATACAGAATACAGATCTCATGCCTTCAAATGGCATGAAACATTAATATTCAGTCATAATTTGGCATTTAATTCATGAACAGTCACCAAGAATGCACACACACACACACATGCACAGATGCTGTATGCATAGTTTGCTCTGGTATTCAATATTGGTTTAGCATGTGCATCAGACGTCAACAGATGCCATTACTTCTAGACATATTTCTGCTCCATAACCTTCCCCAATCCTACCAACTGTATTGTCTACCAATTTATTTCTTTAGGGGACTGTACCTGCCTGACCTGAATGGTCTGAGTATAAATAAACAGCACTAAAAATTCAACATTTTTATTGTACTGAGATGGCTTGCTTGTTGTGAGAGACTGCACAAATAAAAATGTACTTAAAAAATGTTTTGACTTCAATTTAATGTAGTTCATACATTGTTATATAGAGTACAGAGTTATTAACTGTCATATTAATTTGAAGTTAAAGCAGGTGCTTTTTCATTTTCTTTATCTTAGTATACATTCCATAACTGTAACAAGTTTTAATCTTCCATTTATGTACAAATTAAAAGTGCATATGAAGGTTTGCATTTCAAACACCAGAAGTAATTACACTGCTCAGCACTACGAAAATTAAATAAAAGAACACAAACACAAATGTATCAGATTTTCACAAGGTTAGTTCTATGATGGAATATTTCTTTTTGAAAAGAAAATGCATTCCAGCTTTTCATGTTAACCCAGAAAAAAGGAAAGTGAAGAAAAACAGCTTAGTTGCAAACTGTTATAATATTCTGTCTGCTTGTACTATCATAAAAATATAGCACAGCTGTGATTATGCATAATTTTCCACTTTTTTGTCTTCATGCAATAACTACACAGTGCCTTGCCAATTCTAACATGAAGGGAACAATGTGAAGAAAACAAAAACCCAGATGAATCAGTCGTTTATCAAGAATGTGCCAATTTATTATCATAACAGTATAGTGTGAGAGGCAACTTGTAGTAAGCTGAAATAATAAAATATATAGTGAGGAAACCTGCAATACAGATTAGAAAGATCTTGATTCTGGGTGTAAAGGTCATTTTAGTGTGTTTCTAAGGCATTACCCTAATTAAACAACAAGAGTCAGTACAGTGCATTAATTTACCACAATTTTCAAAACAAAATCAAAACAAGCTATTTTGGATCCTATCCCAGGGAGTACAGGGCACAAGGCAAGTGATACTTTGGATGGCACACAAATCCACCACAGAGAATATTCATAAAATATTTCTATAAAAAAATTGCTTTAAATTAGTATTTCATTACTGATAACTGGAAATGTTAACAGGGACAGGTAAAATACATCAGGACACTGTAAGCTGGCATGCCCAAAACAAAATTATTAAGGATGCATCTGAAATTAGACAGGGGTCACAAGCCCCCCACCCAACAGTCATCACCTTGAGGGTACACACTTATTAATTTGAGGATACTATGCACCTTTATAAACCTGGGTGTATCACTACAGTATTAAGTGTTGCAAATCGCTTTGATGCTTTGGATAATGAATCATTTTAAATGTATAATGTCAAAGTTAAGCATCATTTGGATGTTTGATTATAAATATTATGAGAGTTTTGTATTCAAATCAGAGCTTATGCTATAGAAGACAAAAAATATAATTCTGCAATTACCATTACATGATGCTTAATTTGATTACATTAGAAACTATGATGACTGAAACAAATCATGTTGAGGTACAAAGCACTAATCTTGATGCTCCAATGGTAACACAAAGGCAACAATAGTAATATTTGGAGCAAAAAGCTGCTGTAACAATTCTGGCTTAAAGTTATAGCCTGAAAGAAAAGATAACACAGTTGAGCTGTTAAATCCAAATCTAATTGTACTATTTAGCCTATAATGGAGTTATGTGTCTTGTGAGCTGGTGGGAGGCAGAACAACAGCATAGACCTGAGTTTGGCTGATTTTACTTTACCGTGACAATTGATCACCAGCTCAGTTCCTTCAGAGGACGATAATGAAGCTCAGGTGGCTTGGATTAAACTAATTATATTGTTATATTGGACCAGCTGGATGGATCTCAGAAAATGGCCAGAGCTAGCTGCATTTATGGTGATGTGGTGGAAGTGGTGATTCTTTAGTGATATTTTGCATGCAGCTTACTTTCTGACTTGCTTTGTACAGTATGTGATCTCCCTTTCTCAAAAAGCATGCTTAGGGAGTGCAGTAGTGTTTAGGCATAAGGAAGCTCCATGCTGGTTTGATATTATGGAGATGTTTTCAGTTGGTATGAACTTCAGGCATACCCAAAACCTTATTTTGGTTATTTTCTCTGTGTTCGTGGGAGGCTGATTTTCAGACTTATTGTGAGACTTATCTCACTTTGTAAGATAAATGGCACAGGTCTATCCCGGAAATAATTTCCAAATTTTTAACACAACGCTTCCAAGCAGGCTAGATCTAATGTGGTACAGTCCCCACATTAGACTTCTGGACATTTTCTTTGAAGTATTTTCTGACCATTCTTGTTTTTATACTAGCGTGTAGTGACAGACAAGAAGAGGAGCTCACTCATGCATACATTTGCATATTTTATTGATAATCATACTGAATGAGCCTAGAACATCTATGAAAAATAATTGTTGAAAATAAGTGTATCTAAAGCACTGTTCTCTTCTGCTTAGTTATGGTGTCAAAGGAAAGTTTTACATATTATACTACATTAAAATTACAAAAACAAATATGGCCATGCTACACATAAGCAGTCATCTTTTAATCTTAAAACTGAAGCATGAGGTATTAATGATGTTTTTACATATAAATCATTTATAGATTTTTTTTCCACTAGATTACTCATGTATAAAAGCAAATTCTGAAGAACATATTAAAAAAGAAAAATGGAAAAAAGTTTCTGCTACGCTGATTCTAAATGGAAACTGCTTGATCATTGTATGTAGCTTTTTTATAATTGAAAATGAGTCATTTTCAATTGCTATGTGACATTATGGGGTATTACTTTAGATTAAAATGAGCTTAATTTGCCAAAGTGCATGAAATTTTTGTCAGGCATATAACTAAATTTCCAAGAATGTCAAAATAATATGGGCCTAGTAATCTTTTTACCACCTGGATGTGCTGAAAATCACAGGTCAAACATAATTGTAAGGTGGAAAAAAATCATCAAAAATCTGATTTTTAGCCAGAAAAAAATTCCAATTATTAATTATACCTTTCCAACTGTCCCTAGGAACTAGGAAGTTGATTTAAAATGACCGCTGGACAGCTGGATGCCCTGGTGTTGATCTGTCAGTATGATCTTCAGTATTCAGTTAGCATTCACTTGTATTCTCATTTATAGTGTCACATCTAGCCCTGCCCTGCTTGTCTGTTCTTCATGTTTCCCTTGGAGGTGGCTGCTAATCAGCTGTGCCTGAAGCTCTTTGGTCTTACCTCTTGTTCCTGCCCTCCGGTTAACCAGCCACAGCTGCCTCATATTTACTCCTCTGTTAATCATGTATATTAGCATCTCAGGCCTGTGACCCTTGTTCAGTCATTGTTCTCTGTCCATGTGAGGCGTCCTACCTGCTTTCCCCAATAGACTCCCCTAAGAGGGGTTTGACTTGCACTCGGTGCATTTGGGTCATCCGTCTCTCACTACGTCATGACATATAGGACATTTTTCAGCATTCAAATGCAATAAAAAATGTATTCCCTCTGCTGTTCCAATACACTCCTGTACACTGCAGATAAACATTACCAAATGAGCCTATTTGTAATCATACTGATTTTCTCAGTAGCAGTTTCAATCACAATTCTTTGCTTAATGCGTTCATACACGGTTAAGGGATATTGCAGCAGCTGTTTTAATATAATTCACTGATTTATTATTATTATTTTTTTTTAAATCTCAAGGTCCTGCTTAGATGGTTTAC
Organism: Isichthys henryi; assembly: GCA_026776945.1. Classification (NCBI taxonomy): domain Eukaryota; kingdom Metazoa; phylum Chordata; class Actinopteri; order Osteoglossiformes; family Mormyridae; genus Isichthys; species Isichthys henryi. Next base: position 39,842,778 of record JAODJX010000001.1, read on the forward strand.
TTGTGACAATTCAAAACACCTGATAGTGTTTTGCTGACATAAAAAGAAACAAGAATTAGACAAATGCCTTTATTTCCCCAGTCAGACTGGTAGCAGATATTTTAAAGAAGTCCCATGATTGTTTGCAATAACAGAGATAATGGTAATAATAGATAATAGAGCTCTGATGCTGTCAGACAGTTATTTTGTTTTTTCCATTATGGAAAAGAATCTGGATGCAATTTGCCTCTTTTAATGCAGTAACACAATAATTCATTGCTTAATTCAGGTCGTGTGAACACTGAAGATGTGTCTTGTTTGTTTCCTAGTTTGTCTGAGGAAGTAATTTAAATTCATAAAATGGATGCCAGAAAATTGTGTCCAGTGTACATTTTTTATTTCACTATATGACAAATTTTGTTGTTGTTGTTCAGTAACTGTGCACATTTAATTCAATATTCTCATTATACAAAATTGGTTCATTTGTATTTATTCTGAAGATAATGTACATTCTGTATTTACAATTGAGGGGTGCCAATAATCTTGACCATGGGTGCATTTCCCGAAACCTTTTTCACACTACGATGTTCGTAAGTTCTAGCTTAAGTTGTCTCTTAACGCTCTGCCGTGTATCCCAAAATGTTCCTATTTAAGTATATCTTCTGTAAGATATTCTTTCATAAGGTTGATCTGAGCCTCTCTTAGCTGTGTATCATCGCTATTCTCAACTCAGTCTCATTTCATATGATCGGTATAACATCGTTAAGGGTACAGTTTCATAACCAAACATCACTTAACTAAAAAATTACTGATCCATATGATAATATGACTTTCTCTGACACATATCTACAAGCTTTGTTAGGTTTCATCGTTGTGCTTTGAATGTGCAGCTAATTTTCTTCAGTAACATGCAGATTCATAATGAAAGATAAGGAATGCGCTGTTGATTTATTAACAGGGAAGGAATGGGGTCTTCTGCTGATATTGGGGTGGACACGTTCCCCCTATTTATGACGCCCCTAGAATGCACACAGCTCTCTAAATGTGCCAAAGTCACAGTATATCAAAACTTTAGCTCATGAGGTTGGTAAAAGTCGACAACGCAGGTTCATTTATGTATTTCTCTAAAATTTCCCCATAAAAAGCCCCCTCTAATAGGCCTTATTAGTCAATACTAAAGCACATAAGACATTCTTTTACGGTATGTTAAGGCAGTAATGCAACTTTTCTTTTGGCTATTGGGTCATTGCTTTTCCCTATATCAAAGACATGCACATTTATTGCTACACGCAGGTGTTTTATAGACCAAATAAAAGTTAACTGGTAATTCAACAGTCTGGGGTGACGGGTTTGTGCACCCAATCGGCAAAAATCATTTTTACAGTAAGATGACTCAGTTTGTTAATTTTGTATTTTATTTCTTAGCTTCTCCCCAGTTCTGATTAATGCAGTATTTTGAAGGATTCCTGCTGTGTTACATTTATAACACCACGTTCTCTCATGCCGCAGTCAAGCAGTTGCAGCATGGAGGGAATAATCAATTTTCGAGCCATCAGTGTCAGCCAATCAGGTCTTCCAGCCCCAATTAAGGTTGCACTTAAGCAATCTCTTAAGAGAATGTTTAGGAAACAGATGTAGGAAAAGAGATACTTTCATAAGATTTCATATATTAAAATTTCTTTAGAGTCACTAATAGTCATTATTATTGGGAAACGCACCCCATGACTGTACAGTATACCTGATTTATGCGCAGAAGACTGACCAAAGTGACTTCTTAACAGGTCTTTGCTTGTGATTCCATTGTCCTTAGTGGTGAAATATGAGAACATACTGACTTCAACACATTATTTCTTTACGTATCAAAACACACATTCAATATGAATTTGATTCACTGTGTTTGATGAAACATCTTTATGGATTCCGTCCATTGAACTGAAATGTTTCATCTACTTCCTTTTGCCACAGAAATCTTTTAGACATGCCACTTGTCCAGTTTATAATTGGTTTTGCTTACAAACATCAATAATAATGTTTGAATAAATAGATGCAAACAAAACAGCATATTAGCAGAACATATAATTTTTCCAGCAGTAACAAACTACATTGTCAATGACAATCATAGAGGCCATGCCAGTGCCAGTGACCATTTGCATTTTTATCTATGTAAGAAACTATGCTGCATACTACAAAAAATTGTCACCAGACTAATTGTAACCACCGTGGGCTGTCCAGTACAGTTTGATCTCCTTTGACATTTCTCACCTGTCATTTGGCTTAAATGGAAACACCTCAGGTGTCAAACGTCAGAATCAGTGGGCATTTAGGTTGTGACCCTGAACCACTTAGACTGATTAACGTGTGTATTCAAGGGATAAATATCTGTCTGATGAATGGTTACATGTATTTTATACATTTTAATATATCTGCCATAAGGATGGATAATATTTTTTGAATTATTTTAGAATACATCAAATGGAACAAGCCTACGTGGGAAAGTAGATACAACAGATAGTATATTGTCTATAATGAAAATAATTCTCATTACATAGTAGAGCAACAAGAAGCTGTAGACTTTGGCTTTTGTTTAATGCTTTGTTCACAGCATGTTTCCTGGGGGAGGCTGAAAACCACAGAACACCTATAGTGACTCTACCTAAGAGTAGCAAATAGAACATCAGCAAAGTATAGCCAGAAAGCAGCCAAATGAAATCCTGGGAGAGGTCCTGCTGTAGGACTAAGTATTTAACAAGCACCAAAAAGCTGTATCAACAATCAGAAAGACTTTTATCTCAAGCAGTTTATAATCCCTGCTAAACTGAACTCCATGGGCCAATACATTTTTATGTTATTCCTAATATCACAGTTTCAAATAAATATCATTACAAACAGTGTACATTCTTAAATTGTAAAACAGTGGTTGTCATATTTTATTTGAATAATTCTGGTTATGCAATTTAGCATGAGATATGAGAAATCGAAAGAAGACATGAAAACCCTGTAATAGAATGAGCTTCTGCATTGTGCTTTTATTCTATGGCTATATGGTAATCTGACTGCAATTCCCTATCATTGCAAAACTTTTCTGAATAAAGCAGGACCAATGGTGATTGAATCATAAGCTATACCAGAGCCCAGAAGCTTTGTCTGTTGTTTTAGGATTTTTGTAAGAATGAATAAGACTGACTCCATGCCAGAGCAACTCAGTCCGATAGCTTCCCTACACTGGATTTTTGTTTAAGGTTCAGTACATAAATTAGCTTTCTGGGACAGCCAACCACAGTTGGCAACGCAGGAGGTTGAATCTGTTTCCATGCACTTTGTTCCTGTGTTTGATTTAGCATTTGAACATCATTAATGACAAAGCATAAACTGTTTTCAGAATGTTAATAAGTCAAAATAAGGAAGCAAAAGTGGATTTTGATGTTATGTTTACATATTTTGAGTAAACTATTCTTCATGTTTAGATTCTTCTATGACATGAATCTCAATACATAAGTCTTCCATCACAATACTACAACAGTGACAAAGAAAGATTATGGAAACCCTTTACAGGAAAATGACCACTGATAAGTTTTATTCTAACCAGAAATCCAGCATGTCTCACTGCTACAGCCTCCATGAACATGCAAATAATCCTCAGTTAAGTTTCATGAACTCAGATTGGAAACAATGCATTTAAGGGTTTAGTTAATGAGACACTGTAAAGTCTAAGGCCCGTTTAAGCCTGGAAATTAGTTTTGCATGCGCACAATCAAATGTGAAGACCAGACACTCTTAAAATAAGCTTTAATGTATGTATGTATATTCTCCTTCCTGTAAAGCGACTGACCTTGGGGTTGTGAAAGGCACTGTATAAATGTACTGTAACCTATAATAATAGTAATCTTAACAGTAATATTAATAAATAACCAAATGAAAACCATAAACTCTAGCTGGGGATTGAAATTAAATTACCAATTGCAGAAAAATCCACAACCTTTTCTTATACACTTCAATACAGCATGGTTCAAATAGGTCACAACACTCAAACATGAATTACTAGATTTTGTATTGTACAAAAATAAACATCAGTTGTTGCTAAAATATATGAGAATACACTGGTATGCAAATAACAAATTTAATTTTATAAGGTTCAAACTTGATTCAAGTTGATTCAAACTTGAGACCAAAATCAGGACAGTAGCCAAAAGTATAAAATCAAATTATATAAATATGACTAGGAGATCTATGTGTCACCTTGTTAGTCTTATTCACTGTCTGTGCTATTCCTGGATCCAGGATTCATTCATTCATTTATTTATTTTTAAAAAGAAGCTCCCTAGTTGGTGGACATGACATTTATACACAAACCCCAGGTGAAAATGACAATGTCAGTGCCATATCTATCAGAAGATGTATGAAGAAAGACAGTGGAAAATTGATTTTCTAGGAAAGTCTCTTCATTTCATCTTCCAAAATGTATTTCAGTTCAGTTTAGAAAAAGAAATCACATATATATAACTTTACTAACAGATTGAAAATTCGATTTAGCTCTCTAGTTGTATTATTATTCTTATTTATTATTATTATTATTATTATTATTAATAATAATAATAATAATAATAATAATAATCAGGTGCACTGTGTTCTACAATAAATATTATCTGACATAAATATTTTGGACAATTGTATTTTTCATTGACATTGATATATATCATGAAAATGCAAGTTAGGAAAGCCTGTTGTAAAAATGTAAAAATATTTTTTTCATAACACCGTGGATACTGCTTGATATGACTTATACTGATTAAGCTATGTAGAGATGGTTAGGATTTCTTGTTGTAAGAATTTAAATATTTCAGGATTCAAAAATCATTTCATGTGAATTTAACAATATAAAATTACCACTAGACTTTTCGGAAATATTGAAATTATAGTTGTATTTCCTGAAGGAATGTTTTTTAATTAGATTCATTTCTGTTGTTTAGATAAGAAGAGTTTAGCGAACTATACATTACCCTCCAATGGACTGATATTCTGTCTAGAGTGTTTGTACCTTGTGCCCTATGCTGCCAAGCTTCCTAAACTGCCTTGAGCAAGACTGAAGGATGGATGGATAGATGGATGGATGGATGGAAAATATGTAATCAGTAATAAACATAGCTAAAACCCACAAAATGTATCTCCACCTAACTGATTAATGACACATATTGTCAAAAATAACATAAATTAATAACTAGTTGGTCACACTGTGCCATTTTCATTGCCATAAAAAAATGAATGCTAAATGTACTCAGTTTAAACGTTTACATTTTAAGGCTTTTATACACGCGTGCAATAAAATAACTAGTGCATTTGTACTGTGAGAACACGTCGGGGGAGAGATGCAGTTGTACAAGAAAGAGTTAGTAAAACTTTCATTCTGGCTGCACACAAGCTGAGGTGCAACAGCGACCCTGTGAGTTTAACTGAGAAATATAATTGGATTCACATTACCTTCGTAATAGTGACAACAGAAATGTAATTTGATTATTGTCCTAACTCAGTTGCTGATGAAGGCGAAATTTGTTGTGCCCCCCTCTACTTCGCCCAGACAGTAATACTCAATAGAAAACAAAATAATTTCCGTGTTTCCTATAGTAGAAAGGAAAAATCTTTTTGCTGTGAAATACTTAAAATGTAAATCTTTTATCTGGGGCAACTGGTTAGTCTACGCACATACTGAAACAGTTTTAGTTGAAGCATTTTAATTTTGAAAAATTTTGACATTATAAAACCATCGACTGTTCTGGTAAGTCGTATCTCTTTACCCACAGTATACGTATTAACACAATGTTACGAACCGTTCTGCAACATTACTTTCGCAACATAAGCAGCAGGGTGACGATAATTGGCCACGCTTATCTGCATCTGTATCTCTGAATGTTTACTACTGGCACACTGGAGCAACAGCACAGCTTACATTCAGGAGGAGGTGACTCAGCAGATATGCAAAATCTGCGAAAAGTATAATTAACCTTAATCCTCTATAAAAAATGAGCAACAAAACACGTGCATACATTTTTTCTATATTCTGTCTGCAAGTTACTCTTTTAAACAATGAATACAAATCCTAACCGCGTCTTCACAAAAAATAGAGAAATGGCACTTTGAATATATTTCTATAAGTATGTGTATATATATATATATTTATGTATATATACACATATATTTATAACATTAAGGACGGGGTTGGATATGTTTTCCTTTTTACAGCTATGGATCCCAGTGGTTCTTTGAGACCATGCGAATCATGCAGGTATAATACAGTAATTTTTGTACATTACAATCATGCGCTCGTGCAGCTCTTTCCAACCAAGTCTTCTTTCTCGTGTCTTCTCATTGTAAATTATCTGCATTGGAGAGGATCTGTACATATATATTACAAATAGTTCATTCATACATATTTACTGACACTGTAGTCAACTGAAGCGAACAAAAATTGGCTATATTCGACCACGCGAATGCGAAGCATTTTAACATTTTTTTCCGTCTGTAAAACAGTACACGGTATAGATCACTTTTAGTGTTTGTATTCCTTTGTTTATTGTTTCCTAGTTCTCCACAATACTAGTCAGTGACCGTGTGAGTAGCACAGTCATAGGCTCTGTGCGCCCCGTCTGCGTGGTAAGGCCCACTGTGCCAGTACGATGAGTCGCACACTGTTTGTAGGGAATTTATCTCCGAAGCCGACGAGTTTCCGTCTCTTCTCTTTGACCTTTTACGATTCCTTAAGATAAAGACAAGCATTCCAACAACAGTGAACGCAGATGTGACAAAAACCAAGAGCAGACCGGGGACCAGCACAGAAATTGAAACTCTGCTCGGTTCCGGGTAAGAGTTGGACCGCGTCCCCTTGTCTGCGGAAATTGAATTGTTCTTAGATGAAGATGTGGTCAGGATTTTGCTGTAAAGCTGGGGGCACAGCAGGTCGTTACTGATCGTCCGGAAATCTTTTTTCCAGAATTCTTCGGGCGATTCGCATTTTAAGTCGCTCACTACAACCTCTGATCCAAGCGTTTCAGTCCACTGCTTAAAGGGTACTATGTTGCACGAACACTCCCATGGATTGCCGTGCAAATCAATTTGTATAATAGCATTCAACTGCTCTAAGACACCGGCTGCAGGGAGAAATGCAAAGTAATTATTGTGCAGGACTATTTTTGACAAGGACACTCCAAGAAAAACATCCACGGGTAGTGATTTTAACAGATTATTGTTAAGAAACAAAACCCTCAGATTAGGCATGGGGTTGAATGTCCCTGCAGTTATCATTTGGATATTATTATATTCCAGACTTAGATATTCCAGATTTTGCAATCCAGTAAACATCTCAGGGATCAGTGTATCCAAATAATTCTTATCCATATATAGCCATCTCAATGCCGGTAGATTTTGAAAAGTGGAGTTTTCTATTAATTTTATATTATTTCCTCCCAAATCAAGCAGAGTCATATTCTGATAATCTTGAAATTGATTCTTTTTCACACTGTGTATGTTGTTGTCTCTTAGATTGAGTTCCTGCACACTAGTGGGTTTAGGTTTTAGGCTGGACAATGTTGCTATTTTTTTGCCCTCGCAATTAACTCGGAGACCTTGTCTGGACTCAAGCAGTTTACAACTACACGAATCCGGGCATGACACGATGAACTGTTGCTCGCTTTTGCTGTTTGCAGGCGCCATAGCCGTGGGCTTGTTTTTCAGCTGCCAGTTTTCCCGTGATTTTGAACGCCACTTTTGCCCAGATCCTGGCGTCGGGGACTCGACTTCGCCATGTATTTTATAAGGCGTTGAAAGTGGTCCAAAATCAGCAGTCTCTTCTTGGGTGGGAGGGGCAACCAAACTGGAATCAATCCCACTCTTTGAAGGACACAGATCAATTTCTGTCGTCTCGTTCAGGTCGTTTCCCTGCAGTCGGGTTGGCGCCTCACAGATGACCCTTCCGATCAAAGCATTCTTTGGGATATTCTCAAACCATTCCTTTAAGGAAACCAGATCGCAGTTGCAGTCCCAAGGGTTGTCCTCCAATAAAAGCTCCACTATCCCTGGTATTTGCTCAAGAAGTCCTTCGTAAGGCAACGTTTTAATTCTGTTCCCACGCAGATCGAGATGGGTTATCGGGACGTGCTGAAACACGTTATTGGGAAGTGCACTGATAAGGTTATCGTTCAGAATTAAAACTTCAAGTTTATTTAAGTCTCTAAACACAGTTGGGTCAATATCTCTCAGCAGATTGAAATCCGCTTGCAAATATTCCAGGTCGTCCAAGCCTAAAAATGTGCTCTTTTTAAACGATCGTATCTTGTTGTTATTTATGTGAAGTCGTTTGACAAGCTGCAATCCCAGAAAAGCACCGGGAACAATGTCGTGCAAACCGTTGTTTTCCAAATGTAAACTAACAGCATTATAAAAGTTAGCGAACTCATTGGGAAACAGTCTTGACAATGAATTTCCGTGAAGTAGCAAGTGATAAAACTGAGAGCTGGGACCAGTTAAATGGTGGAGATTTGAAAAGCTCCTTTTCTCGCAGTCAATGTGCAAATCACCCTCTATTTCATTGCATGAGCAGATCTGCTCTTTACAAATGTCCCTTGTAACATTCCCAATAGCAACACAAAGAGTCGCCTTCAGCAACACAATCCAAAGCAGCATTTTTAATGCGAACAATTCATTCCGATTTCAAGGCATGAATGCGATGAAGAAAATCAAGTATTTGATGTACATAAAAAAGCTGTCTAAATTTACGACGACAGTCAGTATTTTCACCCATTCCAATGTAGCCAGCTTTGTCCAGACGTGCACTGTTAATCACAAAATGCTATATACTGAACGATTTCTTTTGTTCGAAACACCATTATGCAACTGAAAACAGCAAAAAAAATAAAACCAAACGTATCGCTCTGCCACACATCTTAATTTTACAACTGACCTTTTGTTCCAAAAAAATAATAATCCGTCGGTTATTTATTTATTTTTCCTTGCAGTGCGGTTCTTCTAGTGGGTGCTGTTCTCACTCCCCGGTGCTGAAATATAACAGAATCGAGAATTTACAGCCGATCACAGACATTTCAAAAATTCCGCAATCCTTGCATCTTTCTCTTTTCACTCTTGATAATTTTCTCCAGGTTCTATTTCAACCCCGTGTTTCTGATTTATAAAGGGGGTTACGAAAAGGCTCTGTTCGCTACAGCCTGGTGCTCTGAGGCAGATCTAACACCCTCTGCTGAGCTGCAATGGCAAAAACCTGTCTGCCGAGGGATTGCTAGAGAGGAGGAAAAAAGAAAAGAAGAAAAAAAAATAATCCTCACGCGTTAAAAATGTTCAAATCTCCATAGATCCTTTGTCTGCAAAGATCGCTTGGGACCCTGGCGTATAATGTTTTATCATTCCTTCATTTGCCGTTAAGGTACTCTACCCCTCTTATATGTAAAGATACTTGATTGCGATTTTCTGATTTTAAAGTTGGTTTCTCTGGCGCTGCGTTGGAGTATTACAGTTTTAAAAAGCAATTAACCCTATAGCAGAAACAAACTGTTTATTAATTAACTCGAATTTAATAGCCGACTGCGCCAGACAATGAATACAGGTGTTGCTTATGTTGAAGCTGTTACTTAGCTGAGGTAGAGAACTGCATCTGAATGCGGCTAAATAATTAACTGCATGTCATGTGTGCAAAAGCAGTATCTCGGTATATAGAAAATTAATCTTTAAGCAATAGCGAATATACGGTCATATGTTGACTAGGAAAATGTAAGTCACGTTTATTTAGACAATGTATCGATTGTGTTGTTTATAATGGAATTTGCGTTATAGAACTCAGTGCAGTGTCGACTTATTTGTAACCATCGAATACACTTAATCGTTTACAAAGACCTTAAATACCCTGGCCACGATTTGTCGCCGAATCGTTCATTTAATCTCTCTGCACCATTTCATTTGCAAACCTAATCCAGTTTCACGTCATAGCTCAGTCTTTTTAGTAGTACGTATGCTTGGCGAAAAAAGTTCATTACGGATGGTACAGCAATCTTAGCTGTAATAAAACTGTGCTTGTTTTCAGTTTTAGTTTTATTCTCAGTCAATTAATGTTTTAGGTTTTGTCGGCCACCAGGTTCAACATGTCTTCATGTAACATAGTTGGTTCTCAATCTAAATTTGGCTACTGTATTATCTGAGCAGCGGTTCCCCAATCCTGCTAGTTAGCAATTATTATAACATACACCAAACATTCTAGAGCTTGTTTACCCAAGGTGATCTGCTGATAACCTAAGCATTGTAAAATGCATAGTAACAAAGACTTTTAAATACATATCAGGTATCCTTATCTATGTTAGCATGTTAGCATGCCCAGGGGGGTTGGGCTGCCAGTTGACCTGGGACCCCCAGAGGTTTTTT
>JAODJX010000001.1:39864970-39895859 GCA_026776945.1 Isichthys henryi
GAGTACCCAGAGGAAACCCCACAACGACATGGGGAGAACATGCAAACTCCGCACACATGTGACCCAGGCGGAGACTCAAACCCTGGTCTCAGAGGTGTGAGGCAGCAGTGCTAACCACTGCACCACCACGCCGCCCCCACTTGTGGTATAGATTATTATATTGCATATGTAGTAATCCAACTTTACCTGACGAGATGCGTGACTATTAATAATCCCGACTACGTATTTGCACTGCATATCACCAGCACGCCGCAAGCCTGCATGTCCGTTATAGTCGAACAAAACTACAGCTAAAAGCGGCCCTGGGGACCAGATTGTCTGTTATAAGCGAAATTCCGTTATTCTGTTATATGCGAGTCCACTGGGTACTTTGAAAACTGGCTATATATTAATTATACTGAATTTAAGGAAAAATGTCTGAATGAAAGGGTTTATATTCTGATTTAGTGTATGAAACTGTGAAGTCAAGGTTATTTAACTTTACAAAAAAATGTATAAAAAATTGGTTTATTTTCATTTGGGATTCTGTCATTTTTCAGTATAATTTTTTTAATGAAAGTGCTGCACTGTATATTTCTTATGTAATTTTGGGGGAAAATGAGCACTTAGTGGACAATTTATTAGTGATACCTGCTTGTTAACACAAACAGCCAAAGAGAGTATCGTGGCTGCAACTGAATACATACAGCAGGTAGAGAGGGTCAAATCCATACTCTTTGGCAAATCCATAGAACAGGTATGATGTGTTGTCTGTGTGATTTTGAAGGTGGTGTGATTTTTTGTGCTAGAAACAAAAAGGACCTCAGACAAACACCTGGAATTTTTAAATACCACAGTATCTAATGTTTACAGAGAATGGTGAAAAAAAAATCATCTAGATAGGCATTTCTGTGGGCAATGAGAGAGGCTGAAGAAGAATGGCCAGATGCATTAAACTTAACAGGCCACAAGCAGAAAAATGACAGTTCAGTGTCATCGGAAAATGCAGAAATGCTTCTCAGAACACTCACCTACCGTTGAAGGGTAAAAGTTGGTCCTACTTGGTATTATCCAAGAGTATCCATAAAGTGGCCATAAAATGAATAAAATGCATAATTTTGGCATAATGCCAATCCTAGAAACACTCAAAATGCAGGGTGTGTCGTATTTTGCTGAGTCCCATATTGACAGAAAACCTCAGCAAATTTTGATTACCACATCTTTTCCAATAACCACACACCTTGACTTATTCAAATCAACCAATTAAACTATATCTGCCCTTGAGGTAGAGCTGCTCTGTAAATAAAAAATTCACAGCATTAAAAATACCAACACACACTTCACAGTTAAAGGGAAGTGTCAATCACTACCAATATAATCTGAATGAGCACTTGTAAATCATGCAGGTTTAACCTGGAGGTGCAGTGCAGGCTCTGGGACTAATTAATTCTTCAAAGTGTTTCACTAATTAACTTATAGAATTAAAGGGGTGGCTTGGTACCACAGGTATTTCTACGTTATGTATCAACACTATCGAAGCCATACTCTAATCATAATCAAAAATGCAGTTACAATCGCTTACATTGTGTTGTCAATTATTCATCAAAAGAAGAAGAATTTCTCCTTATGTAAGTATAGTAAGAAATAAATCTGCTTTGTTGTCTGTCTGTGACTGTGACTCTTTATATTTAACTGGTCGGTTGAAACAAAATCCTGGATTGGAATTTTACTTTCTGGACCTGAAATATCTACCTCTGTTTGTTTTGTATCTATACAGAGCTTTTATGAAGGGACACTGCTAATGGCCAATTTTCATGGTGAATATCCTAGGTCTTATCTTTTCCACAGAGCTCAAAATTATTCTTTTATTTATAAATCAACATATTACAAAGCACACATTCTTTAAAATATAATTTGTTAATAGATAAATAGACATTGTAAATAATACTTATCCACTTATGCAAATGCACATTTTGTTACTTTGTTTGCAATTTTCAAGCATTACAGAGCTTTACAGAGCATTATAGAGATACAGTTAGGTCCATGTATATTTGGACACTCACATGTGTTTTACTGTTTTACCTGTTTACTGAAATATATTCCAATTGAAGTTATACAATGGGCATAGACATAAAGTGCAGACTCTCAGATTTCATTTTAGGGTATCCACATTCAAATTGGATGAAGGGTTTGGGAGTTTCAGCTTGTAAACATGTGCCACCCTCTTTTTAAAGGGGCCAAAAGTAATTGAACAATTCATTTAAAAGCTATTTCATGGACTGCTGTGGGTGACTGCTTCGTTCTTTCAATATCAATTAAGCATATAAAAGGCCTGGAGTTAATTTGAGGTGTCTTGTTTGCATTTGGAAGATTGAGGTGTGACCAGGCGGTCAAAGGAACTCAGTATGCAGGTCAAACAGGCCATCCTTAGGCTGCGAAAACAGAAAAAAAAAACAATTCGAGAAATTGCCACAACATTAGCAGTGGCAAAATCCACAGTTTGGTACGTCCTGAGAAAGAAAGAAAGCATTGGTGAACTCAGCAATGCAAAGAGGCCTGGATGTCCACGGAGGACAACAGTGGTGGATGATCGCAGAATCATTTCCATGGTGAAGAGAAACTCCGTTGTAACAGTCAACCAAGTAAACAACACTCTCCAGGAAGTAGGCATATCAATATCCAAATCTACCATAAAGAGAAGACTGCATGAAATCAAATACAGAGGGTTCACTGCAAGATGCAAGCCACTCATAAGCCTTAAGAATAGAAAGACTAGATTAGACTTTGCAAAAAAACATCTAAAACAGCCAGCACAGTTCAAGAACCGCATTCTTTTGTCAGATGAAACCAAGATCAACCTATATCAGAATGAAAGAAAGGAACTGGGTTTTTAGTGTTTCTTGATGATGTGACACAGGATGGAAGCAGCTGAATGTATGCTGAGGTGTTCAGAGACATCATGTCTGCTCAAACGCAGCCAAATGCAATCAAATTGATTGGGGGCGTTTCATCATACAGATGGTAAATGACCCAAAACACACAGCAAAAGCAACCCAGGACTTCATTCCACTTCTTTGCTTTAATATTCTCGAATGGCCAAGTCAGTCACCTGATCTCAACCCCAGTGAGCATGCATTTCACTAGCTAAAGACTAAACTACAAACAGAAAGACCCTCAAACAGCAACTCAAAGCTGCCGCAGTAAAGGCCTGGCAGAGCATTAAAAAGGAGGAAACTCAGCGTCTGGTCATATCTATGAGTTCAAGACTTCAATAAGTCATTGCCTGCAAAGGGTTTTCAATTAAGTATTAGAATTGAACATTTTATTTGCAGTTACATTAATGTGTCCAATTACTTACAGTATGAGCCCCTGAAAGGAGGGGATTTTGTAGAAAAATTGTGTTAGTTCCCCACATTTTTATGCAATGTCTTTGTTCTACCCACTGAATTAAAGCTGAAATTCTGCACTTCAATTGCATCTGACTTTATATGCATAAAGTAGAAAGCATATAATTTGCTGCATCTGTAAAGAAGAGGGAAGAGGAAAAAAAAGGCAAAAGATCAACAGCATCTGAAAGAAGTGTCAAAATAAATAAATACATAAACACAAACAAAAATAAAGAATAAAGAAAATAACACAGCTATACAAACATACAAAATTGTTGCGTGTGCTTGGAGGGGTGTGTGCAAGCGTATGTGCATGCATGCTCATCTGTGTAAGAGAGGTGTGCAGGCATGTGTGCGTATGTTGTGTGAGCATGTTTTCAACATGGAACGTACTATATAGCGAGGGTGGGAGGCCACAGCCACACCCCACAAGAGCCAGAGTTTGGCAGAGACAGGCCCAGGATGCCCAGGATGTCCGCAGCCCCCAAAGAGCATGGAAGAGCCGGGGCCTTACGTCCCAACCATAGCCGCACCCCCACCCCAGGTGGGGGAGGAGGGAGGTCCCAGATGCAGTCCCTGCAGCCAAAAGAGTATGAGCCCCAGAGAATCAGAAGCAACAGCTGCTCCCACACGGGCCAAGGCCAGGGCTCCTAGGATCCCAGACGACCAGCCCCCGGTAGAGAACCCTACCCACGCTGGTGAGGCCCAAGTCCCATCCGGGGCACCACCCTAATGAGAAGGGCCAGCAACAATGCCCAGGAGGCCAACCGCTCCCAGGACGGAGCAGCAAGCCCCAGAATCAAGCCCACACCAGCCACACAGATACCCTGCAGACACACCAGTCAGTCATGCACATAGACCATACATTCCCGCAATATACACAGATACCCACACACAGAGACAAAAATACATAAGCCAATCCACTCTGGACTGCCCTCTGACGTGAGGGAGAATAGACGCGACTCCCGGAGCCAGCCGCAACCCCAGGGTGCCGCCAGCCGAGCAACCACCCAAGCGCCCCCATCCCCATCTATGGCAGGGAGCAGGGGTGTAGGAAGATTCCTCCCCCATGCACCTGTATGAGAGGTAGAGTGTTGGATGCGTGTGGTGATGTATGTGGTTTAGGGGGTGAGTCTGACTGTTGAGAAACTAAAATGAATTTATAATTGACAGGGGAAGCACGGAGGAGCGCTGCTTGTGAACAGCTTTCCTCCACATCACCCACCCCCCAACCCTTCTATGAAGACCCTCAATGTATATGGTGTGAGTAAAATTGATGGGCGGCAACAGTGCAGAGGTGAGTGAGACCACCAGCTTCTGAGTAGTGCCCCCATCCCCAAGGACATGTGTGTATACTGGTATGTGATGACTAAATTGCAATTAAAACAGGGGTAGGCAGAAGGCCACGCAGCACAGTGAATAAGGCCATGTAAAGTGTGTACGGCATACGCACTCTTAAGCACACACAAATACATCACACAGTGAGTAGAGTCCCTAGTTAAATACACTGCTCAAAAAAATTAAAGGAGCACTTTGAAAATGAATCAGATCTCAATGGGAAAAAAATGTGCTTTATATGTATACTGATGTGGACTGGGTAATGTGTTAGGGCTGAAAGAATGCCACATCATTTGATGGAAATGAAAATTATAAACCTACAGAGGGCTGAATTCAAAGACACCCCGAAAATCAAAGTGAAAAAATGATGCAGCAAGCTAGTCCATTTTGCTGAAATTTCATTGCAGCAACTCAGAATTGTACTCGGCAGTTTGTTTGCCCCCACGTGCTTGTATACATGCCTCACAATGTCGAGGCATGCTCCTAATGAGATGATGGAGGGTGTCCTGGGGGATCTCCTCCCAGATCTGGACCAGGGCATCACTGAGCTCCTAGACAGTCTGAGGTGCAACCAGGCGGCGTTGGATGGACCAAAACATAATGTCCCAGAGGTGTTCTACTGGATTTAGGTCAGGCGAACATGGGGGCCAGTCAATGGTATCAATTCTGTCATCCTCCAGGAACTGCCTACATATTCTCGCCACATGAGGCCGGGCATTGCCGTGCACCGGGAGGAACCCAGGACTCACTGCATCAGTGTACGGTCTGACTATTGGTTCAAGGATTTCATTCCGATAGCTAATGGCAGTTGAGGTGCCCTTGCATAGCCTGTAGAGGTCTGTGCATTCCTGCATGGATATGTCTCCCCAGACTGTCACTGACCCACCACCAAAACGGTCATGCTGAACAATGTTACAGGTTTCATAATGTTCTAGACAGCTTCTCCAGACCCTTTCATGTTTGTCATATGTGCTCATGGTGAACCTGCTCTCATCTGTGAAAAGCACAGGGCACCAGTGGCGGACCTGCCAATTCTGGTATTCTATGGCAAATGCTGTTCAAGCTCCACGGTGCCAGGCAGTGAGAGCAGCGCCCAATAGAGGACATCGGACCCTCAGACCACCCTCATGAAATCTGTTTCGGATTGTTTAGTCAGAGACATTCACACCTGTGGCCTGCTGGACTTCATTTTGTAGGGCTCTGGCAGTGCTCATCCTGTTCCTCCTTGAACTCACTACCGTCCTGCTGATGGGTTAAGGACCTTCTACAGCCCTGTCCATCTCTCCTAGAGTAACTTCCTATCTCCTGGAATCTCCTCCATGCCCTTGAGACTCTGCTGGGAGACACAGCAAACCTTCTGGCAATGGCACGTATTAATCCGCCATCCTGGAGGAGTTGTACTACCTGTGCAACCTCTGTAGGATCCAGGTATGCTACCAGTAGTGACACTGACTGTCGCCAAATCCAAAACTAGTGAAAAAACCGTCAGAAAAGACGAGGAGGGAAAAACGTCACACTTGTTCACCATTCCTGTTTTGGGGGTCGTCTCATTGTTGCCCCTCTAGTGCACCAGTTGTTAATTTCATTAACATCAAAGCAGCTGAAAATGATAAACAACCCTCTCTGCTACTTAACTGACAAGATCAATATCCCAGAAGTTTAATAGACTTGATGCTATACTCTGATTAAAAAGTGTTCCTTTATTTTTTTTGAGCAGTGTATATAGATCACATTAAACATCCTTCAAGTGCCCCTTCATTTTATTATTTTATTCATTTATAATTTTATTATTCATTGCCTGATTTGTGAGTCTCTTTTGTAGTTAAAGCTTTTTAATCGTCCACCCTTTGTGTGTCAAGCTTGGTCCAACATAACATCCAAAATATAACATCCCACTATAAATAAATAGTTTAAGAGAACGTAATGTCAGACAGAAATATTTACAGAATTATGTACACAGCTCCAAACAAATTGCTTTATATAATTACACAGCATAAGTAACGATGCTTACAGTATAAGAAAGGTGATTCCACAGTACTTTTTGGCCTTTAGATAATACTTAGATTAACAATATTATAATTATATAGGAAAGTCAGCCCTGCTTAAGTGTGACTGATTATTCTCTTGCTCCCCAGTTGATTCAAGGCAGCAGAAGTAACTGGATTGAAGTAATTATCCACAATCTGTCAATCCCTGGAGATTATAATATGGCTCTCTTGGAAAATCTTCTCTGATTTTAAAATGAAATTACTGGGCCCAATGTGGAGTCACCTTGTTACATTTATTTATAATCAAGAGCCAAGCGTTCCTTCAAGGCCAGAGATTCAAGTCCAGGGAAATGGATAGCGTTATTAAAAAAGGGCAGGTCACAAAGCCTCTTATATACTGTTACACATCTAACTACTTTAACTTTCTTTATAAAGTCTCCATGAAAAAATACAAAAGGCAGATACTTCTTAGAGGACGTGGAATGATGAAAAAGCAAATGAAAAAATTTGTACTTGTGGCATTTGATAAACATTGAAATGGAATTATAAATAAGTTATGTTTGAAATGATAGTGTTCGAAATATGTAGTAGTCCAATATCATAGGTTAGCCCAATGCAGATATTTTAGTAATTGTCACGTCCAGCCCACCCCACCTGGCTAATCCCTGTATTTCCACTCGGGTGTGGCTCTAAACTCCCCGCACCTGGGGTTCATTAGTCTTACCTCTTGTTCCTGCTCTCCTGTTAATCACTCATAGTTGGATTGTCTCTGCTCTTTTGTTAGTGATGTATATTTGCATCTCCCAGTCTGGTGCTCCCTTTTCGGCCATTGTCTACTGTTCACGTTTGTAAACCTGGTTTGTGTCTTTTAATAAACTCCCCTATTTAATAAACTCCCCTATAGTTTTGTATTACAGCCCACTATTGGGTCGTGCCTTGTGTCCACGCCATGACAGAATGGCTTAACCCCAAAAATGACCCTGCAGTTGTTCAGAAGATTCGTCATGGGTCCCTCCACTGAAGCATCCTCCTATTCCAGTAACGAAACAGCTACCCAGGCCTACCTCTCCAATTCCCCACAACGATGAGGATGATCCACTCATTTTTGGACTGTCCAACAGTGACCAGGAGAGATTTGCTTCTTTCTAAGCCAGTCTGGCTTTGGCTGCAGATGGTCGGCTTAGAGGATGAGACTCGTATCTGGGCCCTGAGCTCTGGGAGCTGACCTAGTCTACCACTTCCTCAGCATGCAAAGCCATGCAACCAGCCAACTCGTCGCTGTGTAAGGCGCTCCCACATACCTCTTCTGTGCAGAGGAAGTGAACTCCCTGTAACTCCACTAATGCCCAAGGCCCAGAGGAGTAATCTCAACTTTCGCCTCAGCTTCAAGCATCGCTAGAGGGTCCCACCGTGCTGCGCCCACCGCCAGAGGGTCCCATCGTGCCGTGCCCACCGCCAGAGGGTCCAACCGTGCCGTGCCCATCGCCAGAGGGTCTCACCGTGCCACGCCCACTGCCAGAGGGTCCTGCCACACAGTTGCCAGCAGCTACACCTGCTTCTGCCATGCAGTCACTAGAAGTCACACCTTTGTCTGCCTGCTCGCAGACAGCCATTGCCCAGACAGCTCCTGCAGCCAATGCCCAGACAGTTCCTGCCTTACTTCTGTTCATCACCAGGTCCAAGTAGTGTCCTGTTTGGTCCTGTTTGATACGCTTCTGTTGTTCAATCTGCTTGGTCCTGTTCCTGGTTCTGTTTTGTCTCCCTGGGTCCTCGGAGTCTGATGTTCAACCCGGTCCGGTGTACCTGGTCCTGCTCGGTGTCCTGGCCCCTTGTGCCCATGTTATCGTCTGGTCCCTTGGGTCCTCTACTTGACCTGCACTGTGCACCCGGTGTGTGTGCCTTTTGGGGGGTACTGTCATGTCCAGCCCGCCCCACCTGTCTAATCCCCGCGTTTCCCCTCGGGCATGGCTATAAACTATCCACACCTTAATCATACCTCTCATCCCTGCCATCCTGTTAATCACTCACAGCTGGCTTGTGTTTGCTTCTCTCTTAGTCATATATATTAGCATATTTCTGTCCTGTGCTCGCTGTGTGGAGCCATACACATTTTGATTATAGCATTCCACAATATAGAAAATAGCTTAGATTTGAAAAGGGGATTTTAAAAATAAGATCACTCACTACAAAATGCTCTTTTGACTTTTACAGGAAACTCAGTATTACAGGAAACTAAATAGATCCACCAGTTATACATATTATCTGACTGCAGTATTTTTGTTAGGAATCATTTATACTTTGTTTATTTCTTCAATTTAAATTTTGGGTGAAGTAGATGAAAGTCCATCCATCCATCCACCCATCCATTTTCTAAACCGCTTATCCTACTGGGTCGCGGGGGGTCCGGAGCCTATCCCGGAAGCAATGGGCACGAGGCAGGGAACAACCCTGGATGGGGGGCCAGCCCATCGCAGTGCGTAGATGAAAGTCATGTCTGAATTACATGCAGATTTTGAACTAAACTTATCTCTGAACTGTACATTGTTTGGTGTCGGTTATATAGACAACTGGTGAACATTTTGAGGTAGGCCTGAGCTTTTGAAGAGGGATAGTATTCACCCCTCTTGGGCTGGTGCCAACCTCCTGTCCAAACGCATAGCTCATAGCCTTGACGAAAAATCCCTGACTAGTTAGAGCCAAATCCAGACGGCAGGCAAACCGGTATAACCGACCGCCTGTTAGTTGCTTAGAGTTGTCACCTTGGGCTCATGTTATTGGGACTTTGTCTGTTTCCTGCACTTTTAATCATGGAAGCCTATTCCACCGTAGTGTATGTCATAATAACTTAATAAAAATTACAGTCAATCCGTTACTAAATAATAGGTGTGATGCAAGGCTTAAACTTAAACATCTTGATGTAAGATGACTGGCTCCTAAGGCACTATTAATAAATAAAATGATTACTTATTTTAGTCTTGGTGTTCTATGCCTTACTGAGACCTGGCTTAAACTGAATGAATTCATGGAACTAAATGAATCTACTCCAGCTGAATACAGCTATAAGCATAACCCTCGACCAAATTGCAAAGGTGGTGGTGGTGTTGCTGTAATTTTTCAGTCCAACCTAGGAGTGTCTGAGAACTATAGTTTTAGCTTCAGCACATTTGAAACTCTTGCTCTTAACCTTGCTGGTTCATCTCTGTGCAGCTCTTCACCCCAAATTATCGTTGTTACTGTGTATCGACTGCCAGGGGCCACATGCACGACGTGCGTAGAATTCACACTAAAACATTGCGTACAGGCAAAACTAGGAATGTGCATAAGCAAGAAAAAATCCAGATGCATAAAACTGTTCGTAAGCACAAATCGACGCACATTCCCTTTATAAATCCCAATGAGCGTGAAATTTTACGTATGTGAACGAGCCCACAGCCCCCCCGACCCACCCATAATTATGTATATTTGCATATGTAAATCTGTATAAATACCCCCTTTGTTCTGTTTTTATTAAACAACAATGGATAAACCACATGCGAAAAATAAGTATTTCAGCGAGTGCGAAGTGGAGGTCATGCTAACAGAAATCGAGAAAAGAAAAGTGATATTATTTGGTGGTTTAAGTAGTGGCATCAGCACTAAAGTTGATGGAGTGGCAGAATGTGGCAGAGTCAGTTAAAAGTGTTTTCATCTGTTTGCACGGTGGCCGAAATTAAAAAGAAGTGGTCGGACATTAAAGTCAATGTGTAAAAACGAGCGGCCGCTCACTGTAAGAGTCTTAACAGCACTGGCGGAGGGAGCGGAATCCCCGGTCTCACACTTTATCGGGTGAGGGGGACGCCGATGTCAGCGCGGGTGAGTTTTTCTCGTATCATACTTGTTTGAATTACTTACATGTTTATGAATAACAAGTAGGGCGCAGATGTGGTGTTACTTTTGCTTATTCTGTATGTTTATTCTTACAGACAATAGTACAAGAGGTGCCCCCAGTGCTGAGGACGACATAGGCTGTGATGGTGTTGCTGTGCTGAGCACATCTTTAGGCGCTGGTTGCACACATTCCCGTGCCTCGGAAACCGGGGGACGAACATCTGGCCGTGTGCTGACTGAAGCTGTGCTGAAGTCACAAAATGCTGTCAATGTTGCCAGTGAATTAATACATCTAAATGATACGCTGTGTGATATTAACAACATATTAAAAGAATTAGTTAAAAAATAAATGCAGTGTTTGGTTGCCTGTTTTATTTTCTTGCTATTACTTTCAAATGAAGTTGTAACGCTGTTCCATTTGGCGGAAAATTTGGTGGCTCAGGTTCATCTTGACTAAATTCTTCATATACCGGCAAGCCACGATGTTGTGCCAGATTATGCAGCATGCTACATGTGCATACAATGCGACACTTTTTGCAGACTGTATAGTAACACCCCACAAGTCTTGTCTAGGCAGCGCCGGCATCCTATAAGCTGCCCTACAGTGCACTCTGCCATCGCCCAAGCCGAACTAAGAGGGGCATCATTATAACGCCACTCCTGTTCATTCTGGGGGTTTGCGAGCGGCATGAGAAGCCACGGCTTCAGTGGGCATTCACTGTCCCCTAAGGAACTGTCAAATGGTTAAATCAAACAAAGCTTAAAATATTGGGCCAAATTATAAAATAGGAAAAATCTTCTTACCGATCAAACTGCCATCACGTACCACCCCATTTTCAAGTTTGTTTCCATCACTACTGTTTCTGAGAATGAACAAATCATGGGTTGAGCCAGGCCATCTACAAACCGGATTCCAAAAAAGTTGGGACACTATACAAATCGTGAATAAAAACCGAATGCAATGATGTGGAGGTGCCAACTTCTAATATTTTATTCAGAATAGAACATAAATCACGGAACAAAAGTTTAAACTGAGAAAATGTATCATTTTAAAGGAAAAATATGTCACAGTATTAGTCACAGTATTAATGCAGGGACATTAGAAGCATTTTGAATGTGGGGGGGACAGACTGGCATAAAACTAATATTTTATGTTAAATGTGGGGGGATCCAAACGAATAATTATGAAATGTGAGGGGGACAGATTTAATGGTGGCGACGCCCATGCATTATTGAGACGCATGTTCAAATCTCACATAATCTCGATAGCTCCGATTACACTGGGAAAACTAGACATCGCTGCAAATTGCACTTTAATGTTTGCCTGTCCAACCACAGTGTAAGGAAATTTTATATATCGGGGTGACAAGCGGATTATGCTGTCCCATACAGCTGGCATGGCACGACTTGGTGTTGACTAAATCACTATGATCCCTGAATACGCGCTCTCTTCTAATTCTTCCATAAGCTTCGTCTTCCAATAACGCAAGAGCTGCCATGGTAAACAACATACAATTAATGTCGGTGTATTGGATAAAGTCAGCGTCATAATTGTGAGTTTAAAAAGGGAAACCACAGTAGCAATGACTTACCACTGGGAGCCGTCCCTTTAAAAAACTGAGCAGAAACATGTTTACACCATGTGTGGAGCTGCCATGAGAATGTGCGTAGCGGTATGCCAAGTTTTGTTTTTATACATCTCGACGTGAGCATAGAAACAGATGTACGCAACATTTTCATGCGTACGCACCGTTTATACATGAGGCCCCAGGTCCATACATTATTTTTCTTAATGAGTTTGCTGATTTTTTTAACAAAACTGGTGGTCACTACTGACAAAGCTGTTATTGTTTTGATTTTAATATTCACATGGAGAAAGACAGTGATCGTTTAAAAATAGCGTTTGCAGCTATTATAGACTCTGTAGGTATATGTCAGAATGTAGTCGGTCCTACTCGTGCCTGTAACCATACCTTTGACTTGATTATTAGCCATGGTATCCTGGTGGAACATGTATCTATTATATCTCTGAAGCATCCTGTGTAAATGAACTTGAACATGCAACTGCAAACATGGAAAAATCCCTTTGTAGCACACTAGATCTTGTAGCTCCACTTTAGAAGATATAGCATAGAGATAGGAAACCTGCCCCCTGGTACTCTGATCATACACGTGAACTCAAACAGGCATCATGCAAGCTAGAGCGCAAATGGCATTCAACTAAACTAGACGTTTTCAAATCTGCCTGGAAAGAGAGCTTCTCTAAATATAGACAAGGACTAGTGACTGCTAGGTCTGTGTATCTCTCCAGATTAATAGATGTGGACAAAACAAATCCTAAATTCCTATTTGAATCAGTGTCTAGGTTAACACAGAATTCTTCATTAAACTCGCAAGTGTCATGTCCGGCTCATACGATCCTCGTGTGTGCCACGCCCCCTGATTATCCACGTGTGCTTCCCTGATCTTGCCCAGCTGTGTCCACTTATTTTCGCCCAGTCTCGTCTATTTCAGTCCATGTCTTGCATTAGTTTCTTGTCCGTCATTGATGTTGCTGAGTCTTAGTGCCATTGTTCTGTCCCATTTTACCTGTTCCCTGAATAAATTCCCATCTTCCCCGTATTCCGCCTGCCTGCCTGCTTCTTGCCTGCTTCCTGCTCGCTTGCCTGCCCGTGCGCTTCACCCGCTATCACCGGCGGATAGTAACAGCAAGTCCCGCAGTCTCTTAAGAGTGATGACTTTATTACATTTTTTTAATGGTAAAATAACTAAGATTAGAAAGACCATCGGGTGCAAATCCGTAGCTACTCACGGCTGCCAGCCTCCGGCTAGTCTTTGAATCTTTACTTCCTATAAAACAATCAGAACTTCAAAGCCTAGTTTCCTCCTGTAAATCCTCTACTAGTCTCGTAGACCCAATTTATACAAAATTCTTCAAGAAAATTGTACCGCAGATTAGCACTACCCTGTTAAATGTGTTAAGCTCATCTCTTAGGCTTGGATATGTTCCAAAACCTTTTAAAATAGCTGTTATTAGACCTGTCCTAAAGAAACCAAATCTTGAACCTAATGTTTTAGGAAATTATAGATCTATCTCAAATCTTCTGTTCATTTCAAAGATCATGGAAAAGGTTGTAGTCCTTCAGCTGTCTTCTTTAGTACAGAAAAATAATATAAATGAATTATATCAGAAAATATTATGTGGTACCTTAAGTGGAGCTTAGTAAGGCTACGTTTATGATGTTATAAGTGGAAGGGGGTCTGATTGGTCCTTATTCTGATTGGTCGAGGGATTATGTCAATATATATATACCGCCAATATGTGCATCCGAACAGTTGGTACGCATGTCTATGACCATCAGACCCTGCATCAGATAAGCGAGTAGCTACTGCTGCTACTCCGAGATCTCTGCTTGCTAGGCGGACCAGGCCCTCAGACCATGGTGCCACCTAATGCCGATGGCCGGGGGAGAAGACATCGCAAGCAGTGTGCGAGGAAGCGGAAGCGCGCAAGCGAGCGGGGATCCATGCTAAGCTAAAAGGTAATGCTAGCCGGCCAGCGATCCCATCCGTCTTCCTCGCTAATGTCCGGTCCCTGGACAATAAAATGGACTACATCTAACTCCAGCAATCCACCCAACAGAGACTGTTATGCTTATGTTTTTACGGAGACATGGCTCAACGACATCGTTCCGGAGACGGCTATGGCTATTAGGAACATGCTATCGTAGCGACCGTGATGCTACTCTCAGCCATAAAGCACGAGGCGGAGGGCTCGGCATTTATATAAATTAAGACTGGTGTGTGAATGCTGCGCTGATCTCGAGCTACTGTTCACCGCTGCTGGAGTTTATGACAGTCAGATGCAGACCTTTTTATTTACCGAGGAATTTCAGCATCGTGCTTATAGTTATGGTGTATATCCCACCCAGCGCTAACACTTACAACGCACTGCCAGAACTGTATGGAGCCATCAGTGGACTCTAAAACACATACCCTGACTGACTGTTTATCATTGCTGGGGACTTTAATCTTGCAAATCTCAAGACAGTTCTCCACAAATTCTACCAGCATGTGGACTTTCCGACAAGGGGGGCGAACACGCTGGACTGTGTTTATACAAACATCCCTGGCGCGTTCCGTGCTGCGCCCTGCCCCCACCTCGGATTCTCTGATCATGTATCCATCATGCTGATGCCAGCCTAGAGACCGCTCGACAGGCGTGCCAAACCCGTCCAAAAGCAGACAAAGAGCTGACCCCCAGGAGCCATCTCTCCTCTTCAGGACTGTTTTGAGCACACTGACTGGGACATGTTCAGGGAGGATGCAACCTACGGTGACTCGTGTACTCCTCCAACTTGGAGGAGGACACAACATGGGTCACTGGCTACATAAGTAAGTGCATAGATGATGTCACTGTCTCCAAGAACATCACCACACGCTCCAACCGGAAGCCCTGGATGACTACGGAGGTGCGCACGCTGCTGAGAACCTGTGACACTGCCTTCAAATCAGGTGACAAGGCTGCCCTGAGAACAGCAAGGGCTAACCTGTCCAGGGCCATCAGAGCAGTGAAGCGTGCCCACGCCCAGAAACTACATAGCTACTTCAAAGACACTGGGGATGTTCGGCGCATGTGGCAGAGCATCCAGGCCATTACCAACTACAGGGCATCTCCACCTGCCTGTGACGGTGAGGCCTCCCTTCCAGACGTGCTGAATAACTTCTATGCACGGTTTGAAGCCCAAAACATCATGGCAGTGACGAAGTCCATCCCACCTCCCAACGACCAGGTGCTCTGTCTGACCGTGGCTGATGTGAGGAAAACTCTGCTTAGAGTCAACCCGCGGAAAGCTGCTGGACCAGACAACATCCCTGGTTGTGTGCTCAGAGGATGTGCAGAACAGTTGGCGGATGTTCTCACAAACATCTTCAACATCTCTCTGAGCACCACAGTCACCACCATCATCCCCGTGCCAAAAAAGTCTTCAGTGTCCTGCCTCAATGACTATTGTCCTGTTGCACTCATGCCCATCATCATGAAGTGCTTCGAGAGGCTCGTCATGAGGCACATCAAGTCCCAACTGCCACCCTCACTGGACCCCTTGCAGTTTGCATACCGTCCCAACCGCTCTACGGACGATGCCATCACCACCACCCTTCATCTGGCCCTTACGTGCTGTTATTAGACTTCAGTTCAGCATTCAACACCATCGTTCCTCAGCATCTGATCGGGAAGCTGAGACTGCTGGGCTTAAACACCTCTCTCTGTAACTGGGTCCTGGATTTTCTGACTGGAAAACCTCAGTCAGTCAGGATTGGGAGCAACATCTCCAGCAGCACCACGCTGAACACAGGAGCCCCCCAGGGCTGTGTGCTCAGCCCTCTACTTTTTATGCTGCTGACCCACGACTGTGCAGCAATGTACAGCTCAAACCACATAATAAAGTTCGCCGATGACACTACTGTGGTGGGTTTGATCAGCAGGAAAGATGAGGCATCATACAGAGAGGAGGTGCGATGGCTGATGGACTGGTGCAGAGGCAACAATATTTCCCTGAATGTGGAAAAAACAAAGGAGGTGGTTGTCGACTTCAGGAGGGCACAATGAGATCACTCCCCGCTGAGCATCGGCGGCTCCTCGGTGGAGATCGTCCACAGCACCAAGTTCCTTGGTGTCCAACCTCACGTGGACCCTCAACACCAGCTCCACTGCCATGAAGGCCCAGCAGTGTCTCTACTTCCTGCGGAGACTGAGGAGAGCGCACCTTCCACCCCCAATCCTCACCATATTTTATAGAGGGACCAGATAGAGCATTCTCTGCGGCTGCATCACAGCCTGGTACGGGAATTGCAACATCTCGGACCGCAAGACCCTACAGAGGATTGTGTGGACAGCCGAGAAGATCATTGGGGTCTCTCTCCCCTCTATTACACACGTCTACACGGCACGCAGCATCCGCAAAGCCATCAGCATTGTGGATGATCCCACACACCCCTCACACACACTCTTCTCTCTCTTCCCGTCTGGCAAAAGGTTCCGTAGCATACGGGCCACCACTGCCAGAATGGGGAACTTCCCTCAGGCTATCAGACTCCTCAACCGGAACTGAACACAATCTCTTTAAAGGAATGGTTTATGGCTCTACATGCATGTGCTACAGGAGAGAGAAAGAGAGAGAGAGAGAGGAAGCAAGCACTACAGGCTGAATACCGTATGCTCATTTTAACAAGGATTGGCCGCGTTATTCCTTGATTCTTGTTGTCAAAATGCTTAGGATGTTTCATTTTAAATAACACATTGGTTGAAAAAGAGTTTCATTACTTAAAAACATTATGGTTACAGGCCTCTCCCTCCTACTTATGCTGCCATAGTCATATCTGCTGGAGCTTATACATTGCACTTACCTAACTGTCAGGACTAATGTCTCCCCTACTTCGACTAATTCCATATTTTTTTCCTCTACCCCTCCTGGGGTATGCCGCCTAGAGACCCCAATTTATCAAGATATCCTGCACACCCTGCTACATGCAACGTCTCCACTACGCATGACGTCCTTCTGTCCAGCTTGCCTTTCTGCCTGTGTCATCCTCCATCTATGCTCGGCTGCCTTACTACTGGTTGCCATGCGATATGAAGGAGCACCAACACCAGCTTGTCATCACCTCCCTGCTCTCCGGTTGTGACTCATATTTTATGACTTAGATTGTGTGACTTGCCTTCTCTCCAATTTGACTTTCCTTGCCGGCCCCTGGAGGATGGGCTCCCCCTTTGAGTCTGCTCCTTCCCAAGGTTTCTTCCTTCTAGGGAGTTTTTCCTTGCCACTGTCGCCTCTGGCTTACTCACTGGGGGCTTTGGCAGGGATGCTGTAAAGTGCTTTGACACAATGTGATGTTGTGAAAACACGCTATAAAACTTGTTGTTTTTCAATCACATGAGTTATTTAATTAGTTCATGCTGAACGATAGATACACAATATATATTAAAAAATAAAAATCCAAAAAAATGTATTTTGGTTTTGAGTGGATTCTTATACCATTGCCATGTATGCTCGCACCCTGAAAAAACAGCAGTCATTCCTATAATTATGATTGAGAAATTATCATATATGATTACATTTCATGTCGTAGTTTTCAGTTAGTTGGAACTTTTCCCTCTCAATCTTTAATGTAATCTTAATGTGCTTTTTTCTGTTTATGAAAGTTAAGCATGACTGAGTCCTTGAATACTTTTGCATAAGCTTTCAGGCAAATTCCACTTTATCAATTCACAAAATCATTTTACATTCCATATATTTATTAATTAATGATGTTTCATTAAAGTGGGAATATTTCAAACATTTATTATTGAACTATGTTCCCCTTAGACCCAGCTGGGCAGTGCCTAATGTGAACAAGTGTGTAGACTTTCTGGGTCAAAGATTTTGAATAACTTCTACTAGCCAGAGAAAATTGGTGCATGTAGTATGTGTATGTTTGTAGCATGTAGTATGTGTATGTGTGCTGTTTTACTGGCATACATGTCGCTTTAGACAAAAGATCTAAAAATTTGCTAAATAAAATAAATGCAAATGAAATTATGTCATTTGAAAATTTGAGATTACACAGTTTTGCTAAACTCAGTGAGCTATATTTCCATCCATCCATACAGTACATTACTTTTCAATAGCCGCTTGTCTTATGCAGATTCATGGTTTTTATCACACTGTTGGCACATTTGCACCCCACAATATAAGATACATGCCAATACTCTCTCACACATACACAGACCAGAGATGGGGACTCGATTCAAGTTGCTCTTAAATTGGCTTCCAACTCGACTTACAACTTATTTTTTGACTCGTGTAAACTTATGTCTTAAATTATTCAGAAATATACGAAAATACACTCACAAAAGAGAAAACAACATGAGAGAAGAAAGGAAGATCAATTAGATGAGCTACGATAAGCGATAAACAAACTGAAAGCCAACCAAAGTACCACTGTCAAGCTTCTACAGTAAGGCTCAATCCTACTTTAAGATTTGAATACTGAGCATAACTCCAGTGGGTGGCTGTTTATATAGCTGCTAGAGTATATTGACTGCTGGTATTTCTGGATTTTCCAGAATTACCGGTAACACTTTATTTTGAGTGGTCCTTTGTAGATGATAAATAGACAATAAATAAACTCTCAACTGAGTATCAGTAACATATCAACAACAACAACATATCAGTGAAATGGCAGTAGCCACATACTGATATTAAGATATATTGTTGATGTATAACTTACACTAAGCACATATATCGATCATGTGATAATTATATTAAATAGATATTTTGATGATGGCACACTAAGCAGATATAGTGATTTGTTAGATTCAGCTAATATATTGTTGATAAGTCACTTACATGAAGTAGATGTGTTGTTGATGTGTTACATGAAGTAGATATATTGTTGATGTTACATAAAGTAGATATATTGTTGATGTGTTACAATAAGTAGATGTATTGCTGATGATATGTACATTAATGGTATATGGTTTGTGTGAAAATACTGAATATATACAAGTATCTGCTCTGTTATTGATATTCAAAACATGATCAGCAGGGAATCCAAGATATTACCTATAGATAATTGTCACATACATGTCAACATAATGAAACACTTGTCTACACCAGAATTCAAGGAAACATGGGGTTTCAATGAAAGGTAAAGTAAATGCAGACTGACAATACAATGACCGGACTGGGGAAAGAAACTGGAACGCAGACTATATACATTGGACAAAAGATGGCAACAGGAAGCTGGTGAACATGGGGTTGACGAGAGGGCATGGCACACGGAGGGAGTGGACAATCGGGGCAGAACAGGACCCCCCCTCCCCAAAAAGGCACGCACTCCTGGCGCGCCTAAGGGGAGTGAAGCGACGGGGACCAGGGACACAACAGCACCTGGGGAGACCAAAGCAACAACATCAACGGGGCACAGGGAACAACATGGACAAACAGAACTGGCATAAAAAGGACAACTCAAACAATAAGCCACAAACTACGGGGAACGTGGACCAACACTAAGACATCAAAGATAGAAACACAGCACCAGGGAACACTAAAGGGGACAACGGAGGGACCACACCAGGGAACGAAGGCACAGAGGGATGAGAAGGAAACACAGGGGACATACCTACAGGAGGCATGGAGGGATGAGGAGGAAACACAGAGGACACAACCACAGGAAGCACATAGGGACCCACAGGGGACGAAGGCACTGAAGGACGTGGAGGAAACAGAGGGAGCACCAAAGAACCCGAAGGTATTGAAGGACGAGGGGGAAACGCAGGCGGCACAGAGGGGCCAGAAGGAAATAACAACAAATTTGGGAGGGACATGGAGTGAACACCAGAGACACATAGAAACTAGAGAGGAATGACGGTGTAGCAGGACGGGGAGTGAGCAAAGGGAACATTAATGCACTAGGAGGAGCAACGGTGGAGCAAGATGGGGTGTGGACACAGGTAACAAGGGGGCCATGGGCAAAAGGCAACGGTGAGCTGATGGGAAGATGGGGCACGCCGGAGCAGCAGGCCTCCGTGAGGCCGGAACAGGGGCTGATGGGGACGTCGAGGGTGTGAGGAGGGAGTCGAAAGGGGAACCAGGAGAGGCAAGGCGGAAATCGGAGGAGAGGCAGGCGATCATGAGACTGAAACCGGAACTGAAGGGGACTAGGAGTTGCGGCTGGGGTTTGCACCTTGGCAGCAGGCGCTGCCCGTTTAAGGAACTTAAGGACCCACAGGATGGCATCCCTAATGGACCTGGCTCCTTTAAGGGCCAGGAGCATCTCAAAAAAATGGGCAAGCTGTAAGCAATGAGGTGTGCGTCCTCAAACGGGGACAGGCTTTCCAGGATCTCCCAGGTGTGAATCGCCAGGGCGAAAGCCGCGGGGTCCTCCAGGACCTCGGGCTGTTGCAGCCAATAAACTACCTCACTCGCAAGGTCTGTATATTCCGCTTTGCTAATGGGAGGTGTCTTTTTGGAGAGTCCGGTCATTCTGTTGTGCACTAAGGCGCCCAGAGCACAGACAAAAGTGCAGGACGCCAGAAGTCGAGGAAACACGGAGTTTTAATGAAAGGTAAAGCAAACGCAGACTGAAAATACAATGACCGGACTGCGGAAACAGACCGGAACGCGCACTAAATACATTGGACTAAGGACGGCAACAGGAAACAACTGGTGAACATAGGGAATCCATGCGGGGTTGATGAGGGGGCGTGGCACACGGAGGGAGCGGACGATTGGGGCAGGACAGAACTAACTGAAAATAACAGTAATCTGCTCTGCTCCTGTTAGCATGTATAACCCTACATAGCTATCAAAACCTTGGTTATCTGAATTATAGCTAAAATATTAAATTAACCAGTGTGTAGGAGGAGATGGTGTATTTGTGGTTGTGTGTGGAAGAAGAGATTTTGGGGAGGAGATATTGTAAAAGCCTGAGAGAGGAAGACTTTAAAACAAGGTAACAAATTACATAAAATGACACATGACATACAGGACAGGGAAAATTATGCTACCGTAATGCCCTTTAGAAGCTGTCCAAGAACTCCTTTTCTGTGCTTCTTTCCCAGACTGTAGGTCCACTCAATAAACAATAGCTGATTCTTCAAAGCTTTTGCATTTCTGTTTGCGCGAAGTCGCCACACTTCATGCTTGCAGATCTTCTAGGCCCTTTCAATATGTTGGGTGTGGTTCCCTGTGACTAGGTCAACAAAGTTAACACGGTGGTTCACCTTGTGATGGACATACCCCAGCTGTAGCCTCACATCATTGTATAATGGGAAGAAGGGTCTGTGTATTTTTCCTTTCGACCAATCATAAAACAGGTCTTCTGGAATTAGAATACATCTCTAAGATTCCAAAAACCCATGTTTTCCTGCTCCAGGTGTTGCCAAAACATCCTCTGGCATACTAGATTGTAAGGAAATTGACATTAATTATGACAATTTATTATCAACATTAATAAATATCTTATGTCACATCAGTACGTACTACTAAAAACCATTTAATTATAATCACCTATTGTAGTTGCCCTGAGCACCACTGATACACATATTTTGATGGACACTGAAATAGTACATTCTCTGAACATAGTTGTTTCAAAACTGTTTTGACAGTTCATGAATCTGTATTCTGTACACATGTTTAGGCTCCAGCTTTTTATAGAACCCATCTGCTAAATATTAAATATAAGTCATTGAATTGTCCCAACTGTACTTTGTAGCAGTACTGGCAGAAAACTGTGTAGCTGGAAAACTCAGTGTTTAAATGTTGGTCAATGTAAAAGGTGATACTAGTTAAAAATATATATTTTTTCATTTTGTTAGGGCACAAATTTTAGGCAAGACTCAGTTATGACCTAGCTCACCTTTTCCATACACAGAAAGGACATTCTCTTTTCCAAAACATTCATCTTGACTTACAGACCAACCTTTCTTTTGTGACAGAACTTGCTTTCATCGATATGGACAACAACATTTATGCTACCAACTTTTTGTCCCATCTTGTGATACTTTTTCATGCTTTTATTGCATCTCTTTCGTAGTTTCCTGGACATTTTAGAAAGAGTAGTACTGCTGCCTGAGATCCCATCCTGGATCATGTCCACCTGTCTCATTCTCAGACCTTGTGCAAACCTAAAGATAAAACAATACAAATTTGCTATTTCAAAAAATTAAGTGATTGCATATTACAACTCTACTAACAAACACTGACACAGTCAGGGTTCCCATTCATGAGAGGATCTGGTAATACAGTCATACACTTTAGTTGTACGTAAAAAAATTAAGGGGCAGTGTCTCGGCACCCTTCCCCACTGCCCCTCAAAGCCCTAGTGTTGTGTGAAATGTGGTGTTGGGCCCAGGGGAGCAATAAGCGCTTGCCAGGAGTGCCCCCCCCCCTGCGCCGGGGCCAGATCCCCGACTGACCCTGATTATTCCCCATCCCCGACCGCCAACCGGGGCGCAGACCGGTTAAAAAATATATCACTTTCAATCTGAATACACAACCATGGAAAACATTAAGAGACCACTCTTAATTCTCACATATACAAAAACAAAAAACGATAATCCCATACTCCGAAGCGAAAGCAGACATGTGTATACCACAGACAAATCTCAATATAATCTCCTTTTTAGGCTCTGCAGTTACTCTCCCCATCCCTCTTTGATTTGCTGCTATCACTGCTGACTTTCTTTGGGCCAATGATTACTGTATCACTAAATGTATTGTAGATAAAGCACAAAAAAAAAAAAATCACACGGACATAGGAACACTGCTTTCGTAAGTCAGTCTCAGCCGAAAAGTGTTTTGTCATGTTCTGAGTAGTTTCTTCTTCACTGATCGGTTCAAGGTCTGAAATGGTAACACGTTGAACACGCCTTGACCCAAACAAATTTCAGCAAGAATGCTCGAGTTCCAAAATTTTAGTTGAGGTACAAGTAAAAAGAAATTCAACAGACCTGTTTGACGTCCGAGTGGGTTGAGTTAAGAGGTGTTCGAGATCCAAGGTTCTACTGTACCTCAAAAAGATAGTGGCAGTCTGCAGCAGGCACCTGGGAAATTTGCAGGGTCGTGTGGAGTCACAAAATTCTGTCATGTACGAGCGGAACGGAGGATGCGGGAGCAGGTATTGGAACGAATAGAAGAAGGTTTGATAAAGCAAGTGAGCCGAACAAGAAACAGGATTACTGGCGATCAAAAGAGAGGCTGGAGAACAGACAACTGGCCAGCATAACTTCAATGATGGGACTGGGCCTCCCAAGACAGGGAAACACTTATATACTAGACTAACATGGAAGCACAACAAGAGGGAGCTGGTGTGAATCATAGGAGCATAGGAGTGCAGGAACAAGTGGTAAGGCTAACAAAGGATCATGATGAATTTATTATTGAGGTTCTGATGAAATGCATTAATCTGTCAGCATCAGAAAGGAGTCTTGGGGTAAAATAAAGATACTCTCATTTCTGGGTTGCATGGTCCCACATTCACATGCAGCAGGTAGACACAAAAAGTACCAGCATACAAATTTTTGGCCAAAAGTTTTGAGAATGAGAAAAGTATTGGTTTGCTGCTTCAGTGTTTGTAGACCATTTTGTCAGATGTTTCTATGGTATACTGAAGTATAATTACAAGCATTTCATAAGTGTTAAATGCTTTTATTGACAATTACATTAAATTTATGCAAAGACTCAATATTTGCAGTGTTGGCCCTTCTTTTTCAAGACCTCTGGAATTCGCCCTGGCATGCTGTCAATCAACTTCTGTTCCAAATCCTAACTTATGGCAGCTCATTCTTGCATAATGAATGCTTGGAGTTTGTGAGAGTTTGTGGGGTTTTGTTTGTCCACCCGCCTCTTAAGGATTGACCACAAATTCTCAATGGGATTAAAGTCTGGAGAGTTTTCTGGCCATGGACCCACAATGTCAATGTTTTGTTTGTGAGGCAGCAGACTTTGTGAAAATCAATATTTGTGTCATTGTGCCATTAACACAACCATTCAGTCAGTCGCGGAGTTTGATTTTTTGAATGGCTTTTTCGCAACCAGCACATCACTAGAGGCAAAGACTCGCCCCATACCAAGCTGAGGGTAGTTGTCTCAGTGGAGTTTGTTTAAAAATGTATAATGCATGGATTGGATCGCATTAACCCACTTACCACAAGTTTGACTTACACATTTGTACATGAAGACATTATTGTGACGTTTATGATTGAAGAACAACTTTATTATAACTAATATTTACTCTTGGACAGCAGGCTTATAACAGAAACAGCAGAGCAATATTTACACTCAGTGACAAAAAAAGTTTCGCACCCAGATGGAGTGGTGGAAATTAATTTAATTTACATTTGGTGAAAAGTAATGTGACTGTATTGCAATAATTATAATATCAGACC
Organism: Isichthys henryi; assembly: GCA_026776945.1. Classification (NCBI taxonomy): domain Eukaryota; kingdom Metazoa; phylum Chordata; class Actinopteri; order Osteoglossiformes; family Mormyridae; genus Isichthys; species Isichthys henryi. The sequence goes on from JAODJX010000001.1 coordinate 39,889,462, forward strand.
AAATAAACAACAGAGTTGGCAGTATGGGCAAACTACTGGTTCCATTTCAGTATGAGGAAGGCATCCCCCTGAGCCTGGATACATGCGGCATTGCGGTGCAGCAGGGAGTCGTACTGCTATTGAATCCTGCGGAAAGTGACATCTGAGTTGATCCCACACATGTTCGATTGGGGAAACATCGGGGGACCAGTCTGGTCACGGGAGAGCAGAGAAGTGGCTGAGCTATCATACACTCATGGGAAATCTCCATCCTGTCCTGTCCCTGTCCTCACACTCCAGGAGGTCAGTCTTTATATGCAAATTCACTCACAACACCTACACACAGTTTCTTGTTGGGGAGGGTCTTTTGCAGTATAAAGGGGGGTAAAGAACTGTCCTTAATTTGTATTTGAGCTGCCTTTCAATACCCAGTGTATGAGTACACTGTATCACATAATATTATTTTTACTGTTCAATAAACCATCATTTTGCTGAAACGAGACTCTGCAAGTGGATTCCTTATACCGGTGCTACTCTCTTATGGGAATTTCAGGAGCCCTTAGCCGCTCTTGTTGACTAGGGAGTCAATCATAGCTTTATGGACACCACGGTAGTCCATCAGGTGGAGACTGCCAACCACACCCGTACAAACACTGCTGATCGCCATCACTCTGGATGGGTGTCAAACGGCCATCATCACCCACGCTACACTTCCGGTGAGTCTCACCGTAGGGAAAAATCATGTGGAGGAGATGTCCTTTTTTGTCATTGACTCCCCTCAAGCACCTATAGTCTTAGGCTACTCTTAGCTTGTCAGACATAATCCTCACCTAGACTGGAAGAAAGGATCCATTATGGGTTGGAGCCCTTTTTGCCATGCTCAGTGTCTCCACACAGCTCTTCCTTCAGTTGTTCCTGAGGAGAAGGAAGAGTTTCCTGACCTGTCTTTGGTTCCTGCAGACTACCTGGACTTAAAACTGGTATTCATTAAGTCCCAGGCTTCCTCTCTTCCTCCACATTGTCCTTTCGACTGCACCATTAACTTCCTACCTGGAACCTCGCCTCCTAGGGGCCATCTGCACTCCCTGTCTGTCCCTGAAAGAAAGGTCATAGATGAATATATCAGCAGTGCTTTAGCATCAGGAAAAATTCAGCCATCATCATCTCCAGCAGGTGCCGGTTTCTTCTTTGTGGAGAAGAAGGATGGCTTCCTTTAGCCTTGTATTGACCATCGTGGCCTGAACCAGATCACAGTCAAGAATCGATACCCCCTGCCGCTGTTGTCTTCAGTACTTGATTTACTTCAGGGTGCCAGGTGATTTATTAAATTGGACTTACGGAGCGCCTATAATTTGATTAGGATTCATGAATCAAAGACTGCCTTTAACATGCCCTCTGGACACTATGAATACATAGTTATGCCTTTTGCGTTAACTAATGCACCGGCCATATTCCAAGGAATGATTAACGATGTCCTTCGGGACATGTTGGACAAGTTTGTCTTCGTTTACCTTGATGAGATTTTGTTTTTTTCTAATTTATCCTACAAATTTGAGAGGTGATCCAGTGATTGCTGGTTAATAAGTTGTATGTCAATGCAAGTTTCACTGTCAATCAATATGCTTCCTTGGGTTTATCCTTGGGGAGGGGTTGGTCCGGATGGATCCAGAGAAGATCCGAGTGGTCGCGGAGTGGCTCCAACTTCGCAACCAGAAGGAGGTACTGCATTTCCTGGGTTTTGCAAACTTATACTAGCGTTTTATTCAGGGATATAGTACCATTGTTACCCCTCTCACAGCGCTCACCTCAACCAAGGTCCATTTTCAGTGGTCCCAGGCAGCACAACAAGCATTCCTGGGACTTCGCAGAAGTTTCACCTTGGCTCCTATTCTTCAGATCCATGATCCCTCTCGACAGTTTGTAATGGAGGTGGATGCTTCCGCCACTGGATATTGGGGGCTATTCTTTCCCAGAGGCATGTTTCAGACAATATGTTGCATCCTTGTACTTTTTTTCCCACAAGTTAATTCCAGCCGACAGGAACTACGATTAAGGCAATCGTGAGCTGCTGCTGATCCGCCTTGCTTGAAGGCACTATGGACCCTTTTCTGATTATAGCGGACCACAAGAATCTGGAATGTTTACAATCGGCAAACCCCACCAGGCTAGGTGATCACTATTTTTTTTCCGTTTTAACCCTCTGGGGTCGAGTGCATCGTCGGTGAGGCAGCGTACTTTTCGCATCTATTTCAGTTTATATCTCACTGAAATCTTAATGTAGAATCATGAAAAAACACTGGCTAAATCCGTAATCTGTCTTCTTTTCAAAATGTTCATTGTCGGAAGTATTAAAGTTTTTAAAATTAGGTTAAATTGGCAAAAAAGTAAAGCATGTCACCTTTCTTTGTTTTACCTGCACTAGGGGCGTGTAGTATCGCCCTCACCTGAAGATCGCTATTCGCATTCTAAATAGCCGCATTTCCACGTATTCAAATCACATTCATATGGTAATTTGATGAACAACGCAACGGTGAAACCTGAACGAGATACATCCCCATCAGTGCCATTAAAGGGGGCGGGGGATGTGGCCAGGTATGAATGGCTCATGCATACACATGAAAGTTGCTACATAGTCAATGAAAGAAGCCCAGAAATAGTGACATGAGTTAGGGAAAGTGATTTCGGACTGACTCTGCCTGCGTCTGCTGGGGCTAATGGCATTAGTGATATCTGTGTTTCATCTAGGTCTCCTCATGATAAGGGACTTTCAGTGATGGGCGGCGCAATTATGTCTTTGCCCTCGCCGTCATCTCAGCCGACTGGTGAAGGTGATGTTGACGTGTAAGAAGGTGCTTTGCTAATGGTATACCAGAGGAACTCTCGAGTTCATCATCCCTTTAGGGGGGTGTCCTCGAGAGTGATACTGACAACAGATGCGTCCCAGTCAGGGTGGGGTGCAACCATGATGGGCAGAGCTGTGAATGGCGTGTAGCCCCCCGGATAGGCGCAATGCATATTAACTATTTGGAACTGCTTGCAGTGTTTCTGGCACTCAAATACTTCCTAGGTTTTCTCCAGGGTCTACATGTTCTGGGTGAAATCGGACAATTCAACCGTGGTGGCCTACATCAATCGTCAGGGCGGTCTTCGCTCTCTCCGGCTGCACTAATTAGCCAGGAAGTTGATCGTGTAGTGCAGCACCCGGCTGTTGTTTCTCCATGCTACACATGTGCCGGGTGTCCTGAAAAGGCAGGCAGACCTGCTGTACAGATGAAACCCCTTCTATGGAGAGTGGCGGCTTCACCGACAGGTAGTAGAGCACATATGGCAGAGATTCGGATGGGCAGCCGTAGATCTCTTTGCCTCGCAGGAAAATGTTCAGTGCCCACTGTACTTTTCCCTGTGGGAAGAAAATGCACTATTGGGTGTGGATTTTCTAGCCCACCCGTCGCCAAACGTCCCCCTCTATGCGTTTCCCTCCCCTGAGTCTAATTTCCGCCACACTAGCCAGGGTAAGGGAGCAGGGTCTGTCGTTGATTCACACTGTCCATCCAGACTCTGGGTGGCAGAGATAGTTCAACTGCTGAAGGGTCATCTGCGGCCCCTCCCACCACACCGGGATCTCCTGTTTCAGGCAAGAGTGTAAATCTACCATCCCCACACAGACAACATAACTGATTTGGCTTGGCCCGTGAGCAGTGGAACCTGAATGCCCCCACCGGTCATCGACACTATACAGAATGCCAGGGCTTTTTACATTCGCTCGCTTTACAACTAAAAATGGCAAGTTTTTGAGGATTGGTGTGGGCTGAGACTGACTGTTCCTTTTCAGTGTTCAGTGTTGGAAATCCACTGTTTTCTGCAGGATTTCTTGGAAAAAGGGAAAGCCTTTTCCACAATTAATCTGTACCTGTATCTGGCTGCGATTTCAGCCTGTCACGTGGGTTTTGGTGAGAAGCCGGCTGGACAGCACCCTCTGTTCTGCCGTTTCATGAAGGGTGTCCGCCGGAAATGCCCAGTTTCTAAGCCATCAGTCCCATTGTGGGATCTGTCTATGATGCCTTTTGAGCCTTTGGACAGGCTGGGGTTGAAATATCTCTCTCTAAAGACAGCGATTTGAAGGCCCTGTCTGTCCACTCTTCTTGTTTGCAGTTTGTTCCAGGACTTACCAAAGTGTGCCTGCATCCTAATCCTGCCTTTGTGCCTAAGATCGTGGACTCAACCTACAGGTGCTCTACGGTGGAGCTGACAGTTTTCCACCCTGCTTCTTTTTCCTCTGCTGAGGAACAGAAGCTAAACACATTGTACCCAGTTCTCGCCCTACATGTGTATATAAACAGGACAGCAGGCTTCAGGAGGCACGATCAGTTGTTTGTGTCCTGGGCTAACCGCCAGAGGGGCAAGCAGTGACTCCCACCAGAGACTTTCTTATTGGATTGTGCAGGCAATTTCTTTACTGTATGTTATTCTTGCAGGGGCTCTCAGCCTCCCGCGGGTTTAAGGGCCCATTCTATCAGAAGCATGACCACATCTTGGACCTTGTTCAAGGGGGTGTTCAGAGGCTAATGCTGCAGAACTGGTCTGAGAAATCAGTTTTCTGAACCTTTTTATAGTCTGCAGTCTCAGGAGAGTGCACAATCTGGGAGCGGTCCATATCTCCCATAGTGAAACAACGAGCGAAGTTAGAAAAACAACTTTGGGTTACTTTACGTAATCCCTGGTTCTTTGATAACAGAGTGAGGTGTTTCACCATCACTTCCCGTCTTGCACAGGCACGGGAAGAAATCCTTTTAGAACGAGCTGTCAGGGAGGTCGACCACATCAGTAGAGCAGGGGCGGAGCCTGGTCGCAGGTTGACCTGTCCATCACAGACGGACGTGGTGTCATTGGACCTTTCGTAGTTGGTCATGCCCAAAGTGATTCCCATAGTGAAACACCTCACTCTGTTATCAAAGAACCAGGGATTACGTAAAGTAACCCAAAGTTCTGTACCTATACCCATTAGCATTAGCTCGCTGACATGGCCTGCAGTGCAAACTGCTCATTCAAAAAAATCCCAATAACATATTCTGTAAATTTAAACATACAGAAATACCATTTTTGTTGATGGTCTTGACAATGTACAGACTTCTGTTCCTTGGCAATAGATAGTTAAAGATGGTCCAATAATCTGTGCTCTTAAGTTCCCCCTTCACTTTGTGTTTCTGTCATAGCAGTCCCAAAATTAAATTCCATCTTTGGGTAGCTCCAGTCGCTAGTTATGAGTACTTCATTAACATTAAACTGATTCAGAAGGTTTAAGTTAAGGAGACAAATATGTCGACGCTAAAGCTTATAAAATGGATGCAGAGTGAACGACTTTTGAAAAGAAAGATGAAATGCAATAAATGCATGAAAAGAATGATGATCCCCATCACTGTAAAGATACTTACATATGATACCTGTAAGTAAACTTACATTTATTGTATAAGTACACCTTTAGCTGTGTAAATATGTTCATAACATTTAAACCATACTACAACGTATCTATCCTTTGAGCGTTTCGTCATACCTTACGTGAGGGATTTTATTGAGTCTCTGAGAATTTTTTTTCCGATGCAAGCGATTCTACCTGCTGTTGGCTGTACTCAGTACTGTTATAGACCCCAATGGGAAGACAACTCATAGCCCAGGAGAGATAAATAGGAAATTTATGGAGTTCTATAAAAAATTATACTCACTTAATATTAATGCAACCAATTCAGAAATAGAAGAGTTCTTAAACAACATCAACCTACCAAAATTAAATAATGAACAAATAACGGCATTAGGGTTCCCTATCTCAATAGTGGAACTTTACTACGATGCACTACAATGTATGCCTAAAGGGAAAGCCCCAGGTCCAGATGGATTTCCAGCAGAATTTTACAAAACATTTTAGCCTCTGCTAGCACCATTATTCCATAGAATGGTTATAGGAATTAAAGAAACTTGCAGCATTCCTCAAAATATGAATAGTGCAGATATTAACCTGCTCCTCAAACCTGACAAAGACCCTGCTCTATCTAGCTATCGACCAATATCACTCATACATGCAGATCTTAAAATCATCAGCAAAGCACTGGCTAATAGAATTGAAAAAGTAACACCTTATATAATACATCCAGATCAAATGGGCTTCATTAAAGGCAGACAGTCCACTAACAACATGAGGAGACTAATTAACATAATAAACTACTGCAACATTCAAAATAAGGAAGCCATAATCGTCTCATTAGATGCAGAAAAGGCTTTTGACAGGGTAAACTGGAAATTTCTACTGGCGACCTTGCTAAAATGTGGATTTCGCGAGAACTTTGTAAGCTGGATTAAAATTTTATACAGTTCACCTAAAGCCTGCGTAAAAACGAATGACCAAATCTCCCCAAGCTTCATTCTCA
>JAODJX010000001.1:39911757-39930688 GCA_026776945.1 Isichthys henryi
GCAGCGAAAACCAGCACACACACCGGCCCTTTGCGGATAAGATTGCCCACCCCTGCACTAGACTGAGGTAGTCGTCCTCAGTCAGGCAAGGAATTTTCTTCCAGAGTATGGTCATTCTGAAGGCACAGAGCAGGGAAACAGGAGCAGGAGTCCGGGAAGTTGGGCGAACATAGGATTTATTTGGGGAAAGCACACTCGGGAACATGGAAAAACAGGCATAAATGACTTTAGTGATGCTATGACACTAAGATGTTATGATGCTAATGACCGGACTCGGGGAATCACTCACAGAAACTCTTAAATATACAGAATCAATTAACACAACTAGAAACAGCTAATAACAAGAGAATTCCACAAGAGGTAAGAGGCAGCGTGGCACACAGGAGCATCGGAACAATTGGGACGTGACACAGGCTAAGGTGTTAAAACTTCAAAATAAACTCTATATGACTATATATGACTAGATGAAACAGCATCAGATTTATTAGGAATCAATTCTAATACAGGACATAGAAACACGCAAAGTCAATGACTGGACTGGGGTAACATACTCAAACACAGACTGAAATACACAAGACTAATGGCGTGTAGTGCCCCTTTCACCTGAAGATCACTATTCACATTCTAAATAGCCGCATTACTGTGTGTTCAAACCGTATTCGCATGCGACTGAACAGTGCTACAATGTACACAGGTATGGATGGATTGACCAAAGAATATCTAAGAACTGTGAACATGGCTTCTCATTAATTCAATGATGCTACTAGTAGGTTTTTCAAATTTAAAATCTGATTTAAGTATCTCTGTCTGACAGTGCTCCTTCTCATGAGATTCACATTTCAAGAGGTGTATTCTCAAAAATGACCTCTTGGCAGCTGAACAGAAAGACTTGAAAATGTCATATTTGACCCTGGGAGTTTATATTGAAGGAGTTGAGTTGAGATAGTTATATTTTCATCATTTATAGTTCAGATATGCTTCTTTCAACTGTATGTTTCATTTCCATCACTAACTATCGACACAGTCTGCCACGCCCCTAAAGAAGGGGGTCCTGTGGGGGGTTTCTCACCTGTGACCATTTTCAGATGGCAATATATCAAAGAATAAATGGTTATTTAGAATGAATTTGCATTTGCTTACAGTATCTTCCTCAAATAACAAAAATATTGAAAAATATTGGATGTAGGTGTGGTGGTGACCCCACAGTTTGGGGTCAAAATCCGAAAAAAGTGTCTGGGGTTGAACCAAAAACTGATTTTTGCAGGTCCATAACCTTGAAGTGCTTCCCTTGAGCTTAATTTGAATGATTCTGATAGAGCAGGGAAAAGTAGGTCAGGAGAGTAATTTTCAGCTCTCTAGTATGCTTAGAAACGAAGATATGGTCTCCTGAAAACCCTCACAAATTATTTGTGCAATTCACGAGTGAAAAAAAGGGGCGTGGCACCCTAATTTGAAAGGGCATCCGAATTTTTCAATAAAACTTGGGTAATTTTCAGTGTTCTCTATAAGGATCAAAATACCAAGTTTTCATCAAAATCAGGAATGATGCCCATGGAGCCCCTGGTTGGTTTGGCATGGACTGACCCTCATGCTATTATCATCGATTTACAAGTGGGAGGGCGATCAGAGCTGCTTCGAGACACAGACGCTTAAGTCAGTCACTCTTGTTCTATTTATTCATATCATGAGGCTGTAAAAATATATATAGTTTCAACCTATATATATTTGAAAAGTAGACCATCCAAGGTTTCTGAGGGTGTTTTTAAAATTTTTATATGACAAAAAATGTTAAAAGTTATTTAAATGGTTTGGTGAAATTTCTGTCATATCCTGCCGGCGGGATCCCTGACTTCAGAGGATTAAGGAGCTTAGGGACCCATGGGATAGTATCCCATACTGACCTAGCCCCTTTAAGGATCAGACACTTCCCAGAAAAGGGGTGTGTTGCTGGTTCCTGTTACTTACATGACACGTTATTGAGACATTGACATTTTTTATTGTTTTATACTCTCATACCCCTTTTCCACTGCAAATCTGCTGGTGCCGTTCTTGTCACGATCGCGGCGGACGCAAGCGGCGATCGTGCGGGTAGGTGTCCAGGGAACAGGCAAACGAGGCCAATTCAGGGCAAAACTCAGGTTTAATGAAGGGATCAGGAGCAGGAAACATCCACAGGGCACAGATCACACCAAACCACAATGACGGACAAGGGAAACAGCTAAGACCAGGACTTAAATAGGACGTGACTAATCAAAGCAATTAGACAAAGCTGGAGACAATCAGGGTAACACACGTGGGTAACCAGGGGGCGTGGCACACACGAGGATCGTACGAGCCGGGCATCACAGTTCTGGTGATGATCCTCAATATTTAACCAGTGCCACGTTTTTCCACAGGAAAAAAAAAATGCCGCCGGTGCCGTAAAATTGGCTCTGAACCGGTACCAAACCTTTGCTGGTCTGGATGAAGCACCTGTGTCATCATGAGAGGTGGGCGGAGTAACCAAGGCAACGCAAAATAAAGATAATGTCAGAAAGCAAGAGCATAATTGTATGGTCTGCTGAAGAAATTAATGCTCTTTTAGCAATCTGATCTTCCAAAGAAATGCAACAGACATTAGAAAGCACACAAAGAAAGAAAAAGGTGTATGAAGAGATAAGGGAAGAACTGAAAGTTGCTGGACAACAAGCTAAAAAAAACTGAAAAGGGACTACAGGGACAAAAAGAAGGATCTATCAAAATGCAACAGCGGTCAGAGGGCAAAAGATATAAATTTTGATGTAATGGATTCAGTGCTGGGGCACAGACCATCACTCCAACTAATCGGGGCATTAAACTCAGCAACTGCAATGCTCTAGGCATATGTCTCCGACACTCCATCCACATCGGATCATGGTTAGCTAAGCATCATTATTAAAGTATTAACCAGTAGCACAGAAGAATATTTCTGTTGCTTAATATACACACATGCTGTTGCATCAATTGGGCCATACGAGTCTTATGGTGGTTACGTAATGTTGTTTGTATACAATGTGCATGGGTTCATTTCCTTCTCAGATTGCACGGTAAAACAATAATAAAGAGAACGTAAGATGCAAAAATTAAACAAACTAGGAAAGACATGCTTTACTGAAAATACAGTGGGAAAATAAGTATTTGACACATCAGCATTTTTATCAGTAAGGGGATTTCTACGTGGGCTATTGACACAAAATTTCCACCAGTTGCCATCAAGCCAAATATTGAATTCATACGAAGAAATCAGAACATTGTATTTCATTTCTTTTTTGACCGGGATGATATTAGCATAAACAACTTATAGTTTGCTGCAGTGTTAGGTCTAAGCCTTTTACAACATGACAAACACAAATTAATGAGCAGTCTCCAGAGTCTGCTTGTAGTGCTCCTCCAGTCAAAAAGTCTCACACATGTGCTGTCTGGAAGCATTTTATATTGATCTGTAAAGTGTGCAAAACTAAAGATAGCAGAGGCAAAGAACTTAAACATCCATCAACATCTGCAATGCACAATCACTTGCATTTAAAGCATCCTACCTTGGTATCCACCCAAACCCCCAAAGGTTCCACATCAACAACACAGCCATGTCTTGCACCTGCAAGTCATACACCCACATTACCTACTGTATCTTGGCTGCTTTTAATGCAAAGGTTTACCCACCCAGCCATCCTACAGCAAAGCAGATAACAAATATGCCAAATATGCCATATTCTACAGTAGAGACTCAAACTTCTCAAAGTGGTGGCAGCTCATTGCCAACTACCATCTCGTTGGCACTTCTCTTAGTAAATTGTGCCACAACTTTCTCAAGATGTGCAAACAAAGATAAAGGAATCCGTTATAAATGGAAGGGGAATTTGTAAACGTGAAATAGCATTTCTTAAGATGGAGGTTATAAATGTAGATCACACACGAGCTAATGTTTTGCATTATCTCCACAGTCGTGTGAAACAATGGCAAAATGATGTTGGATGAAAATTTTCGGTTGAGTTGTAACAGATATCTCCAATATGATCAGGGTAATGGCTGATGGTGACTATGTGCACAGTAGGTGCATGGCTCACACCCTACACCTAGTGGTAGCAACTGCCGGGGTGTGACCAGCAGTTCTAGGAAGAGTTCAGCTTCCCCATTCATACTTTGTTGCATGATGTGTCTACGAGGTGAAATCCCTCACTACATACGCTAAAATTAACCTACTATGAAATTATAGACTTCTCATTTATTTATTAATAGGTCAACTTAAGAATTCAGCAGGGGGTCAAATAATTATTTGCCTAACTGTGCATGTATTAGGACAAATTTGCAGACGACTGCGTTGCATAGAATTAACCATTGTCCTCCTGTTACAGACATACATATGGGGTAATTGAGGTGTGGATTGATTCTGATCGTGTATGGACTGATCATCCTGAGATTCATATACGTCGTCCATGATTCACCTAAAATATTATTGTATTAAGGTTAAACTGATAAGCATGTTTTTTTCCCTCTCTGATCACTTATATAACCTGTTTTTCACAAATGACTGGTTTCAGAGTATCATTATCTTATGTGAAAGAATCCTTGTTCTTATGTGAAAAAATCCTCGTTCTGGGATGCTTACCCTATTCAAGGACGCTTACCACGTTTCCCCCCGATTTTGGAGGGGCTTACAGAAGGCAGGGAAAGGTGTTGCTCAATATGTTTTGTATGCCACTGGTCAGTGTATGAGACACCTGCCTTATCTTCATGAGAAGGGAAAGCATTGCTCAAGGATACTTGTTTAATTATTTTGGGAACTGCACCTAGTTAGTCAGTGTGTGTAGAATGCTGTCATGCCTCGTTCGTCTGCTCCTTCTGTGTGCCACGCCCCCTCATTAATCCCGTGTGGATTCCCTGTGTTTTCCAGCTGTTTCTGATCGTTGTCATTAGTCTAATGTATTTAGTCCACGTTCAAGTTTGTTTCCCCAGTCCGGTCATTGATGTTACTAAATTATGTATGTCCTTCGTGCTTCATCCATTAAACCCTTGTATTCACCCTGGTCCTGTTCCCCATGCCTGCTTCCCCGCTCTGCACCGCGACAGACATGACAAACGCTTACCCCCATCCTTAGGAGAAGGGGATACATTGATTATAGAAACTTTCCGACTGAAACTGAAGGCTGCATTGCTCGGAGAAAAATAGAAAATTTGAGCCATTCTTTTTCCACACCATCACTAAAGGTGATGCAAACTCACTACTCAACTTCCTTATTATCTCCTTCTCCTGCAGTTTTTGATAGTGAGCTTTTTGATGTTAAGTCTGATGTCTGATGTCGTTTTGTCTGAGTCCGTTTGTTCTGATGCAATTTTGTCTGAAGTCTGATGGATTTTTTCCTAAGACCTGAAGATGTCCTAAAATGAATACTGTAGTAAGGGCCACTCCTTGGAGTTGGGAGTTAAAGTTCTCCTGGCAAATAAAGGTGAGATGGGTAAAAAGACGTTGGCCTGTAATTGGAAAATAGAGTGTATGTGGTACTGCACAAAAACTATTCCCTGAATACCTACCTGGTTCGTGTTCCTGCCACTGGTCAAACTAAAACTGGGCATAGGAATCTACTGATGCCCATGAACTTCTTGCCTGTACTATCTTGGGGTGATTCTGTGAGTCCAGAGTACTCTTCTGTTTCCAGTTCAAACCATGACCTTTTGACTGATAATGGTGATTTCAATTCAATTCAGTTCAGTACAAAAAACTTTATTTGTCCCTGAGGGGCAATTTGAAACGCATAGAGGAGCAGTGCATACGCATAACAGTTGTAACATTTGACACAACAGATGACACATACTGAAACAAACATGATGTACTGTAGGTGGGAGTACTGACAAAACAGAAAGCTGGGTCGCTGGTCTAAGTGGATCTACAGACTTTCCACAAGTGTAGATCATAGATAAATCTCATGGAGGAAGAATCACTGAAAATGATGAAAATTGAGTTTACATCACAGAAAGTAAGAGATGAGGACTGCTTAGATGAACAGGATGACATGATTTCATAGCTTGCAGATGGTTGCCAGTCTTCATTATGTGACTTGGGTGTTGTGCGTTCAGATGCCGTTAATGAGAATGTTAAGACAGAGGCAGGGGATTCTCAGTTAGATTCTAGGCCCTCATGTAGCACTGTTATACCATCATGTCCATCTCTTGCTCAAGAACATACTGTAGATTAACCAGCAGACTAGGCAGAATCATTAAACCAATGAATAGACTCATTCAAACCATGGCTTCACAGGGTATTAAAAATATTGTAAGTTCTTGTTAGTTTCTTTTTGGTCTATGATAGCATTCATATGACACACCAGATAGGGAGTGAGATATAGAACGCTTTTTTCTATGTTTGAATTTCAAGCATACCATGAGCAGTAAATGTGTAGTCATGTGAATAACTATGTATTGGGCATAGTTTCCTACAGTGTAGTCAAATTGAGGATTAGCGAGCCTTGATTTATCTTATTCCTTCATGGGATAGCATAGCTGGATGATCTGACTTTGACTTAAGGGTCACACTTCAGTAATGGGAAGAATGCAGTTACTGAGAGTGTTACCATTGTGTAATAGTTTTTTGTGTGTGCTTTGATCTAGTGTTTCATAATCTAGTGTAATTCAGTGGGGGAGAATGTACCAGGGTAAAATGGTCACACTAGATTAGTTCATTATTTGTTTAATGTTCGAATGTTTCATTTGTATGATTTGTTTTTTTTTTTTTTTTTTGTGCTGTGTGTTCCCCACACAGAGTCTGGATCTTTTCCAGTGTGTCTGATAAATTGTCTGATGAACTTGCATGGTGCATGCAAGCCCAGTGATGAATAAGAAGTTCAATTTTAAATTGATGACTATTATTAATTTAAGTAGTAGACCTCTTAATGGAAATGTTTGACTGCATCCTTAATATCAATTGAAGTACTTACAGATAATTAACCTTTAAAACACTTTTGTTTTACACAGGGAAATCTTGATACTCAACAGTTAATGTTGCTAGTGCTTCTTGTAAATAAATAATTAAAAGAGATGGGAATTAGATAATGTATTGAAATGTAGTTTTTTTCAGTACTATGTTTACTCAACTAATTAGATTTTAAATTGATTTATAAAAGGCTAAAACCAAAATAAAAAATAGACCAAATCTTTTATTGGTAGTCAAACTCATACTTGTACTTATGTACATATTTACAGACATGCCAAAATGTACAGATACATGCATGCACGCGTGTAATCGGGTGGAAATACAGGGAGGAACGTAGTCCCTTTAAGGGAGTGACGCTGTGGAGTGAGGTCATCACTCTGTGCAAAAGGGAAAAAAGGAAGCGTGTTTGGGTGTGGTGGACATGCGGTTGCTGAAGAAGAGGGATCCTCATTTGTTCTGAATTAGTGAAATATGTGGGGGAAATCCCTGGGGTTTGTTGTAACTAAGGAGAAATTGGAAGCGTTAGATTTAGGAGGACATCAGATGAGAGAGGATTGAGCATGGACGCGGTGTTGGTCTGGCCTCGTGAGCTCTGCGGGTGGTAGTTGCTGGGTGAAGAGATGCGTTGAGGGAGCCACGTGTAGAGAAACGACTGATAAAAGGGGACTGCCACTACTGTTATTGTACTGGGGATATTTTTTTCTGTTTTCTCTTTTTATTTCTTTTCTACTTTTGAACGAAAATAAGAGGTTTATAAAACTTCTGGTTTGCCTGATTTAAGGGTTTTCTTGAATTTGGATTTTTTTTTCGGATGGCAAATTGTAATTGGGAAGGTTAATTGTCCAAGTTTGGTGGATATCCTGAATAAAAGATCCCACTTGAAATGTTGCTTGTTGTTTCGTGGATACCTTACCCGGCAACACATGCACGCATAAGTATACACAAACACACATTCATACACGCATACACACAAAGTATGACAAGATTGAGGAAAATCAGTTTTTATTTTAGTCCTCAACAGTCCTCATTAGACCTCTTCTTGTGTCTTCATCATGTGGGTCTAGGTTAAGACCTCAGACAGAAATGAATGACCAGTTGTTTAGCCATGATAGCAAGAGGATGTCATGAACTTGGGGCATGGCGCAGGCAGGAAAAGGGGATGATCCACTTTGTGGCTCCTAGACAAGGGATATATTAAAGAAATTGAACACACTGGGGAAAATTTATGAAGCCAAAGGCGTAGCAGCCTGAGGGGCCTCAGGCGTAGCAGCAGGGGCCAAGGGCGGAGGCAGAGGGGCCTTGGGCGTAGCAGCAGGGACCTCGGGCGGTGCTGCAGCGGTCGTAGCAAGAGGTGGAGCCATAGGCAGTGACAGCACCGGGACCTCGGGCGGTGCAGCAGGCGGTGCAGCAGCAGGGAGCTCGGGCGGTGCAGGGAGCAGAACAGTTGCTGGAGGTGGGGCCTGGGGATCCGCGCAATATCGTCCCACATAGCTCTAGCCCCCCAATTCGCCAGCCGCATCACTCTATAGTGGTATGCCCCTAAAGGCGGTGGCTTCTCTGCGGCGGCAGAGTCAGGGGCGAGCCATACCAGTTCCTGGATCGGTAGGGGTTCCTCCTGATACTCAGCTGGAAGCCAAGCAGTCTGCTCCTCCTCCTCTTTCTCCAGCCTGCAGCAGTGGAGAGAGGCTGCGCCGTGTCCTCCAGGACGGGAGGCGGTACAGCAGCCTCCACGAAACACCGAGCGACTATCTGGTCTCTCCGCTGGACTATCCGCTGCAGCCGCCTCTGGAGATTCTCGCTCACCTCCCCTAAGAGGTACATGTCTCCGGCCGGGGACATCCGCGGCAGAAGTTTGCCGCACTAACTGGCCACCTTCAGTGCCACCGGGTCCTCCTGGACCTCGGGCTGTTTGAGCCAATATATTGGTGGCTCTCAGCCTGCTGCAGCGTGTTGACTTGTGGGTCGGTCATTCTGTCAGGTTCCGCGGGTCACGGGCAGGCTGGAAGCGGCGACGGACGAAGCGGGTAGGCAGGATACCGGGATAAAAGGGTTTATTCAGGGAGACAAAGGAACAGCAACGCACATTACAACACTGACTGACATCAGACAGGGCAAGACGTGGACTAATACAAGGGACAAGTTGAAATAATAGGGAACAGCTGGGCACAATCGGGGAAGCACATGTGGATGATGAGGGGGCGTGGCACACACGCGGATGAGCTGGACGTGACACATTCTATCTTATTTTTGAAACTATTGTAGCGCCAGTGAAATGCCTTCACATCATGGAGCCCATTAACCTCACAGAACATTCCAGGGCCTGTGTAAATAGCCCGTTTTTTGTGTTATTGTAAATACTTGTATTTCTGATTGTAGTGTGTGCCCTTGCCTGTGTCTTGTGTTAATCCTGTGTTATTCTCACATGCATTTAGCCACTGTGTAAACTACCCACCATGTGTGTGCCTTACTGTCCAGCGTCTGACCTTCCTGCGTTTCCCTGTTATGTATGACAGAACTGTCTTGTTTAAAACCATCTTGCCTCCTCTTGTCTCTGCCGCTGTAATGCCTGGGTCTGCAAAGCGCTGCAATGTTATTTGATGTTGAATATTGGAAATACTGTATGTTCACTCTACAGTACATTAGGTTTCTTGCAAGGATAGTCATTTTTAAAATTGTCCGAGGTATGTTCGGTTCTCTGATAGTTCCGCCAGAGTTCATTAAAGTCATAAAGCTTGCGTCACTCAAACAAAAATATTTCCTGGTTATGGAAGTGTGTCCTTGAGTGTCTGCACGCTTACATGTGTGCGCACTCCCCATCTAGCTTATTATCCAGGTCAGGGTCACAGGGTAAATGCTTTCCTAACAAATGCAATTCTAAATAGTATAACCTTGAAGTAAATGTAATAGGAGCAGAGCAAAGTATTTCCTGTGTAATTCTGGTATCGCATCCAACCCCATACTGCTTATTTGTTCCCAGTGTTTCCCTTGGGCATGACTGATACTCACCTGTACCTGAAGTCGTACCTCTTGTTCTTGCCGTCTTATTAACCAGCACAGCTGCCTTGTGTTTACTCCACTGTTAGGCAGTTATATTAGCTTCTCTTAGTCCTGTGCTTCATGTTCAGCCATTGTCCTATGTCTGCATTGCATGCTGCCTGTTTCCCCCACAATAAACACCCATGCGAGGGGTTACCCTACCAACATTTGAGTCGTCTTTTTGCTGGTTGCATAAAGGATTTTATGAATTATTTTTATAGATAGTATAAAAAAAACCAAGGCTCAGTGTTAACTGGTGTATTTTAATGCTGTGGAATTTCAAGAAGCTGGTTCATTCATATCTGGCCCCCAACCCAACCCAACCTCACTGCATCTGCATCACATGAACAGAAGCACTGACAACACATCCAAGTCCAAGACTGTCTATACCATTCTGTGAAAACGGCAAGAGGAGTGCTTTTCATGGGCTACCTTTCTGTGCGTCTTGGTTACTACAGCTTGCATAAGCCGTTTTATTGTCAAATGTCTGTATGTTTAACATTTTAAAGTGACTTTCAGCTTAAATATGTATACAATAAAATATTTTTCCCACAATTATATACATATTGTAATAGTGGATCACTGAGCCATGTTGGCAATGATTAACCAGCAGAGACAGTTCCAGGTTCAATCAGCAGATGGCGTTTATTACACCCCTACCACTCCAACAACACGCACTTACTGCCCACTGTGCTTGTCGGCCCGCTTACTCCTAATATACACAGTTGGTGCACGCACTGATATACACCATACGTATAATGATAAACATTAAACACTATACATGACATAACACGCAGCACATTTGCAACAACACAAGCAACTACTAAGAAATATTTATAAAGCTGACATAAGTCCAACCTGCCGCGCTGCCCGCCGGTAACTCCACACTGCAATATACTGAATATATAATAATTACATTATATAGGTTAAGGTTTCATTCTCTCATCTTTTTAATTTTTTTGGATGATTTTAGAAAAACTCAAACTGTTTTGGTTTCCAGCTAAGCTACAGTAAACCCTGGTACAGTACTATAGTACTTCCACTTCAGATTCTGAGTTTCTTCAATTATTTGGAAAGATTAGTCGCCTGATTGTCCTTTCCAACTAGTGATATTGCAGAATGGCCCTTTTGGGATTTTGTCCCAGTTTTTATAAGCTTTTGCTGAATGAGCCAGCAGTCTCACCACAATCTCTGCAGCATAATTGGCACATTTGGAACAATTCATTCTGGGTGGCGCTGAATAGGAGCCATGTTTTCTCAGTAAGGCACAATGTCAGCATTGAACTCTAATTGATTTACTGCTGTGTGTTAATAAAATAAAAATAACTGTAAATGCATGAAAAAGATTCTTGTATTTCAAGAACATTTATTTCCAAGCTTTAAGATTTTTCGTCAAGTGCAGTGTCTGTGAGCATTTATTTACACACTCAGAAGTAATTATCAGATGTAACTGTAACTTGGTACACATGCAGACCAGCGATGGGTATATGAATGATTTGCTTTGCAAGGAGCTGGCACATCTAGTTGCCAGACACAGACAGCATTACCAGCACTTGATGGAGTTTGATAGGGGTGGCATTGTGGGTTTGCATGAGGCTGGATTATCATCCCATGCACAGGCTGCCATTAACACCAGCGCAGAGACAGCTGTGGGTGTGGACGATATATAATTAATATATATACCTTTTCAAAATTGTAGGTAAATCGTTTTATTCCAAGCATATGATGCTCGTTTTAACTCAACTGTGGCAAGAAACTGATGCTGACAATATAGCAATCACACCTGAAGCCAGTTCAAATGGAGAAAAGCTGACTCAACCTTTCTGTTGTGTGTTTGTGTTCCACACTAAGCACAGAGAACAGAAAGATGAGCAGAGAATTTTATGAGGACTTGAGAACAAATATTGTGGAAAAATATCAACAATCTCAAGGCTACAAGTCCATCTCCAGAGATCTTCATGTTCCTTTGTCCACTGTGAACAACATAATCAAGAAGTTCACATGGCACTGTAGCTAATGTCCCTAGACATGGATGGAAGAGAAAAATTGATAAAAGACTGCAACGAAGGATAGTCTGAATGGTGGATAAACAGCCCCAATCAACTTCTAAACAGATTCAAGCTGTTCTGCAGACTCAGGGTGCAACAGTGTCAGCTCAAAATATCTGTTGATATCTGAACGAAATGAAACGCTATGGCAGGAGATGCAGGAGGACCCCACTGCTGACACAGAAACATAAAAAGCCAGACTGGAGTTTGCCAAAATGTACTTGAGGAAGCCAAAATCCTTCTGGGAGAATGTCTTGTGGACAGATGAGACCAAGGTAGAGCTTTTTGGTAAAGCTCATCATTCAACTGTTTACAGAAAACAGAATGAGGACTACGAAGAAAAGAACACAGTAACAAACATGGTGGAGGTTCTAAGATGTTTTGGGGATGTTTTGCTGTCTCTGGCACTGAATGCTTTGACTGTGTGCAAGACATCATGAAATCTGAAGACTATCAAAAGATTTTGGGGTGCAATGTAGGGCCCAGTGTCAGAAAGCTGGGTCTATGTCAGAGGTCATGGGTGTTCCAGCAGGACAATGACCCCAAACATACCTCTAAAAGAACCCAGAAATAGTTGAAGACAAAGCGCTGGAGAGCTCTGAAGAGGCCAGCAGTGAGTCCAGATCTTGAACACTTATGGAGAAATCTCAAAATTGCTGCTGGGAGAAGGCACCCTTCAAATCTGAGAGACCTTGAGCATTTTCCAAAAGAAGAGTGGTCGAAAATTCCAGTTGAGAGGTGTAACAAGCTTGTTGATGGTTATAGGAAGTGGTTGTTTTCAGTTTTTCCCAAGGGGTGTGCAACCAAATATTAAGTTGAGGGTATCAATAATTTTGTCCGGCCCAGTTTTTGAGTTTTGTGTGAAATCATGTAAAATTTGGCTTTTTTTCTGTTTTTTTGTGTTGTTCTAATGCACATAAAGGAAATAAACGTGTTTATCAAAACATTTGTAATTGTAACTATTTTCTGGGAGAAATGGTGCATTTTCTGGAAAAATTCCAGGCATGGTAATGATTTCGGCCATGACTCTGTGTGTGTGTGTGTGTGTGTGTGTGTGTGTGTGTGTGTGTTTGTGTATGCTGATAACACAGCAGAGTCACAGTGACTCAGAGCATTCAGGTGTTGAGTGACACCTCTTTTGAACAGGGTGCTGGGGCTGTCTCTCACACATGTGTCCAGGATGGAAGTTCTGTGCCAGCCAAGTGAGCAGTTTCAGGGGGTTTCAGGTCATTTCTTTCCTGTGTGTCCTACATGTGGTATACCCGCAATGTATTGACAAGTTCAGGTTCTCTTTACTCTAGAACTTATACTGTTTAGTATCAACAGTGGACTTAGCAGAAAGAGCTACAATGAAAAATATCCCTCTGCTAAGGAATTTGGGGAAATTTTGTGGCAGATGCTGTGGATGGCTGAATCTGACGTAGAATTTGATGTGAATAAATTAAGGTTGAAAAAGGGAAGAAGGGAATGAACGATGAGTCACTCAGTTTATCTATAGGTTTTCAGTAAGGGACGTCTATAGACTAATCAGATGCCTGCATATTTTTTAACCATGAAAAATCAGCTGTGGGTACAAACTGTGATGAAAGACATTGTGTGACCTATAGTGACTAAAGGGAGAATTCAGCCTGGACCTATATTTGAATGGACATCCACCACCTTTAAATTAACCTGCAAGATAGTTAATTTTGATATACCTGTATGTTTTAAAACAGCAACTGTGATATGAAAACTGTTTTAAGATGAATTTTCAATTCAATTGCAACGATTCTCTAAAAGCATGGAAATATATGTGATTGATGCACTGAGGATTTTTACTGGAGCAGAAGTTCCTCTCCTATAAAAGAGGGCAACCTTTCACCATGACCAACTGAATGAATTAATGTTTCATTTATGTAATTTTGGAATCTTAACAGAATGATTAATTTAGACAAAGAGGGTGTGACACTTGAATGCTGTGCACAGCTACTGTATAAAGAGACTTTAAAAACCACGGACACATCACCTATTATTCTGAAACCTTGGTTTCACTTTTTGTGTGTTTACTCTGTCAGAGGACAGCCAAAGCAAATCAGTTTTCCCATTCTCATTTCCTACTAAAATAAATAGGGCTTTCTTATGTGTATGGGACTATAATTTTTATGAAGCGAGGCTTGCCACCACTATTTTCCAACCTGTAAGTGGCCAGCAGCTTCCACCTCTATAAAATACAAAAAAAAAATTGTAGAAAAAAGTTTGAGGCATGGAATTTGACCTATAGCTGAATGTACTGTACTGCAAAAAGCTAGGATGTCTTAACAATAAAAGTACAATTTATCTGCCTCTCGGCAGGAAGGGAAGCTGAACTAGCAAATACAACAGATATTTTCCCAGTAATTCCCCATCAGAATTACTTGTAACCATAATATCAGGGCATACTAGTCTTCCAGGGGTTAATCCTAGTTATTCTGTCACTTTTTCAGTCTTTGCAGCAAAACAAGTGTATCTCTGCCATCTTCTGTTTTCATATTTGTCAGTGTACTTGCAGGTATCGATTTATCATCTATTATGATCAGCTATATGTTCACACAAACCTGCCCCATAGCTTCAAATCAAGTCTCAACAGCAACTGCACCACCACTAAGGGCCTGTGTTGAGACTGGGCTCATTAGCCAGGTGCAACATCAAAGCCTAACAGGACAAGAGGCTTGAAGTTTAATGCAGCTTCCAGCATGCTTAATTGTACTGAAAGATAATAGATAAATTGTCATGTAATATGAGTCCTTTGTATGTTAAAAATTAGGTTAATTTCATATACCCTGCCTTGGCATTTCATATAATATGCAACTAACCAGTACCATCTAGTGCCGTAATGTCTCACAGCAGGGGACATACTGTATATTTATGTTAGAGTAAATACCTGGAACACTTCCTCCTTCTGTGTGGTGTATAGGATTCATGGGGAGACTTTGGAATTATTCTGTGACCAAGGCCATTATATAACAATAAACTTGTTAAGCATGTTTTATAATGAAGAATAAGGACATGTTTTTTAAAGTTCCTTTTCAGCTGTGCACACCATCCAGTTGTTATCCCCTTTCTGTATTTATTTTTTATTCAGTTAAGATTCCAAGACCATATAAATAATATTGTATTACTCACAATAAAGTATATTTGTACTGCTTAATAACAGTTGACTACTTGTCATGGAATAAAATGTGCCTCTTTCTTCTTTATGAACTAATATGCTCCAATGTATGAATTTCCTCAGTATAAAATATAAAAAAAACACCATGACACCATGAGACTAATCTAAAAAATGATTTTTATGAGTACTGTACAGGTAGTGAAAATGCATGATTTGCATTGGACTAAACCACACAAGGCATGACAACCTATAGGGAGTTTTCTGTGGGGTGATTGGGCTGAAAAGTTCTTTTTTCTTTCCCAATGCTTAGTAGTCATGCTTTCTATTGCTTATGATCTTGCATTTGACCGTAGGTGTTCTGATGTAATAATGCCTTTGTGATTCTGAGTGTATATATGTGTGTGTGAATAGTTGAACAATAGACAATATATTATACATTATAAACGCAAAAGGTTGGATTACTGCTCCTTCATTTACAGCATGTTTTTTCCCCTCTAAAAACCTTTCCCTCTGCTGTTACCATGACAACAACCCACATGCAGACTTCTACATGTGCCCACGCACTAGATTCTGTATGATTAATAAAACAGCACAGTTTATTATTATTATTATTATTTATTGAAGAAATATACTATTGTCAGTATACATCCAAGACTGGTACATGGAGACTGTAATGGTTTGTCTGTTTTAGTCTAAATGCTTTATTTTCATTAAACATATACATTTTTACATGACACGCAATTTTATTATGTTATGAAACTGTGCAACAAGATATGCTATTAAAATGTAAAGCATGTACCTCCATATTATGATGTATAGCCTTAGTTCCCATGGTCATATTCTTATTGGCAGCATGATGGTTCAGTGTATAGCTCAGTGACGTCAGTATTCCAAGATTGGGGCCCTAATTTCTGTGATGCCTGTTCTGCTGCATGTGCGCAGTATACCTTTGCTTTCTTACATCGTTTTAGGGCACACTATTAAGGTTCACTGGTCTCTCTAAATTGCTTTTTCTGTGTGTTTGTGTGATGGCACCCTGTTTGGGTATGTACTGCCTCGTATTCCATTTTACCTCTACCGAGTTGCCATCTTGGTGTGACCCCGCATTGTCTAAATGGTTTTGGGAGAATGAATGAAAGGTATTAGTACATAGCATCCATATATTAAACTGCCTTTCAGATTAACACATTGTAGTATCACACATGCACATATGACAGAGGTTAAATTCCAGGTGGCCTGAGACAAGGCCTATCCTGGTACGAGAGGTACTCACTGGCCTAGGCACAAAATGGGGGTTAGTGACTCCACACACACACACACACACACACACTTAAACACACACACACATACACACACAGATAACAAGGGAGGCCAGCATTCCAACTTTTGGAAGATTTAGGGACCTACGGTCAGTGGAGTGGACCTCAAGGATAGGGGTCCCTTGACTTGGCACGCAACCCCCTCCCCATACATCCTGTCTTACATACCACTTACCCAACACCCTAAAGAAAGTTTCTTTTAAGTTCAGCATTTGTATAGCATGTGTAATTCTTTGCTTATGATTGCTAGTCTCAATATACAGATAGGTTATGTTTGTGTGTGTTTTGTGTGCTACCCTTATAACCATGTTCACGGAGTATCACATATTTTACCCCTCGCACTTAAAAACTTATATATATTTAAATAAATAAATATGTATAGCTACCACTGCATATATGTTCTCATGCTTATACCAGAAGAATCTTGAAAATTAAATAGTGTAACCAGGTATCTTAGTGTGTCCTAACTTTCAGTGATTCTTCTTTCTTTGTTTAATAACCCTCCCCTTTTTCTTCCACATTCCTCTGTAGCCCTAAACTGATCTGTGTGTTCCGTTTGCATTTCTTTATCCTACAATTCTCCATTAAAAGAACTGAATTAAAGTGTACATTATCCATTCTGGGGAGCAGATCAATTGGGATAAGCCACACCAACCAAAATATGTTGTTTCCAGATGTGCAATTTAAATTGGTATTATCACAAACTAATGGCCATGCCTATCTAAGGGTAAGATGGGCTATTTGAATGTGAATATATATTGTCTGTACAAATTACCCAAAGTCTAACATCTGTTGAGGTGCAACCCAAAACACCTATACCGTATCCTGATGTGAGTCAGTAACATACATAATAAGTAATTGTTAATTAATAATAAACAGATGGTATTGTCAGGATGTGGGTTAAATGGGCGAGCAGGAAGCGGGCAAAGATGAGGCGAGCAGGCAGACAGGCAGGGAATTCGGGATTTAAAACAGGAACGGGTGAACAGGGCAGACGGCAACCAACGAACATTATTAACATTAATGACAAGTCTGTGAAAGACGCACTCAGATGCGGATTAAATACAAAAGACAAGCCGAAAATAACAAGAAACAGCTGGGGACAATCGGAGAAGCACACATGGATGATGAGGGGGCGTGGCACACACGAGGATCGAACGAGCCTGGAGTGACAGGTATGAGGTGTGAACCGGTAGGCTGATATGGCATGTTTGGTGTCAAATTGATGGAAAATCACTCCTGATTCCAAATCTGGTCAGTGTTTACCATGAAAGTGTATGTATCAAAAGTTACACCAGCTTAATGAAAATCATCATTAAAGGGGAATCAGTCTGGTCTGCCACAGACAGACAGACACACACATATTGGTGAATAAGCGAGGACCCCCCACCCCTACTGATATCAAGCATATTGTAGGCTACTAGTGGTGGGTTTGTGTCAACCATCTTTACATTTTGTTTTAATGTCGTCTTTGCACCATTTAGAACATTTTTGGTATATTATGAACAGGGATGCACATAACTGGTACACAAGTACACATTCACCTTTAAAGCGATATGTGTGGTAATCGATTGTTCTAACAGTGGAAATACGTACTTATTTTATGTACATTTGCACTGATATGACAAGAAATTATCATGCATTTTTATCTTTATATGCTATTCATACTTCATTTGCAGAATAAAGTTCAAAATGCGTGGTTATTTCTTGTCATTGCAGCGCAAATGTACATAAAATACGTGCATATATTCACTGCTATAATAATCCATTGCCGAACATATTGCTTTTAAAGGGTGAATGTGTACTTGTGTAATAGCTATGTGCATCAATGATTGTAAATGTTTATGCAGTACTGTATAATATGATTAAATCAGCTCTAATGTACATTACTTAGGTTTGCATAGTGTAGCTACAGGTAATAATTTTTATTTATTCTGCATAAATAAAGGAAACTCCAACTTTGTTTTAATTTGCATAATTGCTTGATGCTGAGATGCTGCATTGCTGTTTCCATATTCCAAGTTCTTGGACGGTGTACAATACCAGCTGGTCGGAGAGCTAGTCGTAAGTCGAGGCAGTCCTTAAACACGTAGGTCGTTAAGTGAGTAGCTGTACACCATATCATGTCTTGTAGAATTTAATTTATAATACTCTCAATGAACAAGACATCCATCCATCCATTTTCCAAACAGCTTATCCTACTGGGTCACGGGGGCTCCGGAGCCTATCCCGGAAGCTATGGGCAAGAGGCAGGGAACAACCGAGGATGGGGGGCCAGCCCATCGCAGGGCACACTCAGACACCACTCACTCACACACGCACACCTATGGGCAATTTAGCAACTCCAATTAGCCTCAGCATGTTTTTGGACTCAGCATGGTGGTGCAGTGGTTAGCACTGTTGCCTCACACCTCTGGGACCCGAGTTCGAGTCTCCGCCTGGGTCACATGTGTGTGGA
>JAODJX010000001.1:39935082-39948045 GCA_026776945.1 Isichthys henryi
TGTCGTGCTGTGACATCACATGGCTTGTCCAATCATATTCATCAAGCTAAACTAAGCTTCACAGCTAACCTGCCGCGGAGCAGGCTTGTCCAAGAACATATGTTGACATAGTAACTAAGCAGAGCTTCAGTTTAGCCTCGTTCGTGTAACCAAATTTGGAAAATTTAAGCCGGGATTGTCGAAATAAGCCTGGCTTTTGAGGTTAGCTCGCTTCGTGGAACAGCCCCCCTGTGTTGTTCTTTTCCTTAGTTATTTCCTTTTGATATTTTTGTAGTTAGTGCTTGTTTCTGTAGTTGATGCTTTTGACCCCATGCGGTCCTGTTATTTTGTACCTTCCCCAGTGTTCAGTTTCTTTAATAAACTCCTTTTTGTTCACGGAGCTGCAAGTGGATCATCACCCTCATTTCTGCCTGCACCATGCTCTGTGTTTGTAATACGCATGTTTTTTGTTTCTCTGCTTATGCTCTGACAGCAGTTTAACAGATTTATAAAGGCTGCCGTTCTTGTAATAATTTCTGTGGGTATCTATCTGAGGTGCATCCCAGGAGATAGCACTGGCCCACCTTTGTACAAACAACCGATCAGTTTGATCTTCTGTCCTGGTTTTGGTTTGACATTTTTAAGTCATGTGCTCAAACCTAGTTTATGCTGAATCAGTCATTGGCACAAATGTATACACATCCACATGCCTACATTACATGTTTACTTGTTCAGTAGCACCACCTCTCATTTACACATGATTATCAATAATTCAGCAATTAATAATTTTTCTTTGAATAATATCGGCAACCTTGGTTGAATAAATATCTAAATTAAGCATTTCTTTGGCATTAGGTGTAATATGGACAAATATCCATCAGCAGTTTTGTGCTTTATATAGATTTTTACAGACATGGTTTTAGCTCTACTCTTAGGCATGTTTTTAAATCATGGTCTTGCAAGATATTACTGTAAAGTTATGCACAATCAAAGTATTTAAACATACATATTAAGTTGAAATTCTCTAATGCCTAGGTACTTAAGAATAGTGTCAAAAATGGCAAAAGAGTTTAAAAAAAAACAACCAAAAACTAATGTCACAGAAGTGTTAAAAATTATTTTCAAGTTTGTCATAGTATAAACTTCCATTACAATAGCCCCATAAAAGCTTGATCACATGATTTAAAAAAAAAAAAAACCGTTACATATTAGGAAGTACTGCAGAACGGGTAAAACTGCAGCTGATCTGGAGAAGTGCTTGCACTGCAATTACATTGGGGAGGGACGCCTTTTTCATTATGCACTGCATGTCAGACTCGGCCAAGTGATTTGATAGTTCACTACATTCCCTCTTTGTTCCAGATCTTTTACATTTCTACTCTGTGATGGAAGATAAAGCACCATTTAGGAGGAAAATATCATCTATTGCCTCACTGCAGTTTATGTAAATGTATCCTTAAATTGGCTAATTCTGGATGGATTGACATACAATGCACTTAAATGGCTTCATTGTTCCCATATGCTTCACTTATCACAACAGAAATAAACAACAGACATCTTTGTAACATCAGGTAACTAGATTAAGCAGCTGTTGGCTTGCAAAATAATGGTTCTAAACCATTTATTTTTGCTAGTAAATTCTGCCTGCAGTATTTGATAGGGAACTGCCCATTCACTGGGATATTTCATTCAAACTTATATGAAATAACTCTTGCTTCAGCTACATTTCTCTGGGTTTACTGCTGTGTTTAAGAGTCTTGTTGATGTACAGCATCCTCCACAATTATTGGCACCTCTTGTAAAGATTTGTAGAAAAGGTTAGAAAAAAATCCACCTTTTGGTGAAGCAGCTTTATTTCACACTGAAAAATTAAAGAAAATCCAGCCTTTCATTACATAAGTTTATTGAAAGAATAACAAATTCTTCAAGAAATAATTCTCACAAAAACATATATGCCACGATTATTGGCACCTCTGCTTATAGTACTTTGTACAGTACTTGTCACAGAACAGGGTGGTTCAGGCACGAGGGTGAGGCATGATGCAGGCACAAAAGGTGGAAAACCCACGTGTGGCTCACAATCAAAAACAGGGTTTTATTAAATGAAATAAAAACACTTGAAAAGACTAACAAAAACAAAGAACCACACAAGGGGTCAAACGTAAATGGGAATAAAAAAAACTAATAACAAAAACAGGGCAGGTAAGCAGACTACACGTCTAACACTGAGAATCACGATCAACAAACCACAATTGAATTGAACAGAAACAGGGACTAAAATACTAAGGGATAATGAGACTAACACTGGACAGGTGAGGCTGATTAACAAAGACTGGGAAAACAGGGCACAAGTGAAACTGATTAAAAGGAACTAAAACAGGGAAACTAAAAACTATGCAAGAAACAGGCAAACAGAATCTAACACTGGGGAATTATACAGGTAAAAACAGAAGCAGGGCCGCATGGAACGAAACCAAAACTAAATACAAAATTACCAGAAACAAGAACTAGAAAAACTTATACAAATGAAACACTAGGGAATAAAATACAAAAACAGAGGAAGCATGATTTGAACACATGACAGAGGGGTACAAATAACCACATGCTCAACAAGTTGAGCCATGTGGCTGACAGGGAACAAATGAAGTACTACAGACTGACGACAGGGGAAGACAGGAAAGACTGACAACTCGTGGGACGGGATGACCAATGCCGTCTGCTGGTCAAACGGGGAAGGGACACAGAATGGGACAACAGGGGCTGACCCTGACAGAACTGAGTCTTCTACAACATTTTATAAGGTTGGAGAATACCAAGCAGGGCATCTGAGTCCATTCCTCTTTACAGAATCTCTCCAGATCATCCAGAGTCCTAAGTCATCTCTTGTGCACTCTCCTCT
The DNA here is from genome assembly GCA_026776945.1 of Isichthys henryi. NCBI lineage: Eukaryota > Metazoa > Chordata > Actinopteri > Osteoglossiformes > Mormyridae > Isichthys > Isichthys henryi. Next base: position 39,937,961 of record JAODJX010000001.1, read on the forward strand.
TCAGCTCAGCCCACAGGTTTTCATTGGGGTTCAGGTCAAGTGACTGAGATGGCCATGACAGAAGCTTGATTCTGCAGTCAGCTAACCATTGTGTTGATTTGGACATGGGCTTAGGATCTCTGTCCGGCAGGAAGATCCAGTAACGGCCCAGTTTTTCTTTCCTGACTGAAGCAGCCAAATTTTGATTTAAAATGTCCTGGTATTGCAGAGTCTATAATGCACTGTATGTGACCCACCACAACCTTTCTCACTTATGCCAAGGATTTTCATTTTCATCTTCATCTTATCCCAACACAGATAATTATTGCAGTACTTTCTGGATCAGGTGGTTTTGGAATAGGCAACAGTCTTATTTTTGAAGCACGGCCTTGCCTTCCTTCCACGCACATTAACTTTTTCATTGTTTACAGTGGAGTCATGGTTTTAGCTGTTGCCTTGGGGCTCCGACGCCTCGTCGGTCGCCTGTGGGTTCCCCCGCTTCGACTCGTCGGTCGTCTGTGGGTTCCCTCACTCCGGCTCGTTAGTGGATGGCGCCTTCCCCTGCTGTGGCTTCCCCTCCCTCCTTGCCTTCACCGGGGTCCTCTTCACCTTTCTCCTCGCCTCTTCTGGTGCCCTCTCCGACTTCCTCCTGGCCCCCTCCGAGGTCCCCTCCTGCTCCGGCCTCGCGGTCGCCTGCTTCCCCTGCAGCTGCCACCTTCCGTCCACTGGGGTTCTCTTGGGCTCCCTGTTGTTCCCCATCCTTTCCCTTCCAGCCTCCTGTGTCTGCTCCTCATCCCTCTATGTCTCCAGTGTTCCCTCCTGGTTCTTTTGTTCCTCCCGTTGGTATTCCCCTTGTGTCTCCTTACCTAGTGCCTCTGTGCCTGTTTGCCTTTCCTATGGTCTGTCAGTGGTTGTCTAGCCTGTCTAGGCTCTCTGTGCCTGCTTTATGTGTCCCATTCATGGTTTTGCTTGTTTTCCAGGTCCCGTGTCCCCGGTCTTGTCTTGTCCATCGCTTCTGTCATAACCTGCTCGTACGATCCTTCCGTGTGCCCCCTCATTACCTAGTGTGAAATCCCAATGTGACCAGCTGTCCTGTGTTATTTTTGATTAGTCTCTTGTATTTAAGTCCGCATTCGAGTATGTATCCCCAGTCATGTCATTAACGTTCCTGTGTCCTGCATTTGGACTGATTCCAGATAAACCCTTCAATTCTGATCCCTCGTCTCCCTGTTCCTGCTTCCGTGATCTGCGAATGTGACAATAATCATTGACAGTTGAATCAATATATTCAAGAAAGCCTTGGAAAAGTAAATTAGTGTGTTTTTGTTAAATCGGAATATCTGTGTATATTTCCTGTATAAAAATGGAAATCACCTTATGTTAAAATAATGCAGAACAGCATAAAGTATTCAAATTTCATTACTATTCATAAAACTGAAGAAAAATTACTTGTCATAAAAGTTAAAATCAATTAGCAACTGAAAGCTGCATATATAAAGTAAACTTTTCAAAGCTTACCATATGTTGTGATTTTGAAGCATTTTCCATTTGGAATGATTTGGGTGGTTAGTGTTCCAGCTAATATATAATGGAGCTAGGCACAGATCACTGAATTTTTATTTTATATATGTAGGAATTATTAGCTCAGGTAAATTTTAACATCTCCAGCAATATGTTTTGAAATTAATTAACTTAATGTGTCCCAGGGGAACACACTGAGGGCAGATGTCATATATACACACCACTTACCAGCACACGTAGGGCACAGAAACCAGAGAAACATGAATATTCCTGGACACACAGGAATAGAAAGACAGGACCAGATGGACAGAATGCAGGATGGACCAGGTATTTCAGATAGACACCACATTATGGGCAAAAGTAGGCATGTGAAGCAGAAGAACCAGAAAACAAGACACTGGACTAGGCCATGCAGACTGGACTAGGGAAACATAAAGGACAAAGACCAGAAGGGGAGCAAGACGGTTAAGAAAGAAACCAGGCCACAGAGCAAAGCCAACAACACAAGGGACAAGGTCATGGGACTGACATGAAATGGACTGACAATGAGGCAGAAAAGGGTGGACCACATGAATAGTTCTCTGTCTAGAACCCAGAGGCTGAGACTGGCTGAGGATGAGGAAATTTGGGACCCAGAAGGAAGGCGGGATGAAACCTCATGAATCAATAGAAGACCCCATGAAAGCCCTCCAGGCAGTTCATGGGGTCTTGAGCTTTAGGATGCAGACCGGAGGGCCTGCACTGCCACACTTACAGCTGAAGAGGATGGTCTGGCTGGATGTGGATCTAGTGGATGGACAGCGACTGCTGACAACCTTGGGGTCATAGGAGCCGGAAACAGGGGTACCTTGGGGCATTGAAGTGTACCAGCGGTGTCTAGTGAACCAGCTAGGAGGGAGACTGTAATAACCCAGTGATGAAGTCTATGCCCTCTCTGAATCCACTGGGACACCACCACCTGACCCCGCCATTTCCAGCAATGAAAGTGACCACAGGGGTCTTATAGAGCCTGAGAGATGTGAGACCGGGACCTGGAAGGGGAGCCTGGGCCTCTATTGGAGACCCCAAAGTTATATCCATAGGGTTCTACTCAAGCTCCTCCAGAGGACCATCCTCCGGGTCTAGCTTAGCCAGTGCAGGAAAAATTTGCTCAAATAAAGTTGATCTTCACCAATGTGTAGGAAAATTATAATTTTTTTTTATAGTTATTATCTGATGATGATTATTAATTAATTGTTATGTCAAATGCTTGATTCCTCCAAACTCTGTTACGGAATCCCCAGCAAGTCTGTTAATTAATGAGATTCATTGGTTTAGTAACCTGGATTACAATGCTCGTCCAACGAGCCTACTTCACCAGGTAATGTAACAATTGGTAGCGAATCTCTTCATGTTGAAAGAGAGTCTTGTAATATTTTTAGTCTAGCTTGAGGTTTCAGAGCTTAGAAGCAAGTTCAGACAGAGGCAGTGACTATTGTGAGCACTCAATGAAATGGAGGTTGGAAAGAGTTGTATAAAAAGATATGCATTTATTTCTAACACTAACTAATATAAGATAGACATTACACTTAACTTAAACAACAAACACAAAATAAAAGTATAAAACAAAATAGAATGGAATATGGAAATGCAGTCTCCAGATTTCAATGGGTAACCTTGAAAAGGGAAATATTGTTCTCCAAAACAACCAGAAAATTTTCAAAACACGACCTTAAAGTTATAAAGCAGACTAAACAAAACAGGTTAGATTGTTAAAATTAATGGAAGTTTATTTACTTGGTTACAGAGGTGAAGGAGTCTTTGGTAGTTGGTTACATAGGTGATGAGCTGAGGAAATGGTGTCACTTAAGAAGGCGTGGCGTCTGGAGCAGTTCTTGGTATGGAGCCCCATTGATTTTCTGTCTTTGATGAATCTTTAAGGTGAAAGACTTTGTCTTGGGGTTGCAGATTTCTTCTGGGCAGCAGGCTTTCACGTGCAGGCTTCACAGCATGTTTCTCTGCTAGGCTTCGTGGTCTTCTGGCAGTTAGCTGGTGGGCTTTCCTAGCAGGCTTCTCACCTCTGAATCTGAGGTGCCAGGGCTTATGGTCTAAAGTCTATGAATATTCATGATCAGGATCTCGACATCTGGACCAATGGCTTGGGCCATTTAGCTGGAACAACCAAGCATAACATATCTGAATATTGACACTAACAATAATAAGCAAACACATATACATGATAGCCACAAGCAAAACTAAAAACAGAACTTTCTTTGAGGGATTGTGTGTATCTGTGGTATGTGAAGTGGGAAGGAAAGGGCGCAGGGGTCTTGCGTGCCAAGTTGTGGGACCCCTATCCTGGAGGTCCAGGCTGCTGTCCCAAAGTCCTTAAACCTCTGGAGTCTAGGGGTAGGGAACACACTTTCACTGACTGGGGCATGGTCACACATTTCATTCAATATCAAAAACTTAATTCATGGCAAATAAATTATTTGTTATATATTTGTTTTGGCATTAAACTCATCCTAGTCTTAGTTTACTTTGTAAATGTGTCAGATTTATGTGAAGTCTGTAATTTGAAATCAAAGTATAGACATTGCAGAATGCAGTTTGGAACACTGGCAGAAACATTATAAAAGTACATAGTAAGCAGTGGTGGTCTCATAACCTGCGCGTCCAGTCCTTGTGTGTGCCACGCCCCCTGATCATCCACATGTTCTCCGATTGTGCTCAGCTGTTTCCTGTTATTTCAGCTTGTCTTGTGTATTTAGTCCACGTCTAAGTTTGTATTCCCCAGATCCATCATTAATGTTCGTCGTCGTCTGCCCTGTGTTCCTCCCAATGAAACCCCGTATCCTGCATCCTGCCTACCTACCTCGTCCTTCCCCACTTCCTGCCTGTTTGCCGATTGGCGATCATAACAGAATGACGGATCTCCAAGAAGAAGCACCGCAGCAGACCGAGAACCGACGTCTCGGTCTGCTGCAAGAGGTGATTTACTGGCTAAATCAGCCTGAGGTCCGAGAGGACCCTGTGGCTTTAAGGTTAGCCAGCTGGAGCGGTACCCTCCTGAGCGAGGCACAATGGCTCAGGAACGCATACCCCTTCCATGAGGTCAACCTCCAGCAGCTGACATACAGGATCATGGAGAGGTAGATCCAACTGGACACGCAGCTGAGGGAGGAGGGTGCCGACCCGTCAACTCCACTGACAACCGCATGCCAGAGACGGAAAAAGAAGAGGAGAGAACGTAGACCGGAAGAGGCCCCAACGATCCTCCTGGGAGCCTGCTCTCTCTCCGCTGCTTCGCTCCCTGCTGAGTATCGGGAGGAACCCTACCCGATTTAAAAATTGGCAGGGCTCGCCCCTGACATCGCCACCGCCGCCTATAGCAGTGAACCACTTCTGGCTGGCGCAGCTGCCGAATAGGGGGGCTAGATCCATGTGGGACACTCTTCCACGGGTCCCGAGGGCTCTTAAAGGGGCAATGCCTGCTTTTATGGCGCCAACCCTAGTAGCGCTCTCTGATGTCCATGATCTGCCTGTCCTGCCCGTGCCTGATTTGCCTGTCCTGCCCATGCCTGATCTACCTGTCCTGGGGGCTGCCACGCCACCAAGCAAGGCTCCGGCCACCGCGGCACCCCCCTGCTGGCCCAGAGTCGGCGGTTCCTGCGGTTCCCCCTGCTGGCCCAGAGTCGGCGGTGCCTGCCTTGCCACGGCCCCGCCTCCAGCTACTGCTCTGTCAATGGATGGCGCAGTCACCTGCTGCAGCTTCTCCTCCCTCCTTGCCTTCACCAGTGTCCCCTCCGGCTTCCTCCTCGCCTCCCCTGGTGCCCCCTCCGACTCCCCCCTGGTGCCCCCTCCGACTCCCTCCTTGATTCCTGTCCCTCGACCTGTCTCCTCGCCCCCTGTGAGTTCCCCTCTTGCTCCGGCCTTCCGGTCGCTTCTAGCCCCTCTGACTGCTGCCCATCTCCCACTGGGGCTTCCTCGGGCTCCCCTTTGTCCCCCGTCCTTTCTCATTTAGCCTCCTGTCTCTGCTCCTCGTCCCTGTGTCCCTCCTGTCTCTGCTCCTCGTCCCCCTGTGGTCCCTCCACTCCTGGTCCTTTTGTTCCTCCATTCTCTGTTCCCTCTGTGTCTCCCTTCCTTATCTGCCTGCCTGCATTCCCTGTTCTGTGTCAGGTCCTGTCCTGGCTTCTGCCGTTGTGCTTGTTTTGTCTGTCCGTGCTGTTCCTGGTCCCTCGTTGATGTTTGCTCTTGTTTTCCAGGTCCTGTGCCCCCGGTCTCATCCTGTCCACCCAGAGTGCGTGCCTTTGGAGGGGGTTCTGTCAAGTCAAGTCACGTAGGTTTTATTGTCATTTCAACCATACATGCAGTATACAGTGAAATGAGATAACGTGCCTCCAGGACCATGGTGCAACACAGAGCAGAACAAAACAGAGCAACATCATAAGTGCAGACAGGACACAAGCGCAACAATACAATCTGACAAGACAAGATAGACAAAATACAGTGCAAATTAACAGCAGTAACAGTCTGAATACAGTATTTGAGTTACTGTATGATAGCAGCGAGGCTTTTATGTGCAAAAATGCTGTGGTAGAAAAGAGTTGAAAGGCAAAAAATTATAATAAATAATATATGCAGATATGGCAGCAACTGGACAGAAAAATGTGCAGTGATATTTGAAGTCTAAGTAGTTGTGTGTGTATGTGTGTGGGGGGGAGAGATTACAGTTATTGTGTTCAGTTGCAGTTGAGGAGTCTGATGGCCTGATGGAAAAAACTGTTCCCCATTCTGGCAGTGGAGGCCCGTATGCCACGGAACCTTTTGCCAGACAGGAGGTGGGAGAAGAGTGTGTCTGAGGGGTGTGTGGGGTCATCCACAATGCTGATGACTTTGCGGATGCTGCGTGTTGTGTAGATGTCTGTAACAGAGGGGAGAGAGACTCCAATAATCTTCTCGGCTGTCACAATCTTCTGTAGGGTCTTGCGGTCCAAAACGTTGCAATTCCCATATCAGGCTGTGATGCAGCCACAGAGAATGCTCTCTATGATCCCACTGTAGAAAAGGGTAAGGATTGGGGGTGGAAGGTGTGCTCTCCACAGTCTCCACAGGAAGTAGAGACGCTGCTGGGCCTTCTTGGTAATGAAGCTGGTGTTGAGGGTCTACGTGAGGTTCTCCGTGATGTGGACACTAAGGAACTTATTGCTCTGGACGATCTCCACTGATGAGCCGCCAATGCTCAGCGGGGAGTGATCTCGTTGTGCCCTCCTGAAGTTGACAACCACCTTGTTTGTTTTGTCCACATTCTTGGAAAGGCTGTTGACTCTGCACCAGCCCGTCAGATGTCGCACCTCCTCTCTGTATGCTGCCTCATCTTTCCCGCTGATCAAACCCACTACTGTTGTGTCATCTGCGAACTTGATTATGTGGTTTGAGCAGTGCATTGCTGCACAGTCGTGGGTCAGCAGCGTAAACAGTAGAGAGCTGAGCACACAGTCCTGGGGGGCTACTGTGTTCAGCGTGGTGGTGCTGGAGATGTTGCTCCCGATCCTGACTGACTGAGGATTCCCAGTCAGGAAGTCCAGGACCTAGTTGCAGAGAAAGGCGTTTAAGCCCAGCAGTCTCAGCTTCCCAATCAGATGCTGAGGAACGATGGTTTTGAATGCTGGACTCAAGTCTATGAACAGCATTCTCACGTAAGTGTCCTTTTTGTCCAGATTGGTGAGGGCCAGGTGAAGGGTGGTGGTGATGGCATCATCCGTAGAACGGTTGGGACGGTATGCAGACTGGCATTTGGGACTTGATGTGCCTCTTGGAAGCACTTCATGCTGAGGGGCACGAGTGCAACGGGATGATAGTCATTGAGGCAGGACACTGAAGACTTTGGCACGGGGATGATGGTGCTGATTCTGAAGTATGTTGGGATGACTGTGGTGCTCAGAGAGATGTTGAAGATGTTTGCGAGAAATGCACATCCTCCGAGCACACAACCAGGGATGTTATCTGGTCCAGCAGCTTTCCGCGGATTGACTCTAAGCAGAGTTTTCCTCACATCAGCTATGGTCAGACGGAGCACCTGGTGATCCGGTAACCCGAAGACTGGGGGCGCTGGTGAGGCAGCAGTGGAGGACTTAGGGGATACCTGCAGATCTACAAACAAAAATAATGCTACAGAGGTACCAGACAAGGAACAACACTCTGGTGTCATGACCTGCGCGTCCAGTCTTCGTGTGTGCCACGCCCCCTGATCATCCACGTGTGCTTCTCCAATTGTGCCCAGCTGTTTCCTGTTATTTCAGCTTGTCTTGTGTATTTAGTCCACGTCTAAGTCTGTATTCCCCAGATCCGTCATTAATGTTCGTCGCCGTCTGCCCTGTGTTCCTCCCAATAGAACCCCGTATCCTGCATCCTGCCTAACTGCCTCGTCCTTCCCCGCTTCCTGCCTATTCGCCGATCAGCGATCAAAACAGGTGGAAGTTTATTTTGATTCCAGATATCTGATCGCCAAAGTCTTGGCTACATGAAGATGACTAAATGGTGTAGTTACAACGTTCAGTTGTATAAATAAATAAGATAAATCTCATTCAAGTCACTATTTCTGTCTTCTTTCATTGAATATGTAGCAACTTGCATGTGTATGCATGAGCCATTCACACCTGGCCATCATCCCCCTTTTATGGCGCTAATGGGGATGCACAGTATCTGGATCGCATTTCACCATTGCGTTGTTCATCAACTTACCATGCGAATGCGATTTGAATACAGGGAAATGTGGATATTTAGAGTGCGAATAATGATCTTCAGGTGAGGGCGGAACTACACGCCGGCAATCTTTGAGCTAGAAAAGTTGGAATGCTGGCCTCCCTTGTTATCTGGGCCTCCTTCTATATATGTGTGTATATTTGTGTGTGTGTGGGGTCACTAACTCCTCTTTGTGCCTAGGCCGCTAAGTACCTCTTGTACCAGACTGCACTTTATATCAGGGCTTCCTAACCTCATAGTCCTGGCATATATGTGTGTGATCTTATATCAGACTGGTAAGTGAGGCGAACACAGATAAGGGGGGCTCTGGCGAGGCAACTACCAAAGAGGAAAGGAGTTGGTGGTGAGACAGGTGCTGGCAAGGCTGCAGGTGAGAAGGGCACTGACAAGCCACCAGAATAAGAAAAGGCTGCTGGCGATACACCAGGAGATGCTGGATAGACTGCGGACGGAATTGTAGGAGTGATAGCCCCAGGCAATACTCTGGAAGGTTATGCAGGCTCACCTGAGCCAAGAGCAGACGCCATGACCTCCACTGGGTGTGGCCAGTGCAGCCACTCCTGGGTTACGCATGGGTGGTGCGGCCTCTCCTGGGCCAGGAGGAGCAGCAGTGAGCTGCACAACTGTAGTGGGAAGAGCAGTGGCAAGCTGTGGGGAGCCAGTGGACTGAACTGCCAGAGAGCTGGTGGGCTGATCAATGGTGAGCTGCGGGGAGCTGAGTGGCTTCCCACTGATGAGCGGCGCGGAGCTATGGAGAGCCAGTGACAGGGTGGCGTGCTGCTGATAACTAGTGACAGCAGATGGAGCAGACATTTCATTGCGCTTCTTCCTCCTCTTCCTTCACTTGTTCTGCACCCCAGGTGAAATGTCATCCATTAGGGAGGAAGAAATGTGGGCTTGAGTTCTTACTATTGCCTGACCAATTTGGAGCCAGTCCTTCACAGTGACTGTTTTCTCAGGGTTGGACTCTGGGGGTAACAGCTTGGGCATGATGTCTGCTATGTCCTCCAGCACCACAATCCAGAGACCCATCCACTCCACCATGGAATTTGCACCTTGCCAAGCCAGTGAATTACTGAGATCATCGGACTCCTCCTGGTCTCTGTAGCTTGAGTAATCTGAAAACAGGTCATATCCTCCTCACTGCTAAGTCAGGGGAACAAGCCTAGTGGGGAATCTGGGTGGAGGAGAGATGGCTGCGCACAGTAGCTTCCAATGCTCTATGGAAAATTCGGGGAGCTTGCTCATTCTATCAAGTCTGATGAGGGAGACACGATCCAGAGGCAGCACTGGACTAGATGAACAGGGGTTGTATTGGAGTGGAAACGATAATTGGATAACAAGGGACCACAATGAGTCTAAAATAGAGGACAGGAAGGAATGATAACACTGAAGCAGGGCGAACAAGAACACAGGGGGCACTACAGAGAAGGGAGATACTGGTAACACCAAACATATTATGGATGGATGGACAGACACATGGATAATTAGGAAATTCCTGAATCCAAAAAATAAAGGGCAATTTACCAATTATACATTACAAGGTACTGATTTAACTTAAGTGTAATCAGTGCTTTATAATTCATAAATGGGTGATTGCATACATATAAACTGTGTATACATGGAAATACCACATTAGGGCTGCTCTACCTTTTCGGGGGCCCTAGGCAAAGCTCCTCTACCAAGAAAACTCAAGATCATATCCATTCCTATGCAACACAGATCATTTGGGAGTATACTTATTGCTAAAGCTGGCCTTGTACCACATACAGTACAGGCCAAAAGTTTGGACACACCTTCTCATTCAATGTGTTGTCTTTATTTTCATGACCATTTACATT
>JAODJX010000001.1:39948959-39959405 GCA_026776945.1 Isichthys henryi
AATGTAAATGGTCATGAAAATAAAGACAACACATTGAATGAGAAGGTGTGTCCAAACTTTTGGCCTGTACTGTACATGTTGTAAATTAAGAGAGAAACTGAGAAATATATCACCATTTTGCATTACATTGGATTTACCAAATTGCCTTCCTGTAGCTGTAGTTTAAGTGTGCTATGCTCTTCTTTTTTTGGCTGATAAAACTAGACATTTGTCACAAAACTGAAAATTTATTAATACTCCTGTCCATAATCTGTGCTGAAAAGAACACAGTGTAGCAGCAGGTGATACCACAGACCCCTGTCCTCGCTTGTGGAAAAAACACCTGAGTCTGGCTTCATTAAAAAGCCTGCTGGTGCCTCCTAATGAAGGCCTGTAAAGGAGTGTCAGTTGATAGATAGATAGATCAGACACCCTTCACTGAATTCTCAGGGGTTTTTCACCAGCAGGCTTCCCGGATATTTAATCAGTATTCATTTTAATGTTTAAAAAGTTAGAATGCAATGAAGATACACCATAACTTTTCTAATATGAAGCTCTGATTTATATAACATTTGGAGTTAAAGCTAAAACTACAACCCAGTTAATATACAGTAGAAATGAAGGTAGCAGTCATGACAAAGTCTTGTTACCATAACCATCAGGAGATACATACCCATGAACTTTGAACATTACAGCTGACACTTTCTGCGCAATCTTCAAGTATTTTTCCCTCAGTTAAACTAACATTTTAAATTACCTGGAGGTTTCCATAGGAGTAACAATTAGAATCCTATATCACTTTTTGCGTTTTGTGCTCCTGTGTTCCCCCTCACTCTCTTGATAGTATTCTAATGCTCACCTAAAAATGTCAGAGAAAAGACCAGTGTGTGTTCTTCAATGCTCACAGGAGAGATCCAAAAGATGTGGAGCTGTCATGAGGGGCAGAGGTGGGCCTATCATGCCAAGAGGCTGACAAAGGTCATTCCAGCTCAGTGTCATGATATCGGTAGCCCAGTTTAGGTTGCAGACCCCTACTGGTGGATTCGTCTTTCTGTATTTGCTCACTTTGGGTTTCTGTTGGGTTGCTCCAGTCCCCCCAGTCCAAAAACATGCTGAGGCTGATTGGAGTTGCTAAATTGCCCATAGGTGTGTGAGTATGCCTTGCAATGGGTTGGCACCACATCCTGCATTGTTCTCTGCCTTGTGCCCATAGGCTTTGGACCCTTTGCAACCCTGAAGAGGTTTCAGAAAATGGATGGATATTTGCATTTAGAAATGCCCCATGAATAGAAGCTAATGGTCATACAAATAATGGTTTCTGTAGAGAATATTTCTTACTTGCTTATATGAATGATGTGAAGAAGACAAATATTTGCATGTAATTAAAGTCATAGAACTAAATTTGGAAGTGGATGTACTGATGTGCAGGAAAGAGAAGGCTGGTTGGCTGGATTGCGGCAACTGCAGGTGGATAACAGTGCTCAATAGGATCCGTGATTACTTGCTCACCTACCAGCGACCAAAGCAGTCTAGTTTTGCACCTAAGAAATCCACCATATACCACATCCTGGCAGTCAGGGTTCTCATTGAGCGCAAACTTAAATATTGGCGGTTTCTTTGCAGCCTTTGTCAGTATTCATAAAGTGTTTAAATCATCGAGCTGCCCTGTGGGATATCCTATGATTTCCTCGAAGTTGCTGGATGTCATGGCTGGCCTGTACACTGATACTGTGAGTGCTATGCAGAGTGGAGGCAGAACCTCTGTGTTCTTCCCAGTTGATTCTGGGGTTCATCAGGTGTTCTTGGTCCTACTCTGTTCAGTGCTTGCAGGAGGAGGGAGGTTGTGGTAGTAGGGGATTCAATTATTAGAGGTGTTTTGGCCCCTGCCGGGTTCGATCCAGGTTAAGTTAGCTGAGATAAGGGGATTAAATGAGTGGTTAAAATGGTGGTGTAGGAAAGAGGGATTTAGGTTTATGGGGCACTGGAAGACCTTCTGGAACTGGTGGGACCTGTTCAAGCTGGATGGGTTTCATCTGAACCAGAGGGGACCCAGTGTATTGGGGAGGCATATGTGTAGAGTAGTTGAGGAATGTTTAAACTAGGGACTGGGGGAGCAGGGATGTTAGTTAAGAACATAGGTGGGGAGAGACAGAAAGTCCCAATAAATATTAAAAGTGGGCACTGTAAAAGTACCCTTTGCGTTCTGTATCTAAATGCTAGGAGTACTAGAAACAAAATTCATGATTTAGAGACTTTAATTTCATCAGACACTTATGACATTATAGGAATAAGAGAAACATGGATGAGTGACGATGATGGAGAAGAATATAATATGGATGGTTACACGTTCTTCCGTAGAGGCCAGAAAGGCAAGAAGGGAGGTAGTGTTGCAGTATACGTAAAGGGAGCTCAATGATAAAAATAAATGTACAGAATCTGTATGGGTAAAACTAGACGCTAAAAACTCAAATTGTCTGTTTGTTATAGAGCAGATGTGCTGGCCCCCCGTCCTGGGTTGTTTCTCGCCATTTGCCCGTAACTTCCAGGATAGGCTTCGGACCCCCTGCGACCCAGAAGGATAAGCGGGTTGGAAAATGGATAGATGGATGGATGTTATAGAGCACCTAATGTTGCTGCAGAGGAAAGCAGAATGTTATATGACGATATCAGGATTATGAGTAATAAAAATGATTTGGTGGTTATGAGTGATTTTAATTTACCTGGGATTCAGTGGGACATAGTCTCTGGCTCTTCTGTAAATGAACTTGAGATGGTGGAATTAGCACAGGTTTGGTTTTTTACTCAGTTTAATAGCCCTCCCAGGGGAGAAGTCCTTCTTGATCTTGTTTTCTCTAACATCCAGGATAGGATTAGAAAATTAGAGGTTTTAGAACCACTGGATGGTAGTAATCACAACATGATTTAGTGTCCGAAGAGCAAAGTCCAAAACAAAAATATACAATATTAGGAAGGCTAACTTTAATGGAATGAGACTGAAAGTATAAACTGTAAACTGGATGGAGTCAAACAGCAAAACTGTTGAAGTGGCATGGGATTTTTTTTAAAGCACATCGTTGCAAGTGCAAGAAGACTTCATACCTGTTTCCAGCAAAACTAAATCTAGGAAACTGCAGCCAAGGTGGTTTACTATCGAAATTAAGAATAAAGTCAGGAGGAAAAGGGCTCTGTTCCACAAATGGAAATTAACTAACGATTTAAAAATAAAGCGGGAGTATCTAAGTCTACAGGTTGAGTTAAAAATAACATTAGACTCTCCAAGAGGAATGTACAAAGGAAGATTGCATTGGAGGCTAAGGATGATATTAAAAGTTTCTTCCAATACTTTAACTCCAAAAGAGCTCTAAAATCTGAAATCACTAATCTGTAGGATAATAGGTGTCTTATAATTGAAAATGAAATTAATGTAGTAAAAGAGTTTAATGATTATTTTACACAGGTGTTAACAGTAGAGGACACAAATAACTTGCCACCATTGAATGCAAATACAGCATCATCTATGACCAATATATGTATAACTGAGGCTGATGTGGTACTAAGCCTAGCTAAGGTCAAAATAAATAAATCGCAGGGCCCTGATGGCATCTTACCTATAGTTTTAAAAGAGATGAGGGATATTATTAGCCAACCTTTAACTTTACTATTTACTATAAATCCTTATCTACTGGTGTGGTACCGTCTAATTGGAAGCATACTAATATAACACTCATATTCAAAAGAGGGGATAGAAGTAATCCAGCAAACTGTAAGCCAATCAGTTTAACTTGCATAACTGGAAAAGTACTCCATCCATCCATTGTCCAAACCACTTATCCTACTGGGTCGCGGGGGGTCCGGAGTCTATCCTGGAAGCAATGGGCACGAGGTAGGCAACAACCCAGGATGGGGGGCCAGCCCATCGCAGGGCACACTCACGTACCATTCACACACACATGCACTCCAACGGGCAATTTTGCAAGTTCAATTAGCCTCAGCATGTTTTTGGACTGTGGGGGGAAAATGGAGTACCTGGATGAAACCCCAGGACGACATGGGGAGAACATGCAAACTCCACACACATGTGACAGAGGCAGAGATGTGAACCTTGTTCCCAGAGGCGTGAGGTCAACAGTGCTAACCACTGCACCACAATGCTGCCCCCTGGAAAAGTAATGAAAGCTATAATCCAAGGGAAAATGGTAGATTACCTGGATTCAAATAACATTCTGAGGGATAGCCAACATGGATTTAGGAGAGGTAGATCTTCTTTAACTAACCTACTTGAGTTCTATGAGGAAGCTACAAAAGAAATTGATCAAAAATTGGCCTACAACATGATCTACTTAGATTTCCAAAAGGCTTTTGATGCTGTCCCACACAAACGGCTTTTGCTTAACCCTCTGGGGTGGAGTGGAGGCAACACAGTGTACTTTTCACGTCTATTTCAGTTTATATCTCGCTGAAATCTTCAAGTAGAAACATGAAAATCCATAATCTGTCTTCTTTTCAAAACGTCCATTGTTGGAAGTATTAAAGTTTTTAAAATTAGGTTAAATTGGCAAAAAAGTAAACCATGTCACCTTACTTTGTCTTACCTGCATCGGGGGTGTGTAGTGCCGCCCTCACCTGAAGATCGCTATTCACATTCTAAATAGCTCATAAGCGCGTATTCAAATCGCATTCGCATGGTAATTAGATTAACAAAGCAACGGTTAAATGCGATACATAAACTTCCCCATCAGCGCCATAAAAGGAGGGGGGGGGGGGGGGGTGTATGGTCAGGTGTGAATGAATCATGCATACACGTGGAAATTACTACATATTCAATGAAAGGAACCCAGAAATAGTGACATGAGTTAGGTTTTTCTTATATATTTACCAAACTGAATGTTGCAACTACACCATTTAGTCATCTTCATGTACCGAAGACTTTGGTGATCAGATATCTGGGATCAAAACAAACTGCCGCCATTGCTTGCTATCCATCCATCCATCCATTTTCCAAACCGCTTATCCTACTGGGTCGCGGGGCGTCCGGAGCCTATCCCGGAAGCAATGGGCATGAGGCAGGGAACAACCCAGGATGGGGGGCCAGCCCATTGCACCATTGCTTACTATGTACTTTTATAATATTTCTGCAAGTGTTCCAAACGGCATTTTGCAATGTCTATACTTTGGTGTCAAATTATAAACTTCACATAAATCTGGCATATTTACAAAGTACACTAAGATTAAGATGAGTTTAATGCCAAAACAGCAGGTCATAACATATAATGTAAGTGAAAGAGGAACGTGTTCTCTCTCCGAATCTTCCGAAATAGTTTTGTCTAATATCAGCGGTTTCATCAGTGAAACTAGCCAGCTTATTAGTGGAATAACATTGCATTGTAAATTAAGAGCATGCTGCAGGTATAATAAAATATTGTGGTGCAACAGTGATGAAGAGATCATGAGGCAGATAGCAAAGTTCAGTTATTTGCAGACTCTTATTGCGTGAACTTGAATAGGACAGGAGTAAAACGAGTGAGAATAAAGAATAAACTCACACAGACGGGGGAGCTTTTAGTAGGCAAAAGTGGGTACAGGCAATAGAAACATAGCGCAACAAGTACATTTATTTTTGAAATTCAAAAGGGACCGAGTAAGAGTCCGTCCAGCTAACAAAATAAAGTCTACAGGACGTTCTCTAGATATTTGCGGGAACGTCCCCTTGACAATTTGTGGAGTCCTTTTAACATCATTAGGACGTTCTCACCGACAGAGAAAGGAAGGCGGTGACAGTCCACTGGCAGTTCCAAGAGACAACAGGGGTATATTGGGGAAACTAAACACACAAAAGGAAACAGGCAGAGTAGCACAGAGTAACATTTTGCCCTTCGGCATGTCCCTTAACCTGCAATTGTTTTGTCCTGGGTATGGTGGTAATCTACATCTGCTCTTGCAAGAGGTCCTCCAACTTTCAGGGGAAAAATTTGGGTGCCTGTGGCAGGATTTGCCACTGCCACTGAAAAAAACTTCACACTGTTCCATTCCCCTTGAACTAGTGTGGTACTGAGGTATAACCCACCACACAGCTGCACTCGGGTGTCAACCCTGAGATGGTTCTTCGTGTGATGGGTGCAGCAATACGCTGTATCAGCTCACACTACTTATCTATATAATGTATCACATTATAATGAGAAACTGGGCAAATTTAATTTTGCTGTACTTTTTAATAGCTGAATGATTGGTTTCCTTATTTTTCTTTATAAACAACTCTCAAACTAAATTGGAAGTCCTATAGTTAAGTGCTTTTATGCGTTATAAGCAGCATCTCAATACATTTCTGAAATTTATTATTATTATTATTATTCATTTTATGGTGTTATTGTATGGGATTCTCTAAATTGCCCATAATGTGTTTGAGCATTTGAACCCTCTGATGCACTGGCATCCCCTCCAGGGTCTCCTTTGTTTAGTGCTTCCTTGGATAAGCTCTAGGTTCTGCATGGCCCTGAACGGGATAAACAGTTGGACTATGGATTGATGGATGATAGATGGAAAAATGGATGGATGGATTACTTTTGTTTATGTAACCCACACTGCCGGTAATGCCCGATTTTGGGCATCTGCTGCCCACTGGAACCCTCTACACTTCCCTGATACTCTGCATTTTGTTTCTGATGTGTGATGGGGAGTGTTGCTGAGAGCAAGAAGCATCGGACGCAGGGTTCTGGATTGTGGCTGAGACTCAAAGCGGCACTTTATTGACTCAGAGGCACCAGCGGTCCCCCTTACTTCACAACATGGGCCTAGCTGACTTTGGCACCTTACGGGATGGTATTACGTTCGATAATATACTGACAAGGTACAGCGCCATACTACAGCTTACCTTATGGGATAGTGCAAAATGAACATAAAGAAACATGGCATCTTGTGCGCAATAAAGTTTTGCACTCCGATGTCCCGTAAGGGACGAAACAGCTGAAAACGCTCACTGCCATGTACAATACATGGCCCCGCAGCGACACTTAGTGGTTAGTTTAAGTCACTGCCCTACATCCACCCCACCTTCAATTGATGGCAATCTTGTCATCATCACATCAGTCCAAATACAACAGAGATCAACCAACACTGAACACACACAAAAAAATCAAGTGAGTGACCTTTTTTTTCCCTTTTTTTTTCGACGTGTGTACATGTGTATGTAGCTGTGATTTAAATGTTCTACACCTGTGCTGCTAAATAAGGCCTGCTGCTCTTCTGCTTTTGACTCACTACCACAGCTCCCACCCACTCTATATATTCTCCTGGTCGCTCTCCGACAGCTTAAGCTGTGCTTCACAGGACAGCCTCTTTGGTGGTTGTCGGTTCCTTGGAGGGTTTTTTCTTGGCGTTGTGGAAACCCAAGGCAAGATGTCGCCGCTGGCAGTTTCGTCCACCTCCGTCCCTTCACTTGTTGACCCTGTCCCCCTGTCGTCAGATCCCATCTCAGTGGTTTCCAGTTCAACCCTCTCTCCCCGTATCTCTGTCTCATCCACCTCCCCTTCCTCCGCTGGGTTCGACTCAGTGCCTGCATCACTTTCCTCCAACTCCGGCCGCTTCACTTGCTTGCTCTACTGGGAAGAACAAACATTGCATGAGGAGATATCGATGGACTACTCTCTCTGTCTCACCATCCTCTGTGCAGACCACATACACAGGAATGTCAGGCTGTTTCTTGACCACAACGTAAGGACTAGACTCCAACTGTCTCTCAGTTTCTGCCGCCCCTCAACATGATACACTTTAACCATGACCCTGTATCCTGTGCTGAAAACTTGGTTCTTCGCTTTTCTGTCATAGTACTCTTTCTGGTTCCCCTTAGCCTGCCGAGACATCTTGTTCTCCGGAGCGTAGGCCTGTGACAGACTGTCGTGCAAAGTTTGGACATAATCACTGTACTCACACTGCTCATTTTCAGTGGACAATCCAAAGATCAGATCGACTGGGAGTCTGGGGTGTCTGCCAAACATCAGATAGTATGGAGTGTATCCAGCCGAATCATGTTGCGTACAGTTGTAGGCATGTGTCATGGCATCAACATACTCATGCCAGCAGGGTTTCAAATGAGGCTGTAATGTCCCCAACATGTTTAGGAGTGTCCTGTTGAACCTTTCAGTGGTTCCACTGCCCTGAGGGTGGTAGCTAGGAGTAGTGTGGGTTTTAGTGATGCCGGTACACTTACACAACTCTCTCACCACCACACTTTCTAAATTTCGCTATTGGTCTGCATGCAGCTTCACAGGGAAACCAAAATGGCTAAAAAAGTTTCTCAGCACCTTGGCCAATGTGCAGGCTTTTTGGTCTCTGGTGGGGTAGGCTTTTGTGAAGCTGCAAATCAGACAATGGATCTCAGTTCAGATCAGAACAATTCAGACACTTCTGTGATGAAAATGGGATCATGCATGTGAAAACCACACCAAAATATGCTCAGGCCAATGGAGAAGTTGAGCATCAAAATTCATCACTGATGAAGATAATTAGAATTGCTCACTCAGAGGGATTAGACTAGAAAATAGAATTGCGAAAATATGTGACTTTGTACAGAGACATTGCCCATGTGACAACAGGTAAAAGCCCTGCTGAATTGCTCTTCAATTGGAAGGTAAGAGGAAAGTTGCCAGAGCTTATTGAGTTACATGCTGATCATGACACAGTGCAAAAAGCAAAGTTCAAAATGTATGCCAACATGTGCAGAGGGACACGACAGTCAGAAGTCAGTGTCGGTGAGACAAGACAAGACTAACAAGATCTCAACGACATTCAATGCGACACCACACAAAATCATCAGCAAAACAGGTCATAGTGGAGTCCCCAACTGGAGCACAATATGTGAGAAACACCACCTTTCAAGAAATATGAAGGACAAGGACTGAAGCCAGAGACACTCAATGAAAAGGGGGAAATAGAGGGAGCTGAGGACACAGAAATAAACGAATCCGCAGCCATAAAATGACTCTGACACACACAGACAGGCAGAAAGGTCAATTAGGCTGCAAAGGGTCAAGCGAACACCCAGTACACTGTCTGATTATGTTTGTGAGTGATATGAATATGGTGTATGAGCTTGACAAGGTCAACACTTTAACGTTGCTCATGATTTTGGAAAGTGAAGTTCAGACGGTTTATGTTTTGTAACTATTGAATTCAACTTCTAGTAAATGGAAGAAAAACCTTACAGTTCATGTATTTTGAAATGGAAAACATTTGATTCATAAGTGACAGTCAGCAGAAGACAGCAATGTCTCTTTATGCTTTAGTAAGGAATCTACGGTTATTGATGTGGTAATGTTGTGTTACAAAGCTGGTTGTTAAGAGAAACCTACAAAGGAGTTCGAGAGAGTGTGTGTGGTTATTAAACCGGATTAAATTCTGAGGATGTCTCTCAGTGCGGAGCTGAGCAGGTATATAACAAGATCCATTCCCTCGGTCTGTAGGTAATGTAAATGCTGTAGAATGTAAGTGTGTGTGTGTACACAGGTGTGTATGTATGTGTTTATGGGTGTTGTTTCGTACCCCAGTGAAGGTGGATGACTGTTTATGTCCCTAGCAGCTGGCACTATTATGTTACAGCAAATTCAACAACTAGAGAAATGTATTGTAGGATCTCTCTCTTTCTGTCTCTCTTTCATACACACACACACACACACACACACACAAACACACTCAACACAATTTATATTTCAATGCAAAGGAAGGCCAGCATTCCAACTTTTATGGCTCAGAGATTTAGAACCCTAGGAATAACAACATGGGCCTTGATTTAAAGATCCAGGCCTAAACGAATCCGGCACCCCTACAACTGGCTGCTTAATCTTTTCACAATAGTCATCATGGAAAAGCTCTGTTGCCTTTAAAACTGCAATAAATGGTGGAAAACAGCCGTCTTCACTCAAGTAGGCTTGTAAGAGTTGGTGCCGTTCTTTTAACATTCCACACAAATTTTTGAAATTCTGTAATCTTCTTTAGCATTGCTTGAAATAAGAGTGCTTGCTCTCAAAATGTAAAGTCCTAAGATGTATCAGTGGACTAAAGTGAACAATCAGCCCAGGGTAATGACATAAATAATGGTGCTTAGGCTTCAGGGAAAAACTTTTCTGAAAAAAACATAGTCATTGATAAGTACCTGCAAGAATGCTATTTTTTACAGTGCACTGTAAAACCAAATTAGTAAGCAGAACTCAAAAAAATTGATGTAACTCGTTGCCTCAATGATTTTAAGTTCTTGAACTTAAAAAAAAATATATTTCAAAAGGTTAAATATTTGGATTACATGCTACATAAACATTTTAATTACAGTTAAATTAAAACTAGTTATTAAATCAACTTAAATATTTTCAGTTATAGTGACTTCTTAACCTCTCTCATGGTATTAAGTTAACATTACAAAAAAAAATAAGTACACAAAGAACCATTTTTAAGTAGCATCAACTCAATATTTATTAGTCT
>JAODJX010000001.1:40033352-40044610 GCA_026776945.1 Isichthys henryi
GCCCATTGCTTCCGGGATAGGCTCCGGACCCCCCGTGACCCAGTATGGATAAGCGGTTTGGAAAATGGATGGATGGATGTGTGTGTGTAGGGATGTAAATCACAGCTTTCCTCATGACAATATCAATTCCATAAGCCAACGATAAAATTTTTTTTGATACCTCAGAAATTCCCACGATATGATTCGGTTCGGTTCGATACTGGGGTCGATACTGGGGTTCAAAATGATGAAATTTCACACAATTTCACCTAATCCTTTACATTTCATTGAATTAACGAAGGAAAATATTATTAACATTTTATCATATTTTACTGGGAACTGTAAACAAAATCTAGTCCACATTTCAAAAGTGTAGTCAAGTATGTCCCATAAAACAGGCAAAATAAAGTGCAATATGGTAAAAATAAAAACTTTGGATTGGTGTAGATAAACATGTTAACTAATTTTTATTTTGAATTAAGTCTTCTCCAGACAAATACAAAAGTGTACCAAAAAGTATGTCCATAACAAGTAAAATAAAGTGCAATAAAGTCAAATTAAAAACAGTGCATGGACAGACATGTAGAATGAGAAAGATTAACTTCTACTTATGTCAGTAGTCTTCTTTAAGAGGATTTTTTTTTTAAAGAAAAATAAAATGGTCAACGTGTTCAGGAGATTGTGTGCTCTGAGCATAGCATCCTATGTCACCTGCCATACTAAACACTCGCTCTGAAGGTATGCTAATTCCCAGCATGCACAAGTGAGTCTTAGCCAGGTCTGCCAAAAGAGGAAACTCTGTCAGATGAGTTCTCCACCAGTCTAACACCTTACCATCTAGGAGAGTGTAACACGTCGTCGCTACTCGCTTGCTGCTGCATTGTTCAAACACCACTAACTGAAACAAATTGGTGCTGCCGCATGATGTCTTTTTTTCAGTTTTTACTTTGGTTTTAGATTAGGAACCCTTTTGACGTTTGGTTTATATTAGGAACCAACACAGTAGCGACACGGAGTTTACCGGGGAAGGAGCATTTCGTTGGATATGAAAAGACAAAACGGTGGAACCAACCCGTGGTGAATTTGTTTCACATGCCAGTGATGTCCATAAATGTCTATGAAGACCTTTATTGTTGAAACCTGAGAGGCCACCGACTGAATAAGAGACAAGGCTAAAAAAAAAATACTGAATGTAATTGCTGTTGTTAAATCTGTGTACCCGAATTTAACTTGGTGCCAAATTAGCAACTTTGTTTTTACAGACAAGTTTGTCAGCTGAATTAAAATCAAACTTATTTTGTAAAAAGCAGAGTGTAACTGACATTAACATAAAGCTAGCCTTGGCGATATTCATACACTGGAGTCTAGCTAGTGGTACGAGGGTGATTCTCGGACAGTTAACAATATGTATATCTGTAAGGTTTGCAGCTACTGCACTGCTAGTTTTAAAACCTTTTGTGACCATGCAAAAAGTCATAGCAACTTGCCTAACTACAGGTTTTTATGTGGCATAGAACAGTGTCCTGGCAATTTCAGGATATTTTCTGCATTAAAGTCCCACATAAACAGAAATAACACAATTGCTGTGTCCAAGGATGTGATTTTGTGGCCCATAATTTTTCCTTGCTGTGTATTCATTTAAGATTACACATATGCAATGGCAAAATCACTTGTCCTTTTGAGGGATGCTCAAAATATTTTAGAGTGAGGTCATCCTTTGCCACACACATATCTAGAAAACACAGCCACTTGCACGACAAGATACTGATGTCCAAATCCAGGATATCCAAGTCCAAGATGAGCATAATTCAGCTCTTGATAGTCACAGATCTCTTGATAGTCACTTGCATTTGAGCCCTGAGATGTTTCTAAAGAATTTGGTATTGCTATATTTAAAACTGCAGGCCAAATTGATTTGCCAACCACGACAGTACAGTGCATTGTTGAGCAATTTCAGGAGATTCATATCAGTGGAATGCAGGAAGTTCTTAAAAACTTAGAGGAGAAACTGACAGGGTTACACATCAGTAAGCATAAAACACAGAAAATAATTAAGGAACTTGAACAAGGGGATCTTTTAACTATTTACAACAAAGGTGTTTCGAGATCAGACAGAACCAGGAAAACATATTTCTAATAAAATTTTGATTATGTTGCACCTGCTGAGATGTACCTAGGGACAGATACCAGTGGTAAGGAACGCTTTTTCCAGTATGTGCCTGTGAAAGATACACTTGCTGCCTTGTTTAGGCAGTCCACTGTGAAAGACCATGTTAATGACGGAAGAAACTTTCAACAAAATGCAGTTTTACAAGGTTCACCATCTTCTGTGTCAGTTATTCTGTACCTGGATGCCTTTGAGGTGAAAAACCACCTAGGCTCTGGCAAGAAGAAACACAAAATCATGGCCATGTACATGACAACTGGAGAAATATTACCACAAAATCGATCCACTGTTGACTCAGCTCAGCTCGTTTTGCTTTGTAGAGAGCAGGATTTTAAGGCTTTTGGCCAGGACAAGGTATTTTCTTGCCTTGCTGATGACCTAAAAGACTTGGAGGATTCAGGTTTTCAGTTAGGGGATAGGAGCAACCTTAATGGCATCACTGATTGCCATATATTGGTGGATTTACAGAAATGTCAGCAGTAGCAGACACTTTTGTGGGTACTACTTGATTGAAAGATACACGTTTTCCAAATCTCCACTGGTACTTGGCCCACAGCGTACACCTGCAAATTATAATGACAATGTTGAACAACTGATCTCTGATCAGAATATAATAGATGGAATCAAATTTGATTCAATTTTCAACTCACTGTAGTCTTTTGGGAGTTGTGTATTAAACTAAGGGAAATTCATTGCTGCTCCAAAAATTCATCTGAATGAGGTTGCATACCTGAAAGTTTTGCTAGAGGAATATGTATATCTACGGAACAGTTTGTTCCCTGACCACCCTTTCAAACCAAAGCATCACTACTTGTTGCATTATCCCAACCTTGTCCTTAAATTTGGCCCACTAATACGCTTGTGGACACTGAGGTTTGAAAGTAAGCACTCCTATTTTAAGGAGTGAGCCAGAAAACTAATTTTTTACACTTAAGTAAAACACTGGCAGAAAGACATCAGCTTCTTCAGTCATTCTTAGGTTGTAGTCAATTATTCCCATCTCTCATTCAGGTTGCTGGTGAAGCAAATGAAATTGATGAACAGGGATACACAAGAGGGATAGACAGATGATGTTAAAGAGAGCTGATATTGGCAAACAAAAAAGCTTAGAGGTTTCAGCAGTGAATTATAAAGGGACCAAGTACACCAAAGGCCTTGTTGTTGTTCTAGAGCACACTGGTGACATATTGGTCTTTGTAAAAATATCAATGATACGTACCGATGAGAAGTCCATTTTGTCGTTTTGGTACATCACTCAATTCCATTAGTTGTTCTTGGAGTCCACTAGCTATGTCAGTCAGTTGAATAATAAATATGCATATATAAATGCAGATAGGTTGCAAGACTATTATCCGCTACCAGTGTACAACATCTTGGACCTCCCTGCTGTTTGCTTACAGTACATCTTTCTGTGTGTTCTTCATTCTAGGTATGGATATTGAATGCATTCAGGAAATTCACTACCTGAACTGGACTATGAGAGGTTGATGGCTGTTGTTGAACACTTGACATCAGTCGTTGGAGTCACAAAGAAAGAGGACCTTGTCTTTGTTGAGAAGGATGACTTCCAGCATCATTTAACACCAATACAGAGTCGTAAACTCATCCAGGCATTTAGGCAAAGAGGTGAGAAAAAGGCAATATTGAAGACTGTACAAACTGTACTCCTGTGAATAACAAGCTTGATATCTGTTGTTTTCCATATCTTAAAAGAATTGAATGATAGGGTGGACACTGTAAGTTGCGTGCTGAATGGACAGATAGCACTCTTGTCATCTTTGGACACGGAACCGGCAGATGGACATGCCCACCTAACACCTCCTCAAATACAGTTCCACTTTCCTGGAACACAGACCTTATGGATCAGACAGTTCAAGATTCCTTGGGACAAGATGTCCACCTCACTCTCACAGACAATTTTAAGAGGGAAGAGGGCTAACCCTGCAGATAGAAGAGCCATGGTGATAACTCTGGTGGCTGCCATGCAGGAACACTGTCCAAATCCCAGCAGGGTTGCCTGTGTAGAGATTGCAAAAATGATTGTGTCAAAATATCCTTTGACCTTTGCAGACACAACTCAGGAAGGTGAACAGTTGGGAACAGGTTATTATTGTCTTGTTAATCAACTTAAGACAAGAGTTTAACATGTAAATCATAACAATGTGACTGCAAGAATATGGAAACCAAGGTCAGTGACAGAAACTAGTGATAGTACCACTACCACCAAAGCAGTACGGTGCAAAGTAGATAGCTAAGGCTGCATCAATTGGTAACCAAGATGTGCTCCAGAAGGACAGGCATCTGACTCTTTAGAAGAAAGAAATATGGCAGCTATATTTCACCCTGCTAGCCCCAAAACTGCGGACAAGCCAGATGTTGGCCAGTCAATGAGTCTGACAGTCATTTATCAACATCACATGATAAATATCTGTCCTCCTCCAAGTATCAGTGACACTGAAGATCAGTGGCCTTTTCTCTTTACAAAAAGAGGAGTCTGTGCCCATTTCAAAACTCTCACCGGTATTGGTATCTGTGATTGAATAGGAGAGGCTCTTCATACCAAAGGGAAGAGGATCGTATATTTCTTCCAAAGGCAGACACAGAACAGAGACATGCAGAGTCTTCTACAGGACATTGAGGGAGACACCACAACCATGCAGCAGACCCAGACCAGCATAGCGGTAGTGCTTCTTTTTATGAAGCACTTCCTTGAAAAGGAGGACTCCATTTTCATTTTGGTAGATATAAGTAGGCAAATAGTCTTCTGAACTACATGAAACATATATTTGGCCATTTTAAAGTTCTGTTTTTATTATGAAATAATCACAGACTTTTGGTGTTTTAAAGGAAATCGCAAGAAAGTCATCAACAGAGAAAAAATGGACCCTGCCAGCCATGCCGAGACTGATAATGCTTCGTAAGAGAAGACTTGGCTATTTTAGGATTTTAAGAAAGATTATTGTACTATGTTTGCAGTATGCCTTTTAGGAGTGTGCAATTTTTATTTCTTGTCTTTCGGGGAACACATTCCTCTCTGCAAAAAAGTGGATGGTGAGCATTGAGGGAAAGGTGGAGGAGCACCTGAGTTTTACAGATGCCTTATCTGTGTTTTTTGCATGTTTCTATGTTTTCAACATAGAATACCAGGAGCCTGCCTATGCAACACTTGAACTCATACAACGGTAAGTCGTTTTTTCTGTCACATTAATTCTCACACAGTTCTCTCATGTATAGTTGTTTACCTGAATCACAAAAATGCACATTTTCTTTTCCTCTGAGCTGCAACTAGCCATGTAGTCGGTTTAATTTTTATCAGGAATTTCCCACCCACCACATTTGTACACGAGTTTAGGCATTTAAATGAATTTTTGAGTTAGCATATTTGTTATTGTTGCAGTGGTCTTGTGGCTTAACAACACCACTGCCCCTTGTGTTTCCAATTTCAGGAAAAGTTTCCTGTTGTAGTTTGTATGTTGTACTGATGGTTGTTTCTGTTATTTATTCTGTATGTTAAACGATAAACTTGAGTGTAAACAAAGTGTCACACTGTTGTCAGCTTTTGCACAATGCCTTTTTCAGGTTTAAAATACACATGTGGCACTGAATGTCATGCCCGGCTCGTACGATCCATGTGTGCTTCCCTGATTGTACCCAGCCGTACCCTGTTGTCTTGTCTATTTCAGTCCCTGTCTGCCTCAGTTCATTGTCTGTCATTGATGTTAGTTGACGTCCGATGTTTCCTGTTCCCCGATTAAACCCGTTTACCCCAAATTCCACCTGCCTGCCTGCTCCTTGCTCGCTCGTTTGCTCGTGAGCTTTACCCGCACTCACCGATCCTGACACTGAATGCACTTATATTTCTTTATGTGATAGTTCATGTGTTTTGCTATTTAATGTATTTGTTTTAAAAATAAAAAAATGTTATAAATTAAACGTAAAGTTCTCTAAGCATTCGCAATGTTTTGCATAAAGATTTTTGATGTTTTGTAATGATTATGTCTTTGGATTGAATTGAATTGAATTGCCATTAATAATTTTGTATGATAAAAATTTAATAATATATAGGAATTATAAAATCCAACAATATACAGAAATAAATTTAAAACATTACAGTGTAGTACTGTAATGGATTACAGTAGTATATTGTTAAAATCATTTTTACAGTAACAGTACTATATTATTTACTTACAGTAACATTTAGTTACTGTAAAAGTAAATTACAGTTATAGTACTGTTTTAATCAAAATTACAAAACTCACTAATTCAAAACTTACTGGAAACAGTGTTGCCAGTAAGTTACTGTAAAATCCCTTTGCAATGTCTAACAGTGTAGGGTCTGCATTTTTACCATTTATTGAAAGTGAATCACAGCACACAAAACAAAAAGCCTCTTTTTTGGTGAATCAACAGGTTTATGGAGTGTGTATTTAAAGTAAATTCATCAGAAAAGAAATTATTATGCAAGATAGATGCCTGAGGAAGTCTATAAAATGAAAAGATCTAAAAAAATATCCTATTCTGCTAGTATTCTGTGTGTCGAGATGCAGTAACACCTTTACACAAGCTACTCAAGCAGGGAATGTTGTATTTCCGCCTCACCTGTCAGTCGACCCCCGAAGGGAAGCACGGACTCAGAATTGAGAGACAGAACGATCTTTATTAGATCAGGCAAGCAACGGAGTTTAAAGGGGCAAGACGAGAATTGTGGTCGTGGGCGAAAGCTGGGGTCGATAGCCGAGGTGGTCTGTCCTACACACAGGCACGGGACACGGAGACACAGGGAATGGGAGACGCGAAGTCCAGGGGCAGGCAGGATGGGAGACTCAGGAATGGGTTTGGGTCTGGGGAAGGAAGGCAGACAGGGTGAGGAGCAAACAAAATGCAGACGGTAAGGAATAAGGGAATGGCACAAAACAAGAAACCGCTCGGTACTGCTATGAGACATAAGCAAATACTGAATACAGTGACTACAATATATGTATGATCGTGCACTTTCCGCTTTTATAGTGCTCCCGTGCGGCTCTCTCAGCTCTCCGACTAACCCTGCCCGGGAGGCGTGACATCGCCGTTTTGTGCTTCCATTTCATCTGGAGAGGTATTCGACTGACAGACTAGAACAAAACCTAGGTGTTATCCCAACCCTCTCCTAACGAAGCAGAATTCCAAGCACAAGTTTGGTGTGGAAAGCAAGAAAGTGGCGTGTGTGCCTGCTCAAGGAAATGGGGACCAAAAATTACAGTGACTACATTGCTTGTGACAATTGCATGGTGAATTTGCTACTAAACAGCTATTTGTGATTAACAAAGTCTGATTGTTTCCCACTGAAGACCATTGTGTAAAACTCATGCCCTGCTTCTGCCGATCCTCCTGTGTGCCACACTCCTCTCACTACCTCGTGTGGAATGCCTGTCTCATCAGCTGTTTATAGCTGTGTGTTCCTGAGCGTGTTTTCCTCTGATTAACCTTGCTATCGTGTTCGGGTCGGCAACGACCCGTTTGTAAGTATAAAATGCATAAAAGCGCCAGATTTCTGTACTGCATCAAGGCTTTTTGACTTCGTCAGGAATCTCTGTTTAAACAAAATAAATTAAAACAAAATCAACGTTAGGCATTCCCATACATGTAAGACAAGACCAATTCAGTGTATTTATATAATTCCCTTGAGGTTTATTTTACCATTTTTTTTTTTTAAAAAAGAGAGGTCTTGTCAAGAGAAAGGTCCAGAAAGCCACACCAAAAATATTAAAACCAATCTTTTCATGGATAAGGAAGCCAAACAAGGTAACCAAGAAGTAAGAAACAAATTGGATGATAAATGATTGTTCTGAAGGTACTTTATAGCTGATTTAAAACATAGGTCAGCACCCATTAAACATAAGAGATAGGAACAGAAATCTAACATTGGACAAAGGTTAAATCCTATATTCACTTAACTCCTGCTCCTGTTTCCGCGGTCCGTGCCCCGTGCTACATGATAGAATGACCGGACTCCCACAAAGACGATCCCCAGGCTTCAGGATGCCACTTTGCCTGCATCTGAGGCTCGTCTTCCTGCCACTTTGCCTGCATCTGAGGTTCGTCTCCCCACCGTTTCTGGGAGATGTCATAAGTTTTTTGTTCCCTGAACATCTGCCGACTTGATACAGTCGAAAAATACAGCTTGATTTGCTGACGAACTCCAGTTAAGTTCCCTTCAAAGTAGTAAATTTTTGCTCAGGGTATTTTGCATCACTTTATCAGCATTCCAAGCACAACTTTGGTACATCCTTGGAGCATTTACCACAGACAAATCTCTTGCATGTCTGGCAGATGTAACAAGTTTTGTTCTCTGAACATCTGCCAATTTGACACTGACTCCTTTTTACAGGCGGGAAAGGAGTTTCAGGAAAAGGTCGATTGCATGCTATTGCCCCTGCTGCCTTTGCCACTTTCTGATGCGCACACAGCTCCTTCACCAGCTCGAGAATGAATTTCCTTCTGCTTATGGTAACGTTCGTGCACTGTTGTACAGAATACAGTATGTGCATTAATTGCAGCCAGGTCTGTAAAACATAACTACGGGCCAACGCCAAGTGCCTCCCTTTACTGAATACAGCTGTGTCATTTGATCCATAACATCAACGCCAACTTTAGTGCTGTTGTAGTAGGAAATTGTCTCGGGCAGTTTCTTTGTGCCATGAAACTGTCTGATGCATTGTACTTAGAACGCATACATTATTCTTTGGTTTTTCCAAAAGCACCTTGGTGGAAAATCTCTCAGACTGTGCCTGTGTGCACGGGGGCATTTCTCATCTGTTTTTATTCATTGTGCCAACAATGGTGGTTTTGTTCACCAGAAGACTGTGTGCCAGTGCCAGTGAGGTGAAGAAATTGTATGTCGTTACATTTTTCCCTTTTCCCAGAAAAGGCTCCATGAGACGCATGACAATTTTATCTGATAACTGCTCACCAGCCGTCCTACCGTCATCTTTCCCTACATATGGAAATGCGTTCAACATGTATTTTGTTTCAACATCAGCGGCAACCCAGAACGTTATGGCAAATTTGTCCAGTTTATTGGCCATGTACTGTGTGAAACGATACCTTGCTCAATGGACGTGTAACGTTGTCCTTGGTATAACATGTGGGCCCTGGGGCTTCTGTCATTATATTGCATTCTCTCGCTCTACCCCGCGGGTTTCCAGTCGGTTGTTCAACCCATACCGTGCCATCTCTTGCTGCAGCATACTCAATTTCAGAGTCTGATTCAGAATCTGAATCAGATTCAAGATTCAGATTGAATTCACACCCGTCCGTCCTCTCTCTCATCATCTCCATCTGACACCTCATATTGTTTGCCCTCCGATTCCATCTCATCAATATTCCACAGCAAGTCCAGCACTTGTGGGGTATATTGCTCTCTCCAAGTCATCGTAAATAATGCACCGTGCGTAAAGTAAATAAAAAATAAAATCGCACAAATAAGACAATAAATCACAACATGCTCCTTTATTTTTTTCTCTCTCTGAAGGTGGATTTTCTGAAGTGCATGACAACAACTTAAATAACTGCTTGTTTAAGTCAGACAGACTTACGGAAAATATCATTACAAACCTTAATGTGTCTTCTTTGGAATATGCTCTCAACAAACACTAATGTCCGCTCTTATATGAAATAATTAAAATAATCAGCTTATACGTTTCTTGATCGCATTCTACTGATCGACACGCCCTCAAGCGTGACTCGATATTAATATGCCAATAAGTAATACCTAAGTAATAGCTCTCTATTAAACTGAAAGCAATTTGTGAATGACTTCAATACATTTATATAGCCAACAATTATATGGCAAGTGCAGGAAGGCAGGCAATGGGAGCCGTAAATGCAAGCAAACAGGGTTTATTAACAAAACACTGACAGAACTCACAGGCAACGTTAATGACAGACCTAGGGAAATGTAATTGAACGCAGACTGAAATACACAGGACAAGCCGGAAATAACATAAAACAGCTGGGAACAATCAGGGTTTCACACGAGGTAATGAGGGGGCCGTGGCACACAGGAGGATCGTACGAGCAGGTCATGACAGTGCCTATAGTGGTTTGTGTTCCAAAGCATGCTGGCTATTGACCAATTTGTGATTTTTTTTTACATTATTCATACTATTCTGCATTTATTGAATGTGTTGCTGATATATACAGAAAAGTCAGAGCATGTCAGGGCATCCTAAAAAATGCATGCTGAAATCAGCCCTGTTTTCAATTTTTGTTTTTTGTTTTCAATGTGCATATTAATTATCCACTTTTCAAAACATTTGCATTTTACCATTGTAAATTGTTGCTTCTGTAAAATGTCATGTTGCATTTTACAGCTGCATGTCATGTTGAGATCGTAATGATTAGTTACATATTTACATATAAATTAGAGACAATAGTTATGCTCATGTAGACCTGCATGAAACAAAAATCCACGGGTCATAATATATTAAATTAAGTTATTAATCATTTGCGCGCGCACACACATGGACACATACACACACACACGCACATATACATGTATAGATGATCCTTGCCCTATCTGCTGAAAGAGAAGAGAATGGCAGCTTGGGAAGGCAGGAAACAGCATAGCCGAACGCGCAGCTATCCGCAATTTCACACAAGTATGAGCAAAATACCTTTAAACTAGCGTGTACCAGTGTGATTTTGAAAATTTGTGCTGGGCGACACAACGCACAAATCTAGGGAAAGTCATGAAAGGAGAGTCCTGGAGATTGATCGAGTTTTTTTTTTCTTTGGTCGTTGTGGTCAAATGACCAGCACTCGGCGCTTCTAGTGTTAAATAATAGAAATAAATTGGAGGTTAACTAGGCGACTTGGTAGTTTTCGATAGTTTTGCGGCAGCTGGCACAGTTGAACGTGTCATCCATCCTCTATATTTTTATGCCATTTGATCTACCCAGACTACCTTTCTGATTGACCAGTAGATAGTGGTCAATAGTAGATAGTGGTAGGTAGAGTGCCATTATTTCCACACTCCATTCCGAGGGGCTGAACTTTTCTCCCAACAGCACAGCACGCAATCTAGGCACCATCTTAGATACAAGCCTCTCATTCAAATCTCATGTGGACTCAG